>OU612046.1:127908640-129108640 GCA_914767935.1 Coremacera marginata
AAGACGCGCTTTTGCATTTTTGCAGTAATGTTTACGATGGTCTAAATGATAAGAAAGTCTGTGCAGAGCTATTTATTGATATAACCAAAGTCTTCGATACGTTTGATCACGAAATACTACTTTTAAAACTAAGCAAGTATGGTTTCAGAGGTTCGAGTAATTGTTGGTTTCGTTCGTATTTATCTAACAGACTGCCGAAAGTGAAAATAAATAGTACTCATAGCGAATTTATTAATATTGATGTAGGTGTCCCTCAGGGTTCTGTCCTGGGGCCCATTTTGTTTCTTATATATGTTAACTCCATTTTTGGTTTGCCTTTTTCCAGTAAAGTTTCAGCATTTGCAGATGATATGGCGTGTACTTTTGTAAATGACTCTGCTTTAAATCTAACCTGTGCAATAAATCACGACTTGGAGCTACTGAGTCATTGGTTTTCATCGCACAAGTTAGTTTTGAGCGATAAAACTAAATTAATGTATTTTAATGTTGCAGGTAATGATTTACAATCAAAAAACTTCATCTTTCATTGTGCAGGCTGTAAAAAGTTTTTAATTAGCAATAATATTTGTAATTTTTCGGATCACTTATCAACTTATAATGACTCTAGACCAGTGTCGGGCAAAACAATACATAAACATGCAAGCTTGTGTCTGTGTCCATGAGAGAGCGACCGCGCTGGTTTTATTTACACTGTAAATAAAATGCATTTTTTTTATGTTTTATTTATATAATTGTAATTATTATGATTTATAATTATAATTATTATTATCATTTTTTATTATTTTAATTATTATTATTATCATTATTATAATTATTATTATCATTATTATTATCATTATCATTATTATTGTTATCATTATCATTATTATTATTATTATCATTATTATTATTATTATTATTATTTATCATTATTATTATTATTTATTATTTTATCATCATCATCATCATCATCATCATCATCATCATTATCATTATTATTATTATTATTATTATTATTATTATTATAATTATTATTATCATTATCATTATTATTATTATTATTATTATTATTATTATTTTTATAGTAACTTTTCAAATTCTATTATATCGTCTATATTTATGTTGCCTTCATAACTTTTAATGCGCAGTAAATCTGAGATATGTTCATCTGATAAACGGTTTCTAAATTTATGTTGGATAATTTTGAGGGTTGAAAATCCAACCTCGCAATCGTATGAGGAACTGAACATAGAATATATTTTGAAGATTTCAAGTTTAATATTTGGATATGTTTCCTCTCTTACCTGTTTCCAAAAATGTTGACCCATTTCCAAGGGAAGGCTTATATCATTGCGCAGCATTGTTAGCTCTGCGTGTATTTCTGTTGGTTGGTCGTTAATTTTGCAAATTAAAGGATTATTATGCAATTCAATTGCGGTTTTAATTATCTGAAAATCTTGAAATCTTTTGTTATAATTTATTAATAACTCTTCAACAATCCTTGTATAGTCTATTAATTTATTAAAATTTAAATTATCTGACCATATTATCCTGGTTTTATCCAAATTGGACAGATCATTATTTTTTAATTGAATTATTAAAATATTTAGTTTGCGCTCAAAGTGTTCTACAATAGGCACTAGCTCAAAAATATGTCTGTTTTTACAATGCAGTGACAGATTTAATTGATTTAATAAAAGAGTAAGGTCGCATAAAAAGGCTAAGTCTAATAAAAAATCTTTATTCTTAAGATTTGAAATTAAATCATCCGATTTTGAAAAGAAATTTTGTTCCAAAAACAGTAAAACTTCATTCCTCAAATCAAAAAGGCGTTGCAAGCTCCTACCACGGCTAAGCCAACGAACCTCTGTGAACAAAATTAAATCACCAAACTCGGCATCAAGTTCATCGAGAAAATCTTTAAATTTTCTGTGCCGTAGTGCATTATGCCCCCCTCGAATTGCATTAATAATTTTGATGGCTATTTCCATTACATAGGAAAGGTTTAACTCTTTCGAAAAAAGCGACTGCTGATGGATAATGCAATGAAAAGCTGGAATTTTTATATTATTTTTCATTAACCAACCTATCAGCCCTTGATTTTTTCCAGTCATCACTCTGGCTCCATCAGTACAAATCGCAGTCAACTTTTTTTTGTTAAAAAGTGAAAAAACATTTTGTTGTAGTATTTTAAAGAGGTTTTCGCCTGTAACATGCCCATGCATTGAAACAACGGAGAGTATTTCCTCTGTTGTTTGTAAGTTTTCATCAACTGACTTAACACATATGATTAATACGCTTAAGTTATTTATGTCCGTGCTCTCGTCAAGCTTAGTGGTAAAATATAAATATTTACAAATAACTTCCGTTCGGCGAGTTATTGTTCGTCTGGATAAACGTATTTGTTCTACAATTTGTTGCATTTCATTTCCTTGCTCCCCAAAAAAACTGAAAACAACCTGACTTAATTCTTTAAAAAACATACCATCTTCATACGGTCGGCATTTTTTTGCCAAGGCCAATGACACAGCATAGGATGCCTTTTTAAATTGTAATGAAGAAATATTATGATGAATATAAGAATTATTTATATTTTGATTAAAATCATCAGCAATAAACCTTAAAAAATATTTAGCTTTTAATTCGAAAAGCTTTAGTTTTCGTTCTTCTCCTAAAATTAAATTGAATTGTGCGTGACAAACCGAGTAATGCCTTTGCACATACATCAATACGGAACGAGAAACAGTGCGTTCGCATATAAGACATTGCGCTACAGCGTTTGTATTTTCTATAAAAAAGAAATCTAGCATCCATTTATCATTAAACATTTTTCTCTCTTTAGTTGCGAAGCGAGCAGAAGCGAGTTCTTGCCTTCTTGAATGCTTAACGTCAACTGACATGATTTGAATAGCAAAATTAAGCTCACAGCTTCTCATAAGCACGAACCAAAGTCATAACTCGGCTACTGTTCGTACGCCACACGAAATTTTTATTGTGTACATGTGAAAACATTGACGTCGGCAGCAAATCTAGCTCAATCACATGTGAATAGGTTTTTCAATTTTGCCCGACACTGCTCTAGACACTGCTCTGAGAAATGTATTTCTATTGATTGCGTTACAACATTTAAGTATCTTGGCTTAATACTTGACTGGAAAATGTCATGGTAAGATCACACTCCTGACCTTAAAAGATATCTTGTGGATATCTGATGGGTGCTACAAGACAGATATATCTTTTAAATTCGTTTTGTTCCGCAAAACTGCTCACATGTATTTTCCATTCAAAACTACGATATGGTATTATTTGCTGGGGTGGTTATTAATCCTTTGTTATTCGCTCAAAAACATGTCATGCGGATTATTTGTGGAAAAAGAAGGATAGATAGAAGCTTTCTTCTGATTAAAACTTAAATATCTTACCCATTAAACATTTGTTTTATTTTCGAGTGCTCAAAGTATTCTTTAATAGGTCTGGTTTTCAATTAAACAGATTCTATGCTAGCTATAATTTAAGAATTAATTACCGGAATCTTGTTCCATCCCACTACCTAAGTCGCTTTTTTTCAATTCTATACTTGTGTGGCTCCCAGACTTTTTAATATTTTACCTGATAATATACGCTGTATACGTAATAAAAGTCTGTTTTTCAAAAAAGTGAAATCATGGCTATTTGAATTTGATTTTAATATAATAGATTCCCTTATCTCTGTGTTATATTAAATTTATTTTGATTGTATTTATTCTTCTCTTTTTATTTTTTCTTTTTTTCTCCTCTTTCTCGATGTATTTTAACTCTTTTTTAATTATTATTCATTCATTAAAAAAAATTCATTTATTACGCAAAATTCTGAGAAATATGCACTCAAAGTTGAAATTTGGTAATTTCAACCGATTGATTTCTTCTTCACACGATCACAGCTCTGTAACGGTTAAGTTGGTAGGGTTTGTTGATGTACCCATAGAAAGGTAATTTCATTGCCTTTAAAATGAGCTATCAAAATAAGTTATACGTAAGTTAATTTTTCTGCTAGATAGTTATAGTGCCGGAAACACTAGAATGTTTTCGTAAATATTTAAGCTTAATTTTTTTCGTGCTTTATAATAATTGTCCTTGTACAAAATATTTTCGTTAAACATTTTCGTTTTAAACATTTTTCAATTTCATTATTCGGCGATAATTCATTTGACAAATTTCGAGTGATTGTTCATTGTGAATTATTATCCAAAATGAGTCTAATGAACTATCAGCCAAATATTTTTCTGGGCGATAGTTAATTTTCCGGTTTTGGGGGTTAGGGTTTTGGGCGATCGTTCGCACAGCCAGCTCTTGCAGGTATTTCGAAAAACTAACTATAACATGTACGGAACATGACAGAGGAGTGAACTTTAATGAAAACTGTAACGAAAGCTCGACTTGTAAAAATATAGGCAGTGAAGTGGCATGTGTCACCAAAGTTAAAATATTGGCACTTTTGTAGGCTAAAATTATGGAATTGCAATAAAAGTTGCTGAAAAATCAAAATACTTAACTCGTTGCTTAATATTCGATATTCACTAAAACGATTACAAAAATGTTGTCTTGACTTCGAAGTAATTGATGATCTCATACGTTTGTTAGATTCACGTAGTGCTTATGTAGCTGCAGTTCATCCAATTCATCTGATGAAGAGGAAATAATTGTATCTGAAATATAATCAATCCATGGTGGAATAATATAAGTTGCTATTGCAAAAATTATTATTAAGCCTTTTATTTTTATAAGAATATATGAATTTTTTCACTTTTTCGCAATTTTGCACCTATATACAGTCTAATCTCGATAATTCGGACACCTGCTAATTCGGACATCGCGGTAATCCGGGCACAAAATTGTTTTCATAGTAAACTCTGTAATCCGGACACCACTCATATTTTTTACCTCTAAAATTCGGACACCTTTTGTATAGTTTGTTGATTTTGCTCTTTAGTTGATTTGTAGGCATTCACACAAACAAAAACAAAATGTATATATGTATGTATTCTCTTTGTTCTCTTTTACAGAGAATTACATACTTTTTTCCTTACACGAGAGCCTAAAAACGCTGCTGAATTAAATGTTTTTTTTGCGACCAATTCTTGTCAGAAAGCTCAGTTAATTGTTTAGTAGTGAAACTGAAAGTCGCAAAAATTTCGTGGATATAGTGGATTGCAAATCGTTTAATAATTGTTTGTTTAAGTAAACCATATTGCAAATTAATAATGACACCAAGAGTTAAGAAAACGCATACTTTGATAAATCAAGCACCGATTGATAAAAAAAAAAGAAAATTTAACTAAACTGTCGCAGGGAAAGTCTTTACGACAACTTGCAGTGGAGTACAATTTTGGAAAATCAACAATTTCAAACATAAAGTTAAATGGATTAAAGATTGATAAGTAAGTTCTCTAGGGTATATTGATTATTTTAATTCACAAAATTGGTTTTTATGCAGCTACATTGGAAAATCTGAAAATGGGCTTGGTAAACGGAAAACAATGAGACCTGCTGAATACCACCTAATGGAAGAGCGATTATATAATTGGTTTATAAATAAGCGACAACATAATGTACCAATATCGTCGGAGATCATTCAGGAAAAAGCAAAGCTTTTTTGTGCTGACATTTATGGCCCAAGCGCTGATTTTAAGGCTAGTAACGGTTGGTTAAATAACTTCAGAATCTGAAGTTCAGATCAAGATATGGAATAAAATATTTAAAAATATCTGGCGAGAAACTATCAAATGACCCTACTTCTGTTCAACCTTTCATTGAGAAGTTACATGCAAAAGTTGCTGAAATGGGCATAACATATTGAACATAAGCTTAAGATGCTTATGATAGGTAAAGCCAAAAACCCAAGAGCGTTTAAGAAAGTGAATTTAACCTTAGAATATGACCACAGCAAGAATACTTGGATGACTGAGCGTATGTTTAAGAATTGGTTTGAAACATCGTTTATAAAGCAAGTAAGACGATACCAAAAAGAAAATAATTTATCCAACAAAGCACTTTTAATATTAGACAATGCGACGTGTCACCCAAAATCACTAGGAGATATCGATAAGGACATATGTGTAATGTTTTTGTCACCAAACTGCACAGCTCTTATCCAAACAATGGACCAAAATGCCACTCGCATTTTAAAACTTAACTACCGTAAAAGTTTTTTATCCATGCTTTTAACCGGGGGAACTAATTTAATGGATGCTTTAAAAAAATTTTCTTTGAAAGACGTTGCTTTTTTGGCGTCTAATGCTTGGAATATTGTTGAAGAAACTGTGCTAAAAAAATGTTTTAATCAAATTCTATATGACGAAGAATGGAGCTCAGATGATGATCTGCCTCTAGCGTCACTATACTCTCTAGCGATGCAAATGAAATTATTGATCTACTTGTCGATATAGCTCCAGATGTGTATCGTACTCTTGAAATTAATGAATGGTTGATGGACGACATTGAAATAAGTGATGATGAGACTGAGCAAGACGATGTCGATGACTGCAGTCGGGATGAAAATGAAAATGATGTACCAAAAACATTACACTCTCAGGCTATAATTGCATTTGACACGCGCATTAAATATGTTGAAGAGCAGGACTTTGCCGCCGGAGATATTTTAAAACTCATAAGCCTAAGAGACATTGTATACAAAAAGAAAAACGAAACAAAACTTCGACAAATAAAAATTACAAATTTTGTTCACAAAAATGTGAAGGTTAACGACTCTTAAAGATGTCTTTAACCTTCTAAAAACAAAAAATGTTTAATAAAAACTATTGCTTTTCAATAAAAATATTTTTAATGTCTATAAAATAGTACTTCGTTAATTTTTTTATTTGATCTCGGTAATCCGGACAATTCGATATTTCGGACAGTGCCTGGTTTTCAATTGTCCGGATTATCAAGATTAGACTGTATTTAAAATAACTTTCATGTTAAAAAATAAAATGAAAACTTAAAATTACATGAAAAAGCTGGCTTTTTCTTAACTTTGGTTTTCCAGCCGTTTAACTTTTTTTGATTTTTTTTTTTTTGCCGATTTAGCTTTATTTTTTATCATTCTTGTGGCCACCCTGAATATGTGTGTCATTAATTTACTGACCGTAATCAATATAAAATGTTTTGTTTTGTGTGTTGTTGTATTTTTTGTTTTTAATTTTCCAAAGAAATTTTATTTCATTTCACTGCATCTCAGTTGATTGTTTCTAACATTAGATCGTGCGTTTATTTAATGTAATTGTTTAAAGTGTGTTTTTATTTTCACTTGTGTGTTAAAAGTTTTAAGTTCGTGGCAAAAATAATATCTGTAAGTGTTTGTCATTAGTTTCGTTGCTTAAACACTACTATAACTCGTGTTAATTTTACTAATAATTATATGTTGCAAGTGACTGAGTTGCTTGCTTGCTTAATTTTTTTTCTTCTTTTTGGTTAATTTAATTTTTTTAAGTTAATTTTATTAATAATTATATGTTTCAAGTGATTGAGTTGCTTGCTTGCTTATTTTTTTTTTTTTTCTTTTTTGTTTCCTCTTTGTGCGTTATTTGTTTACATATATAGTGCAAACAACGTGTTTACTGTTGCAGTAGCTATTAAACTGTTGCGTTTACTGCATTAACCCTTAAGCGGCACAAAAAATAAAAATTTTAAATAATTGCAAAATTATAAATCCTCTTTTTTCAGATGTTTTGGCCTATATGAACGAATGTTTCATGCTTCTTGTGCTGGAATTTCTAAGTTGTGCCTTGACGATTTAATTTCAGTACGGTCAGGTCTTCGCTGGTATTGTGTTTCGTGCAGGGCTATTTCCCCAGATGAGCTTTATTCTAAAATTAAGCTTTTTGGGGAAAGTCTCAACTTGTTAAGTAACAGTTTTAGGAAAATTGGAACTTTTTTCAGTGAGGTTAGTGCAGCACCCAGTACCAGCATTAATGATGAAAATTCAATACCGGAAAATATCACGAGTTTTATGACTCAGACTGCTTCTTCCGGGACTGAAAGTGTTAATCCATCAAAAAAAGACCACAATAGTTTAAAAAAGAAGAGAAAAAATTGGAAGAAGAATAAAAGGCGCCGCAAGACGACTCAAACCACTTCTCAGGCTGAGCAGCCCTTAGCCATGCACTTAGAAGTACATAGTAGAGTTATCTCTTCACCTCTATCTACTATTTCTTCCTTGGCTTATAGTGAAATATTGAGATTAACTGCTCCCAATAATCAATTGAATTTAAATTTAAGGGAAGTGTCAAGGAGAAAAAACTTTTTTATTTCACGTATTCAGCCCGACACAACGACTGAAAATTAACTGACCTTTGTCAAACATAATACTTTGCTCAGTCAAAATGCATTCTGTTCATGCAAAAAAATAGGCAACAAACCTTCCCACGCTTCCTTTATTCTCACAGTTGCAGCTGAAGAGTTTGCAACTGTCCTTAATTCTAATTTGTGGGCCGATAATATTCTCGTTTCTGAATTTAAGCCTAAGAACAGGTCTTGAAGGACAGCTCAAACCGCCTTTCAGACCCAAAAAAATTAAATAGGCTATACCTTTATTATCAAAATGTAAGGGGATTACGTTCAAAGATGCGAGACATATTTTCCACTCAGAACTTCTCTGAGAATATTATCGCGTTAACTGAAACTTAGCTGAATGGAAGCACTACTGAGTTAGAACTGTTTGATAATATTTTTCAAGTTTATAGAAAGGACAGGCACGCTGACAATACTTCTGCTGTCGGTGGTGGAGTCCTATTAGCTGTAAGGAACTCTTCCGTAAGTTATCAAATGCGTATATGTTATTAAATGCGTATATTCCGCCAAAGAGTAGTGCAGACGTCTATGTAAGCCTTGCTGATTGCATAGAATTTATTATTAATTTACTTGACGTAAATGACGACATTTTATTGTTGGGCGATTTCAATCTGTCTGACTTAAAATGGCATCCTTCAGACGATGATACATATTTATGTGGAATATATGTTCTGACTATTTGTTGACAATATATGTTCTGACTTACAAGTGAGTTGTATTTATAATAGTCTTGGAAGACTTCTTAACCTGATCTTAACTACAGACAGAAACAATGTCATTGTTAAGAGGGCCTTTCGTGCTCTGACTATTGTTGATGAATACCATCCACCATTGAGTATCTGGTACAAATCCGACAGGGAAAATATAGTAAATTCGAATTCAATGGACAAAGTTTATGAATTCAATTTTAAAAATGCTGACTTTTTGAAGTTGAATCGTTTAATACAAAGTAAACTTAATGTAATTTTAGAATTCTTAAATGAAAATAGCCTTGATAATTCTATTAACTTTTTTATACGGAACTTTTTGCCTTGTTTTCTCAGTCCGTACTATATAGTCTCAAATTTACGAGAAATTCTGCGTACCCCTGGTACACAAAGGATTTAAAGACTCTTCGCAACAACAGAAATAGGCATTGGAAAAAATACGTCTGTAGCTTAGGCTCAAATGATCTAGAAGCTTACAAGCGTTTGTTTCTGGAATTTGAAAATCGCTCAGCTACATTCTATCACGAATATTTAGATAATGTAAAGCTGAGGATATTGTCTGATCCAAAGAGATTTTGGAGATTCATAAGCACAAAGAAGAAATCCGATGGATTTCCTAGCTCATTTAGAATTCCTGAGGGATTTACTGACGATTCCGTCAAAATTTGTGGCCTATTCGCCAATCTTTTAAAAAATCGTTCTATTCAGATTCTTTCAATCTTTATGAAGAGTACTTTGAATGTATGAATTCCGCACCCAGAGTTTCTTTGGAACATATATTCTTGACTCCAGAGGAAATTTTAATGTATATTGGATCGATCGATGAGGATTTTGGCGCTGGACCCGACGGTGTTCCTGCCGCAGTGTTAATACAATGCGGTTTCGTTTTGAATCAGCCACTTTATTTATTATTCAATTAATCTATTAACGAAAGTTATTTTCCACTTTTTTGGAAAAAATCATTCATAAGTCCAATTTATAAAAAGGGTTACAGGGACGATGTCAGTAACTACAGGCCAAATGCAAAGCTCTCATCGATTCCAAAACTTTTTGAGCGGATCGTGTTTGATCGGGTGAAAAATCACTGTGGGGAAGTCATAGAAACTCGTCAGCATGGTTTTGTGGATGGCAGATCCAGTGTGTCTAATCTTCTCGATTTTACAACATTTTGCTTAAATTCCATTGATTCTGGTAACCAGGTCGATTGTGTTTACACTGACTTTAGTAAGGCATTTGATAAACTACCTCACAATTTAATCGTATTTAAAATCGAGTTAATGGGATTTCCACAATATTTTGTGAACTGGATAAAATCATATTTGATGGAGCGATCTTATCAAATACGTTTTCGAGACGTATTGTCTTCTGAATTTATTGCTAAATCAGGTGTTCGTCAGGGTAGCCACCTTGGTCCATTTCTGTTTATTTTAGCAATCAATGATGTAACTCACATCATTGAAAACTATCTACTTATTTATGCCGATGATATGAAAATATACAGAACGATTAATTCTAGAGATAATTCAGATCTAAATCTGGATCTAAAATCCTTTGAAGTTTGGTGTTCAAAAAAATAATATGTTTCTAAATCTAGATAAATGCCAAACTATGACCTTTTCACGAAAAAGGAATAATTTTATTTTTGATTATAAGATTAAATATACTGCCTTGAGTCGCGTAGACACCGTCAAAGACCTAGGTATATGCATGGATTCTAAGCTGTCGTTTAACATTTATATTGATAATATTTGCAAAAAAGCATCTTCAATGCTTGGATTTGTAAAACGCTGGGCCAAAGAATTTAATAGCATTATAACAACAACAACGTTGTATTATGCAATATTACTTTTACATTATAAAGAAACAATCCAGAGCTATGCACATAGCAGTAGCCAACCAAAATAAAGGCCACTTTTAAATTAAATATTTAAAGTAACATATTTAAATTAATGTATAAGTATATTTAAATTAAAAGATATTGTATATTTTTTTCAAAAAATACATTTAAAAAAAATAATATCAAATTAATTAAATGTGCTTAATGGTAACCAAATTAGTCATTAACTTCCAATACATACTGCATTCCTATTACTATTTTACTAATTACATTAAAAAATAGAAGAGTAATTACAAAATTGCAATTTTTAAAATTTTTTATCTTCTATTAACATTGATGCGTAGTTTTTTGTAGAGAATTATACTAAATTCCTTAGTTTTAATGAAGTTACCAGTTTTCAGTTGAATAATATGACAGTTGTTTAATCCAAGCGAAATTGAACGACGTTAAAATTTTTATTAAATGACAAACCAAAACAATAAAAAATTTGTATGCTATATGGCTTAAAATCATCAAGGTGCAGAATTGGCTTTGCTAGCAATTTAATGTCTTAAGTCTTGACTTAATTTAGAAAAGAAAATTAATAAAATACTACAACTAACTACAACTTTTTGTGTGTAATGTAACAATATAATTTATTGTTTTATATAATTTATTGTATTTATTTTTGTAACAATATAATTTATTAATAAATTAAGTTTTAAATTAAATCAATATACATGCAGAGAAAGCCTTATCAGTGTGGCTTTCGACCTGGAAAGTCCACCATAGACCAGATTTTCACGCTACGACAAATCCTGGAGAAAACCCACGAAAATCAAATGGACACACAGCATCTCTTTGTCGATTTTAAAGCTGCGTTCGATAGCCCCAGAAGGGATTGCATATACGCAACAATGTCTGAGTTCGGTATACCTGCAAAGTTGGTTAGACTTTGCAGAATAACCTTGAGCAACACACGCAGCTCCGTCAAGGTAGGAAATGACCTCTCCGAAACCTTCAATACCGAAAGAGGTTTCAGGCAAGGCGATCCACTGTCCTGCGATTTCTTTAACATCATCATGGAGGGGATCCTACGAAAGGTCGGTGTGCATCGTAATGGCACCATTTTCTATAAAGGTGTCCAGCTCCTTGCGTACGCTGATGATATTGAATTGTCGGCAGAACCAAGAGAGATGTTACCGCTGCTTTCGCTGCTATCGAAAAGGAATCAGCCAAAATGGGTTTGACGATACTTGAGGGTAAAACAAAGTATATGCTGTCTACAAACAAGGGAGCTCGGCGTTTAGACTCCCACGTTTCATCCGGCAGCTATAACTTTGAAGTAGTCAAGGAGTTCGTTTACCTTGGCACCGCCATTAATACCAACAACGAAATCGGCCTGGAGATAAAGCGAAGAACAATAATTGCTAATAGGTGCTACTACGGGCTCAGTAAGCAACTAAGTTCCAGAGCCCTCTCTCGATCGACAAAACTAACACTCTACAAGACGCTTGTTCTACCTGTCCTGCTTTATGGCGCTGAGGCATGGGTAGTTTCGCAAACTGACGCAGCCGCTCTGGGGGTGTTCAAGAGAAAAGTTCTTCGCAAAATCTTCGGTCCTGTTCGAGTCGGCGATGACTATCGCATCCGAATGAACCACGAGCTGTATGAGCTCTACAAAGACATTGACGTAGTTCGGCGTATAACTGTGCAGCGACTACGCTGGCTGGGTCATGTCCATCTTATGGATGACGAAGCTCCAGCGATAAAGGTGCTCGAGGCGAGGGTCGCTGGTCAACGGCGACGAGGGAGACCATTCCTCCGATGAATGGATCAGGCTGAGGAAGCCCTAATCGCTTTTGGTGTATCCGATTGGAGAAGGTGCGCGCAAAGCAGAGGCGCCTGGCGAGAGCTGATGACGTCAGCCGAAACCCGGACACGGGTTGTTACGGCCACCTAAGTAAGTAAGTAAGCATATGATATAATGATGACAAGGTAGGAATGAGTTCTGTAGGCGATCAGGAGTTGTCAAAAACAAATTGAAAAAGAGAAAACTAATAAGCAGCAAGACAGATGACAAGTCCCGATCGCCGCCCGTGAGAAAATAGATAGTTGTCAAGGCTTCCCGGTGATCATTGTATCATGCGTAAGCATTGATTGCAAAGCTCTGAGAAATTCGTAAAACGATTCTATTCAACAAATAACACGATGTTGCATTCGAGATTTCGGCACTAACTAAAGCAACAAGCATAAGAAAGGCAGCACCAACTGAACCATTAATAATTTCCACATACAAAAATGTGAATTTTTCTTCTTTTCTTTTGCTATCTTGTGACTTTATTAACCCATTTCTGGCCAAGACAAAAAACTTTTTTCCCGGCGAAACCCTTATTATGGCTAAGTTGTAGGTTCCCAAAAATGGGTCCAAAACTGTCAAAGATTTTTCCGCTTTTCCGTTCACCTGGGGCAGCAGGGTGAGAAAACGCACCAGTGGTAACTAAGATGCACAATAACTTTATTTGGGAGCAACACAAATTATATGAAAAGTCAAAATTTTCGTTAGTTATACATTTACTTAAAAAAAAACAACAAATTAGTACATATGTTATGACAAGCGCTAAAACATTTATAATGCAGAGGCACATTGTACTTTTTCCAACGAAAAACAATGATTAAAAAATCAGGTTAAGCGCAACGGGTGCGTTTTCGCACCCTACGAAAGGTAATGCATATACAGTAAGCAATGTTCATAACGACATCGCTCATTGATATCTGACGATTATAACGAATAAATCGTTGGCCAGACAAATAAAACATTCGACGAGATGTCTTCGGCATCCATACAGAAATTTGAACAAACAATTGAAAATTATTTTTTAATCAGAAAACCAAATAACAAAAAACTACACATTTTTCAAATACATACAAAAATTTGTGTAAATATTAACGCATTTTGTTGAGTTTTTAATAAAACTAAAAAATAATGTTAATAAATTACTAATATAACAATATCGCTTATAACGAACAAAACTACGGTACCTTGAAGTTCTTTATAAACATTACTTACTGTATATCATAATGGCATTTCCTTACCGTTATAAAATAAATCATTTATTATTTTTTTTTAAATATTTGCATTACATTAAGGTGAGTTTTTCCATCATTAAGTATTTATTTTGATTTTTTTAATAAAAAAATGGAATATTTTTATCTGGTAGGGGGAGAGAGTATGGTAAGGGGAATGCTTAATTCGAACTCGCAATACGAAAGCCAAAATATCAAATATTCTTTTTATGCATTAACATCAAATAAAACTTACATTTTTTACATATTAAAAAAATTTTCAAACTTTTGAGTGCGAAAACGCACCCTTTGGCAAGAAATGGGTTAAAGGAGTGACAAAATCCAAAGTTAGATATTCCTTTTTTGACAATATAACTGATATTTTACCATAAACTTTATCTTGATACGGTGAATATTAGTGGCTGTATGTATACCCTAGTGTCCCCCAAAAACGTTTGCATGACCTTGAAAAAATTTGTGAAAATACCCCCATACAAACCGCTCTGTAAGACGTAGTTCTACGTCAAAACTTTACTATGCGCGCAGCACCTTAATGAAAACATCTTCGCACCACAGCTGAAAAGGCTTCGTCTAACACAATGCTCACGTATCCCACCCAATAGTTCACCTAAATATTTGAAGTTATTCATACTCAACTTGAAAAGGCCTTGTTTAAACGTAATTACTCATGCTTTTCTTGATAGAGCCTTGTGAAAGCCTTGAAAATTTAAATTTCTTGTATAATGTTTTATTTTGAAGCTTTATTCAATAACACATTTTATGTAGTAGTCAAGAAGATTTTTACTCAAGCTAAGATTTTTTTTAAATAAACAAAGTTTCAGTTTGTGAAAAACAATAACATTACAAATTCCTGATTTAAATAAAAAAAACATTCACTATCACAAAAAAAACTATTTCAATAACAAAAAAAAAATGTTCATCTGAGCGCGGGTTTGAACCTTGGATCTAACTGCTGATAAACTGTCACCTTAAACCTCTGGGCTACCGATGCAATTTATTGGATTGAAATTACGTGAGTATATGAAATCATTGCAATCGAGAGCTTTATAAAATCGTTCTTAAGGAAATTAAGAAAACAATACTAGTTAAGTTTCAACGTCGCGCGGGTAAAGTCCTGAATAGACGAGTGGTTAGAGCGTGTGGCTGGCAATACAAAGGATCCGAGTTCAATCCGTGCTGGTTGGGACTTGGTAAATATGCAAACATTTTTAAAATGCATAAGTTTTCTGTGCTAAATGATATAATGAAACGTAGAAAAGGATGTTACTAAAAACAATTAAATTTTTTTCTTAGTTTCCGAGTCCCTGAATAAGCCTTGAATAAAAACCTTAGATCAAACTTTATATAAGTTCTTGTACAAAAGAAATAATTTCATACGCCTTTTTTTCCTTGTGTTAGAAATCTGGCAATGCGACTATAAACATCCCTGTCATTTTGCTCATTATCTTGCCTACATATTTCTTCTTATGACAGTTATTCTTTCTACTGGTTTTTTACTTAATTTTCTTTTTATGTATAATATTTTTCACTTGCTAATCTTGTCTTGTAAACAACTAAGACGGTTAGCGTCTTTTTATTATTTAACAGGTTATGAGGCCAGGCACATTCGGTGGGGGCAAGAAATAAGTATAAAGTTTCTCGGAAATGAGTTCGCTTTACCAAATAGATAAACTGGACGAGAAGAATTATGAAACTTGGGCAATGCAGATGCGCAGCGTGCTTATCCAAGCTGAGTTGTGGAAAGTCACATCGGGTGAGCTTGTAAAACCCACAGTAGCAGATGAGATTGCTCCATGGACGACAACTGACGAGAAGGCATTTGCGACGCTTTCGCTTTGCCTGAAACCAACACAGCTGAATCACATAAAGAAGAGTAAGTCGGCGGCTGAAGCTTGGCAGGGGTTGAAAGAAGTCAACCAAAAGGTCCAGTGCGTAAGGTTGCTCTTTATAAACAGCTTTTGAATCTGCGTATGCGAGAAGGTGAATCAATTTCCAGCTACATTATTTCTTGCTCATCACTTATTGACCAATTGGCAGAAGTTGCTATAGACGTAAATGACGAATTAGCTGTTATTATTCTGCTTTCAAGCCTATCAAAACAGTATGAGACGTTTGTGGTAGCAATGGAAACCCGTGACGAGTTACCTTCTTTGGATGTAATGGAGGTCAAACTTCTGGAAGATGGAATTCGCAGAAATGACGCATCGAAAATTAAAAGTAATTGCGAAAATACAGCATTTTCTGCAAAGGCAACAAATGTAAGCAACAACAACAGCAAATCGGTAAGAAAAAACGTGAAAAGAGACGCGAAAAATAGCACGTGTTTTTGCAGTGGTGAGCGCGGGCACTTTGCGCGAATTGTCCAGAAATTGTAAGCTATAAAGGTATCCAAACAAATTGGAACAGAAAAACCAAAAAATTTCACTGTTCTAGCGGCTGCTGATACGTACAACTTAAAAATGAATAAATGTGAATTTTTTATATTATTCAGTGAACATAGCGAACAAATAGATGTGGCAGCAGAATACTCTGTTGTGACCAAAGATATTTATAATTTGTAATTTGCATTTATTATATAATTAGTACATAAGAAAGAGTTATTCTTTTGCGTACAATAAAATAGTATACTATATATCTCGAACAAGCATAAAATCATAATTAGAAAGAAACAAGGATATTACATTTATATTTAAAAATTACTTAAGTTTAATTCTAAAATCAATTTAAATTAATTAAAATAATGAAATCAACACGAAGTTATATATACTGAAGTGAAGTATTAAAGAAAAAATGTGAAACGTAGAAAAGAAAAAAAAAGCGAGAAAGTAAAAGAGAAACGAGAATTTAAGAAAAATGTGCAGATATTAATTGCTTGAAGTATTGTGCATTTGAAATAGATTTAAGATACCTCGGCAAGGAGTTCCGCAGTCTAATGGTGCTTACGAAAAAAAGTCTTGAGGAGTTCAGATATTTAAAGCGAGGAACTACAAGATTTAAGCTTCTAGATGATAAACAAAACTGAAGTTTAGAATATAGATAGTTTGGAGTTCTTGAGTGTATCAGCTTATGCAGAAATATACAATTTCTTGCTTTTAAATAATTTTTTATATTGCATCCTAGTATACGGTTGCTTAGACCAGTAACATGGCTAAATCTTCTGAGTCCATACACATAACGCCGCATAGTTTAACGCTACTTGCAGTTTATGTAACGAATGTGAATCTAGATTACTAAAAACCACTTCAAAATAATTTATAAAAGGCATAATCAACTGTATTACTAGTTTACGGCGAGTTTCTGTTGGTGTGATCTGAGCAGTCATTCGCAGATTTTTTAAGACAAAGTAGATTTTACTTACAACATAGTTAATATGGTCTACACATGAAAGTGATGTGTTAATCCGATACCCAAGGTTGGTTATTTTTTCAACAGACTTCAGTGGTGAAGTACTTATATATACAGCTGTGATATCTTCATCTGAGTAACGACTTTTTGAAATTGGCAACACAAAAGATTTTAACGGATTTAGTTTTAGCTTGTTACTTAACGCCCACTTATTAATTGAATCCAGGTCTTCATTAACTCTGAAGCAAAGATCTTCGCTAAGCCCAATAGGACGAGACATATAAAGCTGGAGATGATCCGCATATGCATGCATTATTACATTTTTCGGAATGGTAAAGATATCATTAATAAAGATTGCAAAGAGAAGTGGCCCAAGAACTGAGCCCTGTGGCACTCCGCTGTTAAGGTATTTATAATTCGAGTATTGGTAAAGTATTATTGCAAACTGAGTGCAAATTAACTTTACCTGATGTGTTTTATGTGCCAGACCTCCGGGCTAATTTTATTTCACTAAGCAGAGCGATGAGGAAGTATTTACAGCTAAATTCAACGCTAATGGTTCTAAAATACTGGATGAAGATGGCGATATGGTGCTAAAGGCAAAGGCAAACAGTGGCTTCTTTTTAGTTTGAAACAGAAGGTAACAAATGTATGCCAGCGGTGCAGTGTGTATCAGAGAAATGGCACAATCGGTTTGGTCATTTAAACTATGGCGATTTAAAGCGGCTAGAACAAAATATGCGCTCAAAAATTTTCAAAGAAGAGTGAAAGCCGTGCAAAATATAAAAAATATTTTGGAGTTTATTCACACTGACGTGTGTGGACCGCTTCCAATGCAGTCGCTTGGCGGGTCCAAATATTTTTTAACATTTATCGACGATAAATCACGACGTATTTTCGTGTACTTTCTTAAGCTCAAGCACAAAAGTGAAGTGTTTTAGTGTTTTGTCTCATTCAAGAATATTATATATATATCATAATAATTATGTATATAATTATGTATATAATTATATGTATATATTATATTATATATATATATAAAATAAAATAAAATAAAAAAGTTGGTTGTTCTAAAAAATTATACTTATTATACAGGGTGTCCCAGACTTAGAGTACTATAAGGTGGGGGCTGATTCCTCGTGATGAGACGAGCAAAAAATTGTATGGGTGGGGTGGTCGCAAATGCCCCCCTAGGGGGATAGGAGGGAAAAACAAAAAATTAGGTGTCGTTACGTTTTAATCCATAGCTAACATATCTCTGCAACGATTAAAAAAAAACATACTTTTTTGAAAAGAAAATTAAATTTGCTTTAAATTACTTTTGCAAAATTTTTCCATAAAGTCATAAACAAAAAATGTATAAGCAAATGAAGTCAAAAAATAGGTTTTTTTCTTTAAAAATTCAACTTTCAAGGCGATTTTCTCAGAAAAAAACCAAATGTTTTATTATTTTTTATGACGCAGTTTTTTTCCTTGGTCAATTCTCGAACACGAACTCGGTAACGGTTAAGTTGGTGGGATTTGTTGATATGGCCCTAGAAAGGTGTTTTTATTGCCTTTAAAATGAGCTATCAAAATAAGTTTTATGTAAGTTAGTTTTTCTGGTAGAAATAATAACGTAAACTAAAGTCGTGAAATATTAATTAACCCTGTAGCTCCTAAGAATGTGAAAATAGACCCCCCTCCCATACGATTTTTTGCTCAGCTCTACATAACCTTTCAGCTCCGTAAATAGTTGCACTCAATTGCGGGATACCCTGTATACTAAAAATACCAGTATTTCTATTTCGTATTGCTTCTAAAACTCCTCCCTATATTCACAGATACCATAGAATTTCTTTACGTTAATAAGTTATTTTTCTTTCTTTCATTCTTACAACTTCAAATAATTACTATTGCTGCGCTTACAAAAATCAATGCAGCAAGATTGTTTGTGTCAGTCGCGCTGTAATATAAATCGCTTGACCCAGTGTAGTAATGAATGAAAGAAAATAAACAAAACAAAATTTAGTTAATTAGGAGAAGTTAATTAGTTAATTAGTTAACTTGGAGAAGTTTAGGAGCAGTTTACATAAAGTTGTTTACAAATAACTTATTATTACTTATTAAAAATAGAGAAGGTATTTAGATATAATTTTCATTACTTATATTTATCTTATTTAGATGCTTTATTAATATTTCTCTATTTTATAATTATATATATTAACTGTATATGTAAGTTGTTTTTTTCAAGAATTAATTATTTTTAAATTATTAGTGAATAATACTATTACATTTAAATTGTTAACTACTTTTAATGTATTTCTTTAAAATATTGTTGTGCAATAATTTACTTTTACCTTTAATCTCTACTAGAGAATTTACACCTAGTCCATCAATTATCTTATAGGTCCATGATATGGGCTCTGTAATTTATTTTTATTTTCTAAATTGATGCAAACTAAATCACCTATTTCTAATGAGGCTTCATTCCTATTTCTATCATATTCTATCTTTCTCTTATGTTTAACTGTTTTAATCATATCTCTAGCTATATTGATAGATATTTTTAACCTAAGTTTTAATTCATTAGTGTAATCTTCCAAATTATATATTTTGTCATGTTCATTTCAAATATCACTCGGGAGTGATGGTAGTTTACCAAATATTAGTTCATATGGTGAATATTATGTATCTACATGAGGCGTGGTGTTATACGCAAATGTGTAGTAAGGGACCCATTTATCCCATTCTTGGTCATCTGCAAAGGATAATAAATATTCGTTCAGAACCCTATGATTTCTTTCTAGAGCTCCAAGTCTGATGGTGGTAAGGGGTCGAAAAAATTTGTCGCGTGTCTAGCAATTTCCATAAGTTTGACATCAACTCATTTTTATATTCTGTACCGTTATCAGATTTTAGGACCTTGAAACATCCATATTTAAGTATGAACTGTTCAACTAGCGTGGTCGCAATTGTCTTTGCTTCTTTTGTTGCGATAGGAAGTGCTACAATGACCAAATTCATTTAATTTCATCCAAGGTCACATTGGATAGTTAAAATGTATCGATTACCGTTAGACATTTTTAATGGACCTACTGTGTCTATAGATACAGTTTCGAAACTTGTTGTTGGTGTATTCGTTATTGTTAAACTCTCTTTTATGTGTCGGTTTATTTTATTCTTGTGACATTTTTCGCAATTGTTTATATTTGTTTACATTTTTTTACAATTTGTTTACAAATTGTTTACATTTTTCGTTGTTTCAACTTCAAAATCGTTTTTCTGATTCCTATGTGACCTCCTGTTTGAGTATTATGATATTCATCTATTAATTTGTATTGTTGCATAACACTATCTATATGTCGTGGAGCTTTGTGTATTAGTATCGTAATTGGCGAGGATTTATTCATTATTAATTCATTATATTCTTTCTTGAATGCATTCATATCGATATTTTAAAATATATAATCTTGATCACAAAGGGTTATTTCCTTTATCTGTGATTTATTCAAAAAACAATGTACTTTCTCCAACATCGTACCTAGGTGCGAAGGGTCATCACTACATGTTATGTGCACAATATCATTGTTCAATTTTATGGCGAGTTTACAATTCTTTTTTAATATAAATTTTAATTTCTTTAAAATCTTAACGTCATTGAAAGATGTACATTCCCAAATGTGGAGGTGATCAGTGATCTTATAAGATATGTCATTACTCTTAATGCGCTCTTGGTGGGTACCCATATTATTTATTATACTCGCATTGTCATTAGTTTTTATATCACTCGCATTATCCTCTTTTATATTCTGTTTTGTTTTGCTCCTTGCTATTGCTAATATTTCTTTCTCTCTGCTTGTAGGAATCATATTTTTTTAAATTTCGCTATCATATTTTATTCTGGACAACGCATCAGCGTTTGTGTTTATTTTACCTTGTTTGTACACAATTTCGAAATCATAGTCTAACAGGTCTACTCGAATTCTTGTCATTTTCGATGATGGGTTTCTGTGGGAAAATAACGATACCATAGGTCTATGGTCAGTGACTTCTATAAATTTTCTTCCAAACAGGTATGATCTAAAAAAAATGTATTCCTTGTTGAGGTGAGACTTGAAAATAAAAAGTCTAATCTCTTCTACTGGGGTGCAATTCATTGGGGAACTATAATGAATAATTTGACGCTGATAGCTTTTCTTCGATTGTTTGTTCATTTATATTTATCTGTTTTTTTGCTTTTTTCCTACACTAAATTAAATTGGAGTTGAAAAGCTCAATAGAAATACTCATTTATAAATAAGTCCCTTAAAATTGTAAATTAGCCATTTCTTTCTTCCCTTACTTGTCTTCGATCAATTCGCTATTTTTAAATCACATTTGCTTAATTATTTAATTACATTTCATATCCCTGTTGTTGTTTTCGTTCAACTAACTTCTATTTATTAATATTTGTAATATTTTTTTTTTTGTGGTGTAGTTGGTGTATGCGCTCAACTATAATTTTATTAAAAGAGAAGTTTGAGCTTAAATTAGTGTTTGCAAAAATTTAATAAATTTTTAAAAATAAAAGTATTTATTGAAATTATTATATTTATATTTATTATTAAATTATTATATTTAAAATTTATTGGAAAGTTAAACAAATTCTTTAATTACAACGAAACTAAATTAGTTGATAATAGTTTAGATATCTTATAGATTTATATATTTTGTATATTTTATATATTTTTTCACAATATTTGCATGACTCAATAATTTTATAATTTATAAAGTCAACATAACTTATAATAATAGCAATAAAAGTAATAAATATAATAAACATTCTAATAAAAGTGAAGATTATTGATTGTTTTTATTTTTTTTTTTTTTGTCATCGTTATTATTATGCCGCCGGGATACTTGTAAATGTTTCGGCATGTTTTCCTCGTTCCAACGCATTGAGCAGTGATTCTACCTTGATTGGTTATTGTTCCTGTAGCACGAAAATGTAACAATAGGATGTACATGCTATTCGAGATATAATTATTAATTTTCCTTTAACGTTAATTGTAATATCTTAGTTGCGTCTTAAAGGATGCACATGATCTTATAGCATAACTAGGCCGATTATGACTAGCAGTTGTATTGTTTCGTCTTCGATTTTTTTTTAAGTAGTTTAGTATTTTGTAACATGCATATACACATCTTCGTCATCGTGCCCAGTGTAATATTTGCATAAAACAATTGATATTCTGCTGGTTAAATTGGTACTCGCTTTCTGTAATTTATTTTTACTTCATCATTATAAAAAGAAACAGTTTGGCAATAAGCAGGTCGGAGAGTCGGAATTTTCTTCTTTTTTTTGTTTATAAAATTGGTGCAGGATCTAATTGTCAGGATCAGAAAGTGTAGAAAGTGGCAGGACCGTTGCAGGATCAAGTTGGCAGGTTCATAAGGTGACAGGATCGTTGAGCAGGATCGCCATGTGGTGTACGTGAAATTATATTTGAAGTCTCCCTAGGCCGTTCTATATGGCAATATCTATCAATGGCTTTACGCCGTACTTGAATTGATAAAAAGGAAAGAAAGGAAGAATTTTGTGTTTTCAAACCAAGTGCTAAAAACTTCTTCCACTTTATTTAAAATTTTGTCTAAATTACTAAATTACTAAAAATACCAATATTTCTATATCGTATTGCTTCTAAAACTCCTCACTATATTCGCAGATACCATAGAATTTCTTAACGTTAATAAGTTCTATTTCTTTCTTTCATTCTTACAACTTCAAATAATTACTATTGCTGCGCTTGCAAAAATCAATGCAGCAACATTGTTTGTGTCAGTCGCGATGTAATATAAATCGCTTGACCCAGTGTAGTAATGAATGAAAGAAAATAAACAAAACGAAATTTAGTTAATTAGGTGTTACACTTGCAATTGTTACGTTATTCAATTATACCGTGGGCTGGCTGTGCTATGACACTACACAAATCGTGTTGGAAAAAACGCAGCTAAAAAATAAATTAATTTTTTGTTAAAATGTGCAAAAATTAATTTTTTTATGGAAAACTGAAATTTTGGCATAATAATATTTAAAAGTAAAATCTTTTTTCTGAGGAATTTTTTATGCTTTCTAAAATTTTTTATTCATTCAGCCTTACTCAAAAACTGATATTACATTTTAGCGTCAGCTTTTTAATTTAGTAGCAGCTGTAGCCTCTTTTTAGAGCTGGCACTAATTAGAGCCAGCACTAAATGATTTTTTTGGTAAGGCTGATTATTTTTATTTACAATTAAAAAAAATAATTGTGACGAATTACAGATTCGAGTTCAGCGAATTAAAATTACCTGAAATAAATGTAGTATATTCCATTTAAATTTTTTTTTTCAAATCCGCACTAAACTTGTTGCGGATGAAAAGTGAGTAATTTTGTATGGAGTGCGGATCTACGGCGTTTTCAACAATCGCCTTTTTTACTCCAAATCCCCGAACTTTGTTATCGATTCGCACCGAACCTACTAGCCAGTTTCTACAATCGATAAAGTAACGAGTTCGAGTAATTTCCCGCCGCAGCTGATCCGCCGGATTCCATACTCAGCATGATTATTGAATCGCGTATATTTCCGCAAACATACAATGAAGCAGTAAGGAGTCAACATGCAGATTTGTGGCAGAAGGCCATGAAAATTGAATTTGATGCACTCCAACATAATTTTACTTGGACTTTGACTGAGCTACCAGCAAATGAGTGCGCCATTGGCTGCAAATGGGTTTTTAGCCATAAGAAGGACACAAGTGGTAATGTTGACCGTTACAAGGCAAACAGCGTTTCGGCATCGACTATGATGAAACCTTTTCATCAGTTTGTCGTTTTGAGACGATACGGATGGTTACAGCGATGGCCGTCGAAATGCGAATGTTTACGCATCAAATGGGCGTATGTACATTAGGGTGAATCGAAAAATTAACACCCAATTCCACCCCTAAATAATGAAATAGGACGGAAAGACAAGAGAAAATATTTTTTTTTTTTTTTTATTGAATTCCTGGTTCCCCACAGCGGTTTTCTATGAAAATCTTGTGTTGCTGTACTGGAGCCCATCTAACAGTAAATTTTTTTAGAAAAAATACTATAGATATTGATTCACTATTCAAAACAACTTATGGATGCAAATTATCATAGAGATCGGACTACGTACAAGAGTGTCAGCATAAAAACAAAAACCATTATTTAACCTATATTCAACCAATATTGTACTGGAGCCCATCTTAAGGTACAGTTTTTTATAAAAACCATCACAGATATTGATTAACCATTAAAAACAACTTATTCATGCAGATTTTCAGAGAGCTCGAACTACGTTCAGAAGTGTCAGCATAGAAATAAAAAACCATTATTTACCATATTTTCGATTATTTTTGTACTGGAGCACATGTTAAGGTACACTTTTTTACAAAAACCCCCATAGATCTCAGTTAACCACTTAAAATAACTTCTGCATGCAAATATTTCAAGAGATCAAACACGTACAGCGGTGTCAGCATAAAAATTAAAAACCATTATTTGCAATATTTTCGACTTTTGTACTGGAGCCCATCTTGAGGTACACTTTTTCACAAAAACCCCCATAGATCTCAATTAACCACTTAAAATAACTTATGCATGCAAATTTTCCAAGAGATCAAACACGTACAGTGGTGTCAGCATACAAATTAAAAAACCATTTATGTGATTTTTGGGCCAATTTTTTATTGTTGAATAATTATTATGTTAAGGAGGTTTTTGGCCAGCACTTTTTAAATTGCAATTTTGAATAAAATTTATAAAAAATTCAATTTTTTCCCGACGTTTCGTCAATTATTTGTTGACATCTTCAGGGGATTTTTATTTTATTAACTAAAAAACACAATTTTTTAATTATTGCACTAAAAATTTTAACATTTTACCTACTTTATATTTTACATTACAATTTGAATAAATTAAAAGCTTCACTAATTTTCAAAATAAACTTTATTCGTCCAGTGCTGCTGCATAATTGTTGTTTATGTTGTCTGTGTCTTCTTTGAAATTTATTGCCCTCTCCCCTTTTTGTTGTATTCGTAAGCTTTCTAAAGTTAGTCTTCTTTTTGTTTTGTTTTCAACGACTAATATTTTGACCGACTCAAAATCAGCTGTATGACCTGTGAGTAATATGTGTTGTGCTAGTGCTGTTGTTGTTTTTTCGTTTCTAATGTCCAGCTTGTGTTCTGTCATTCTTATTTTGAGTGTTCTTTTTGTTGTCCCTATATAAGTTTAGTCGCATCTCTCCCGTTCTCCGCCTTTGCATTGTACTTCGTAGACAACGTTGTTCTTGTCTTCTTTTTCTATTTTAGTTTTTGTCTTTGTAAATATTCTGTCCAAGGTAGTGTTCGATCTGTATGCAAAAGTTTTGTTGTCCGCTCTCATTATTTTCCGTATGTGTGTGTTGTTTGTCAGTTTTGGAATGTATGTGATGCTCAGGTAGTTTTTGGTTTCTTCTGTAGGGTTGCCAGACTGTGTTGTTTGTTCTGTTATTTTTGCTTGTTGTTGATGTGTTGAATTCCTAGAGTCGATGAGGGATTTTATAAACTGGTTTGGGTAGTCATTATTTTTTAGTATTATTTTTATCTTTTTTATGTTTTTTTCCAAAAATTGAGTGTCAGATATTGTGAAAACTTTGGTGATTAAGTTTTTCACAGTATTAATTTTTTGTTGTAATGGTTGTGTCGAGTGAAAATTTATAATTCTGCCTGATGATGTTGTTTTTGTATACCAGTCAAAAATTATTTGGTCATTTTTTCTGTGAAGTTCAACGTCTAAATATGGAATTCTTCTGTTTGTCTCAATTTCCGTGGTAAATTGTATGTTTTTATGGTGATTGTTGAGTGTTTTTAAAATTATGTCTAAGTCTTTTTCTTAATTATGGCTAGAATATCGTCAACATATTTGCATATGAATGCAATATTCGTGCCATTATTTTTAAGTGTGCTTATAGCGTCGTCAAGTAGTTTGTCAAGAATTATGTCTGCTATTGTTGGGGAAAGGGGATTGCCCATGGGCATACCATATATTTGATGGTACACTAAGTTGTCAAAAATTAAATAGTTATTGTCTTTTAGGCAGAATTCTAATATGTTTAGAAATTGCTGTCTTGGTATTTTTGTCAGGTTTTTGATAACGTCCCATTGTTGCATTATATTTCTAATAGCTAGGTGTGTCGGGATGTTAGTGAATAATGAAACGACGTCAAATGAAACCATTATGTCTTCTTCTGTAAGTTTGAAGTCTTTAAGCTTTTCTTTTAGTTGGTGTGAATTTTTAATATTGTATTCGTCGGATATTAAGTTTTTAAGTATCTGTCCAAGGTATTTTGAAAGTCTGTAACAAGGGACATCAGTAGAAGAAGATATAGGTCTTAGGGGGACATCTATTTTGTGGATTTTGGGTACTCCATAAAGACGTGGTGCCGTTGCGGACGGACTCATCAGTTTGAATTTTTCGTATGCATCTATGTATTTTTGTTTGTAAAGGAAATTTATAATAGTATTGTTCTTTTTCTGTAGTTTGTTAGTTGGGTCAATTCTGGTTGTTTTGTATGTTTTCTTGTCTTGTAATAGTCCGGTCATTTTTTCCATGTATTCGTTTTTTACATGACTACCGTTTTGTTACCTTTATCTGCCTGTGTTATTATTATTTCTCCGTCATGTCGTTTGATGAGTTTTTTAGTTTGCTCATATGTTCTTATGATCAATTTTTCTTTTGTTGTATTCTTAATCCTATTCCTAAATGATGTAATTTTGTTGGCTGTTGTTGATCTGGCAACGCTTTTTTCTCTCTCGTCCTCTATAGTTTGAATGTGTTGTTCAAGATCCGCAATCACATGCATGGGAGAGAAGTTCTTTTTTGTGATGGGAAGGGTGAATTTTCGTCCAAGTGAGAGTAGCCACTTGCTGTCTGCTGGAAATTCCACGGTCGTTTTGTTGATGAACCAGTCCTCGTTGTAGGTGAATCCAATTTTTCTGATTTGTTTGTTTTTGAGTTCTTCTATTTTTTCGTCTAGGGTTTTGTTCCATTATTTGCAATATTTTCGACTACTTTTGTATTGGAGCCCATCTTAAAGTACACAAATTAAAAAACCATTATTTGCAATATTTTCGACTACTTTTGTATTGGAGCCCATCTTAAAGTACACTTTTTTACAAAAACCACCATAGATCTCAATTAACCACTTAAAATAACGTATGCATGTAAATTTTCCAAGAGATCAAACACGTACAGTGGTGGCAGGTAGAACATTTTTTCTTTTAACGAGGGTTCAGTTTAGCTTAACAGATCTATTCTGCTTGTTAAATTAACAAGGAATTTTTAAGGAGCTCTTGTTAATATTATTATGTAATGTAAATGTTCATATTTTAAAAAATCATTTACAAATTGAAAGCTCAAAAAAGCTTAAAAGTTCACAACGCGTGGTAAGAATGTGAAACTCACAGCATTCAAACGCCAGCTGTTTTTCGATGAAATTTTGTTGTTTATTATATCAGTAAGCAAAATGGAAAATGCAAAGAATTAAGTAATCTCAAGATTTTTGTTATTTAAAACATAAATTTACATTTTTTTAATAGCCGAATAAAGTTTGAGTGAACCACGCAGGAGCAGCTCCTATTTTTCATTTTGAAGATGTTTTAAATAGCGCCGTCGTTAAATTTTTTCCTTTGTTTGATCTTCTTCATTATCAGAACTTAATACACGTAAAAATTCTTCAATTTTTTAGAGTCTTATTTATTTTAATTCAATATTATATTACAATTTATATTATTTTTACTATTTGCACAACAATTCTCTAGCTAAACACATAAATTTTAAGATTATGTTGTCGTTGTTAAGATACTTTGTGCAATTAACAAAATTGTAAAGAAAAGAGCTTTTAAATTTTCACCAGAATACGGAACATTAACAACTTGTTAATATTAACTATTTTGTAAATGTGGTGAGCTTTGTTAAGCTGGTATAATAGGGATGTAAGTTCCTGTTCTACCTATTACGTTCATTTTTTAACAAACTTTTATTTGTTTTAGTCTATTTTTTAAAGGTTTATTTTTTTTATAAAATAGTTTTGTTTTGGAATTCTTATTATTAGTTTATTAGAACTGTCTCTTATGAGAATACCTTCTTTAAACATCCAGAGAAACAAATAGAAAAACCTTGTGAAAAGGTATATTTATATGCAAAAAAGTATATTTATAAAAAACAAGGAAAACTTTGACGAGGATCTTCTATACAAGAAAATAAATACAAGAAAATAAATAATAAAACTTAAAACTCGTGCGAATATTTCACATTTAATAAATAGTCTCAATGATGAATTATTTGACATTGCTCATTGCAAATGTGCCAGAAATGAGTGTTCGTGCAGCGTTCAATACCAAATTCCAGAAAAGGAAATCGATTTAATTTTTGACCAACGTGGCAAGCGTCGAATGTTAATTTCAACGCGTAAGGAGGGACTAATATCAGCAAACTTGGAGACTTACACTTTAGTTTAGTTTAGTTTATTGTCTATAAATTTTTAAAATTTTTTCAGACAAGCAAACAATAAAAATTAAAATAAGTAAATTAGTTATAATAAAGATTAAGCGCATGTATAAATTCATTTTTGGAGTAAGAAAAATCAATACATATTTTTGAATTCAGTAAATTAAACTCACTTAAACAACAATTCATAGGTTCAAATAACAAATAGTTTGATCTACAAAAGTTAATTTTAAAATAATTAAATTTCCGTAGATTTTTATTAGGAACATTGAAATTTATTAAGCCAAGCAAATAGGGACAATCAATAATTCCACAGACAATGTCATATAAAAAAACGAGTGAATGAATTTTTCGTCTCATTTCCAACGACTTCAAGTTCAATAACAAACATCGAGCATTATATGATGGTAGCGGTTCAACAAAGTTTAAAGATCTTAAAGCGAATTTCAAAAATTTCTTTTGAATACGCTCAATTCTCATTATATGAACCATGTAATAAGGGTTCCATATAAAGGAAGCATATTCAAGACGCGACCTTACAAAAGCAATAAAAAGATTTTTCAAAGTGTAGGGATCAGAAAAGTTTGAACAATTCCTTCTCAAGAAAGCATATACCGAATATGATCGCGAAAGTGTGCACGTTAAATGTTGAACAAAAGAAAAACTTGAATCTAAAATAACACCTAAATCTTTGATCTCATCTACAAATTTAAGTTTAATACTTCCAATATAATAAGTAGATGAAAAAACTTTTTTAGTTTTAGCAAAAGTAATGTGATAACATTTATTGATATTTAGAAATAGGCAATTTCTCAAGCACCAATTATAAACACAATTCAAGTCTAACTGCAATAGATAGACATCAAAACTATTACGAATAGTCTTAAATATTTTTAAATCATCTGCGTACAATAAAAAATTTTAAAAAGAAAAACAAGAACTAATGTCATTTATAAATAGAATAAAAAATAAAGGTCCTAGTATGCTTCCTTGTGGCACGTCCGAAGTTGCTTTAAATTTGAAGGATCTAGCATTTTCTAGCTCAACATAACACAAACGATCGGCCAAATAGGATTTTATCCATCTCAAAAATTTAGAATGAAAACCGATACATTCAAGTTTTGCAATCAATAAGCTATGAGACACCTTATCAAACGCCTTCGCGAAGTCGGTGTACATATATAGTATCGACTTGAAAACCATCAGCAAGTGAAGACAAAGAGAAATTTGTGAAAACGGCCAAATTCGTCGTTGTTGATCGACCACTAACAAAACCATGTTGTGCTGGGGATATTACATTTCTTAAAGCATAATTGAGTTTAACCTTGATAATGTTTTCAAAGAGTTTAGCCGTGTTGGATAATTTCGATATTGGCCGATAATTTGTGGCATCATTTTTACGCCAACTTTTAAAAATTGGTGTTATGGAAGCAATTTTCCAACTCTTAAGGGGGTCTTCTCATTGACCACCTTTTTTTTTAACTTTTTTTTTTTGCATTTATTTATAGCTTGGGTAGTTGTGAATATGCCCCTAAAAGGATTTTTAGAAATTCGAAATACTTTAGAAGATACAGTCTTTTTTGTGAAGCAAGATCTGATGGACAAGAAGGTGATGGAGGTAATAAAACCAGCTTACGAAGCGCTGTCGGCAGATAATTTGCTTGAAAGATGCCATGGATCTGAAACTCAGAATTCCAATGAGTCCTACAATTCTGTTCTTTGGTCACTTTCGCCCAAACACATCAACTCAGGCGCACGCACCATCGAAGTGGCCAATTTCATTGCAACGTGCCTCTTCAACGACGGTTTTATACCCATACTTAAAATTATGGGTTTGATGGGTATTGCGATTGGCAAAAACGCATACGAATACGCACTATCTCGCAATGAAGACAGATTGAACCGATCAGAGACTCGAGCTGCGGCATCATCAAAAGCTGGCAGAACGGCTCGCAGAGCAGAGAGTGCAGCAGAAAGCAGTTTCTACGAAAAAGAGGAAGGTGGCCTGTATGGAGCTGGCATCGCCGACTAATATTTGTAAGTAAAAATTGTCAGCTCATTAAAACTGCATTTAAACATTTTTGATTTTTTTTTTTTTCCCCAAAAAAATTACTTCAAACTTTAAACGCGTTTATCTCGAACCCACGTTTTTCGAACTGGCGGCCATGATATCTCCAGTTCAACTGAACCGATTTTCATGAAACAAAGTGGAATCGACGCAGAATTGTCACCATTCTCGGGTGAACCTCGACCATAATTTTAAAAAATTTTTTACTATTTTTTTTTTACACTAAACTAAAAAAAAAAAAACCCGAAATTGAAATTTTTTTTTTGAATGGCCGCCATTTTGTCAAAAAAAAATCACAAAATTAAGCTTGAGGTTCACCCGAGAATTACATCTATACTGATTATAACCCCGTTTTTTTTTTCATTTCAGACGCTCCGGAGACCCGGAATCGTGGCCGCCGTGACGACACCTTTTTTTTCACCACCAACTTTGAAGTCTCATTACTTTTTGAACAGCCCACGTATCGAGGCAAAAAAAATTTTTTTATTTACTTTGAACCTTTTGTAATACAATAAATAAAAAAAGTTTTCAATTATTCTTTGCGTTTTCAAATAAGAATTTTTTTTAAAAAGGGTCCAAAAAACGGGTTTTGAATGAGAAGACCGCCTTAATGAAAGTGCCAGAATGCAACGATTTATTAAAAATCAATAATAATGGCTTCGCAAGAAAAATTGCGCATTTTTTAAAGAAAAATGCAGACAACCCATCAATATCCGATTTCATTGAGCTTTTCATACTAACAATACCTTTAATAACATCTTGTTCTAACAGAGAAATCTCGCCTATATTAATAGTGTTACCAAACTCAAATTTAGATAAAACATCAAGAGAATCAAAATCACTATCATCCTCGTAATTGGACTTAAAGAAATAGGCAAACAGATTGACAGAATCTTCAATATTATTTGAAATTTTAGAGTTGAAAGTTAAAGTAGAAGGAATAAATGAGCTGTTATTCTTCGCCTGAACAAAACGCCAAAAGACCTTCGGATTGAATTTAATATTTTGTTCGATTGAAAGAATATGCTGTCTGTATAAGAACTTATTAAAAAATCAAATTCGCGCGCAAAATACAAATATTTGTCCTGATACAAAGTATTCTTCGTAGCCTTGAAAAGATTATAAAATTTGTTTCTTTGATTTTTCAATCTTTTCAGACCTTTCGTATACCAAGGTAATTTATGGATTTTTTTTGGCAAATACGGAACATGTTGTTTGAGAATACTATTGATTGTCTCTATAAAAACTTCAAAACAGGCTGCTGTGTCTCTATTGTCAAATGAATCTAACCAATCAACGCAATTTATCACATAATTAATTAAGTCAAAATCACACCTATTAAAATTATATTTCAAATTAGCGTCTAGGGCTACAGGTTTAATAAATTCAAAAAATTCCAAATCTACACTTATAGGTTCATGATGGACGCTGCAAGGCGAGATTTGGAATGCGCAAATATCAATAGAAATCTTAATGTTTTCAGTTACGAAAATCATATCAAGAATCCTATTGAGTCTATTCCTGAAATGATTTATCTGAAACAAATCGACACTCATAAAAGCATCTATTAAATTTATTTCATTCTCACGATTTACGTTAGCTGGGGTTAAATAGATATCATTTGACACGAAAGACCAGCTTATATCACAAAGATTAAAATCACCGAAAATACAAATATTATTATTGCCACTTAAACTACTAGCCAGTTCAACGACGTTGTTAACATGTGCAGCATAGAGTCCATAAGAACTATTAGGCGGCACGTATGAAACACAGATTTGGAGATCACCTGAAACCCCGCAGATATTAACGCACAGTTGATCTAATAAAGTATCCATATCAGATAACATAACAACAGATGAACGAAAGAGGCACCTTACTGCTATCAGCACGCCACCTTCTCTTGAATTCCCAGTTTTCAAAGCATCTCTGTCCTTCCGATAGACGACAAAAATATTTGGATCGAAAAATTCCTCGTCACGAAAAACGTAATTAAGCCACGTTTCAACCAAGATGAAAACATCATAGCCGCTCACTGAGGAAAGTGCCAAAATATTATCAGCCTTACAGACCTATTCTGGCAAATTAACAATAGTAAAGCAGTATTTTTCATATTTCTATGTGTTTGTTGTAATTTTTTGATTTCAAAACAAAATTTTAAGCTGAAAAAACAAAATTTGTCAATGAAATTGTCAATATATGAAAAGCAGCTGACAATTTTTATAGAAATTTATTATTTTTGAGCCTCAAATATTGTTTTATAATCAAAAAATTACAACAAACACATAGAAATATAAAAAATACTGGTTTACTATTGTTAATTTGCCAGAATAGGTCTGTTAGTTCTCATTCCCGATACATTTTGAAAATAGATTTTAAGCAGTCGAAAATTTCCATTCATTTTTGGGTTGTCCATGGGTATTAGGACAGGTTTGGCCCTGGAGGTTTTTGAATTAACCGAAAAGGGCGCACCTTAATGTTGGATTGCCATAAGGTTGGTTTAAAAAGCAAATCAAAGTAATTTGGAGATACTCCAAGTTTAAAGTTAATATATTTTAACTTTTCATAGTCAACGTCGACTCTTACAAGCTTATAGCATTCAATATGTTCTCTTTCAATTTGGGTGTATTTTTGTACATAAGAGATTATATCCTCTTCAGTGACAGTAGGTTTGAACGAGGAAATATGAACAAATTTCTTAGCAGCAACAACATCCAGATCTGAAACAGCATTGTTCCCAACAACCAAAGCAGGCACGCGTTTATTTATTTGTTTGGTTTGATTAGACGCAATATTAAGTTCACAGCTTTGAGTAGCAAGAGAAGCAACACTAGCATAACTTGAGCCAGCAGGCACGCTAACGTTAGTATTTCTTACAGCATTAGGCAAAAAAGTATTAGTTGACGAATGTTCAGAAGAAGCAGAGAGCGAAAGAGCACAACTGTTAGGGAGCATTGAGCTAGCAAATATATCCAATTTTTCGGCAGCAGCAGCAGTGGGGTCAGCAATCGCAGCAGCAGCATCACCACCAACGACAAACGAAGGCGATCTTAATTTATTTTGTTTGGGTTGTTTAAAAACACCATTTGGTCCGCAGGTATTTTTCGTAGCATTAGTCAGAGTTGAAATAGTTGACGAATGCTCAGATGCAACAGAGGGCGAAGGAGCACTACTGTTAGAGAGCATTGGTACAGCAAACATTTCCAAATCAGAAGCAGCAGCAAGAGAGTCAGAATTTACAGAAACAGCAGTACCACAAGCAGAGTCAATATTTGTAACAACAGCAGTGTTAGTGACGCAAGTGTCGTTTTCCGGGGGCGGAGGCGAGAGAGTGCACCAGCAATTTGAGCGTCTTGGGTCTGAGAGAACTCCGCGAACATTTTTTTTAAACTATCAACTTCTCTTTTCAATTTAGCAAAAGCATAGAAAAAATTTGATTTCATATCCAAGCAAATATCGCAAACATACACAACATTTTGATTCTTATTTAAAAAGTCAAATTGTTTAAATTGTTTATTATCGAAATTGGCACATTGTTTATGAAAATTGCCTTTGCAAAAACCGCAGCAAACAGGCACATCACTTGCCAAACACTTCGAACACTTCAAGCAAATCATTTTCGAGAGCAAAACAAAGCACGTCTGATTTAGACAAAGACAAGTCTACTTTAAGAGACAATTTTGAGCTGACCAGCGAAAGCGATTACTTACCAAGCACAAGCGCGTTTAGTACCCCACAACACGCTCATAAACAGCGCCTGCTTCCGGCAAGGTGTTTGCAAAACTTTGCATTAGAATGTGATCGATACAAAATTTCTCATCGAGTAGCTGCTGCTTTAGCATCATCGCTGATAAAGGATTTGTCAATGATACACAATTTTAAATTAAAAGACGAAAAAACTGGAAAGCCCATAATTATCGATAAAAATTAAGTTGTTCAAAAACAAAAAAATTAAAGTTTTTGCATTCGACGGAAGAAGAGACAAAACCCTTACTTAGGAGAAAACGGATGATTGAACGCGCCATCCTCGAATAATCGACGAAACCTATTTAACCAATCTAAAGCAGCCATATTCAAAATTCTTCGGCGCTGCCCCAATTCGCGGTAATTCGACAGCACCATTTACTGCCGAAATTGTTTTGAACTTGGCGAACTGAAACTTGAATGACGAAGTGAAAAACAACATGTCAACAATGGATTATACGCTGTTTGGAGGTTGATCTGGATAGACCGTTACATTGGTTCATTTGCATGCTACATTTTAATTAATTGCCATTTCGCCATTTGTTTGCAAAAATTGATTCTTCGTTTACAACTTGACCAGCTACAACAACCGGTAAGATATCCAAAGCAATAGAAAACGTAGAAAATACGGTGCGTACTAAATAGTTATTCTGTCTACACAAAGTAGGGCATTAAACCTTTTTTAAATTATTTCTCATTTACTAACTTAGATACTTTTTTATTTCTATTTATTTCTTTAGATTGCAAATTTTAAAGCGATTCCATTTGTTGAGGCAAGTATGCCACCAAATATCGGAATTACTGTCGAAAGTACCGATCAAAAATATTTGTTTGATATAGCGCGTTGGCTCTCAAAAGCCAGTAGAGTTTTGGGTTATTTCGTGTCACAAGCACAACCAACGCAAGACTTACAGGAATTGGCAACATACATTATTCGGGTGTATGTTCCAATGTATTTCAACATTAAATATCAGTATTCCGTCACACGCGGCAGCGTCCACTTTTTTAATTTCTTAAGAAATTCAAGATATTTGCCTTCAAATTATCGAAAAATTGTTGACAATGTTTGTAAAAACAATTGCTACTTTTCGCACCCAAAAAATTTGTTGCTGGCTATGATTTTTGATGACGATGGTAATATACGATCTATGTGCTACACAAAAATTTTGCAAGCACGTGAGAAGTCCGATGAAGAATTCGGACAAATTCGCACTTATCGTCTTCCAAATATCAGGTTCGATTGCAAAAACGAAATCGGAAAACCAAAAAAACTGCCTGGCTTGAAATCTCTAAAAATTTGCTTTCATGTTTTTTTTTTTGCAAAAGCAAACAATAGGGCTATTCACAATCTTGAGTATTTGACATTGCAAATTCATGCAATTGTAAAAATTTGCCATCAGTGAGCGGTCTTTTTCGGTTTACTTTGCAATACTTGTTAACGACTGATAGCTCACTGACTCTTTTAATGCATTTTTTATTGGGTTTCTCCCGTTTAATTCGTTTTTTATTTACATATTTTCCATATCATTTTAGAGTTCAGTATTGCATATGTATAGTAAATATAAACTATGGGTTTTAAGTGTTGCATATTTACACAAGCGTAGTAAATGCATCTCTACATATTTTGTTACTGTAGAGTAAAAGTACACTCTACCATTTTACAAATGCTATGATGCAAGACCATTTGCACCTGATTGTGAACAGCCCTAATAATTTATGCTGCTTCGAACATAGACAGAACAGGTACTTGTGAAATTTTATAACAGGCAGATCAGGAACTTAAGCTAAACTGAACCCTCATTAAAAGAAAAAATGTTCTACCTGCCACCACTGTACGTGTTTAATCTCTTGGAAAATTTGCATGCATACGTTATTTAAAGTGGTTAATTGAGATCTATGGGGGTTTTTGTAAAAAAGTGTACCTTTAGATGGGCTCCAATACAAAAGTAGTCGAAAATATTGCAAATAATGGTTTTTTTAATTTTTAGGCTGACACCGTTATACGTGTTTGATCTCTTGGAAAATTTGCATGCATTAGGGCAATTCCATGGTAACTCGCGTTACAATAAGAGAAACTGTTTAGGGGTTTAACTTAAATTTTATTACGAATTCAAGACATAAAGCTACAAAAAAGGTTTATATTTGAAGAATTATTTATACTTAACTAAATCCATTTAAAATTGTTTATCCAAATGAAATACGTTTTCAAAATATACTTAAAAAGAAATGGTAACTCACGTTACATTTTATGGACAAGGAGTTTTGAGTACTTTTTATGTTTATAAAATTCTGCGAAATTAAGGACATCAATTCATTTTTAATATTTTATAATGCTTTGTGATTAATAAAAGGGTGATATAAAAACAAAAGTACAAAAATAATAATTTTAAAATATCAGATATTCAATATAATGTATGGTAAATCGCGTTACATAAAATTGGTAACTCGCGTTACTTCTGAGTCATGTAATAATAAATCGTAATAAAATGAAAATTAATACTTTAAACGAGGGATTTATTTAAATATTGTGCCAGAGGAATGTCATCATCATTGTCGCTACCGGAGCAATATATTTCTTGATGAAAAATGTTCGTTATCATCCGGCTTCCACTCAGATCTGCAGATGTTTCAGCCATTTGCAAATGACCGTTATGCCAATAAATCGCGTGCATCTTGCATATACCGGCTAACATTGGTGCGTTAAGAAAGATATCACCAAGTTGCATTTCCATCACAGTCTCTTTAATTTCGTCTGGTGAAACATAAGGTACATTAATGGATGAACCTTTTGCTGCCTCAGCAAATTGTTCAGCGTTGAATACTAAGGCTTCTCTTTTTAAAACTCGACTCTGAACAAAACCTTTTAAGGCTCCGCCTATTCCATCTACAGGACTTTTGCCGTGAGATGTGGCGAAATAGTTCCATATTAAATGCTTCTTATTGCTTTCCTCAAGCAGCTTCATACTTTCGGCTATAAAACGATTCTTGAACTGCGATACCGGCCCATCAGACCATATTCGAACAAGTATTACACTTGCTGGCAGACTTTCCAATATTTTACTGATATAAACAACAGCAGTTGTTTTGTTGTGTTGACGGTCATCGGAAACTAAAACGATGGGTTGCTGTACTCCAGAGTGCCATAATGAGGCAGTAAACAAGGTTATCTGCGGCTGCACCCAATGGAAACTTTGAACTTCGTCCTGAGCGATGCAAGTGTAGTTCTCGGCAAAGTCTACTTGTAACAGCGCAATAGATGGATCACTAGTTGCTGACGATACAACAAGCTTATCTTTCTGATAAGAATCGCCTTGACACCTTTTTATGTACGAGTGCTTAAAAAAAGTCGGTGTCATGTCAAGGATATGAGTAATTAATTCCATAATCGTTCCAGTTTTCGATAGCTTACTGATTTTGCCATCGGACTCTTTCCACTCGTACCAAGTTACTTTAGGAGGAGCGTTGTCAACCGCATGTGCGTATTGAAACAACTTTCTTTTTAATATGTTTTTGCAACTTTCACAAGTATGCAGCCAGCAATTTTTTTGGGGTTTTGCACAGAGTACGGAGCTGATAAAATTGTGACTATATAGTGGACTGTTTGTTACTTTATTCAATGCGCTTAACGATAAAATAAAGTTATCGTGGTATTTACAAAGGCAAACATTGCGGGGAATCTTGTTAGATAGATATACGTGTTTCGGTCGCAAACTGGCAAACTTGCTTTTTCCTACTACATCACCGTGTTCTTTGACGAACATAGCGTGTGTTTCAGAAATTGAAGTGTACAAATGCCTTATTTGGAGTTTTTGTTTAAAATTTTGTTGACTTCGAATTATAACAAAGTCTTTAAGGCCTGGAGCTTGTCTGCTAATATCATCGCGCACGTAAAAATCTTGTATTTTTTGTTCGACTTCAGTACTCAAAATCAACCCATGTCTGCTGGGAAGCTGCGAACTAGGAATCTGATGAAAGTTATTACATTCTGCAAGAAGCTTTTCAAGAACTTCTCGTTTCCTTAATGGACAATTGGGTAGTGTTCTGCGAGTACGCGAAGCCGCCTTCCCCAGTGACTAAACATTAGTAAATGATAAATTTGCTCAGTTTTCTGAAACACTGGTTTGAGTTTTTTTTTTTTGTAACCTAAACTTTTCAACGCGTTTTTTAACTTTTGTTCTTTCTGTGCTTAGAATATTTTTCTGTTTAGATTTAGGTAGATGTTCAATTAAGCCTTTCTTTTTAGCTCTACTTTTTCGACATGCTTCTTTTTGTTTCTTCTTATAATCATCATATTTACCTTCTTCTTTCAATTTCCCTCTTCTCCTCCTCATCTTTTCAGTTCCTGAAAGTGGCATTGCGACTGAAATCTTAAAAATTGTCAAAATATAAGTAAAAGTAAAAAATTGTAAATTTTCTTTTGTGGTTTTTAGATGTAACGCAAGTTACCGGTAACTCGCGTTACAGAAAAGAATTTGTTTAAAATTTAATAAAAAATATTCAGTAACAAATTAATTCCATTTCATTATTGTACTTACTTATTGAGAAGAGAATTTCCGCTTCTGATCAATTTGTGTAACAAATAGAGATGTTGTATAAAAAAATACAGTTTTGGTTACTCGCGTTACTAAAGAAAAGCGAATGAATTTATTGAGTTTTTTATAAATTAGGATAAATGAAGTATTTAATATAAATTCACAAAATTTACTATGAAAGTGTAAAAAAGAAATAACACAAGTGAGCTTGTCATTTGGTTGCGATGAGCGAAAAAGCCGTTACTTTAAAGCAGGTATGCAATATGTGTTTCTTGGTTCTTGCACTCACACTACTTTTGATCCATGTCAATTATGTCGATGATGACAAGTGCTCTAATTTAACATTTTTTTTAAATGATGCCATATATTTTCAAAAAATTTTCTCAACCAAAAATGTTACATGATTAAACAAAAAATTCTCGAATCATGTCACAATTCTGTGGAATTGCCCATTAGTTATTTTAAGTGGTTAATTGAGATCTATGGGGGTTTTTGTGAAAAAGTGTACCTTAAGATGGGCTCCAGTACAAAAGTCGAAAATATTGCAAATAATGGTTTTTAATATTTATGCTGACACCGCTGTACGTGTTTAATCTCTTGAAAAATGTGTATGCAGAAGTTATTTTAAGTGGTTAACTGAGATCTATGGAGGTTTTTGTAAAAAAGTGTACCTTAAGATGTGCTCCAGTACAAAAGTAATCGAAAATATGGTAAATAATGGTTTTTTTACATCTATGCTGGCACTTCTGAACGTAGTTCGATCTCTCTGAAAATCTGCATCCACAAGTTGTTTTTAATAGTGAATCGATATCTATAGTATTTTTTATAAAACAATTTACCGTTAGATGGGCTCCAGTAAAAAAACACACGATTTTCATAGAAAACCGCTATTTGAGGAACCAGGAATTCATTAAAAAAAAAATATTTTCTGCATTGCCTTTTCGTCTAATTTCATTATTTAGGGGTAGAATTGGATGTTAATTTAGGTCCATACATTTCGATACACCCTATTGTACAGCGTACCCAAACAGCGAACTAAGTGATGCTGTAAACATGAAGCAGCCAGAAGGGTATATCAATCAAACCTACCCAGACAAAGTGCTTCGCCTCAATAAAGCTATTTATGGGCTGAAGCAATCAGGAAGAGAATGGAACGCCAAGTTGGATGCATCACTCAAAGTGGTTGGCTTCATTCCAAGCATTAACGAACCATGCCTGTACAAGCGGAATCAAGATAACTTGTCGTTACTATTAGTTTACGTTGATGATTTAATTATAGCATGCCAATCGAAATCCGAGCTAATAAAAATTAAGGACATGCGTGTGCAGCAACCTATATCAGGGAGCTACTTGAACAGCATGGTATGAGCAAGTGTAGAAGTGCAGCAACACCGCTGGATGATGGCTTTCAGGTGGGCTGCAATAATGAAGACTGTAATACTGTTGCTGCCAAGTTGTACCAATCAACTGTGGGTGCTTTAATGTGGCTAGCACTTACAACAAGACCAGACATTTTACACTCGGTTGCAAAACTGGCGCAGCGGAATACAAATCCCCATACTGAGCATATGGCTGCTGTTAAGCATTTCTTTCGATACTTAGCGTCTACCGTGGACATGAAGCTACATTATCAAGCGACAGGTGAACCAATCAAGGGATTTTCCGATGCGGACTGGGGTGGCGATAAGAGCGATCGAAAATCATATTCAGGCTACGTGTTCTTTTTGGCTGGCGGTCCTATGTCTTGGAAGTCTCCGAAGCTAAGTTCCGTTCCGTCGTTGAGCAGTACTGAAGCGGAATATAAAGCATTGTGTACAGCTGTAAAAGACGCGATATTCCTGAGGCGTTTACTGTGCGAAATCGGTGTTATAAATGGCGTCACTGCTACTGTGGTATATGGTATATATCCAGTGTTTCATGAAAGATCCAAGCATATTGACATCAAATTCTCTTTTGTTAGGGAAGCAGTTAAGAATGGTGATGATCAGCTTTAATATATTTCTACAGACAATATGATTGCTGATATACATACAAAAAATTTATTCAAATCAAAGCATTGCAATTTTGAAAATGACTAAGTTGAAGTAAATTTTAATTTTTGATAAATGTAACATAGTCGCATTGAAGAAGGGTGTTAAAAATCTGGCAATGCGACTATAAACATCCCTGTTATTTTGCTCATTATCTTGCCTACATATTTCTTCTTATGACAGTTATTCTTTCTACTGGTTTTTTACTTAATTTTCTTTTTATGTATTATATTTTTTCATTTGCTAATAAACTTGTAAACAACTTAGACGGTTAGCGGCTTCTTATTATTTAACACCTTGCATAGACCTTTTATAAAACTTGTTTCAAAGATTGTTCAAAGTTTGCTCTGATGACACGAACTTATTCCACGAACTTCGTCGACAGACTTGAAAATAAACAATTAGTAGGCAAAATCATTGCTTTTTGCCCATATTTCAAGTTTCTTCATTTTAAGTTTCCTACATATCAAGTTTCCTACATATCAAGTTTCCTACATACACTCATGGACAGATAAATAAGAACATAACTTGCTTGTGAGTGCATTCACTGGTGATGCTTTATTTTTCAGTACTAAATAAAAATAAATGACTTCATTAGTTAAAAAGAACTTAAAATTAGTTAATACAATTAAAAAAAATAACATAAGCAAGTAAATAACAAAATATTTTTGCAAAAAACATATTTGGAACAAAATAGCCTGGCCAAATAAATAAGAACATTCAATGTTTGCTTACAGATTAAAGTTTAGGAACATTACTAGTACAAAAAAAAAAATTTAAGCTTAATATCCGGAGTGTCCTCCTTTGTTTTGAATAACTTTTTGTATCCTATTTGGCATTGATGAAATTTTTTTGCCATTCCTCTTTTACAAAACTCCATAATTGTGCTTTGTTTGAGAACTGCCTTTTTGATACCTCATTTTTTAAGACACCCCACAAGTTTTCAATGGGGTTTAGGTCCGGTGATTGACTTGGCCACTGAATCATTCGGATTTTATTATCTGTCAGCCACTTTTTTACTAACTTGGAGGTGTGCTTCGGGTCGTTATCTTGCTGTAACGACCATATCAAGGGCATATTCTCGCTGGCATACGGTAACATTACAGTTTCCAAGATATCCTTGTAGCTCAATGCAGTCATAGTGTCGGTAATGAGATGTATCGGACCAACGCCATACCAAGAAAATCCTCCATACACCATAATGTTGCCGCCCCCATGCTTTACAGTCTTTTTTGTAAATCGAACGTGGAATTGTTTACCCTTTGGCCTTCGTACATTGCGTGCGTAATCATTTGAAAACAAATTAATCTTACACTCGTCAGTCCATAGAATATTTCTCCATTTCTTTTCACCTTCAGTTCCCTTCCATGACACATGACTTTTGGCGAATTCTAACCTACTCCTTAAATGATGAGGACGTAGCAAAGGGACTCTTCTGGCTATTCTTCCAGGTAAATTTGCGGCCTGTAATCGCCTTCGGATGGTTCTTGAAGACACTTCATTATTTATTTCGCCAGCAATCTGCCTCGAAGACATGAAAGGGTCTCTTTTTACTAGCGTTAGAATTCCAACCAGCCGCTTTTCCTCCAATGAACAGTGCTTACTTCGTCCCATCTAATACATTACTTACATTAATTAAACTAAATATTTCTCCTGCTATACAGAGAATTACAAACCTTTGATAAAAAATCACTTCAACCCGTAGAATTTTGAAAAAATGCTTACGTTATTATTTATTTGTCCACCTTTGTCAAACACAAATAACGGTATTTCCCCGTTGGTTTTACTAGAATACGGCATTGCCAGAATCAAAATATAAATTTCATTGCGTTTGGTGTTTATGCAACGAATTTTTTTGACACATTTAGGTATTTTTTGTTTTTAAAAAATATGTTCTTATTTATCTGTCCATGAGTGTATCAAGTTTCCTACATATTAAGTTTCCACATTTCAAGTTTCCTACATTTGACGACTTGATTTTAACTGCCTATTATTCACTCAAACTTGTTGTTTGCCTACCTCAACTTGCAGGGGATTGAAAAATTAAAGAAACTTGAAATAGCAAATGAATCCTATAATGCAGATCTCTTGTGGGAACACATCTTCCTCTTTATGCGTGCTGCTGCTGAAGAGGTCATTGGCTACCACCGCCCTCGCCAAAACCAGTGGCACGATCAAGAGTGTCGCGTCGCCACTGCTAAAAAAAGACGCCTCCTACAAAGCCCCCCTGCAGTCGGTTGTAAAGCGTGCTACTAAGGAGCAATACAGAGAGATGAGGAGGGACGAGAAACGTCTTATTCCTCAGTGTACTCTGCCAATTCACAAGAAAGGCGGGCCCTTTGTGCCAGCTACCGTGGGATAAGCCTCCTAAATATCGCATATAAGGTCCTGTCGAGTATTATGTGAAAGACTGAAGCCCATCTTAAGCCAACTGGCCTTATCAGATCTGGAAAATCTACCACCGACAATGTTTACGCTACGACAAATCTTGGAAAAGACCCTAGAGTTACAAGTCGACACACAAAATCTTTTTGTTGATAACAAAGCCGGCTTCGACAGTCCAAAAAGGAATCACCTATACTCCACCATGTTTGAATTTGGTATACCTGCAAAATTAATCTGTCTATGCAGGATCACACTGAGCAACACCAGCAGCGCAGTTAAAATCGGAAAGGAACTCTCTCCCCCATTTGTTACCAAAAGATGTAACTTACGAAACTATAAATAATGTCGCGAGTACTGCTTATTTGTAAGATATTTTTTGAAATTTTATTTATCGTTATCCCTACTGGAATTATACTATATTGTTATTTATCTAATCGAATTGTTTTGGTACCTAAGTAATTCTCGTTTTATTTATTTTCTAATTTACTTATTAGCCTAAAAACCTTAGTCGTTATGGTTTTTTTAAGATTATTTTGTAATTTATTATGAGTATATCTTCAATAAATAAATACATAAATAAAAATATATAAATAATGATTTACGTGTATTAAGACTTTATAAAGTTGAAATACAATAATGGTCATTTTTGGTAATGGTAGTGGTTATAACTTGCAAGTTAAATCATGGAGTCACATAAAAAATGTTTGAGAGAAAGCTATCAAGTGAACAAGTGAGTTGCAGAATTACCAAGTACCTAAATAAATTTGAATTTTATCCAAATAAAATCCAAATCTTTAATTGCACCAAAGATGCAATCATATATTATTTCAAGTGAAGGAAATGTAAACATGTTATTGTATGTAATCGATTTTTCAAGCTCAACAAAATATGTGTATACGCTGTCAACTACACGAATAACTCGACATGATGGAAAAGCTTATAAGGTAAGAATCTGGGTTAAAAACTTTTACCTTTCAATATAAATTGTTTTATTTATTATATAGTAAGGAGCATTTCTATATTTTACCGTGTATTTAAGTTCCCTCCTTCTTCTAGACAAGCAAGTTGGTGATTGTTAGCAACACTTTCAAAGTTTGTACAGGTGTCACAAGCGCTTAAATTTGCTCCTTGTAAAACATTCCAAAATTTTCGAACTGTGCCACATTTCAGACATTTTTGCGATTCCGTAGGGTTTATAACGTTACAATTTGTGCATGACCATTGCAAGACCGACGCAACTGTCCCCATTGCGACTGACTAAATTCATGACTCTAAAAATGTGCTTTTATTCAACTTTATTACTTCTTAAATTAAATTATACAAGAAGCTCAATAAGTAAACATAAATTAACATATTTAGAATATTTTACACTTTCCATACTGAGCTAGACAGCAGAGAACAAAATATAATATTCGGTAAAAAAAAAACAAATATGCAAAGGTATAAAAAAAACTCTGGATATCAGACCACAGGCCTTGCCACATATTGGAACAGGTTTATTTGCATCAGTTAATGGTAAGCCATATCATTAGAGACATATAGCCTAAGCACATTGGGCGCATTCAGCGTAGTCATCACTTGACAACAGTTGTGTAAAAATTCGCTGAATGGTACAATTATTTGAGCGCTCACTAAAACTGATCAGTTGCGGGATTCCCAAAAGCTTTAACGATGATTGTCGCTGTAGTTAACCAGCGAAATCTGTCATTTGCTATGAAACTGTGCATGCACAATGACCGATAACAACAACTATGTTTATTGTTAACTGTTAGGGAATCCTGCTACACGTAGCGGGAGCCATTTAATCGAGTGAAAAAATTCTATGCTACCTGTAGCAAGATTCCCAAACAGTTAACGATAATCATAGTTGTCGTTATCGGTCATTGTGCATGCACAGTTCCATAGTAAATTATAGTTTTCTGTAGTTAACTACAGCTACAATCGTCGTCAATCGTCGTTAAGGCGTTTGGGAATCCCGCTACTGAACTCAACTGTTGAGTGCTTTATGCCGCGTTTCCATGTGATCTTTCTGTATCTTATCTTATCCCATATCACAAAACACTTGCTATAAGAGCGAGATTCATATATGTACTTTTTGCTATAAAAATTTGACATTTGCGAAATTTGTAAACAAATCATAAATTTATCAAATTCTGCAGCTGTTAATAAATAAATAAATAATTAACAAATAAAGCAATTTAGCAACTGCAGCAGCATCAGTGCAATAAACACAGTTCACAGCGCAGGGTGTTAAATGTGAAGCATACGGTTTCATGGCACACGTAAAATGCTCTGGACTGGTACCGGCCAAATGTGTGCCAGATCTTAAACGCATACGCGGAGTCTATGGCGCTGGTTTGACTACATTGGTGTTACGCGCGCTTTTCAAAGGTCAAATAAAATGTTAATTTGAAAAAAAAAAATTTCGACACAAAAAAAAATGTCGTTACTAAACTGTGGAAAAATGGCATGAATGATGTTCCCGGCTTCCTATCTAAGGTAGTGTTCCTCCCACAATTTGACGCGTAAGCATAGTTACATGCTTGTTGATAGGTACAAAAAACAGTATAAAAGTCAACGCAATTTAAAAAAAAATTTATTCACCTCATATGGCCAGTTGTGTTGCCATATATATGCACGTATCCCTCCCTTCCTTTGGTAAATCTTCGCACTTTTAGAATTTTTATTTACCCCGAATCTGCTCATGTACCCCCCCTCTTTCGCCCACCTCACCTCCACATCCTCAGCATTCCCACAAAATAATAAAAATGTTTTAGTGTTTCATTTTTAATAGCTAAGCTATTTAATTAAAAATTTGTATAAATTTATATAAATTTGTATAAAAGTTTGTATAAAGCCATTGACTTAACTACTAAATACTAGTGGAATAAAATACGCGTATATGTTAGGGAATTAATATAAAAAAAAGAGCTAAATTCTATACATATGAGAAATGCAGAATATATACATATATCCTTTTTATATCTATAATTTTTTTTTTCTTTATTTAATTATAATTATACCGCCACTGTTATGCTGCTACTTCTAAGTGTGATCGTTGATTCTGGTTGTTGTTCTGCTTGTTGTTGTTCTGCATGTCGTTGTTCTGCATGTTGTTGTTCTGCATGTTGTTGTTTTGTACGTTGTTGTTTGATTTCTCTTTTTCTTTATTATTTATTTTTTTTTCTTACTTTTAGGGTTTTTTTTTTTTTTTTTCTTCTGCAGGTTTTGTTTCGCTGAGTTTTTCTTATGATTCCACATTTTATTTTAACTGTTTCTTTTTCTTGTCTTTGCAGGTTTTTGTTCGTTGATTTTTTTTTTTTTTATGATTTCACATATTATTTTAACTGTTGAATTTTTCTATGATTTCACCTTTTATTTTAACTGTTTCTTTTTCTTTTCTTTACAGGTTTTTTGTTCGTTGATTTTTTATGATTTCACATGCATTTGTGAAAATTACAAATTTTTTTTTTGCTTTTTCCAATTGATATAATTGTAACAAAATAACTTAAATTTTATGTTTATATTATAATTTTTCTTTGGCAGTATTTTGCATGATATTTAACATTTTATACAACATTTTCAATAAATATTATACATGAATCTGTCTGATTTTTCTTTATACAAACACTTTTAAGAAATATGTTTGAGGCTTGTCTTAGCTGTCACAGCACTCTTGCAGCGACTGTTTACGAACCGTCTCCAAATTCAACTGCCTCTTTTTCGCACGCTGTACCTGCCATTGTCTTTTATTTTCTAGCATCGCGTGATGCTTACGCATACACCCACAAGCTCGCGCATGCTCTCTATTGCCCTTGCTATCACCCTTTTGTTTTTTTTTCTCTTTTTTTCTCTTTTTCTAAAAACCGTCGGTGAAGCGAGCAAGTAATAGAGGTAAATTTTTCTTTCTCATTGAATTTAATCTGCTGGAGTTTATGACCAAATATGGTAAATTTTTTTCTTTTTTTTTTTTTGGAGTTTGTGCACGCATACTAACAACATGATTTGAGAGTGCATGTGGGGCCTTGCTAGCTACAATGTCTCACAATTACTCCAGTGGACTATTTGTGCCGTAACAAACCTGCTTTGTTTTGAAAGCTTTTGGGCGACAAAACAAACAGGAAAAAGGCTTTAGGATTTGAAATAAAGAAAAGAAAGACATCCACATGCGGCCTGTGGTCAGTGACGAAATTTTTATATACACATTTTATTATTTCTTTTTTTTTTTTTTTTTTTTTTTGAATTTTTTTTTTCATTTTTAAGAAACGTGTGGCACGACCCACGAATAGCCGGGCAAAAACCTTAAAGAAAGTCTATTGCTTTTTATAACTTTTTAGATGATTAAATAATTAATTCGATTTCCTTGTTTAATAACAGTGCAAGGATTTATTTGATAGAATTGTTGAATGCGCGTGAATTAAGGCAAAAAAAAAATCCGAAACTATGTAGAACGAAACGAGTTTTAAAGATTTTAATTCTCAAAAAAAAAAAAAAAAAAATGAAATGAAAACACCATCGACGATAAAAACTCTGGCACAATTTTTATATAAAAAAAAATTATGTTATGGTTTGATTTTGTCCGCGTGATATGTAGCAATAAAATTTCCGTTTAAGTCCTCAAGTTCATACAACGCGTTTCCTAGTTTCTTTCTTATGCGGCACTTGATATATTTTCGGTTGAATTGTGCGCTTATGCCTTTTGTAAAATTACTCTGGCTAACATTTTCTCTGAAAACTTCCTGGCCAATTCGATAATCAACTGGTTTTGATCGAGTATTATACGTCTTTGTCGCTTTTTCGTGCGCCATTTCTAAGTTTTTTCGAATTTTCTCGCGCATTCTATTAAGGCGATCAAAACTATGCTCAACCTCAACATCATCATATTTTATACAATTGAGTTTTTGTAGCAGCGTGTTGGCACATATGCTGCCCAAATACAGCGAAATAAGGGGAAAATTTTATTGATGAGTGTTAATCACTGCGCAGAATTGAAAGAATTTGAGGTATATATCTGTCCCAATTGCAGTGATCGCTATGGCCGTCAAGAAAAATTCGCAGTTTAGAAATTATTTCACGATTATCTCGTTCGGAGGCATTTGCTTTGGGGCGAATAAAATCCCGTTTTAATATGGCAAATGCCATATTCAAAGAAAAATTGTTGCATCTCCCTCGACACGAATTGCTTGCCATTGTCGCTATGGATAAATTGAGGCACGCCAAAGGCGGGGAAAACTTCATTTTGAAAAAAATTTATTACATTGACCGTTGCTGCCGCCTGCATAGGCTTAAGAAAAATGAACTTGGTCAGATGATCAAGTGCAATGAAAAGAGTAGTGTTTTTGGTCGTTTTATTCATGGGATAAGGACCCAAAAAATCGCAATAAAAACGTTGAAAGGGACGTTCGGTAATAAACGCTTGGCCCATGGGTGGTCTTAAAATTTGGTTTGTTGGTTTCACGCATTTGGCATTTCAAAGCCCTGCAATGCCAAACTCCAACGGGCTAGACGATTGTTTAAATCCTTTTGGGTCATAAGCCATTTAAGGCTTGAATGATCGGTAATGACTCTAAAAGGTAACCCTTCAATGTAAGGCCGAAATTTCTTAATACAAACCACCGCTGCCATGCACTCAAGCTCCGTAACTGTATAATTACGTTGAGCTTTGTTAAGCTTTTGAGAAACATAAGCAATGGGGTGTTCTTTGCCTTCGTCATCGCATTGAAACAGTAACCCACCGACACCAATGCGTGATGCGTCACACTGTATACTGAATTCTTTTGAAAAATCTGGCCGGGCCAGAACAGGGGCTGAAGAAAGTGCAACTTTGATTTTATTGAATGAATCAATGGCTTCATCGGTTAACTGAAATTTACCAGTTTTTTTACGTAGACAGTCTGTCAAGGGGCCAGCTAAGTTGGCGAAATTGTTAATAAAGGTGCGGTACCAATTGGCCATACCAATAAAACGTCTGACTTGACGAGGCGATTTAGGCAGGGGAAATTCTTCGATGGCTTGGACTTTCGCAGGGTCAACTTTTAAGCATCCATGCCCTATGCGATATCCTAAATATTTAATTTCCCTCTGGCAAAATTTGATTTTCGACACGTTTATAGTTAAATTTGCGTCTTTAAACACTTAGCCACCTCGCCCAATAACTGCATGTGAGTGTCAAAATCTGCGGAACATACCAATAAGTCATCTAAGTAGATGAATACGTTTTCACGGAACTTCGAAGGGATTACTTTATCCATCAGACGGCTCATTGTCTGAGGGCCATTACAAAGCCCAAAAGGCATCACCTTGTAATGATATAGGGGTCGCCCTGGGATCACAAATGCGGTCTTTTCCATAGAAGATTCCGACAATTTTATTTGCAGAAACGCATCTTTAAGATCGATTCCACTAATGAAATACGTATCTTTCAATCTACTCAATAAACCGTTGATATGTGGTAGCGGATAAGAATCCTTCTTGGTTAAGGCATTCAATTTTCGAGAGTCAATACACAGTCTCACTTTTCTTGGCTTACGAACTAAGACGACGGGGCTGCACCAAGGAGAATTCGACTCCTCTATGACTCCTATTTCCAATAACCTATCAACTTCTTGAAAAGCTTCTTCTTGCCTTGGGGGAGAGAGTGGGAAGTGTTTCGATTTCACCGGTACTGCGTCACCTGTGTCTATATGGTGTTCCAACAATTTCGTGCAACCAAGACCACTTTTTTCAAAAGAAGGAAACTGTGAAATGACCTTTTCGAGCAAAAACTTTTGTTCGCCAGTCAAGATATGAAAATCGGATTCTGATGCGTCTAACGGTTCTTCATAGATACTAAGCGAACTAATCTGCGGGAAAATATCTGGAGCAATAGCAAATGCTCGCCAGAAGTCTACTCCGAAATATGCTTCTTGGGTTAGCGACGGTGCAATATAAAAAATTATTGATCTGGGTATATTTTTAAAAATAATAGGAATCTCGCAAAATCCAATAATTGTTTGTTTCTTTCCGTCTGCAGTAGATAATGAAGATGTAAAGGGTTTGATAGATATGTTATGTTTTTCTAGAAAGGCATGACAATCCTTTCCCAAAACAGAAATACTAGCTCCTGAGTCAAGAAGTCCAACTAAAAATCCATCAAAAACTTTAACTTTTATGAAAGGTCGATCATCATTACTACTGGATAACACAGTGGATTCTACTAATTTTCTATACCTTTTGCGTTGTTTATGCCGCAATCTGCACTTTTTGAGTTTATTAATTTTCTGTATACAGCAAACTTCGTTTTTGAAAATTCGTTTTTTATCGATTTCATAATATTTTAAGCGATTGTGAACATCAGAATAAATGTTGTCTGTTTGACATGCAAAGTCACGGGAAATTGGTTTTAAAATTTTAATAACTTTATCAAAATTTGGTTTGGGTAAAGTCATTAAATTTTCTGGCGCTGATCCAAAAAAGTTTTGTTGCAACTCTGGGTTTAGTGGTAAGAACGTGAGTCCCCGGTGGCCATCACCCTCTGGTTTAAGTTTACCTGATGATTATTAGGACAATTTGGAGTAAGTACTCCCTTTTGTCCACATTTGAAACAAAAAATGTTTATAATTGCCTCAGGGCAATATATGTATGAATGTCCGAGTTTTGAACAATTCCAACATTTAATTTTGGAATAGTCCGGCTTAGAGAAACGACGAGTTAATTGCAAAGCTTCTATCTGCGGATCGGTCTCCGAGTCAACAACAGAATCTTTTGACACGAGGTCGACTTCATGTACCTGCCTTTGCGGGCTTAAAAATGGGGTGTGATGTTTAGACTCACGTAAGACTTCTTCACCTTTTCGGGCTTCATCGCGGAAATTGTCTAAACTGTTAGACTTACAATTAAAAAGCATATACTTTAGATTGACATTAAGATTTTTCTTCATGATTTCGATTAACACACTATCTGTCATAGGCTGTCTTAATCGTGAATTCATTAAGACTACGTCACTATAAAAATCGTCAAACGATTCTTTATATTGTTGTTTGCGAAGAGAAATTTTAAGGATGACTTCGTGGTCATTCTCGAGTTTTCCAAATTCCTTTTTCAAATGATAACAAAGAAGGGGGTAAGTAGCTTCAGGATTCTGCCTAATGAACTGCCAGAACCAATCTTCCGCTTTTCCAAGTAAAAGCACGTGGAAATTTGTCATTAAATGGTCGACCGAGCATCTGGTTCGATGACAAATGGTGTCAACTTTAAATAAAAAATCTTGAACGTTGGTAGATCCATGATACATAATCTTCCAATCTTGCAGCTTTGGACAAGTTTCGACCCTCGAGCTATATATATGCTGTGGAGCAGGCTGTGCGGTAGTCAATGGCATCGGTTGAGATGTTTGGCTAGGCAACGAAAACGGTTGAAAAAACTGGGGATCTGAACTGGGTAACCTATTATTGAGACTGTCCATCTGGCATCTTATACCTCTTAGTTCTTCTCGCGTATTAATAATTGATTCACGCAGAAGTGTAGCTAGAGCGTCAATTGACGTTATATTTGGATTATTTGTATCGTTGAGCTCACGCTCCTCGACAGCTTCGACTGACTTATTGCCATCAGCGTTAGCCATGGTTGGAATTAAATTTTTTTCGTAAGTGGCGTTTGAATTACAATTGAAGAAAGGTCAAGCAAATTTTTGTCTGATCCGGCTGAACCGGTTTCAGAGGGTTCTGATGGATTGTGCACAAAGCACTGGACAATAGCAGGGTCGTGAAAGACTTCTTGCTGTTGATCAATCTGTCTACCAAAAGACAATCTTGTGTTATTAGGAGGAGAGTGCTCAACAGGAATTCGTTGAGTGGCTTCAGTTGGTATTACCGAATGAAACGCATTTGCACCTCTAGATGCTGACTTCCCTCTGCCTCTATTAGGAGTAACAGTTCCTCTCGCGCTAGATCCACGATTTAGTCGAGTTGTTGGCATAACATTTAAAAAAAAAAAAATAAACTATATTAATTAAAGAAACTGTTTCAAGGTTACTTAACTGGGTAACCTTGAAACAATTAGAGCGACAAAAAAAATATATATATATACTTTAACCGAACGAAATCCACGTATTCTGACAACAATTTTCTCAGGTCACGTGTGGATGTCCATAAAAAAATATAAAAAACATAAACCGGAAGCTTTTTATATTAACATTTTTTTTGTTTTTTTTTTTTTTTTTTTTTTAAAAAAGTTGGGTTTTGAAAAACAAAGGAAAACGGCGTCTGGTATAGTTGAATTCTACGTCTACCGATTGGTTTTTGTAAGCTTTGAGTTGTGAATCAGAAATAATAAATTTTGGGGAATGCTGAGTTGTGTGAATGGAGTAGGCTATGCATGGGTACATGGCTAACAGTGTTCAAGTACATACTACTAAAGGTTAATGTACTGACTACTGTGAAAATACAAAAATTATTTCTTTTTTTCTTTTCTAAAAAAAAATCTTTATAATTTGAGTGGTTATATTCCAACAAAGCCCTCTACAAGCAGTTAAAGAAAAGGTTAAGTGTGCCAAATTCCTATACTGGGCCGTGTGCAACACAAGAAACAGATTTCATTCTGATATCTGTGGACTACCATTGGCCAAGGCATAAAAATACCAATTGTTCATAAAAGAATAAAAAAATAATAAAACTCTTTGGTTTTATTTTCCAAAACCATGATCCAAACAATCAGCCACACTTCTGTTCAAGTTTGTGAACCTGGACACTGCACTGCTGCTCAGTCTATAATGTATTTTTACTAGACCTGATGACTAGTGCAGAATCCCAGCTTCAGAAACCGAACAACCGCTTGCAGAAACTGAGCTTTGAGAACAAACCCCTGTTTTCCTTTCTTAAAAAAAAATGAAGTAATTGTTGAAGCATAATTCTGCATTGGCCGCTTGTGCTAAGTGACCACCACAAAATTAAAATAACCAAAAAGAATCTGCATTAGCTCTTACGTTGGGCGCCATCTATGTTACGCGTGCTTTTCAAAGGTCAAATAAAATGTTAATTTGAAAAAAAAAAATGTCGACACAAAAAAAAATGTCGTTACTAAACTGTGGAAAAATGGCATGAATGATGTTCCCGGCTTCCTATCTAAGGTAGTGTTCCTCCCACAATTTGACGCGTAAGCATAGTTACATGCTTGTTGATAGGTACGAAAAACAGTATAAAAGTCAACGCAATTTAAAAAAAAAATTTATTCACCTCATATGGCCAGTTGTGCTGCCATATATATGCACGTATCCCTCCCTTCCTTTGGTAAATCTTCGCACTTTTAGAATTTTTATTTACCCCGAATCTGCTCATGTACCCCCCTCTTTCGCCCACCTCACCTCCACATCCTCAGCATTCCCACAAAATAATAAAAATGTTTTAGTGTTTCATTTTTAATAGCTAAGCTATTTAATTAAAAATTTTAATTTTTCAAGTTTTTTTTTCTCTGTGTTTGTATAAAGCCATTGACTTAACTACTAAATACTAGTGGAATAAAAATACGCGTATATGTTAGGGAATTAATATAAAAAAAAGAGCTAAATTCTATACATATGAGAAATGCAGAATATATACATATATCCTTTTTATATCTATAATTTTTTTTTTCTTTATTTAATTATAATTATACCGCCACTGTTATGCTGCTACTTCTAAGTGTGATCGTTGATTCTGGTTGTTGTTCTGCTTGTTGTTGTTCTGCATGTCGTTGTTCTGCATGTTGTTGTTCTGCATGTTGTTGTTTTGTACGTTGTTGTTTGATTTCTCTTTTTCTTTATTATTTATTTTGTTTTCTTACTTTTAGGGTTTTTTTTTTTTTTTTTTCTTCTGCAGGTTTTGTTTCGCTGAGTTTTTCTTATGATTCCACATTTTATTTTAACTGTTTCTTTTTCTTGTCTTTGCAGGTTTTTGTTGGTTGATTTTTTTTTTTGATGATTTCACATATTATTTTAACTGTTTCTTTTCTTTTCTTTGTTTTCTTTCTATTTCACATATTATTTTAACTGTTTCTTTTTCTTTTCTTTACAGGTTTTTTGTTCGTTGATTTTTTATGATTTTACATGCATTTGTGAAAATTACAAATTTTTTTTTTCGCTTTTTCCAATTGATATAATTGTAACAAAATAACTTAAATTTTATGTTTATATTATAATTTTTCTTTGGCAGTATTTTGCATGATATTTAACATTTTATACAACATTTTCATTAAATATTATCCATGAATCACGTTAGAGCTAATAGAGGCGATGCTGAAGTTGCTGTCCAAAGTGAAGCTGAGCTTATTTCGTTGTTGTCGAATAATGCTTCTTCTTCAGCTAACGATCCTATGTAGATCTTATATTATTACTTTATTCTTTCTTCTTTTTTCCTTTTCAATATCTTACTCTAACTTGTTCTCTTTCCATACTTTTAAACTCATATCTCCCCTAAGTAAACTTGTTACTTCTTGGTTTGTAATAGCTTTAAGTTGTTCGTGTGACATCTTTTTTTATGAATTCTAACTCTCCTAGTGGTGTTGATGAGAATCGTAAGCTTTTAATATGCAACCTATGCAAAAAATGTGATGGTCTCTCCATTGTTCACTTTAATGCGCGTAGTTTGAATGTATCAAAACTTGACTATATAAAGTTTGTATTTGTCAACTCTAATGTTGATGTCATCTGTGTATCTGAGACGTGGTTCAATCCTGATTTCCCAAATAGTTTTTATAATATTGCTAATTACACACTTTTTAGAAATGATAGGATTGGCTGCAAGGGCGGTGGAGTTGCAATTTACTGCAAAAATCTTCTTAAATCTAGACTTATAAGTAGATCCCTCGGGTCAGACATAGAGTTTTTAAATGTTGAAATAACTAATAACCATAGTGCTAAATTGCTTGTTTCTTGTGTCTACAATCCTCATAGATCTTTTAGTCTTGAACCATTCTTTAGTGACTTGAATCAACGTTTAATGGACTTTGACTGTTTTGCTGTTTGTGGTGACTTTAATGTTAATATACTTAATAAGGACAGTGTGACAGAACGTTTTTATGACCATATAAGTACAGCCGGAATGACTATTGTTAATTCCTCATCTCCAACGCGTTTTGCGCCTAATGCTAATCCTAGCTTAATTGATCTATTTATTTTGTCTGATGTATCCCTACTTTTATTTTTTGAACAAATTTCATTCATTTCTGTAGCGGGATTCCCAAACATCTTAACTTCGATTACGTTAACGTTAACTAACAACTATTATAGCTTGCAGTAACAACTGCCGTATTCCCAAACCTATGCTTAACTGCAATATTTGCTACGAGTTGCATTAATAAAGTTAGCGTAATCATTGTTAACAAATATTGAAAAAAAAAAAGCATTGGCATTTGACAGCTTAAATTTGTGAAAGATTAAAGAAGAATAGACAAAATAAAAAAGAATCAAAAATAAAAATGCAAGCAGCAAAAAAAAGAAGCAGCCGTGCAACAGCTGAACAATACAAGCTGATGCTGGACTTTTTTGTGGCCAATACTGGTTTGGCAGAAGGGAGGTTTGTGGCACTGCATGGTCGGCAAGAAGCCGCCAATAAGTGGGAAGAACTGGCTGGCCAACTCAACAGCGTCGGTGGAGCTGAAAAGTCCGGGACCCAGTGGCAAGTGGTAAGCAAAATAGTATGAAAGTCTAATATCTATTTTAAAATGTAATTTTTCCATTATAGGCATGGCGTGATCTCAAATGCCGGACGTCGGTAAAGGCGCGAGAGCGCAGAAAGCAAATGGCCTCGACGGGTGGGAAGCCCTTGTCCCTATCTGCGCTCACAGAGTTGGATATGCGGGTGTTGGGCATCCTTGGACCGCAATATGTAGAAGGGAGCAGCACCTGCGCTGACAGCATTCCGGAAGAGAGGTAACTATATTATGCGGGGTGTCCCGCAATTGAGTGCAACTATTTACGGAGCTGAAAGGTTATGTCGAGCTGAGCAAAAAATCATATGGGATGGGGGGTCTATTTACACATTCTTAGGAGCTACAGGATTAATTAATATTTCACGACATTGGTTTACGTTATTGTTTCTAGTTGAAAAACTAACTTACATTAAACTTATTTTGATAGCTCTTTATAAAGGCAATAAAACACCTTTCTAATGGCATGTCAATAAACCCCACCAACTTAACCGTTACCGAGTTGTGCTCGTGTGAAGATGAAATCAATCGATTGAAACTACCAAATTTCAACTTTGAGTGCAAATTTCTCAGAATTTCGCGTAATAAATGACATTTTTTTTTTAAGATCAGTTTTGTAATTTGTTCAATTTTCTTTTCAATGACACCAAAAACATAAACATATCTTAAAAAATAAAAAAGTTGGCTGTACTAAAAAAAGTATACTTATCAGAAAACAATGATATTATCTGCTGCATAACTAATTGTAATGTCATTATTTATCACTATTTTCTAATAAGTAAAATTTTTTTAGTGCAGCCAACTTTTTTATTTTTAAAGATATGTTTATGTTTTTGGTGTAATTAAAAAGGAAAATAAATAAATTACAAAATTGATAATAAAAAAATTTCATTTATTACGCGAAATTCTGTAAATAGTTGCACTCAATTGCGGGACACCATGTATAACAATTTATAAGAAGTATTCTTCATAAGTTATTTTTGGTATAGCATTTTCAAATCGCCTTGGAGTCAGGCGAAAATGACGTTTTGCTCTCCACTCCAACGGTGCCCAACGTTTTGCTTTCCAATCCAACGGCGCCCAACATGTTTGACGTTGATGAGGTGGAAGATGTGGTTGTGTTGGAGGAGGTGGTGGAAGTGCCAGCAAAAAAGAGGCGGACTGAAACGAAGCGAACTACTTCGAAGCGTACCGTTTTCGATGCCGCCAGGGTGCAGTTTGCAACTATAGCAACGCAATAAGCGAATGCTATATCGGTGAGTACACAGTTGTTTGCAACAAGATGTGTTTTAATGTTTTTTTATGCTTAAAGATGCAAGCCGAAGCAGCAAAGCAGCAAGCCGAAGCAGCGAAACAACTAGCCGAATCAGTGAAGGAACATGCTGAAGCGGCGACTTTGCAATCGAGGGCGTTGGATCGCATAGCTTCCGCCTTGGAAATATTGGCGCAAGCTATGGCACCTTCGTACCTTGACACCTCAAATGGTGTCTAATAAATTTTTTCTTTTTTTATACATTATTTTTATGTAACTTTCTCCTTCTTATGTAAAATGTCGAGTAGTAACATTTTTTTCTAATTTAATTCTAACTTATACTTTTAGACTACTCTTTCCACTACAACTTATTCTCCTACTTTTACTACATCTATTTTAACTACCCCTTTATAAATACTATTTTTTTACTTTTCATAACTTATTTATTCCAATTTTTTTCTCATTTCTATACACTACGTTTTCTACTACTTTTTCAACAACTTTACTACTATATTTTCCACTACTATTGTATTTTTTTGTTTTCTATTTATTATTTATTTATTTTTGTTTTAAAACTGAAACTAAAAGTACAAAAAGATGAAGACTGTTAACTTAAGAAAATAATATTTATTTAATAGAAAGCTGAATTTTATTTATTATTATTTATTTTTTTTTTTTATTTATTTATTATTTATTTTTTAGGTACATTTTTTAGGTATATTTCTGGGTAATCAACCTATCTTGTATGCGTTTCGCAATCGATAAACAAACCCCATTGTCTTCTACATTAAGTTCTGCAGACACTGCAGCTACATTTTGGAAGACATCTACCTCCAGTTCGGTAGCGTTTATGGAGGAGAGGCTCATGTTGTGCAGAACTGCACAAGCGTTGACAATTTTGCCAGCAAAACCAGGCTCGTACATGAGCACTCTTTGCCGAGAGAGGCACCGCCACCTACTCTTGAGTACTCCGAACAACCTTTCCACACAATTTCGGGCTTTGCAAAGTGCCTCGTTGTACCGAAATTTTGGAGTGTTTTCTGGTTGGTTCGGCAGAGGTGTCATGAGCCACGGTTCCAAAGGGTAGCCAGAGTCGCCTGCAAGATAAAAATAAATAATAAAAACAACAGAATTTTAATTTTAAAAACGCACCGATAAGGAAAGTGCGTCGGCTATCACGCTGATATTCTCGTTGCATGACCTGCCGAGCAGCACAAGCGTTCCAAATGTAAGCATCATGGCGAGCACCGGGATACCTTGCATTTACTTGTAAAATTTTCAGGTTCGGATCGCAAATCTTTAAGGAAATAATACTTTGATAAGTACAATTTTAAATTATTGTTAAAATTGTAATTTTACCATCTGGATATTTATTGAATGGTAACCGTGATGGTTAACGTATGCTTCTTCATGCTGTGTTGGCCCAACGATAGCAACGTGAGAGCAGTCAATCGCCCCAATGGCACCATCGAAAGGTTCACGCGCTGTCCTAAACACGGTAAGCGCTGCCTGCCGCTCAATTTCTGTCATCGGGAAACGCACATTCAACCGAAAAATACGTTCGTTGATGGCATCTGTTACCCGATGGATACAGCGGCTCACAGATGACTGACTCATCGTTATGCCCTTCTGCTGCCCTACTGGCCTCTGGTAGCACCCAGTCGCATAAAAACGAATCGCTGAAAGCACCTAACCAAGGAATTTAATGACAAAATATTTAAATAATTTACTTTTTTACCTACTTGGTTTTCCACTGATAAAGCTGATATTGTTCTGCGCTCTAAACAGTCTCCAAGCGACTCTATCAGGTTTTGAGCTGTCTCGGGGGTCAAGCGGTACAGCTTCATAAATTTTGATTGCTCCAAATCAAAGGGGCTGTCAACTTGGCGAAGAGCAGCCCACTCCACTGCGCTTTCGCGCATTTCAATTTCGCTTTCCAACACTACTGCATCCATTGCCAAATATTGAAATGCCATTTTTAAAATATTTGTATTCTTCACAACTTCACAAAAAAAACCTTATTTTACGCTTAACGTTGATATTTGTATGTTAACAACGTCTTAAAATAAGTTGTTAAGCTAGCTACAGATACGTTAAGATATTGTTAACGAACTGTCTAAGCTATCTACAAAAATATCTAAGGTTGAGTTTGGGAATACGAGTTAACAATTTTAGTAGCTAAGACCAGTTAACGTTAACGTAATCGAAGTTAAGATGTTTGGGAATCCCGCTACTGATCATGACCTTCTATTTTGTGATATAAATTTTATGCCTCGCCGACGTTCCCCTCAATTTTCTGTTACTTATCGTGATTTGAAGTCCATTGATTACACTCTGATTTATGATTATTTGTCTAGTATTTGTTGGAATGATTGTTGGTATAGCCAATCTGTTGACGATAAATTAAATGTTCTTGTATCACACGTTAAATATGCTTTTGATAATTTTGTTCCAATTCGTGAGTCTATAATTGGCAATAAGTGCTGCCCATGGTACACGTTACAAGTCGAAGTTGCCATTAATAAAAGAAACAAACTGTATGTTAAATGGAAAAGACATCCCACTAATAATAACTGGGAATTATTCAAAAGAGCTCGAAATAATTCTGTTTCTATTATTAGAATGTCTAAAAAAAAATATTTCTTAAAAAAATTAAATTGTGCTCTCCCTTCTAAAATTCTTTGGAAGAATATTCGTAGCCTAGGTGTAAGCAGTAAAGATGATCAAAAGTGTGAACTTGAACCTAATAGTCTCAATAAGTTTTTTCTATTTAAATCTTCAGTTAATATTGATGTAAATCAATGTAATGCTCGCAGCACTTGCAATCCCTTTTATTAATGATCAGTTTTCTTTCTGTAATGTTGATGAAAATGATGTAATATTGTCAATTATGAAAATTAAGTCTAATGCCATTGGTAGTGATGGTATTCCATTACAATTTATTAAAAATATATTGCCGTTTATTATTAAACCACTCACACACGTTATAAACCACTGTTTTACTGTTTCATGTTTTCCCAACTCTTGGAAGCTAGCTACAATAATACCAATCCCTAAAGTCAGTAACGCTTCCTCTATGCAAGACTTTAGACCCATTAGTATTCTATGCTCGTTCTCTAAAATTTGTGAATCCTTGATGTGTAAACAACTTAATGAATACTTAGAGTCTCGTAAACTACTTTCACCGTACCAATCTGGTTTTCGTACAGGACATAGTTGCGCAACAGCTATGCTCAAGATTCAAGACGACATTCGCATTAATTATGACTCTGGAAATATCACACTCCTATGTCTTCTTGACTTTTCAAAAGCATTTGACAGTGTGAATCATTATATGTTAGTTCGGAAATTGATAGTTTTGTTTGGGTTCAGTAATGGGGCTGCCTCTTTAATTGCAAACTATCTAGATGGCAGGATGCAAAGAGTTAAAATTGGCAATTCATTTTCTGACTATGCTAAAATACAATCAGGTGTTCCTCAAGGATCTATTCTTGGACCTCTGTTGCTTAGTTTATTTATTAATGACATTTTTACAACATGTAATGATATGACAATGCATGCATATGCCGACGATATTCAATTATATTCTTCAAACCGAATTGGACTACTGGAGGATTTATGCTGTAGGCTAAATGACGACTTGTATGCTATTTCTCGATAGGCTTCGGAAAACGATCTTTGCCTGAATGCGAATAAATCGTATATTCTTCCTATTTCCAAGGAAAGACTTGACTTTAACCAAATACCGACAATTAGTCTAAATGGCAACCGTTTACAGATAGTTGACAAAGTGAAAAATTTAGGATTTTATATCAACTCCAAGTTAACTTGTACTGACCATGTGAATAACATAATTAAAAGAATATACTTTACACTAAGATGCCTTCGATTAACGTCTAAGTTTACTCCTACCTTGACAAAAAAAAAGACTTGTTATTCAACTTATTTTGCCCATAATAACTTACTCCGAGCTAGTTTATAGTAAATTGGACTCCCATTCTGAGCACAAAATTCGTGTTGCGTTTAATGATTTGACTAGATATATATTTGAATTAAGACGTTTTGACCATGTATCTGTTAAAAGTAAGGAAATTTTAGGCTGCAGTTTAATTGGATACTTAAACGCAAGAAACTGCATATTTCTGCACAAGTTGATAATCAATAAGACTCCATCATACCTTTTCGATAAACTCCGATTCAGTGCATCGAACAGAACTTCCAACTTGATAATACCAAGATACACTTGTTTACAGTCCGAGAGGCTCTTTTTCATCAACGCCATCAAGCTCTGGAACTCGCTTCCTTCAAACATTAAAAGTCTTGTCAGCACGAACAAATTTAAGCTATCAATTACAACATACTTCTCTAACCTTTAAATCTCTTCCTTCTCTCTTCTGCTTCATTTTTAATTACTCCTTCTTTGTTTTAGTTAAGTTAATTTTGTTAATTAAAATGTAATGCTATTTTTTTTTTTTTTTTTTATCTCTAATTACTATGTTTTGCTACATTTTTCATTGTTTGCTTTAAGCCATAATTTAAATTAAAAGTTGATTATTAATTTTTTAAATTTTGCTACTTTTCTTCATTGTTAGTTTTAAGCCATAATTTAAATTAAAAGTTGATTATTAATTCTTTAAATTTTAAATTTTTTAAATTGTTAAATTTTTAAAATTGTTGTACGCCAAAAGACTTTATTAGATCTTACTGTACTAATAATTGAATCAATAAATACAAATACAAAATACAAAATGAATCTGTCTGATTTTTCTTTGTACAAACACTTTTAAGAAATATGTTTGAGGCTTGTCTTAGCTGTCACAGCACTCTTGCAGCGACTGTTTACGAACCGTCTCCAAATTCAACTGCCTCTTTTTCGCACGCTGTACCTGCCGTTGTCTTTTATTTTCTAGCATCGCGTGATGCTTACGCATACACCCACAAACTCGCGCATGCTCTCTATTGCCCTTGCTATCACCCTTTTGTTTTTTTTTCTTTTTTTTCTCTTTTTCTAAAAACCGTCGGTGAAGCGAGCAAGTAATAGAGGTAAATTTTTCTTTCTCATTGAATTTAATCTGCTGGAGTTTATGACCAAATGTGGTCAATTTTTTTCTTTTTTTTTTTTTGGAGTTTGTGCACGCATACTAACAACATGATTTGAGAGTGCATGTGGGGCCTTGCTAGCTACAATGTCTCACAATTACCCCAGTGGACTATTTGTGCCGTAACATTGTTGCAACTCTATTAGTGCTCTATACCGTTTGTAGTGAGACGTTGTGCTTGCTAGAGGAGGGCATCTATCGCGTCTCTGGTTTTGCGGACGAAATCGAAGCGTTAAAATTTACGTTGGATCGCGAGAGTAAAAAGACCGCCTATGGCAAGTTCCTGTTATTGCAGGCACGCTGAAACTATATCTGAGATTGTTGCCAGTGCCTCTGATTACTTTCCAAGCATATCATGGCTTTATGCAAGCTGCGAGTGAGTTCATTTGCTTTATTAAAAAAAAAAAGTGATTAAGCCAAAAATGTATTTCTTAATGATGTTTAAATGCCACCGAGCAGGTCAGTAATATGAATAATGCTGTGAAAAGCTGCCACTAGCGCATTACGAATGCTTAAAGATTATGATGGAACATTTAAAGAAGTAAGCAGGTTTGTTCTATGTAATATTCTTGGTTTTTCGTTTAACACTTCTTTTAAGAGTTGCTTCTCACTATGCAGCAAATAAAATGAACGAACACAACTTGGCCACCGTTTTTGCCCCAACATGAATAACCACACCGCAATATATGACATATCTAACAGAAGAAATATTCATGTTATCATCATTAATCACAAATTGCGAAAATTAAAAATTAATCAAATAGTGCACAGTATTGGAAAAAATTTTTAAGAGGCACAAAAAAAAAGAAAACATGTTCAAATACACTGCTCAATCAAAATATGCAACATCGATAAAATAAGCAATGCAATCTATACGGCATTTCGTGCATATTCAGAACAATCATTTTTCATGCATAACATTTTAAAGTTTTGAACATTTAGTACTTACATTTTGTTTTTTACATTTCGTAGTTTTAATATAGCGGTTATTATTATTAGTATAATTAATTTTTATAAATCTTTGCATTGTTTTAAAAAGGCAATGTTTTAATGCAATTAAGAAAAATATTTTCTTATTAAGACAAAGAAAATAAATAAAACGAATTTAAACTTAAAATAATGTATTAAATAGCTTGGAATAAAAGTATCGAATTGAGTTTAGTAGAATCTTTAAACAAATTGTACATATATCAAAAAAGTTACATTCTCCTATTCGATCAATTAAAACACTAATTTTCTAAAATTGCCAAGTATCTTTATAGAAAGCATTTATTTAACACAAATTCAAAATAAATTGCATAACTGCCACGAATAAATATATTTTATCTTACCTATACCTGTACCTTAAAAATGTTGCTTATAATCTCTTGTATTCTTTTCGATTTGAAAAAAAAAACATTCAACAGTTGTCGGAGGAAGCAAATACAATTAACCAAACATTAAGGTCGTAGTTTCGTATTTAATAAGTGAAATACAAATATCCATATTTTTTTAACATATGTTTTTAACATACCAAGATGCTCCAGTTATGAATGTGATATAAAAACCAAATTTATTCTGTCGCTTTAAAATTGTATATCTTCGAAATTAATAAGGCTGGGTCTCTTAATAAGAATTTTGTTCCTTTAAGTCCTTTTACTCAAAGCAGTCGAGCAGCAGATTAAAGTTTATAAAAGTCGTTTGCTTGTAACAAGAATTACCATGTCTCAATATGCTTTGATATCAGCATGGTTTGGTTTGGAGAATGTAAGAACATTTTCTATTTCTTTTTTATATTTGTCTACCTCGTTTGCGTTTTGTAAGCAACTCTTCAGTTATTATTTTTGAGTTAAGAAAACTTGTATCATCTGGTTTTAATTTTTATAGAGGTGTCACTATAGTTTTCTGATTTTAGCAGTATTTATTTTATTTATATATATATTTTGTTTTAATCTTTGCAATATATAAAATATGAAAAATCAAGACAATTGAAAAAGTATTTAAAAAAAGAAATACAGACAAGAAAGCTAACTTCAACTTGCGTGGAAAATTATGATTAAATACCTATGCCTACAAAAACTTATGATTATATACGTTTTTATTAAGGGCACGAAATGCTAACATGGCATACAGCTGCAGCCACTGATTTTTAACTCGTTTGAATATGTTTCTGTTGTTTTTTAAACAGGAAATAGTTTTACAAGAAATACGCTGTGATGTTTTGTTGTCGTATAACGCGTTCAGTCTCAGGCGCAGCATTAAATATACTCGTTATGCGCACTTTAGCCGTATTAAAGCTTAAAATATCTGCTACATTGCCACAACGATAGCAATAATTGGGTGCAGACCAAACTATTACTAGCTTTTCGTCGAACATATACTTAATGCCTTCATTGACTAGCTGATGGGCATGACATATCAACTCCAAATTGTTGATAGCCATAAAGTTCTTAATGACCACCTCACCGAACAGCCAGCCGGAACAGGCTCACAGCTCACAGCTCACAGGTGCTTGTGTTGTGTTGTGTTGTCGATGGAGGTCAAGGCGCCATAATATAGGTTTTTGGTTTCAGGCTGCTTCTAGAAAGTAATAGAAAACAACAAAATAGTAGAACAAAAATACTTGGAGAAAGGACACTCTAATGTATATTTTAATAGTTTACAATGCTAACCCTTTTAGCTGTCGATGTTGGTGTTCGAGGCATCTTAATATAGGTATTTTGGTTTCAGGCTGCTTCTAGAAAGTAATACAAAACAACAAAACCATACAACAAAAATACTTTGAGAAAGGATACACACTGGCACAATGGCAATGACAAGGCCACAATGGCTGAGTTCCTAAACACATTTATCGAAAAGATCGGTGATTTTTTTCTTTAAATTGATGCTTTGTGGATTCACCAAAACTGCGCGACTGGATTGTTATTTATAAGCACACTTTAGTTTCGCAGTTTTGGTGAATCTACTAAGCACCAAATTAAAGAAAAAAATCACTGATGATTTCCATAAATGCTCTGGCCAACTTAACATTGCATGCTCTCGAGTCTGGAAACCATCCGCATTAATTGCTTAGACCAAGAATGTTCATTTAGAAGCATACCTCTTGAGCTGATGGTGATATTGAATCTTATGGGTTTTTTGTTTCTTTCCAATTTGTATTTACTTGTAACTTTTTAATATTTTGTAATATTGCCAAACAATTGTTGATATTGGCACAAAAAAAACTTGACAGCTTGACAGAACACAAACTGCAACTATAAAAATAAACGTCATATTTATATCATGTGATCAACTTTTATAGCAAAAGTTCAAGAAGTTGAACTTTTTCGATCTCCTAGCATCACAGGATATCACATACTATAAAAATTAAAAAGATATTCCTGTTTCACACTCACATTCATCAATGCCATAAAGTAGGGCTCACATGCTATTTCTTTCTTACAAAAAATGTGATACTAGAAGATAATAGAAGATCACATGGAAACGCGGCATTAACCTTTAACTAGTACACCTCAAAAAATTTAGTTGCAAGCTTACATTTTTTTCAAAGAATGCCTTGAATAACAACACGACTGAACAATACGAAAGCATGCACTCAACTGAAAGCTTGAAATGTACTGAGCGTTAAGGCCTAACTATAAAAGACACATGCTGGCATACTCTAAAGCCAAAAACCAAACGGAAAGTCAGCCGGCTGTCATAATAAAAAATATCCATAATTACCATGCATTGGCTTTGAGAAGTGTCACAATACAATTCGCGGTTTTGTTTGCGTTTGATTGTGCGATTTTTTTAAATTTATACACAAAATAATATAAAAAAATAAACAATCGCAGCCTTTGCTATTTGGCATGAATAATTTGTTTAATAAATTTCAATAAAAATTTTTTTTGACTTTTGCCTATGCTGTGAGCGATTTGAATCGCTCTACAAAAAGCCAATGAAAGTTAACGAAACTGTGGCAATTACAATTATTGGTACGCTCATATATTTACATGGGCTCGCTTTTATTTTTGCAGATCAGTCTGCCAGCATGTGGCTATTATAGTCAGGCCTTTAGAGAATGAATGGTGAAATAATGAGATAAATATTAGGTCTGTTTCCGTACTCGATTGTAGTAACTTGCAATGTGCTAGAACGTGTTTCCGTACATTTTCACGTGTTTGAGCTCGAAAGTTGCTCGAAGTGTGCTAGAAGAAATTTGTTCCAGCTACATAAGAACAAGCATCAAGAAGAATAAGCATCAAGAGAACAAGCAAATGTCAAGTTGTTGTTTGTGATTTGGTTATGTTGTGCGATAAAAAACAAATTTACAAATTGTTAAATATCAATAAATATCAATACATATAAGTAAATATATAATAGTGGTATTCAATTAACGCCGTATTTGTGGTGTAAATAGCGTATGTGCCGTAAGTTCATACAACTTACCACACATACGCAGTTTACATCACGAATACGTCGTTCATTGAATACCACTAATATTAAGTTAAAATTGGAGTCGTTTGCGTTTGTAAAAAGTTAAAATTGGCGCGGTTTACATTTGATAGGCAATCAGATGTTTCGTGCTTGAAACTAGCTAAAAGCCGTTTCCGTACTTTTGCCAGTATTCTCAAATTTCATTTTACTCTCTGACTTACTCGAAAATGTGTACGGAAACACTACTATAATTTATTTTTAATGAAAGTTAGGGTTTAACTTTGACTCTAAATTCTAAACTTTGATAACTTTTCTGACGCTTAGAGTAACAACACATTCAGAGAAAAACATCGCTGACTAAAGTATCGCTACAATAATAATTCACAACAGTTGACTACGCTGAATGCGCCCATTGACAACGGATGCAGCCGTGCAGCATCTGTCAAAAGTTTTTACATGTATTTCTTAGGGACGGTTTCACGACATTTAGTTAACCAATTGGTTAACTTAACTAAAGGCTGTTAGTTAATTATGACTTTTTATGATTTGGGTTTCTCAATGCTTTACTAAACTAATGGCAATTTTGATGGCATCATTGTTTAAAACATATGTTTTCGACTTTTGCTTTAAATACTTTTCTTTTGCGTAATTCAAAAAATGGATGCAACACAAAGTGCGAAATGTGAGATGCTCGAATTTTTCTCGAAAAGAAATAGATTTTCTTTTGGAAAATATCTCTAAATCCAAGGACATAATAGAAAATAAGCAATCGGATAAATATAACTCTTATATATCCGATAAATATCAATAATAAATATGACATATCATTTGTTTGTTGGGAATCAGGGGGCGAACCTTCACCTGGCAACGTGTCAGGAAATTCGATGGAAAGGGCAAGGCTGCTCTAAAAAAACACACTGCGATATCTACTACAGCTGCCATGCGGAGAAGCGCGAATTCGGATGTGGATTCGTCGTTAGCCAGAAACTACGCCACCTTGTTTCCCGGTTCACACCTGTGAACGAAAGATTGGCCACGATCCGCATCAAGGCACAATTTTTCTTCATCAGCCTTATTTGCGCGCACGCCCCGACGGAGGAAAAGGACGAAGCCTTCAAGGTCGCTTTCTACGCTAGTCTTGAGGACGTATACGACCACCTTCCGGTCCATGACGTGAAAATAGTCCTCGGCGATTTTAATGCGAAAATCAAAAGGGAAGGCATCTTTCGCCCCACTGTCGGTCAGTTCAGTCTCCATGAGACCTCCACTAACAACGGTCTAAGACTGATCGACTTCACCGCGGCGGGAAACATGGTAGTTGGTAGCACCAGATTTAAGCACAACGACATCCAAAAGGTCACCTGGCTGTCCCTGGATCAAAAAACGTGAAACCAAATTGATCATGTGTAATCGACGGAAGGCATGCATCTAGTGTTCTAGATGTGCGTACATTTTGGGGGGGTCAACATTGACTCCGACCACTATCTTGTTGCAGCCAAGAGCCGCATGCGATTATGCAATGCGAAGAACATACGCACAGGAATGCAACGAAAGCTAGATGTCACTAAGCTGCAAATACAACGGACTGCCGAAGTCTACTCCGCTCAACTCTCGGTTAAGCTCAACCAACCAACCTCTGGACCCGATGACTCCGGCGGACTTTGGCCACTTATATCCCACTCCATGCGCGCTGCCGCTGAAGAAGTCATTGATTTCCGGCGCCCACAACCTCGGAACCAATGGTACGATCAGGAGTGTCGCATCGCGACAGCAGTAAAAAACGCCGCATATCGAAAAACGCTACAATCAGCTGCAACGCGAGCCGTGTGTGAAAACTATCGCGAAAAGAGGAAGGAAGAGAGGAACCTTTTCAGACGCAAGAAAAGCGAGCAGGAAAAGCGTGAGCGTGAGGAACTAGAGGTATACCAGGGCCAAAAGGATGCACAAAAATACTATCAACAGGATCAGCGTCTAACCCAAGGTTTCAAGCCCGGAGAATCCACTTGTAGAGACGAAAATGGAGATCTGAATACGGATACACAGTGTGCACTGCGATTTTGGAGACAGCACTTCTCCAATTACTTACTGGCGACGATTCCACCAATGCCGCCCATGGAGAGCTCAGTTCAGCACCACCAATCAACGATGAGGGAGTGGAAGTACCCCCACCTAGCCATGAAGAGGTTCGAGTTGCTATTCAACGACTCAAAAAAATAAAGCAGCTGACGGCCTGTCATGCCCTGCGATTGGAATCTCTGCGTACTTTGCCCTATACATAAGAAATGAGACCCAACAGTCTGCGCCAACTATCGAGGTATCAGTATTATTTCCATCGCATATAAGGTTCTCTCAAGCGTGCTGTGTGAAAGATTAAAGCCGATTACAAAAACACTGATTGGACCTTACAGTGTGGCTTTCGACCTGGAAAGTCCACCATAGACCAGATTTTCATGCTACGACAAATCCTAGAGAAACGCACGAAAATCAATTTGGCACACACCATCTCTTTGTCGATTTTAAAGCTGCGTTCGATAGCCCGAGAAGAGATTGCCTATACGCAACAATGTCTAAATTCGGTATACCTGCAAAGTTGATTAGACTGAAACCCAAACATGAGTTGTTACGGCCACCTAAGTAAGTAAGTATCATTTTTATATTGGTTTTTGTCGCTATTATAAAAATCAGCTGTTAGTTAACTAATGGTTTAAGCCACCACCACCACCGGTGGTGAAACTGGCCCTTAGGCCTCTTTTCCACACGGCTATTTTCCTTGCCGGCAAGTCGAGTTTTTGAGCGCTTGGAACGTGACGAGAGGGACCATGGCAGAATTATAAGGTAGGGCCGACTCGGAGAAGAATGAAGTAGGCAGCAGAGAAAATGCCGGCTAGTTGTCAAAATCAGCTGATAGTCTCGAGTTTCTTTGTGTTCACGTTTCGCAGTTGATTTTAGGTTAGTTTTCTTGCAAATTTAAGACTCCTTCCACACGTTATAGTTTTTGTTACATTGGTTTTATTATATTTTCACTCAAATTATCACAAATTTAACACACTCGACATCACAATTTACAATTTGGAAATATTTTGGCATTTTCATTATTCACTATTCGTTGACGCGTGAGTGTTCGCTAAGCGACTCGGCTCTACCTTATAATTCTGCCATTCGGACGAGTACATACTTGCTCGTACTGGCAAGTTTTCCTTTGCGCTCTTCTTCCTTTGATGTTCCGTTTTATTCTGATTCGTCAAGTTAAGATGGCAGCGTATTAGCGACAATGTATTCATATAAGAAAACATTTGTTGTACATTAATGCTGTAGTATTTCAATAATATGAACATTCAATAAAACAGTGAATGCATAAAAATTTAATATTAACTACTAATACTACCTCAAACTTTATTAATATTCCTTTAAACAGTTCTAGCGCTTTCTTCAAAGTGAAATTAGGATTGAGCTAGAAATCTTGTTGAGTGGAAATGCAAATGGCAAGTTCAAAAGGGAATTGAAAACTTGCTGGCAAGAAAAATTGCCGTGTGGAAAAGGAGACTTATGGAGAGAAACTGGTATAATGCCGCAGCTGGCCGCAGCGTCTTGTCGTCGATATAGAATCATTCCAAATTTGACCGCTTGTCGTTGCAGACACAGTCAATGTGCTTAGGCGAACGACCTAAGCACATAAGTCCAACGACCTAAGGACATTGATTGCGGCTGCAACGACAAGCTGTCAAATTTGGAACAATTCTATATCGACGACAATGCCGCGGCGGCATGGGCGACATTACACCAGATTCTCTCCATAAGAAATACATGTAAAAAATATTGTCAGATACCGCACGGCCGCAGCCGCAGTTAATGTGTCTAGGCTATAATATGGTCTGATTATGCAAACTTGACGTAACAGAGGTTAACATGACGTACGTACTAAGACTTTTCGTTGATTACACTACCAGTGGCGACATGTTATAACATCGTAAGCTTCGATGTTCTACAATTTGTCAAAAATTTGTGTGTTGCAACTCTTTCGACACGCAATAATTTCGATAAAATATCACTTTGCTTTAATTTTTCAATACAATTTTGTTATTTTATAACCGAGCGTTTCCACCACAAATTTCTTCGTTCGTTCAGGCAGTGGAAACAGTTTGGTCCAAACCAATGATAGGAACATTGGCTCTTACAAAATATTCGCTTACGCTATTCGCGCAGTGGAAACACTTTTTCAGCACGAACGAACGAAAATTTATTCGTTCGCTCTGATCCGCCGACTCTAGATATTTTCGGGCGAATCCGGTGTTTCTCTGTTAATAGAGTAGTAGATTTGCTGAAATGGTAGTTAATAACGTAGGAAAAAATAAAAGAACAAAATATATAAAAAACTTAACACAACATAGCACTGTTTTACTTCGTTTTATATGTGTAAATTTGTCTGCCTCTTTAAGGACCGCTTTCTCAATGTACGGTTAGTGTAGCTCTTAGCCAGGAGATAGCTAACCATACGATACCTAGCGTCCACACGTGCAAGTACTTACTTACTTAGGTAACACCTACAACCGTAAGTCGGTTTCCGCCTGTTGTAAGAAATTGCGCCAGCCATTTCTGTTTTGCGCTTGCTGGCGCCAGTTGGAAGCTACAAGTTTCGTCAGGTTGTCCTCCACTTGGTCCCTCCAACGGAAATGCGGTCGTCCTCTTCTGCGTTGTCCGCCGCTGGGTACCGAATCAAATATTTTCCTCGCTGAAGCGTCGTCTTCCATCCGCTCAACATGACCTAGCCAGCGAAGCCGCTCGATTTTTATGCACTTTACTATGTCGATGTCGGCGTATAGCTCATACAGCTCATCGTTCCACACGTGCAAGTACAAGTTCAAAACTCAATACTTCCACACATTTTTACAAAATAACACACTCACATTTTCGGAGTTGCAGCGCCAGGAAATTTCAGAAGCAGTAAATTTTGGCACTTACTGCAAGTAAATGTAAAAATGGGGGATTAAAGTGATTCTTCTGTGGATTTTTCAGGGATTTTCACACCTTTACACAAGAGCAACACTGGTAACATGTCTTCCCTCGTTTTTTGACTTTTTCGACTGCAATTGCAGGGAGAACCTTCACATCCGACGACATTTTTAAATGAACTTGCACATTTGGACGATGAAGCAACTTGCAGCTAATTTCGAATTTTTTCAAAGACAATTAGGCTATTCACAGTTTAGACATGTACTAACAAAGCGAATTTAAAGCATATGTTATTTTTGAAACTGTGAGCACCTCAGTGTGTGTTTGCTGTATTCAATGATTTAGCAATACGTGACACCAAAAACACGTCCAAGGGCTAGTTTTATTTAAGCGTGTTTGCGTATTTGCGTTTGCATGCAAAACAACAACAAAGAAAAATACGCTTACGTAAGTTGGCGTAAAAATAACAAATCGTAAATTAAACAGGCCTGCGTACTTTAACTGTAAATAGCCCAAATATATATTCCCCACTTGTAAGTGATTAGTTTAGTAAGTGCTGGCTTAGTATCCGTCGGTTACATAACTAATTGTGAATTTATCAGTTGTGAATACTCAAAAACTGCATATCAGCTGTCATTTGTTTATTTTTTTTTTGTGATATTGTTTTTGCTTTGTATTTGTCGTTATTATATTACTTATTACTTACTTTCTTAGGTTTCTCCAATCGGATACACCAAGTGCGGTTAGGCTTCCTCGGCCTGGTCCATCCATCGGAGGCATATAAGCCTGATAAGGTGAGGATGGTATGTAACGCAGCTGCCACAGTCAATTGCATATCCCAAAACTCTATGCTACTGTCTGGATCAGATACACTGCCATTGTTACCATCAATACTATTACAGTTCAGAGAGAGGAAAATGACATTTGATCCCACCTGCTCCCCTCTTTGCGCCCAATACGTCAAAAACAGAAACGCAGAAGAGTTTCCAAGCAAATATCTAGAAGCTGCGAAGGCTATAACTAAAAATCATTACGTTGATGAGTTTTTAGGCAGTGTAGACACTGAAGAGGAAGCGATGAAGCAAGCAAAAGAGGTTAGCCTTGTCCACAGTCAGCGTGTTTCGAAATACGAAAGTTTATTTCAGATTCAAACAAGGTCATGGAGTGCCTGCAGGGCAAAGTAGCCCAACTTGATAAAAAAATTACAAATTGCAATTTATGTTCAAATTCAGAAAAAGTTCTCGGACTTTGGTGGTCTCCATCGACAGATTCATTTTCGTTTTCCTTTCAAAGTCCAAAAATACCAGTTGAACTCATCACTGGAGTAACATAGACCACCAAGAGACAGATTTTAAGAGCCTTAATGACAATTTTTGACCCCCTGGACTCATTTCCAATTATCTTATATTTTTAAAAATATTATTACAAGAAATATGGTGCACAGGTATAGATTGGGATAAAAAAATTCATCAGGAACATCTTGAGAAATGGTCTGCATGTATAAAGCGTATACCGCAAATGGAGTCTACCACCATACCAAGGCCATATGCTAACATGTTGAATCGACAAACGTTCAGTTGCACGTCTTCGTTGATGACAGTGAAGCTGCTTATGCTGCGGTCGCATATTTTCGTTTATTTGCTGGAAATACTGTCGAGTGTAGCTTGATTTGGGCAAAAACAAAAGTGGCGCCGATAAAGACAATTTGAATACCAAGAATGGAACTGGAAGCAGCAATTTTGGGCCTGCGCCTCTCAAAAACTATCATTGCATGCCATTTAATTAAAATTTTTGAAGTTTTCTTCTGGTCCGACTCGAAAACAGTTATCTGTTGGATCAACTCAGATAAGAGGAGATACAAGCACTTCGTTGCGTATAGAGTAGGGGAAATACTAGAAAAATCGGATGCAATAAGCTGGAGGCTTATTTCTTCTAAAGACAATGTTGCTGACCTAGCCACTGAATGGAAGAATATTGACAGGATTGGCTAAAACAATACATGGTTTGTTTGACCCGAGTTTCTTTACACTCCACAGACAAGCTGGCCGCAGGAATATGCATACGAGCACACATCAATTGAAGAAGTAATGCCGCACTATGTGAACGAGAACACGACTGTGATACCACTTATTGATGCTGACCGATTTTTAAGCTGGAACCGACTTTTGCGTACTATGGATAATGTGTTTAGATTTATTCGAATCACCACTAAACGAGACAAGCTACATTTAATTTCATCCAATTTCGAAAAAGCTGAAAAATATTGTATATATTTCTGGACATGTTAACATGAATCATTCCCGACTGAGATAGCTATTTTGCAGCAAGCAAAAAGGAAACAGTGCTCCGCTTGACAGATCAAGCAGTTTGTATAAATACTCACCACTCAATACTTCACTTAGACGAAGAGGAAATTATGCGTGTAAAAGGCCGCATCGATGCAGCAGCCTGCGTATCCAGTTGTACAAAAAGGCCAATAATATTACCAAAACAACACCACCTAACTAGACTTATTATTGAACATTTTCATAGAAAATACTATCATCAATATAACGAGACAGTTTTAAACGAAATCCGGCAAGTCCACTGCGTTGCAGCCTTACGCTTCATGCTAAAAAAAGTTAAATTTTCATGTCAATTATGCAAAAACGTGCAAGCGATTCCTCATGTTCCCCTGATGGGAGAGCTACCACCTGCAAGACTCAAGGCACTCACAAGACCATTTTCGTTTATTGGCATCGATTATTTTGGGCCAATGCATATCGTTATAGGAAGGCGAAAAGAAAAAAGATGGGGGGGTTTTAATAGCACGTCTAACAATTCGCGCAGTGCACATCGAAGTCGTAGTAAGCTTGCCATCAGATTCCAGCATACTGGCGCTAAAGAGGCTTATGGCAAGGAGAGGAGAGCCGAGAGAGGTGTTGAGTGATAATGGCACTAATTTTCAAGTCGCAAGCAAGGAGCTCAAGGAGGCCATTGCGGAATTATATATTAAAAAATTGCTAGCGAGTTCGAAAGTTGGAGAATGAAGTGGAATTTCATACCACCAGCAACCACATATGGGCGGGAGCTTGGAGAGGCTTGTCCACTCAGTTAAAAATACATGGCAGCTATATAAATCCGGCAGATGAGTTGCTTTTAACGGTGATGAATGAGGTGGAGTGTGTTGTTAATTCTAGGCCGCTTACTTATGCTCCATTAGAGAAGCCGTAACACCCAATCATTTTTTAATGGGTTCCTCCAATGGTGTCAAGGGTTTTGCTGAAAACTACTCTGAAAAACTGGCGGATAAATGTACAATTCACCTATAACTTTTGGAAGCATTGGATCCGGGACTACCTTCCGGATTAGACAAGACGTGCAAAATGGTTTCAGCACACGCAACCGATTCGTGAGGGCGCTATAGTTATTATAGTTGATCCATCAAATCCAAGAAGAACGTGGCCTAAAGGCAAGGTGATCCGAATCTTACCTGGGTAGGACAACCAAATTAGAAGTGCAGTCGTTACAACTGCAACCGGAGTATACACGAGGCCATCTTCGAAGCTGGCAGTGCTCGACGTCGCCAAGTTTGACGAAATTGGAAAGTCTCATGATATCGTCGACTTACCAGGGGGGAGTTTTGCCAAACGTGGCTGCACTGCTTAAACATTTTTAGGCATTTTTGTAATGAATACTACACACAGAGTAATCGATAATCGTATTACGATAAATTTTGTATAGCTGAATTTTTCTGATCTCTATTGTGACTTGCATCAAACTTACTCTTCATGTGCGAGCAAACAAAAGCCGAAAATCCTAAAAAAAGGAGAAGGGCTGCGTACAAAGTATTTTCATTATAAAGATATTGAATTTATTCTATTTAAGAAATTGTATCCTACTTTCATAGGAAAATAAAATAAATAAAAGTTTATTCGAAAGCTATTCAAGCTGAACCTGAAAAAAGCGATACTCTTTGTTTTTGGAACTAAGCAGCCATATTTTTCTTTTGCAGAAGTTACGTGGACGCAACAATATGAATGATCCACTCAGTAATGACTTCAAAAAAATCTCCGAGTGGGGTCTGTTGACCCACAAGCGAATCAATTGCACCTTAGCTCCCCTCAATATGAACGATGTAGATCGTTTGGAGTCAGATGCTATTGACGTTCTGGGCACATCAATACAATCGGATCTTCAGTGGAATGATCACATTTCTGATGATTTCAAAAGAAGCAGCAAAGTGTCTTAGTTTTTAAAACGGTGTAAGAAATACTTCACTCCAACTGATCTTCGTTTGATTTATACCTCATATATTAGGCCGAAAATTGAGTACAATTCCCACATTTGGGCAGAGGCTTCAAGATCATATTTGGAGCTTCTGGTCCGGATTCAACGACGAGCGATTAATTTGATAGGAGATGAAAATATTTCATCTTCTCTGCCCGTGTGCTTCCTAGGTCCACTCGGACAGCTCTCCAAGCCCATCCTTTTACCATTGTCTTTTTGCCCAATTACCGAGATAATTCGTTCTTCGGTTGCTGTGAAAAATTGTAGAACAATCTTCCTGCGAGCGTGTTTCCCGGCAGTTTCAATCTATGTAAACTTAAATCAAATCTTCAACCTCCAACTAACTATCACTCATCTTCCGAATCGACACAATGCTTTCGCATTTATAGAGGACATCCCCTGAGTGTTGGTCAAGTTTTAAAAAAAAAAAATGTACACATTCGGCAAGTGCTTACAACTTCTCACTAAGCAAATGTCGTGTGTATGAATTTCCAAGACACTTACGACCAATGTTTAATGAGTAAAAATAAAAATGAAAATGTATGAAAATAAGTCGTTTGTGCAATTCTGTTAGCACACACGAAAAAATACGTATGTGCTAAAATAATGTATAAATAATAAGTGTATAAAATAAATAATAAATAATAAGTGTTATTATTAGGAACTAGAGGGATACCAGGGCAAGAAGGATGCACGAAAATTCTATCAACAAGTTAAGCGTCTAACCCAAGGTTTCAAGCCCGGAGCATCCACTTTTAGAGACGAAAATGGAGATCTGAATACGGATACACAGTGTGTGCTGAGATTGTGGAGACAGCACTTCTCCAATTTACTTACTGGCGACGATTCCACCAATGCCGCCCATGGAGAGCGCAGTTCAGAGCTACCAATCAACAATGACGGAGTGGAAGTACCACCACCTAGCCATGAAGAGGTTCGAGTTGCTATCCAACGACTCAAAAACAACAAAGCAGCGGGTGCTGACGGCCTGTCAGCTGAATTGTTTAAAACCGGCGGCGATGAATTGATAAGGCGCATGCATCAGCTCATCAGCAAAATATGGCTAGAAGAAGCATGCCCGACGATTGGAACCTCAGCGTACTGTGCCCTATACTTAAGAAAGGAGACCCAACAATCTGCGCAAGTTATAGAGGTATCAGTCTTATTTCCATCGCATATAAGGTTCTCTCAAGCGTACTGTGTGAAAGATTAAAGCCGATTACAAAATCATTGATTGGACCTTATCAGTGTGGCTTTCGACCTGGTAAGTCCACCATAGACCAGATTTTCACGCTACGACAAATCCTGGAGAAAACCCACGAAAATCAAATTGACACACACCATCTTTTTGTCGATTTTAAAGCTGCGTTCGATAGCCCGAGAAGGGATTGCCTATACGCAACAATGTCTGAGTTCGGTATACCTGCAAAGTTGATAAGACTTTGCAGAATGACGTTGAGCAACACACGCAGCTCCGTCAAGGTAGGAATGACCTCTCCGAAACCTTCAATACCGAAAGAGGTTTCAGGCAAGGCGATCCACTGTCTTGCGATCTCTTTAACATCATCATGGAGGGGATCGTACGAAAGGCCGGTGTGCATCGTAATGGCACCATTTTCTACAAAGGCGTCCAGCTCCTTGCGTACGCTGATGATATTGATATTGTCGGCAGAACCAAGAGAGATGTTACCGCTGCTTTCGCCGCTATCGAAAAGGAATCAGCCAAAGTGGGTTTGACGATAAATGAGGGCAAAACAAAATATATGCTGTCTACAAACAAGGGAGCTCGGCGTTTAGACTCCCACGTTTCATCCGGCAGCTATAACTTTGAAGTAGTCAAGGAGTTCGTTTACCTTGGAACCGCCATTAATACCAAAAACGAAATCAGCCTGGAGATAAAGCGAAGAACAATAATTGCTAATAGGTGCTACTACGGGCTCAGTAAGCAACTAAGTTCCAGAGCCCTCTCCCGATCGACAAAACTAAAACTCTACAAGACGCTCGTTCTACCTGTGCTGCTTTATGGCGCTGAGGCATGGGTAGTTTCGCAAACTGACGCAGCCGCTCTGGGGGTGTTCGAGAGAAAAGTTCTTCGCAAAATCTTCGGTCCTGTTCGAGTCGGCGATGACTATCGCATCCGAATGAACCACGAGCTGTATGAGCTCTACGATGACATTGAGGTAGTTCGGCGTATAACTGTGCAGCGACTACGCTGGCTGGGTCATGTCCATCGTATGAACGACGAAGCTCCAGCGAAAAAGGTGCTCGAGGCGAGGGTCGCTGGTCAACGACGACGAGGGAGACCATGCCTCCGATGGATGGACCAGGCTGAGGAAGCCCTAACCGCACTTGGTGTATCCGATTGGAGAAGGCGCGCGCAAAGCAGAGGCGCCTGGCGAGAGCTGATGAGGTCGGTTGAAACCCGGACACGGATTGTTACGACCACCTAAGTAAGTAAGTAAGTAAGTGTTATTATTATACTTTATTATTTAGTGATGTTGTTGTAAAAGAAAATTGTATTTTTATTTCTTTTTATTGTGTATTATTTTTTATTATTTTATTAAAAAAATTATATTTTCATATATTTTAATTTACGTCTATTTTATTTTTGTTTTTACATAAAAATTTTTAATTTTATTTTTATTTACGTAAAAAAAATGTATTTCTAGTGTTATTTTTATTTATAAATAAAAATTCATATTTCCATTCTAAAAATAAAGTTTTTATTTTACAACTAAAATGTTTGTTTAAACTTATTTTCAAATACAATTTATATTTATATAGTTTTATATTTTTCTTAATCTTATTTTTATTTTATTTAAATAAAATCATTTTATATAATTTTATTTTTGTTTATTTTTATAAGATGTATTTGTAAATAAAATCATATATTTTTATTTCACTATTTAATTTAGATTTAATTTAAAAAACTTTATGTTTAAATTTATATTTTAACTTAAAAAAAAGTTTAGATCGCTCGTGCTTGGAAGTGGAAACGAAAAAAACACAACTTTAGCTTTTTATCATTAATCATTGTTATTGTTGTTGCCGTTTTATATAACTTAACTAAAAATTAGATTTTAGTTTTGTTATGTACGCCTTTGATATATATAATATAGGTTATTCGTTCTGTAAGTATTTTGCGTTTGTTCAATATATTTTATATATTTTTCTTTTCGCGTCATATATATAACTCCATCTAAATATATATATTCTTAATATATCCATGTATGTAAAGGGTGGTTAAATTTTAAGGGCCGATGTTTAATGTGAACCACACCTAAACGTCAAGTTTTTTCTGCATTTCATTTGATATTTCTCAATTTCAGACTAACTCAATTTGAATCATGGAAAGACACACAATCGAGCAACGCGTTTAAGTTATTCAGGCTTATTATGAAAATGGATGGACAAATCAAATGCATATCGTGCACTTCGTGATTTTTAAATTCAATTTAATCATCCAAATGTGCGTACAATCGGAAAAATCGTGCAAAAATTTGAGCAAACCGGGTCTGTAGGAGATGTGAAAACACCAGTGCATGCTCGTACAGCTCGTACTGTACAAAATATTGCTGCTGTTTGCGATAGTGTGGCTGAAGAGCCGTCCACCTCAACTCGTCGCCATGCCCAACAATTGCACCTCTCACGCTCGTCGTTGATGAACATTATGCATAAAGACTTGCATTTACAAGCTTACAAGGTGCAGTTGACTCAAGAACTAAAGCCTCTTAACCATTTCAAGCGACGTCAATAGTCAGAATGGTGGCAAGAAATGGCAACAGTGGATGATCAATTTTCGAAGATCATCTCATCTTCAGTGATGAGGCACATTTTCAACTCAGTGGATTCGTCAATAAAAAGAATTGCCGCATTTGGGCGAATGATAATCCAAGAGTGATTGTCGAAGAACCAATGCAATGGTTTATGGGCTGGCGGCATCATCGGGCCGTATTTTTTTCAAAATGAGGCCGGTCAGGCAGTTACTGTGAATGGTGTTCGCTATCGTGAGATGATAACGAACTTTTAATGGCCCGAATTGGAAGATATGAATGTGGACGATATGTGGTTTCAACAGGACGGTGCCACTTGCCACACAGCTACTGAAACAATGGCTCTTTTGCGCGACAAATTCAATGGCAAAAGATCATGTGATTTGACACCGTTGGACTTCTTTCTTTGGGGGCGGCGGCCATTTGGCCGGTATTTTGCTCCATACATAATTGAACCATACCAATATTATCATAATAAAAATAAATAACAATAATTTCCTAAATAATTTGTGTTTTATTCAAAATCAACATCGGCCTAAAATTTAAAATTTAACCACCCTTTATGTATATTTTCTTATTCGTATATGTATATTTGTGAATGCTTATTTATATAATTTACCTGTATACATAATATACTAGTTATAATAATATATATTTACTTCTTTGCAATTATGTGTATATAGTAAACATCTATAGATATTTTTGTATATAATAATTATTTTTTTTTTGTTTTGTTTGTACTTGCCGCTATTTTTTTTGTTTTGATTTCGTTACTGGCAGCTGTACTGGCCGGTCCTGTTGGTTATGATGTTGGTTATGTATTATAGCCACGGTTGAGTTATGTGCTCTTTTGGCCCGTTGAATGCCTTTTTCTTTGGCCAGCGCTGCTGTAGCCAGTGCTGTTGATGCTGGGCGTTATAAATACCGAGGCTGCTGGTGGTGTTGATTATGGGTGCTGTGGTTAGGTTGCATGTTTGCGTCATGGCCGCATGGGGCACGCTGCTATGGCGCTTCCGTGCCAATAAAGGGTCGCCGTGAGGGCGCAGATGCTGCTCCTCATTCACGGCCGCTATTAGTGTTGATGGTGTTGCGTGAAAATCAGCGGGCAAATTTTGTAACAAGTGGCTGGGACAGGAGCCCGAGCGCACGGGCACTGTTTGCAGTTTGTTAGCAGTATGTGCTTGCTTAATGAGTGCCGTGTCAACAATTATAGGTGAATCTTCGAATGAAGGATTGTCCATATATCATGCCAGAAAAGCAGGCTGTTGCGGTGTGCCTGCTGCTTTGGTGGATGTGTGCTGCACTAATAAAATTTAAAAACACTCCTGCACGCAGTTTCACCAAGCACCTACCTGCACTTCCAAGTCTGCTGCTTGATGTGGTCGCTGTTTGTGATCAGGCTGCTGCCGCAGATGCGCGCTCCGGCGCAGCTGTGTGTGCTTGTTGGCTGGTGGCGCTGGCCACCATTTATTAAAATTAATAATGAAAAATAAAAGAAAAAACTCAAGCAAAATTGAGCTACTTAGCAGTACATATCGGGTGTGATTTTTACTAAAATTAATATAAAAAAAAAATTAAAGCTTAAATAAGCATGGCGGATTCTGTGTGCAAATTAAGATATTGGTTTTGTTTTATATGTGGACATTTTAAGCACCATCAAAGCAGAAGAAAGATAGTCCCTACCATTGAAGAACCAAGCTTGGATACCAAAAACTGTATGTACTACTTGCGAAAGTGGTCTTTTGACCTGGTACAAAGGCGGTACTAAGGCGCTGCCATTTTCTGCGCCTATTACATGGATTGAACCTGAAGATCACAAATCAGATACATGCTATTTCTGCGTAAATTACAAATTTGGTAGAAGCCAAAGGCACTACGCGATAATGACATACGAAGCAACAAATAATGTCATTTTACCAGAAGTGCGCTCTGAAGGTGTTCCGGTGCCTCAACCGCCTACTCATACACTTTCTTCCAATACAGAAATAACAGAGTCGGTTGAAAACATATCAGATATAAGTTACTTGCCTCTTGATGGTTTAAACATATGTCCTAATTTGATAGGCCAAGCTTATTTTGAAGATCTTGTAAGAGATTTAGGACTAACAAAAGAGAAAGCTGAAATATTATGTTCCAGATTGAAAAACAGGAATTTGATAAAAGCCGATGTAAAAGTTACATTTCCAAGAAAAAGACACGCCGATCTGGAAAGTTATTTTAAAAAATCAGAAGAACTTGTATACTGTTGCAGTATTGAAGAGGTTCTAAAATATCTAAAGCTTCCACTGGACTCTTCCGCTTGGCGACTATTTATAGATAGTTCAAAACACAGCTTAAAAGCAGTTTTACTGCACAATGGAAATCAGTATCCATCAATACCGGTTGCGTATTCCACAAAAAAGGAGGAAACATACGCAAATATTTCAAATCTCTTAAATAAAATTGAATACTATGAATATAAATGGGAAGTATGCGCAGACTTCAAAATGATTGCAATATTGACTGGAATGCAAACAGGATACACAAAATATATGTGCTTTCTTTGTAAATGGGATTCACGTGCTACCAGCAGCCATTATAAATTAAATATTTCGAAGAACGTAAAGAAAATATTATTGGTGACTTAAATGTAATCCATGAATCCCTTGTCCCAAAAGATAAGGTCATACTTCCACCACTGCATATTAAGTTGGGCGTGGTGAAAATTTTTATTAAAAGCTTAAATACACAAGGAAATGCTTTCAAACGCATTCAAACAATTTTCCCCAGATTATCTGCAGCAAAATTAAAAGAAGGTAAAACACGGTTTTAAGAAATAATTTATTTCATTTACTGTAAATTACCTTTTCTAGGAATGCTTGTTGGACCAGATATAAGAAAATTATTACAAGATGAAGAATTTTATGGTCATCTGTCGGATATGCAAAAGACAGCATTTGACTTTATGCAGCTGGTTATATCAGAATTCCTTGGAAACTCAAAAGCACAAAACTTTGCAGAAAATATTGAAAGCATGCTAATGGGTTTTAACAATATTGGCGTTAAGATGTCACTAAAGCTGCATTTTCTGCACTCTCATCTCAATTTTTTTAAAGAAAACCTTGGAGCGGTTTCAGATGAACACGGTGAAAGGTTTCATCAGGATATAAAGGTATTGGAAGAAAGATTCAAAGGGAAATCCCAAAGTGTAATGCTTGCTGAATACGTATGGGGCTTGTACAGAAACCTTGACCCATCGGAACATTCACGTCAAGCTAAATACAGGAAAGCATATTAAGTTTAATCTTTAATCCATTGTCATACTACTGCTATTTCCCAATTCCCTTTTACTCGAAAATTTGAAGCAAAAAAATAAATATGTGCATACTATAATAAACCACTATTAAAACAAAATTATAATTAATTTTTTTATAGAAGTTGGCGTGTAAATTTGCCAATTAATCGTAAAGAGCTTTATTTACAACAATGGTGTCTTTGGTGACCCCCACTGAAATTTTCCGGCAAACATTTTCGTAGAATATTTTAGTCATTAAATGTCCTTTTTTAAAGGATATTTTTTGATTTTCTCGAAAAAAGGGTCAAATTGACCCATAAAGAGACCAGTTAGAGGGTTAAGATCTTCCATAAAAATAATCCTCATACAATTCCACAATACAACTCTGACCATAACAATTCTCTCAGTCATTAGCTTACAGCATTTTTTTCATATAGTATAATGCTCAGTTAGAGGGTTAAGATCTTCCATAAAAATAATCCTCATACAATTCCACAATACAACTCTGACCATAACAATTCTCTCAGTCATTAGCTTACAGCATTTTTTTCATATCGTATAATGCTCAGGGCCCCAGTTGTGTGCATGGTTTTGCATTGATCAGTTGGGTTGCTATTTAAGGTGATCTTTGAAATAAAACATAAACTTGTAACAACATTTTTTTAGGTGTATCAGTTAAGGGTTAAGGCAATCAACAGTTGTGTTATTGCAGCATATAAATTTTTCGTTCGATTAAATGGCGTTCCCTTTTTGATTAGTTTTAGTGAGCACTCCCATAATTGTACCATTTGGCGAATTTTAACACAAATATTGACAACTGTTGTGGCGGCCGTGGCGCAGTGGGTAGAGTGTGTGGCCCATACGGAGGAGAACCCTGATTCTAATCCCATCTGACACAAAAAGTATTTTCAATTGAATTAATTTTTCTGTTCGGCAGTCAACTCTCTGCAGATAATGGCAAAACTCAGAGAGTAAAAACTGCCATGAAAAGCTTCTTGAGAACATAAACCGTTTGGAGTCGGCATAAAACTTGTAGGTCCAGTTCTCGATCATTTGTGTTCAAATATTTCACAACAAACACAACACAATTGATCATAAGAAGCTCGGCCAAAATCCTTTCAAGGGCTGAAGTGGCCATACCTTTTTTTTCGTTGACTCCACTGAATGCGGTCAATTTATTTTTGACATTTGCGTATTTCACTCGCGATTTTTTTCTTATTATAAATGAATGCAATTCACTTTGACAGATAGAACCATTGTATAATGACTTACAAGGTAGGAGTGACAGTTCTGTTGGCGATTTGGAGTTGTCAAAAAAATATCGAAAAGAGAAAACGAAGAAGCAACAAAACAGATGACAAGTTAAACTTTGTTTTGATTTGACAAGTCCCGATCGCCGCCCGTGAGAAAAAGGGTAGTTGTCAAGGCTACCTTGTAAATTATTGTATCATGTATAGAACCTAGTTAAATCTGGCAAGTTTCGTGGAGTTTATGTGGATTTATCGAAACTCAACTCAACTCGCGTTTTCATAACGAGCTAACCCTGTGTTTACTCGGGGTCATGGTGTAAGAAAAACAGGTGGTAGCAAACTTTTCACCACTCTTTAAATTGCCCCGGGTCTGTCAAAAAATTCTGACAGGCAAAAGTATCAGTGTCTGATCACAGCATGTGAAAATTGTCTGTCTTTCGCCGCACTTTATATTTAATATAAAGTATATTATATTAAATTTTATATTTTTGGAATAAGCGTGCTTTTATATCAAATTAAATAATTAATGCAAAATAAATCGAGAAAACACAGTTTTTGTCACTACTTGATCACTGTTAAGACAATTGTTTTCACAGAAAATGTATCATACAGCACTAAACGCGCTCAAAAGGCACACAAAGGAAAATAAACTACTGATACCTGATCAGAGCCATAACATGTTGTACCCATTAGACAATTTTTATTAGGTTGTGCAGATATTTGACTTCAACTCACAAAAATAATAGCTTAAACACATTAACGACGACAGCAACATTGCCACATGATTCAATTATTATAAGGTTTTCCAGATATTTGACGTCTACTCAGAAGAATGTATTCCCTTATTTAAAGAGGGAGCAAAAGAGCAATTTTTTAATGACATAAAAATCACGCAGTTGCCTTTTACTTTTACTTTTTCAGTTACTTTTTTTACCAGTTACTTTTTCATATACAAGCCACTAAATATACATTTGATTACTACTTTTTGAACTACTTGATTGTGTTGAACCAAAATAATATTATGAGCTTTAAAAATGTTATGGTCTCATTTTTGACGTAAAATAATATTGAAAAAATAAAACTTCTTAATGTTGTACACATTTCATACAGAGTTTGTATGAGTATTTTTATTTCATATGTATATGTTTTTTTCAGGGACCGTAAATAACAGTAAAAGTCGCATTTTTTAAAGGAAAACCACAACTGATAGAAGAGTCGCTGGGCATTTTGAAAGCATTTGGAACCATTATGATACCCTGAACATCCCCTTGTTAGTCCTTGGTTTTGTTTTAATTTTCGACTTTAAAAATAAAAGTTTAAAAATACCAGTTAATTTTTAACTTTTATTTTTTTCCACAAAATATCCCATAAAAATAATTGTTTTTTTCGAAAAAATAAAAGTTAAAAAATTAGGGTTAACTACTGTTCAATAAAATAAAACACAAAAAATAATTAAAACTTTTAACTTTTTTGGAAAAACGGTATAACCGTTACGGTCCCTGGTTGAATCGAAATAAGTCATAAATTATATAGTCAGTTTAAATGTTAAATTTATTGGAAAATGTTTGTTTAAAATAGTTTAAAATAGTTTGCTAACTAAAAGTATTACATAAAACAAGGGTATGTCAAATATCTGGATAATCTTTTAGTGGCTGCATTCTATCCGAAAGAGTGCTCAGGTAGCGAAGTAACATAAAATATTTTCGCTAATTCAGGGAACATGTTGTTCGAGCGCTGCATAGAATTCAGCCCGAAAGTTGTTCAACAGCTAAGTACCAAATTTTTCGCTGGATGCAGCCAATGATTGAACCATGGTTGTACCTGCTGAACGCAGCCATTTATTTCTGCTGTTTTTGACAGATGCGTAGAATTTTTTTGTGTGAGAGGTAAAAATTCCCTACCACCCATGGTAGAATAAGACAAGGTAGTGTTAGTAGTTAAAATTCTCTCTTGTGCTGGGTACCGCACTTGCCAAAACCAGGTTTTTACGAATAAAAGCAAAACAAATAACAAAATTTGCAGATTATGATATTCTATGTGTTTGACAGCTGCGGTACCCACCGCTCCGAGACGACACTACCTTGTTAAATATACCTTGCTACCACCTGGTTTTCTTACACCATGCTCGGGGTTAAATGTGTATAGAAACGCAGTAATAGGGGATTTCAGACAATACTAGATGTCTATCCGACATGTAGTTCGGCAAAATAACGGCACTTTTTCATTGAGCTTTCAGACATACTACATGTTGGATAGACATCATTATTTTTCAGCTCTGAAAAAGAACACATCTTAACAATGGCAAAACAATTTCTTGCTGCTCTCATAAAAAACTACTATAAATTTCAATAAATTATTTCTAAAATTAATTATGTGAAACGCTTATAAGTTTCTTTTATCCTTCTTCGATACTTCCTTCTTTTTCCTTAGATTTCTTTTGATGTTGACTCATCGATGACTTTTGCAGAATGAAAAATGCAGCGAGTCCGATGAACGTGCGATGAACCGGTATAAAAATCAAAATCATTTGATTTTCATATTACATGTTGGATGGACATGTAGTTTTAGCTTTTATACATCGTACATGTCATCGGACATACAATGGCCGATAGACATGTAGTATTGTCTGAAACCCCCTAATGGAGACTCAGTAAAGGGCCCTATAGATAAGCAACTAATCGCAAAACTGGTTGATAAACTGGTAGCTGTCTGTTGAAAACAAGTCGTGTGTAGATGAGTTGAGGTGTCATTTTCAGTTTTTCAGCTTATCAATCAGTTGACAAAAATTAAAAAATTTTGAAATTTTGCGATTCACATCAACCAGTTCTTCAACTGGTGATGTGTTTGTAGCAAAATCTACAACTAAACGTAAGATTCATAATAAAAAAATTTTTTGCATTCATTTTCAATATAATATGTGCGATGTTTTCAAGAAGAAAAAGTTTTTGTACTGGAATTGAAAAATCGGTCCTAGTGTCTGAAGGCAAAACCATCAACCAGTTTTCAATAAGTTTTGCGATTAGTTTCTCGTTAATATATTGCGGGTTACGCATCTGCGATCTCGTGTGACACACGGCGGCCATTTCACCCGAGTTTGTTAATTAAGAAGCATGTTTGCGAGAGGAACACTCATGCTGGCTTGTTAGCAAAAATTTTTGATTTTCTGCGTTACACCAGCTAAAAAAAAAAACACCCACATTTCGGTGTGGCACACATATTCGATCGATCACTGTTTCACAGAGGTTTACAAATGGCGTCCGTGTGCCACACGAGATCGTAAATGTGTAGCTTACATAAACCTTCGAAGAGATGAAACAGGTTTCCGATTTCTTTCTTTCATCAAGTCAAAGCAACCGTCGCTAAGAAAAATGTATCGTGAAAAATTTGTATCTTGTAAGAATCGCTACATTAACTTTATAGGGGAAAAGCGACGATGGATCAGTTTTCCCATGATTTAACGCTAGCTTTGGAGGAGACATCGCTGTTAGATAGAGCTCGCGTAGGAAGATGGGGACAGCGTCGTAGAACTCGGTCAACCGGTAATTTGCGTAAGTTGGCTGAGAAACTAGAAAAATATATACAGTTGCTCACGAAATTGAGCATACACCATTGAAAGTTATGAAAAGCTTTAATTTTAACAGTATTAAAACCAGTCTTTTAAATTTTGCTTTTAGTGGTCACTTTACGGACAATAAAGCTCTCATTTAGTATACTTAGTATATTTTTTCTGCTTCTACCAGGATTATTTTATAGTGCTTCTACCAGGATTATTTTATAGTGTTTTCTCGAATCGCCACTTGTTTATTATCTTATGTGCCGTGGAATGTGTTGTTCCAAAAAGGATTCAAATTCCCCGATATGATGTTCCAGGCTGTGCGAATGATCGCCCAAAACCCTAACGCCCAAAAACGAAAGTGAACGAATGCCCAAAATAAATTTTGATTTTTTTTTTTTTTTTCAAACACCCAAAAATATACAAACGCCACAAGCATGATACAATAATTTACAAGGTAGCCTTGACAACTATATTTTTTCTCACGAGCGGTGATCGGGAGTTGTCAAATCCATACAAAGTTTAACTTTTCATCTGTTTTGCTGCTTCTTCGTTTTCTATTTTCAATGTGTTTTTTAAAACTCCAAATCGCCAACAGAACTGTCACACTGTGTACCTTGTGGGACACTATTTTCTGTTTCCGTACTTTCTGTGCTTAAAATGGGAGAAGAAGAACAAACATAAAACCGCTCTCTCGAGCATGATACAATTATATGGTAGATGCATTAGAATCACCCTCTCTTCTGCTACACAACAATAACAATGGCGTAGGTATACTGTCAAAATCAGCTGTTTTGCAAATATGAATTGGCGGACAGACTACTTGAAATATTCATTTGTGATTTGTTGAAATGCTTAAAAGAGCGTTCATCAATGGTTCAACTAAATGTTAGTAATGCGTTAAACGAAAACAATTGAGTTGAATCGAGTCAACTTAGTTGAATTGTAATTCATAATAGGGCCCTTAATTTTTGAATTATAAAAATTTTGAGCTCAAAGTTAAAAGCCCGAAAATTTATATTTTATGGTCAAACTCATTGATTTTGTTCCTTGTGAATGAAAAAAAATAGTCGCGCCACGGCGATCCCAAGAGTTAGGTTTTTAAATTAACCACAAACCTTTTTAATTTTTTTTTCAGATGACCCTGTAGGATTTATTTGTCCCACCGGAAAAGTATTATTTTTTTACGTCAATTTGCAACGCCACCTGCGGGCTTACTGTGTTTCTAGAAAGTCCATATTAATTTTTATGTTTGTGAGAATTTAGCTTTGTTTTACCAAAACAGTTTTTTTTCAATTTAAACTTTAAACAAAAATGCATTATACTTTAGTAATGTGTGTTCTCTTTATTTACGTAATTAAAATTTTATTTCTTAAGCTCTGCAAATCCAAAAATCCGGCCGTTACAAGCGCTCTTGGTATTTGGTTAACTTTGTTAACGTGAGATGAATCTTCTCCATAAACTTCAACAGAATCACATTTAATAATACTGCCATTTGGTATAAGTTGCTCTAGCTTAGACACCATATCTGCATCGCAATGTTCCGGCAGGCCTGCAAAGTAAATTTGATTAAATGTTTACTACTTTTACTTCCTGATACTAGACAAACCTTTTATCTCACAATCGGACGCAAAGATTGGATAGGTAAATTGTGGTGGATAACGGCGAATATCTTTAATATTCACCATTGATATATTACCATAATCAAAGACTATCTTTGGATGACCATCACCGACAAGTTCAAGACAGCGACCATGATACCATTTTTTGTCTGCACTATACTTGGCAATGAAAAGTTCATCGACTATTTAAAATAAATGAAAAAATAGAGATTGTAAACAAGATTTTAAATAATTAATTTCACTTTCTACCTAGGTGCATAGTTTTGTTGCGGCAATGAATTTGCATATGTCTGAAGTTCGCTCTGCTCTGAAATTATCTCTAGCGCACATATTCAATTAGGGTACATGAAAAGCATCCAGTGCAAAGCAAGGAAGTATCCATGACAACTAGTTGCACATTTTCACCCTTCGAGAGTGTAGCTGGGAACTGTTGGTTAGGCGGTAATTGTTTTGTTGCTTGTAGCTGTCCTGGTACTTGCAACTGTTGTTATTTGTAGTTATTGTTTTGCTGGTAAGTGTTCTTTAGCAGTAAAATTGTTTTGATTTTTTCTCAAGTATCTTAAAGAGAATTTTAAATTAATTGCAAATATCGAAAAAAATATCCTTAACTTACTCCGGCTTTCCACAAACAAAACGGTGCCTTGGCCAAGCTTTGTGTGTCTTTTCGCAGTAACCAGCGACTTTAGAACAGCAACTAATCCTCTACAACACGCATCTGCTATGGCTAACATTGCCACTGATTCACCACTTGTTTTGCTGATGTGTTCCTGCCATTCAGTTTCAGATGCAAGAATTTTGGATTTTCGTTTTCCCTCCGCGGCATTAATATTTGCTTCACGTACACCTGCATGCTCTAAAATAACAGCACGCTTTCGTCTTTCAGTTTTCACTGCCATCTACAGTGGTGGTCATATAATTAGGGACAGCAATGAGCGCTTGGAAATAACGACATTATTTTCATAGGAAATTGTTTGTTTATTTTTTTGTTTATTAATAAAACATAAGTATATTTGTATGTTTATAATTTGCGAAAAAGAAGGAAAATTAACACACTCTTGGCAACGTAAAAAATAATATTAAGAAATGTTGACCATTATTTGAAGCTTTTTTCAATATACAAGATTTTTAATATTATAAATAATTTTTTGGATTATATTTAACTAAAATCTAATACTTAGTGGGATATCCTTTGGATTTCAAAACTGCAGTGCATCTTTTTGGAAGACTACCCACTAAATGCTGACATCGTTTAACTGAAATATTCTGCCATATTTCCTTTATATTTTGAAATAACTCATCAGCATTTTTTGTTTTTTTCTTCTCTAAGCCCCTCTCGACATCTGTCCAGAGGTTTTCGATCGGGTTTAAATCAGGGCTTTGTGCAGGCCAATCTAAGACACTAACATTTTCTGAAGAAAACCATGCTTTAATGCTCCTTGCCGTGTGCTTAGGGTCATTATCTTGCATAAAAATGAATGAAGCTGGCATGTTTTCATCGGCAAATGGCTTCATTGTGCTCACCAATATATCCTTGTACACTTTTTGGTCCATTCGCTCAGTAATCCGATGTATAGGGCCCACTCCAAACCACGAAAAGCACCCCAAACCGTAATATTCCCTCCGCCATGCTTTATTGTCTTTAAAGTATAGCGAGGGTCGAATTCTTTATTAGGAGGACGACGCACATACTTTTTCCCATCTGACCCGAACAAGTTGAATTTAGATTCATCACTCCAAAGTATGCTTTTCCAAAACTCTAAAGGCTTTTCGACATGTTCCTTTGTGAACTGAATGCGACGCTTCAAATTCTTTTGAGAAACATGTGGCTTTTTTTTGCAATACATCCGCGGAGTCCACCATCAAGTAATCGGCGTCTTATGGTTCTTGTTGATATGCTGTGGGATAATTGCCCCTTGATTTGCTTATGGATTTGCGTAGCAGTCAGAAATGGATCAGCTTTGCTTGTTCTGCAAATTATTCTATTTTCTGCTTCACTCGTTTTTTTTGCCCGCGGCTTCCTTTTTTTGTTTCACAATCGCATTGTGAACCATTGATTTTGAACACAGAAGTTCCTTTGCAATACTGCGAACTGACTTTTTCTCCTTGACGTACTTATGAATTATTATTTTCCGTAATTCGGGAGTACAGCTTTTCTTACGACCCATATCTAAAAACAAATTGTGTAAAAAATTGCTTAACAAATATGAACACCACTTATCTATTGAACTCACCTCGATTTGAGTGCTTAATTAAAAAAAAACTGATTAATAATTTTATTTGTCCCTAATTACGTGACCAACCGAAAACACCTTCAATTCACGACTGTGTAAACAAAACCAGGCAAGTAATTGAAAAAACAATTTTTTTTCTTCAAAACACGTTCCGTATCGGTGCCTACTGTTACAATTTTCCGTTGCATTTGACAGTGGATTCATTTAAACGAAGAGACCAGTAAAATTAACGCTGTATTTGAAAAGTTTACTTTTATTTTTGAGTGTCCCTAATTATATGACCACCAATGTTCATAGCTTCATGCGATCTGGTATGTAAAAGGAATATCTCTTATTTCGTAACGTAGATACGCTATGCCCAAAGCTTTACTTACCTTATGGATGGAGTCCACAATGCTAACATTGTGACGACGCAAAGACAGATATGTGTGTTATGCCAAATTCTGGATCCTCAACGCCATAAGAAGCTTGGTGTGGATCAATGATACGTAAGTAGAGGTTACCATGAATACTTAGCGTGACGTTATCCGATGAAATTGCTGGGCACAAATGTTTGGGCACATCCATGGTAATTTCTTTGAGGCTTTGCAAATATTTTATCTTAATGATTGGCACGAGTATGTTAAATAAAATAAACACTTGCAGCTTTATTTAAAAGAACATATTTTAACTTTTCCAGCTGCAATTTACTTTGTCAAAATATATTTTGACAGTTGAAAGCAGCCGTACAAAGCGATGTAAATAAATCGGTTACCGAACAATCGAAGTAAGTAGTCGAGTTCAAATTATATTAGAAGCTAACTTGTATTTGCTTCATTTACAATTAAAATACAATTAATTTTGTATTGTATATAAAATAACACGGCTAGTTTTATTAACTTTTTATGGTTTTTAATCACTTTTCTTACATTTTCTCACATAAAATCTGGGTACTCAATTGAGATATACGGTTACAAGCAAATTATACATTCCTATAGCCGAACGAGTAAACGGCAAATGTCAAAAGTGACATTATACCTACGCCAATGTTTTTCTATGTCGTCATTTGCTCTCCGAATTGCACTTACCTTATAATTCTACCATGCTCTCGAGCACACATAGTGCACAGAGAGTGCTAGAACTCAAGACTCCGAGTAAAGTAAGAACAAGCATCAAGAAGAACAAGCATCAACTTCACAAACAAATTGACGATCATTTTAATGGTCGCAATTTGCGTTTGACATGTCTGCAGTCAAATTCATCTGTTGTGTGCTTGACACTTCTAGAAGCTTTTTCCGTACTTTTGCAACTATTCTCACATTTAATTTTTTCTCTCTCAGTTTGAACTTACACAAATCTTACACAGTGTAGAGTACGGAAACACACCTATTATGAACGAACCCCAACATTTTTTGGGCGTTAATTTTTTATTTTATTTTGCTTAGGAGGTGTTCATACGTCAGTCAAATGATTGAATCAATCAAAATTTGTTGTTGCTTTCCTATGTAATAAAAAATAAACTTTGTCTCCCAGAGAAAATTAACTCCAAAATCTTCTCTCGTCAGTCAAAATTTTGATTGAGCTCCAGACCTGCATCAATCAGTCAAAGGGTTGCATTATTTTACTTGTCTGCATTTTAGTAGGCAATTATATCAAGAAAAGTAGTTAACTAGAAACAAAGGTAGTTTTTTGAAGAAAAATAGAGGTGTAGTTTCTTCAGTTCCTGCCAAAATTTCATTAATTCTATTGCTTTTTTTATAACTTGCATCCGATGGCCATTCAAACAGGTATAATTTCCTGCGTATTGATTTCCTTATGTGATCAATTTTGATCCTAAAAAATATTGTTTTCCATTTTGTAAAATTTTTATGCACACAAAACATCTTAATAAAAGAAACACCCAAATAAAGTGATACACACAGCACGATATGAATTCACAAAATAGTAGTTAGCATAAAAGTAACAAATGCCTGCGTCGGAGCCTCAATCAAAAAATCATGTGTGAGCAAGCATCAATCAAAAGTTTCAGGGAGAGCAAAAGAGAGTAAAAAAATAGCGATATACTTCAATAATTTGACTGATGTGTGAACACCTACTTAATTTTAGTAAGTCCCGGTTTCCACTCGTCAAGTCTTGACGGTCAAGTTTTTGACATTCCCTTTTAAACTTGATGATTCAGTTTACACACATCAAGTCCGAAAGAATAAGAAAGAGTTACACATACAAAAGATTATGTGTGCAAGTGAAATGAACAAAAACTTGAAGGTACATTCAAGTCTTTTCCTTCCCCTTTCCTTATGTTCCGTTATCCCACAAACTCGACTTGCTTTCAAGAAAACTTGATGTGTAGAAAAGAGGACTAAGTTCTTTGTTAATGAGATAACAACAAGCACAGCCAACAACGGTGGCAGATTTGTTATTTTGAATTGAAGTTACAGCTCAATTAATTTTTGGCAGTACGAGTATATCGGTCAACAGTAAATGTGCGTGTTAGTAATTTGTGGTTTTTACGTGTGAAAAATATAACAATTGATTACTTGCGTTTTTTGTTCAAATAATTTATTGTTTTACTTTAATATTTTTAACTTTGTACTTTTCATAAACATTGTTAAAATCAAATTTCTGTTAACAAATTCATTCTTGTGCACATTTTGTACTATAATAGTTTTTTACCTGAATAATTTATAATATGTAATTTGATAAATGCAAGTTTCTGTAATAAAATCATAATTTATAAACACCGTGCTCGTTTCTTACTCAGGGCCTCAGTTTCATTCAACAAAGATTTTAGGCGATAATTTATCTGATAATTTTTGGGCAATCGATAATGAAAAATCGCCCAAAAAACTTCTCATTTTAATTTTTCATTAAAACTTTCATTATTTTTTGGGCGATAATTCATTTGAAAATTTTGGGCGATTGTTCATTGTAAACGACTGCCCAAAATGTGTGAAATGAACTATCGCCCAAACATTTTTTTGAGTGATCTTTCATTTTCTGTTTTTGGGCGTTAGGGTTTTGGACGATCATTCGCACAGCCGATGTTCCATTATGCCGTGGTTATGCTAGCCAAACATGATTGCCGAACATTTGGTGTTCATTTTCGTTTATTTATTCTCTTCGCTGAAATGTTTGTTTGGTGGTTATGCTTCTGTTTGTTGCACAGTTGCATCAATGTTATAATATTCCAAAACACAAATTAAACAACAACCCTAATTTTGATGTATACACACTTTTTAATACACTTTTTTACACTTCGGTCAAACTGCGACTCCAAGTAAATACCATTCCTACATAAAATATATGAAATTAAATACAACACAACAATAAGAATTGATGAAAATTAATCCGCAATTTGATTTAAGACTATTTTTTGTAGCAAACTTGTGAAGGCACAAAATTGTTAGTGTTTATTTGGAGCGACAATAAATACTGAAAATTTTTGCTCAACACATGTTGTTCGACTTTTTCTCAATGTCTGTTCTTTGTTTTTAAGGTTGTTTGTTATTTAAAATAGGTTGCTTTATAACTTATTTAAATTTTTACTACTTTTTGCTACTTTTTTGATGCTTTTATGAAAATGACTGCAGGCAACACCGGCAAGTTCGGCATGTTTGCTGTTTCAATCAGCAATCAAAAATGTTCGGTCTGAGAGCGCGAGAATGAATTTGAGAAAAAGTTCATTTCTCACTTTACACGAGAAATAATAACAACAAAAAATGTTCGGAAATCTTGTTTGGCTAGCATAACCACGGCATTACAGCACAATTTTGTAATAAGTTTTGGAGTGGAAATATTGGTATGTTTTCGTCTGCAATAGATTTTTGTAATAACTCGAAAAAACAGAGTATAAAAACTGCCCAATCACATTGGAAACTGTGTCTGCTATTGTAATTTCAAAAATGTTTCTCAATAGCGATAACGATGAACAAAGTAGATGCAAAGAATGTATGCTCAATTTTGTGTAATTAAAAATTCTAACTAAACATATTTTAGTAAAATAAAAGCAAAAAAAAATTTTAAAAACTGGTTTTAATACAGATAAATTGAAAGCTTTTCATAACTTTTAATGATGTATGCTCAATTTTGTGAGTAACTGTATGATTTATATTAGCAAGTGCACCACAACCAACTGAAGATTCTTCAAGCAGTCCAGCTGATGTAGATAAGGATAAACCTAAATCTGCCAATTTTGATAGCATGAAACATAACTTACCAATTCCGAGTGATTCGGATGATAAGGACGATTCAATGAGGTTGCAGTTTGCCAACGTAGACAGGTCAACTCGAGTTGGAACTATTGAGTCCGACTCTTTTAACGAGACTTTCAGTCCAGCAAGGTGTGTATTATCTTCCTGAAAACTGGCGGAATAATTCTACTTTAAGGCTGTCCCTTATTTTGGAGCAATATACTTTTAGCGGAATAATTTTTCTATAGGGCCCACGCCCCTTTATTTGTTTTTTTTATTTTCTAAATGTATTTCGAGCCCCTAAATCCAATGCTGCAAAACAATAGGTCGGTCTCAAATGGCTTAGGAGATAAAAGTCGTGAAAGTTTGAAAAATTTACCTTTTTTTCGTATACGACTAATCCATATTTTTTATACAAAAAAGTAGTTCTAAGAATAGTTTATACCCATCAAAAGGGTAAAATATCATCGTTTAAATGCAATATTATCAGTAAAATTTATCAGATAATGGCGAAAAATATTCAGCCCGCAGTTGGTAAAACGGCCTAATAACTTGTTAATTATTTTTTAGTTTTCCTATAAAAGTATACAAATTTTGCTTACGCTGTTACCTCATCAACGAGCGATAAACCATAAAATCCATGCATTTCTTTTGAATATAACTGTTTTTTTTTCCCCCAGAAAATTTGAGGTATTACCAATTTTTTAGGTCCAATTGAAATGTTTATTGTTCCTTTTGAATTGTTATGAATAAAAAAAGTGCCGGAGGTGAAAAATTGTTATACAAAATCGCGCGTATACGTATGTGAAAAAAAGCGCCGCAGACGAATGTTTTGGTTATTTCGTAAAAGGGTGAACCGTCAAGTGTCTATAATATGTAAAATGTTATAACTTCGAAAGTAATGCATGCAATAGGTAATAGTTAGCCTTTCTTTTAATACCCAGCCTTTCAGTCTTTCATTTATTCGAACTAAAATTCGCCTGCTCTTACAAATGTACAAATTTTGTCATTATTCAACTTCAACAGGGTTAAAGCTGTTTTATTTTTCTGATAATTGTTGATAATTTTAAAGTGTTTTCCTTGTAAATGGCGGCCGTGGCGTAGTGGGTAGAGTGTGTGACTCTTACGCCAGAGAACCCAGGTTCAAATCCTCCAACCGACACAGAAAGTTTTTTCGATTGAATTAATTTTTCTGTTCGGCCGTCACCTCTCTACAGACTTCTTGACTCTTGAGAACATAAGCCGTTCGGAGTCGGCGTAAAACATGTAGGTCCAGTTCTCGATCATTTGTGTACAAACATTTCACATCACACACAACACAATTGATCATAAGAAGCTCGGTCAAAGTCCTTTCAAGGGCTGAAATGGCCAATTCGTTTTTTTTTTTTTTTCCTTGTAAATTTGATCATGCCGGAATTTTGTGAAAATAGCTTGCAAGCACTTAAAAATTTGCACAGGATTTTAAACTTTCACGATTTTTATCTCCTAAACCATTCGAGACCGACGAATAGCACCAACAAATTGCACCAAACCGAAAATTATATTGCACCAATAAGCTTAAGAGGCCCATATACATATAATAGAAATAAGAAAAATAATGTTTAAGCGTGGGCCCTACGTAAAATTATGCTCTTTTAGCTAAAATGGTATTTTTTCAAATTGTATATATGGAGCTAAAAAAGCTAATATGTAGTGAAAAACTTCAGGCCGCTCTCAAGTAGTTTAGATGTTTTATGTGTTTATAGTTGGTAAAATAGGTCTAAAAATTTGTTTTTTTTAAATTTTTTTTTTTAGTTTTCCTACAAAAGTAAGCGGTGTGGATATAAAAAGAAAGATTGTGCTATTATTCACCTATTCAACGAGCCATTAACCATAAAAATTCATTCACTAAAAGAAACAAAATACGGTTTGGTAATTTCATATAAGGGTGAACCGTCAAGTGTGCATAATATGGGCATTTCCGCCGAAAAGTCCACCGTGACACGAAAATGAAAAGTTATTAAATACTTATTATTTAAAGATATTATCTTAGAGAAACATTTTAATTTTATTGATTTAAGCAATTTAAATTTGTTTCTTAATAACTACATCACATACTAACTTAATTACCTATTTACTTAATTAACCAAATGAATTACAATGGAAAAAAATGATACATTACGCCATGTCACGTAACGTTTCATACTAAGCCCAATAAAAGAAAATGAGAAAAGGTTTTTAAATTTGATTACTTTGAAAATAAACTTATACTATTTCAAATCCTTCTAAAAAAAGTTTTATACGAAAACTCTTACCAATTTACAGAATTTTACTAATTTTGTGATCCAAGTCAAAAACCACTTCTTTTTTTTGTCACGTAACGTATAATTTTTGGTGGCTTCTATCTAAGAGGCGAACTTGTGAGAATTTTTACTAATTTTACTACAGAATTACAGAATTTTTCTAATTTTGTGATCCAAGTCAAAAACCACTTCTATTTTTTGTCACGTAACGTATAATTTTTGGTGACATCTATCTAAGAGCCGAACTATTCACAAATCTTAGGTTTTACACCTAGTATAGTGTGCTTAGTAAGCTATTGGAAAATGAAAATAAGGAACTTGTAAGTTAAATTTTGTATTCTTTTTTCACTCATTAAAGTCGTACAATCGTCACGTGCGCCACCACGGAAATGCCCATATGCAAAATGTTATAACTTTGAAATTAATACTTTGAATTTTATGGTCAATAAATGTAACCATTTAATAACCATTGGATCCAATCACGATCGATGACTTAAGCCCGTCGCACAGTGCTTTGCGATCATACAAATTTGGAAATAAATTCAAGGAGTGCCTCTATGGCAATGTAATTTTGTGTACTTAGTAAGCTTAAACTGTCTAAGAAAAATACCAAAACTGGTTTAAATCAATCAGTCTTTAGGGGTACCTCCCTTGGACCTATAATAATTTTGTATGGGAGGTAGACATTAAAGTTGACCGATCTTAATAAAACTTGGCCAGAAGGCTGAGATTATAAAGTAATAGGCATACTTAAAATGTTTCAAGTCGATTAGTTTTTAGGGGTTCCTCCCTTGAATCTATATTAATTTTGTACATGATCTTGTATGGGAGGTACAAACAAAAGTTTGTCGATCTTAACGAAACTTGGTCAGAAGAGTTGAAAAAAATACTAAAAGATGTGTAAACAGAAACAATACAAAACAAAAATAAATAATAACTCAATAAAAAGTGTTGCCGCCGTCACTTACATTTGCTTTTGGAATTACAACTAATTAATTGATTTAGAGGTATTTTCAAAACGGATTTTTGCAAAAAAGGCGGAACAAAGCGGAATTTATCTTTACATTACCCTTAGATAAAAATTTAAGGAGGTAATCAATTAAAAAAAAAAAATTGCCGTCAATAATATTCATGGTATAAGTAAATGTCTATCCAAATTTGCAAAATTTGTCGTTTATCGTAGTTTTTTGAAAATTTACCGAAATTCTATTTTCTAATTTGGGGGGAGAATTGGCAACGCGAGTAGACTAGCGCAATATAAAACAAGCTCTGTGAATTTGGTGAAAAATAAAATATTTTTCGGATAGGAAAACGAAAAAAAACTACATTTAAACAATTAAACCCATAATCAATATATAAAAACAAAAGTGTAATTAAAACATACCTTTTTAATACAAAAATAGAGAAAATTAAATCCTATGACTAGATGCAATGGCTGAGTGCCATAAATGCAAGAGAACAATCCGAGGCGAAACAGGCATTATATGTGTAGGAATATGTGGCAAAGTGTATCATTGTGTGGATAAATGCTTAGGCTTTGACCAATATTCCTCGAAAGTTTTGGAAGCAAATCCCTTTTTGAGATTCATGTGTGATGATTGTGTTCAATATATCCACAACGTAGATTTCGCGTTAAAGGAGATTCAAGATGGTGCAAACAAAAACAACTTAGCTGAGTATAAAACCGAATTTAATGTGTCATTAAAACAAAATGAAAACGAAATCAAGCAACTATTGGAAGCAATTGAAAAAAGATATGAAGAAAGATTAAAAAATGGATGCTGCACAAAAAATATATAAAATGTGAAATAAATGTGAAATAAATATTAGTGAAATAAAAAACCTTAGCGACGTCGTAAAGGATTTTAAAAATAAAAATAAGGAAATTTATAACTCAATTGATAAAAACAACGTAAAGATATGTGGTGGAATAAAGAAAGTAATTAAAGAAACAAATGACAAACAGAACAAACTGTTATTTGCTGATGCTGTAAAAAAATACAATGTACCAGATTTTAAAAATCAAGTACCATTAATAGTGAAACCTAAAGAAAAACAAGAAATAAGAAAAACAAAAGAGGACTTAAATAACAAGGTAGATCCAGTTAACCTTAATATAACAAACATTGAACACAGAAGCAATGAAACAATTATAATACAAAGTGAAAATGATGAAGAAAGACAAAAAATCAAAAACGGTCTTGAAAATTAATTGAGTGATACATATGAAATAAAAACACCAAACAAAAATGATGTGGCAGTAATAACAAACATGACATTTAAATATACAGAAAAAGAATTAATAGAAAAAATAAAGAAGCAAAACCAACAATTGCAAGAACATGATATAAAAATAGTGAAATCTTATGAATTTAAAAGAAACAATAAAGAAATTTATAATATAAAAATTAAAATAGATAAAGAAACGTACACAAAGATTAAGGCAGCACAAAAACTAAACATCGGATGGGAAAAATGCAGAATATTTGACGGAACGGATATAATTAAATGTTTTAAATGCTAAGGATTTAATCACAAGGCGGGTGAATGCAAAAATGAAGACATATGTTATAGATGCCACGGAAACCACAGATCTAAAGAATGCACAGAAGAGATCATTAATAAATGTATCAACTGCATAAAAAAAAATATGAAGCTAAATATGGGACTTGACGAAAATCATGTCTCATTGAATAAAGAATGACTGTGTATCTCAATAATCTCAACATAAGAAAGAAAAAGCAAGGGTTCATACTTTAACAATTACAGGAAATACAAGTTATTTACACAAATATATGAGGATTAATTAAGAACTACTGTAACGGAGCGAAATAGGGTCACGCACAATTGTTACCACCCTGAAACAAAAAGGCCCCACGTTGGGCGCCAATTTGTAGCGGAACGAATTTGGGTCACGCACAATTGTTACAACCCTGAAACAAAAAGGCCCCACGTTGGGCGCCAATTTGTAACGGAGCGAAAGTGAGCCACGACCGAATTAAAAAAAATAAACGCGTCTGGCAACGCTGAGCGGTGAGGCCGACCAGGGAAGCAGCAGCCCTGACTTTGCATTTGTTTTGAGGGCGCACGGTGAAGGCGCTCCTGTGGCTTTCGCACAGAAATTTAGTCAGGGCGCCTGCTTACCTCAGCCGACGCCACCGCTCCTGGTCAGGAGACCCGCGGACCCGAAGTTGGTCCCGACTGCACGTGCTGGTGAGCCTATGTGCTAGCAGTTCGGGAGTGATGGGGGGGGGGGGGTTCGTGGTGGCCAACCCCGCGTACCTTCGCCGTACAAATAAATCACGTGCATAAAAAAAATATATCGCGTCGAGATTCGGACCAAAAAAAAATATAAAAGTTACCGGAAGAAGAGAAGAGTTATGAGAAGAGAAAAAAAATGGAAAAGATTGGGAGCCCCTGGCTCATCCATCCACCAACCAACTCTCGAGCCAGATGTTCAGGCTCAGCCCACGCATCCCTCCCTACCATGGAGGACCCTGGGGCGAAGTTCTTAGTCCTCCCCTAACGCAACCAATCCTCTCCCCGACCAAACAAGAAGAACTATTTTACATTTTCATTTTATCCATAAATTACATATTTATTATGTTTCATAAAAATGATGACTATAACAAAATTTACATATTTAAATGAATGGTACTGTAGGTTTGAGACTTTATTATTTCTTAAAAAAAAAATTTATTTATTTTTATTTTTCAAACAAAAAACTATACAATCCTTATTTAAAAAAAAATAAAAAAAATTTTATTTAAATCTTATTTTTAATTCTTTCATTTTGAACAAAAAAATTTTAATTAAATTTTTTATTTCAAAATAAAAACTTTTATTTAAATTTATTTCTAAATTCTATATTAAAAGAAATTTTATTTAAATTTATCATTTTTTTTTTTTTTTCTAATGTTTATTTATTTTTATAGAAAAAAAAAATTTAATATTTATTTTCATTTTTAAAATAAAAAATTTTTTTTTTTGTTTTTTATTTAAAAAAAAAATTTTATTTTAATTTATATTTATTTTTTTTTTAAAAAAATTTTTCATCTTTAAATAAAAAATTTTATATCATTTTTATTTAAAAATGAAAAACCTTATTTAAATTTTATTTCAAATTTTTATTTTAAAAGAAATTTTATTTAAATTATAATTTTTATTTAAAATGCATTTTTATTATATGTTTAAATTATTTATTTATTATGCTTGTTTTTAATCTCATTATTATTTTATGAGTATATAATTTTATTATTTTCCTTTGTTAAATTTTATTTAAATTGATTATTTTTAGATAAAACTTTATTTAAATTTGTTTTATATAGTTTTTCTTATATTTTTTATATAAAAAATTTTTATTTAATTTTTATTTTTAAATAAAAAAATTTTATGTAATTTCTTTTATTTCAAAATAAAAAATTTTTATTTAATTTTCACTTTAAAACAAAAAAAAATGTTCACTTCCAAATAAAAATTTTATTTAATTTAATATTAATATTTAATATTTAATATATTTAATATTAATATTTTATTTTAATATTTAATATTTAATCCAAATAAAAATTTTATTTAATTTTTATTTAAAAATAAAAAATCTTCTTTAAATTTTATTTCTTATTTCTATTTTAAAAGAAATTTTATTTAAATGTTTTTAATTTTTATTTATTGTTAAATAAAAACTTTTTTTTTAAAAATTTATTTTTTTTTTATATGATAGAAATTTTATAAGTGTATAAAAAAATATATTTGTAAATTTAATTATGGTTTTAATTAAAAAAAAATTTTATTGGTCTTTATGTTTAGTTTATTTATTTCAGTTTAATTTTATTATAGTGTATTAAGTTTAGTTTAAGTATTCATATTAGGTTTATTATTTGTTATAATCGTCAACAAAAATTATTTATGTAAATTTTATAACCCTTTATCGAAAAAATTTTGTTTTTTTTTTTTTTTTTTTTTTTAAGATCTATACAAAAACTAAGAATTTTGCGTACGTTTGAAATTCAGTTAAAGTTATGGTAGTAAGGCTGAATTAAATTAAGGGTAAAGTACCTTAAATGGCTCTGAATAAATCTAAGTTAGATCCAATGTATACTCAAGACGTTATAATAGCCCACAATTATATATAACAAAAATACGAATAGAATTTAAATATTTAAAAAAAATGTCTGTACAACTGGTACATTTTTGTTCAACTGCTTTACAAAGGCTGATACCCAGTAGGCACTCGGCGCTGAACTTATTCGTGTTCGTGCGCTTTCTTCCAACCAGCTCACCCCAATTTTGGCCCTGGTGTATATGTTTTTTGTTTTTTTTTTCTTTTATACCATTATCAACTTAAATACAAAAATTATTTAAACAGAAAACCTGTTGTCCTGGGATGCTGTCGTTGCTGTGTTGTTTGAAGTTGATGGTTAGGAATACGATTCCGTGTTGTTGCTGTTGTTGCCTAGTGTGCCGATAGTGAGGATGTTGGTGTGTGCGTCGCTGCTGTTGCAAGTGATAATGTTGTTGTTGTAACCAGAGGCACAAGTCCAGGCGCTAATTGAATGTTATTAGGAGCCCAGCTCCCGAAGCACTGCTGTGATTTGTGTAATGTTATGCATCGTTGACGCTTGATGAGGAATTAGGATCGGATTTATATCCTGTTTACTTGATGTCAATATTCCGCTGGAATTTGTGGATGTGGTACTGGAGGTGGTGGCATAACTGCATCAGGATGATTCAGTTTCATATGACGCTTCAAATTTCCATGCTCAACAAATGCCTTGCTACACAAGGTACAGGCATGTGGCTTCGCTACTGACTGTGAACGCATATGAGAAACAAGATGACCTTTACCCATGCAATTTTTGGGATTTTGCTGGTGTGTGCGCCGCTGCTGAGGTTGTCCCTAGCCTACGATTACCACGTCGCTGATGTTGCAGGTGGCTGCTGGGGTGTGCGCCGCTGCTGTTACAAGTGGCTGTTGTGTGCGACGCTGCCGTTGCAAGTGGCGATGCGTGGTGATAAAAAAAATGTTATTTTTTTTTCGTGGAAGCTAACTTTCCACACAAACACTTACCGTTGCGTGGTGGCTGTGCTGCTGCTCTTTGAGCTGTGGGTGGGTGCGTGCTGGCTATGCTGATGCGGTGGTGGATGTTGGCGCCGCTGCTGTTGCAAGTGGCTACTATAGAATGCGCCGCTTCTGTTGCAAGTGATGAGACGGGCGCCGCTTATGCTGCTGGAGTGGAAGACATGGTTTGCGACACCATCAAGAATCGACTCACACAGAACTTACCTGGGCACTCCCGTGCTGCGCTGTCAGGTTTTGTGATGGGGCCTTTGCTGATGCTGATGGTGTTGGCTCTGTTGCTTCCACTCGCCACGAAGTATTCCAGAAAGAATTTTCTTTTTGGCGGAAGTCTTGTCATTTGCCAATTTTCTTTGACAATTGTCAAATATGTCGCCAGGGAGCGTTTCAAAACTTGAGAACCATAGCTGAGGGTGTGCTTAAACTTTATAACATTTACCTGGGGAGTGCTCTTCGAACTTTACATGTGTGACACACTTGCGTATGGATAACAAGGCTCACGCGTTCGAAGTTAAATAAAAACTGTCTGAATGGGGTAAGAGATAAAATGTCAGATTTATACAAGAACAAAAAAGGTCGAGTTGCTCGAGAGAAGGAAATGTCAGATGTCAAATGAAATAAGAATGTCATAAATAACAATGGTATACTGTCCGTGTTGAATACAATAACTGTCAAAATAATCTGTCAGCTGTCACAGTCAAACGTCAACTGTCACTTAATGTGTTGACTATAAAAGCCACAATGTCAGCTGTCAAAGTAAAACGTCAACTGTCACTTAATGTGTTGACTGTAAAAGTCAAAATGTCAGCTGTCAAAGTCAAAGTGTAAGCTGTCAAAGTCATCGGCCAGCGGTCACACCTCGAACGCGCTAGCCGTAGCATACGCAGTATGTCACTCATGTTTGCAGACGACACAGCCATGGCGAATTCTGACCTGCATGTTCGAATGTGGATTCAACTTCACAGTCAACGCCACCTTCAAACATGAAAGCCAGAGCCCACCACTTAGTGTGCCGTTACAAAACAGTTCTTCGGAACAAGTTGAACACTGGTTGCAAGGAGTGAAGGCACTATCCCCTAATGTCTTTAGCGTGAAACACCCCTAGCCGTTTATTAGCCATATCAGCCAGCTCATAGTATGCCGAACCCATTTTCTTTATGACCCTAGCTTTTTCAAAAACGTTCGCAAGCTTAGCATTAAAATGCTCAGAGGCCTTGCTTTGGGCAAAACTTCTTCGATGCACGACCTGACCAACTTAAAAACTCACTGGTCGTGAACGCATATTGTACAGCCTCATTCTTCTCATATGCCTGTCGCAAGTTCTCTCGTACTTGCTCTCGAATCAGCTCAGTTCTCTCCCCAGGCGTAGTTTCAGCCGTTGGATCTTCCAATAGTTTTAACTTCCGTAGAAGTTCATAATTTTTTGCATGACAAATTATATTTTGTCCAAAAACAACAAAATACGGCGAAAAACCAGATGAAGAGTGAACTGAGCTTCGGAGAGCTGCGCTTATCGCAAACAATGATTCATCCCAATCCTTTTGGTCAGGATGAATATACGCACGAATCGCGGCTATTATTGAGCGATTTACGCGTTCTACAGCATTGGCTTGAGGAGAATAATTGGCCGTAAGATTATGCGTTACACCATAAAGTTTCAATAAATCTTTAAATTTATTACATTTAAACTGAACTCCATTGTCCGTCGTAATAATTTCTGGAACGCCAAAAATAGAGAAAATTCGCTTTTCCAGAAATTCAACGATTTTCTTAGTGGTAAACGTACGAATGGGTTCTAAGAAGTGAAATTTTGAAAGGTGGTCAAGCACAATCACGAGACCCACGTTCCCTGAGCGTGACCTTGGGTAAGGCCCTAAAAGGTCTACGTAGAGTCTGAAAGATTCGTACCGAAGTAGGCTGTTGTCCCATAGGCGGACGAAGTATGAAATTAGGAGCCTTGGTCATTTTGCAGACTTCACAAGCTAGAACGTAATCACGTACTTGTTTTGCCATTCGTGGCCAAAAATACAACATTTTTAAACGAGTCAATGTTTTGTGAATCCCACCATGGGAACTCATTGGATGATCGTGAGCTTCAACAATGAGAGACATTCTCAACTCCTCCGGCACCCAGAGTTTCCATGACTGTTCTTCTTGCGTGGGATCACCACTGGCAAATTCACACCGCTTGTAAATTAACCCGTCTACGACCTGAATGTCCGGCTGCTGACTGTCACATTTTTGGAATTCATTGACCAGTTTTAGATAATTCTCAGTTTTAAAAGGTGCTGAAGAAAAATCTAAAACTCGAGATCGCAGTCGAATTCTCTGTTAGTTCTGATATTTCCACTGCTTCAGGCGAATGCACTCTCGATAAAGAATCGGGAACTACGTTTTGGCTACCTTTGCGATGAAGAATGGTAAATTTGAAACCTTGCAGTTTCAATGCCCATCGTGCAAGTCTGCCATGCAAATCGGTATGGCCCATTAACCATTTTAAGGATGCATGATCGGTGATCACTTCGAAGTCATGTCGTTCGACATAAGCTCGGAATTTCTTTATGGCCATGACCGCTGCAAGACATTCTTGTTCCGAAACAGTATAGTTTCTTTGCGCTTGGTTAAACTTATGCGACATGTACGCAATTGGGACTTCATTACCCTCATCATCGCGCTGAGCCAACACGGCTCCGACTCCATATTGAGATGCATCGCACTGGATGGAAAACGGACGAGAAAAATCAGGACTGTGAAGCACTGGTGCACTACACAGGCTGTTTTTGAGGGCCTCAAACGCGGCTATCGACTCATCAGTCCAAACAAATTTTTTCGCCTTTTGCAACATGTTGGTCAAAGGGGTTGAGATGGAAGCGTAATTGAGCACGAACCGTCGGTACCATCCACAAACACCAAGAAACGACGAAGTTGTCGAACAGTTTTAGGCAAGGGAAAATCTCGAATTGCCCTCACTTTTTCTGGATCGGTACTTATGGTTCCATGTCCAATCACGTGACCAAGATAATGAATTTGCTTAAGCAAAAATTTGCTTTTTTCAATGTTGATGGTTAGACCAGCATGTCTCATGCACAGGGCTACCTCCTGAAGCAACGATAAGTGATCGTCAAACGTCTCGGTGATTAGCAATAAATCGTCTAAATAAACAAAAACCTTAGTTCGTAAGTGAGCAGGTATGACCTTGTCCATCAAACGGGACATCGTTTGCGGCGCATTACATAGGCCGAAAGGCATTGTAACGAACTGGTACAATGGTCGATTAGGCACTGTGAAGGCTGTCTTATCCCTTGACGCTACATCTAACGGAATCTGCCAGAAGGCGTCCTTCAGATCCAAGCTCGAAATAAATTGAGCTTTTGGAAGCCGACTGAGGATTCCGTCAATGAGCGGCAAAGGATAGGCATCCTTCACAGTGACCTCATTGACCTTGCGCGCGTCGAGGCATAACCTCACTTTATTTGGTTTGACGATCAAAGCCACAGGAGATGACCAAGCGCTTTGAGACACCTCAATAACACCAAGTGCCAACATGCGATCGACTTCAGCGAAAATAAGTTTTTCGACACCAGGAGAAACAGAAAAATGCCTTTGTTTGACTGGCTTTGCATTTCCTACGTCAATGACGTGACTAATCAAACGAGAAATTGTTGCATTCAGTCTAGCTTGCTGACGAGCAGTCAAAACATGTCTAGTAGAATCAACTTCGCATACGCCACTGACTGAAGAGCAGTTGTAATTTTCCAGAAAGAGATCTCCAGCCAAACCAAAAGCTTTAACGAAATCAACTCCCAAATACAAGTCTTGAGACAAAGTTGGAACGATAAAAAACCTGAGTGGTTTGGTGACTCCTCGAAAGGTGATGGTGGTGTCGAGTACTCCTGCCGAAGAATGACTCGTCCCGTCCGCCGTTTTCAGATCAATCGCATACCTTTGCCACTTCAGTTGCTTATTAGACAACAGTCGTTGTGCCAAATTGTTGGCAATGCAACTGACAGTACCGCCAGTATCGATTAACCCTACTAACGTCTCGCCGGCTAATGATACCGGTGCGTAAGGACGAACATCATTCTCTGGAGCACTCGACAAAACCGCCGAGCACGCAAATTTTCTCAAGGCTCTGACCTTGTTCCAAAATTGCCTCAATCTTGCAGTTGATCGCTGCTTTCTTTTATTTTTTTTTTGGCTGGAGCCCTCGCTCTGAAAAATCCGTCTGCGAGCAGCGTTATATTCTTGCCATCGCACGTGCAAAGGCTTGAACGTCCTTTGTGGCGCACTAGAAGCCGTTTGTTCGCGTTTCAAAATTTGAATTTTAACGTTTGGTACATCTGGTATTGCCTCAGTTTGGCATGCCACCTCAGAAGTTAATGAGGGGCTGGTTGAAATTCTAAAAAAGTATTATCTGTGGTGGTAGTTGTTGTGTTGGTGTCAGTATGACCAGATTCGCACGTCAGATCGGAGACCTGACGCTGCGGCGGGAAGCTTCTGGAATTCCTTCCATGCTCCTCATCCAGTAATTCACGCCTCCGAACAAACGCGCGAAGCTGACTAACACTACCCACTGAAACGTACAACAAACTACGTCGCACATCTAGCCTTAAATTTCGTCGCAAAATCTCCAACAGGGCTTGAGAATCAAGAGGCATAGTATTCGTCAAATTTCTCATCGAACTTTTGCTTGCGACTGCGCACTAAATCCATGATGTCGAGATCGGTTCGGTGGTCAGTAAATTGGCTTCGAAGCTCAGCGCATAGGGCTCTCCATTCGATGCGGGTGACACTTCGATGGTACCGCCAGAACCAATCCAAGGCCTTGCCCACGAATAGCAGGTGTGCATGGTCAGCTAGCGCTCCAAAGTCTCCCCGCAAGCTCTGCATTGTCAGAGAGTGTATTTGATAAATGAATTTATCGATGGTCAGCGCATCAGTTTTACCACTGAAGGTGATTTTCCAGTTGGAAATTTTGCTGGCAACACTCTCTGCCAACACAAAGTGCGAGGACCAACCCGGAACACCACTGCCACTGGGCACCTGCTGATTCGGTGGCGGAGGACCTAGAAAGCCCTGAGGATATCCTCGACCGTATCCGACATCTGGAAGTGGAGCCTGGTGAAGATGAGGTTGTTGATAATTTAAATATTGGTGGTTATTTGCAACAGGCATTGATGCTCGCGCCTGTTGGAGACCCTGCGACGGAACAGGATGTGGCGTTGCTCCGTGCGGAGTATGTCTGATTTGGTTTAAATTCAATTTTGCGAGTTCGGTTCGAACTGCCTCATTAATCAAGAGCTGCAAATCTTTATCTGAATATGATTGTTGTGCCGAACTGGGCTGAAAATTATCAGATGGATCTTGATAATTCTCACTAGCAGCTTGATCGGAGAACCGTTCGACCGACTCATTTGCAAACGGCTGCCTCGCCGAAAGATTCGTGTTTGAATCTTGCTCCTGACTGAAACCTAAGTTTCTTTGGCTTCTAGTGGCCGGACGTCCCTTCTTTACCGCGCCCTGGCTAGAATTCGTTTTACCTGGCGAAGGTAACGAAGAAGCACCCACTAGAGCTGACTGATATGGCCTAAGTTTCTTGTCGCTGCAAAGCGTACGGCACAACGGACAACTGTGGCTCGTATGAATCCACTGAGATATACATGCTCGGTGGAAAACGTGCTTGCATGGTGTCAGCACCATGTCTTCAGGCTTTGTGAAAGCCTGCTTGCAAATGCTGCACAAATTCTCAGCACCCTCCACCTGAGCAGGTATATCATCCGTGCTATGGTGCAACGGCATTGCAGCTATGTCAACAAAAAATCAATGAATATTTATAAAAAAATTGGGTAATTATGCCTTAGTAGTGGCCGTAAACCGTTGTTTTATGCAGTGATGACGCACTAGAGAAAAATATAATAAAAATATAAAAATATAAATGCATAAAAATTAACTTATTTGGTCTTTGGAGAGAATGTTGCTATCCAAAAAAAAATTTTGAGTGTTGGTCGCTGACTGGCTGAGTCAGGGGTTCCTTAAGAAAATTTACAAAACAAAAAAAAAACTAAGTTAAATGGGCCCACTGAAAGTTCCATGCCACGGCGAAATAGTCCCGAGTGCCGCGGTCGACCAGTGCGATTGAACGCGACTACATCGCAATCCATGCGACACTCGACACTACCCCCCGCAACACGAAAACTCTCAGCCGGAATTCACAAACAAAAAAAATTTCAAATAATTGAAGTTAATAATAACACAAAGTATGAAATTTAAACGCTATCACAGTTTTCATGGCCACATAGAGGAATAAATCGGTTCAGACGATTTACCATCGGATCCAGTATAAGGTTGAGCCTCATGCCGAATATTCCGATTGAATAAAACCCGATGATTTTATTCGGAAAAAAAAACAACACGAATGCCATAAAAACTGCTAGAAAAAAATTTTACATTTATTGGTTTGAATCCACGACGCGATACCGAACATAAAAAAAAAGTAGAGATGGGAACCGAATTAATTTCGGGCCCCACGTTGGGCGCCAATTTGTAATGGAGCGAAATAGGGTCACGCACAATTGTTACCATCCTGAAACAAAAAGGCCCCACGTTGGGCGCCAATTTGTAGCGGAACGAATTTGGGTCACGCACAATTGTTACAACCCTGAAACAAAAAGGCCCCACGACCGAATTAAAAAAAAATAAACGCGTCTGGCAACGCTGAGCGGTGAGGCCGACCAGGGAAGCAGCAGCCCTGACTTTGCATTTATTTTGAGGGCGCACGGTGAAGGCGCCCCTGTGGCTTTCGCACAAAAATTTAGTCAGGGCGCCTGCTTACCTCAGCCGACGCCACCGCTCCTGGTCAGGAGACCCGCGGACCCGAAGTTGGCCACGACTGCACGTGCTGGTGAGCCTATGTGCTAGCAGTTCGGGAGTGATGGGGGGGGGGGGGGGTTCGTGGTGGCCAACCCCGCGTACCTTCGCCGTACAAATAAATCACGTGCATAAAAAAAATATATCGCGTCGAGACTCGGACCAAAAAAAAATATAAAAGTTACCGGACCTGAAACGAGAAAAAAATTAAATTATGAGAAGAGAAAAAAAAAATGGAAAAGGTTGGGAGCCCCTGGCTCATCCATCCACCAACCAACTCTCGAGCCAGATGTTCAGGCTCAGCCCACGCATCCCTCCCTACCATGGAGGACCCTGGGGCGAAGTTCTTAGTCCTCCCCTAACGCAACCAATCCTCTCCCCGACCAAACAAGAAGAACTATTTTACATTTTCATTTTATCCATAAATTACATATTTATTATGTTTCATAAAAATGATGACTATAACAAAATTTACATATTTAAATGGTAGGTTTGAGACTTTATTATTTCTTACAAAAAAATTTTATTTAATTTTTATTTTTCAAACAAAAAACTCTATACAATCCTTATTTAAAAAAAAAAAAAAAATGTTATTTAAATCTTATTTTTAATTCTTTCATTTTGAACAAAAAAATTTTAATTAATTTTTTTATTTCAAAATTAAAACTTTTCTTTAAATTTATTTCTAAATTCTATTTTAAAAGAAATTTTATTTAAATTTATCATTTATTTTTTTTTTTTTCAAATGTTTATTTATTTTTATAGAAAAAAAATTTAATATTAATTTTCATTTTTAAAATGAAAAATTTTAGTTTAATATTATTTAAAAAATTTTTTTGTTTGTTTTTTGTTTTTTTTTTATTTAAAAAAAAAATTTATTTTAATTTATATTAATTTTTTTTTAAAAAAATTGTATTTATTTATATTTTAAAATAAAAAAAAATTTTTCATCTTTAAATAAAAAATTTTATATCATTTTTATTTAAAAATGAAAAACCTTATTTAAATTTTATTTCAAATTTTTATTTTAAAAGAAATTTTATTTAAATTATAATTTTTATTTAAAATGCATTTTTATTATATTTTTATATTATTTATTTATTATGCTTGTTTTTAATCTCATTATTATTTTATGAGTATATAATTTTATTATTTTCTTTTGTTAAATTTTATATAAATTGATTATTTTTAGATAAAACTATTTAAATTTGTTTTTATATAGTTTTTCTTATATTTTTTATATAAAAAATTTTTATTTAATTTTTATTTTTCAATAAAAAAATTTTATTTCATTTCTTTTATTTCAAAAATAAAAAATTTTTATTTAATTTTCACTTTAAAACAAAAAAAAAATGTTCACTTCCAAATAAAAAATTGTATTTGCTTTGCTCGGCAAGAGCAAATGCCACAAATTTCAAGCACTGACATCTGAAAAAATGCCTTAGTACACGTACAGTGTATAGGTGTGTTTCCGTACTCACACTGTGTAACTTGTGGGCAGCGTTACCATATGGGCAGTTAATCCTGTTTTGGGCAGTATTTTGAGCAGGTAGACAGGATCATATTTCTCCCAGGATTTGGGCAGGTTTTTTTTAATCCAGTTTTTTAATTTTCGTTGAATAAAAAAAATAGAAATTTTATGTTTATAAATTATATGTAAGTACTTATATAAAAGTAGCAAATAAAGTTGCTACTACTTTTTACATCCTTTCAAAAATTTGATCATGTGGCAGCGCTTTTCCTGACATTGTTGCTGTCATCATTTTTGTTAATTTCTTTTCGCAAGTCTTTAGCAAATTACAAATGGACAAATACTTAACAAAACCTGGTAAGATAACGAATATTAAAAATATTATAATAAAAAAATTTAAAATATTTGACTAAAAGAAAAGCTTAAAGACTTCAAACTTACAGAAGAAGACATAATGGTTTCAATTGACGTCGTTTCATTATTCACTAACATCTCGACACACCTAGCTATTAGAAATATAATGCAACAATGGGACGTTATCAAAAACCTGACAAAAATACCAAGACAGCAATTTCTAAACATATTAGAATTCTGCTTAAAAGACAATAACTATTTCATTTTTGACAACTTAGTGTACCATCAAATATATGGTATGCCCATGGGCAAACTACTTGACGACGCTAAAAACACACTTAAAAATAATGGCACGAATATTGCATTCATATGCAAATATGTTGACGATATTCTAGCCATAATTAAGAAAAAAGACTTAGACATAATTTTAAAAACACTCAACAATCACCATAAAAACATACAATTTACCACGGAAATTGAGACAAACAGAAGAATTCCATATTTAGACGTTGAACTTCACAGAAAAAATTACCAAATAATTTTTGACTGGTATACAAAAACAACATCATCAGGCAGAATTATAAATTTTCACTCGACACAACCATTACAACAAAAAATTAATACTGTGGAAAACTTAATCAACAAAGTTTTCACAATATCTGACACTCAATTTTTGGAAAAAAACATAAAAAAGATAAAAATAATACTAAAAAATAATGACTACCCAAACCAGTTTATAAAAACCCTCATCGACTCTAGGAATTCAACACATCAACAACAAGCAAAAATAACAGAACAAACAACACAGTCTGGCAACCCTACAGAAGAAACCAAAAACTACCTGAGCATCACATACATTCCAAAACTGACAAACAACACACACATACGGAAAATAATGAGAGCGGACAACAAAACTTTTGCATACAGATCGAACACTACCTTGGACAGAATATTTACAAAGACAAAAATTAAAATAGAAAAAGAAGACAAGAACAACGTTGTCTACGAAGTACAATGCAAAGGCGGAGAACGGGAGAGATGCGACTAAACTTATATAGGGACAACAAAAAGAACACTCAAAATAAGAATGACAGAACACAAGCTGGACATTAGAAACGAAAAAACAACAACAGCACTAGCACAACACATATTACTCACAGGCCATACAGCTGATTTTGAGTCGGTCAAAATATTAGTCGTTGAAAACAAAACAAAAAGAAGACTAACTTTAGAAAGCTTACGAATACAACAAAAAGGGGAGAGGGCAATAAATTTCAAAGAAGACACAGACAACATAAACAACAATTATGCAGCAGCACTGGACGAATAAAGTTTATTTTGAAAATTAGTGAAGCTTTTTTTTTTTTTTTTTTTTTTTTTTTTTTTTTTTTTTTTTTTTTTTTTTCTTTATTGATAACGTATGTATATATTAAATTACATATACAACTATTTCTCAAAAAAAATGACATTTTGTGGGAGAAAATAGCTAAAGATTATTCAATTATTATTATATGCTATCAATTGCTTGAGCGAATTATGTAAATACTTATGAATTTAGTTTTTTTTTTTCTTATTTATCTCAGCATTACAAAGTGTATAAATGTTCATTATTGCAATTCAAAATTATAATTTTGCATTAAGAGAGATTTTACTGATCTTTTGAATAGTAGAAAATTATTGCAAGTTTTCAAATTTTCGGGCAACATATTATATATTCTTATGCCATAACTGCGTATCGATCTCGTACTTCTGTCAGTTCTAAAAAACACGGTTCTAATATTTATTATGTTTCGAAAGGTATATGATGAGTTTTCTGTGAAATTTAGCCCTACATTATGTTTAATCATATTATTTTTAATTTTAAAAACAGTTATCAAAGTGTGCAGAAGACAGAGTTTTTTAATATCAAATCTTGTTTCATATAAATTCCTAGTGGGTGTTCTTCGTGGAAGCAATAATATATTCTTTACGATTTTATTTTGAATTATTTGTACCTCATTTATTTTCTTCTCAGTACATCTATTCCATATTGTGTTTAAATAGTTTATTTGTGACAGAAAGTATGAATCATAAATCATCCACAGCTGCTTTTTTGGAATATTATTTCTATTTCTATAAACTGCAAAATTGAGAGGTATTAGTTTTACTTTCAATTTATTTAAATGTTCATTCCAATTCAGGTTGGTGTCGAACCATAACCCTAAATATTTCATTGTTGTCACTCTCGATATTAAGACATTCTTGAAGGGAATCCCTGGTAATTCATTTAAATCTGGTAACGATCTATTGTTATTAAATATTATGAAATTAGTCTTTGTTAGATTAATTTTCAATAAATTTTTTTCAAACCATTGGTTTATTTTTTCTAAATCTGATGTAATATTTGTTATTAATTCTTCTATTGAAACTGTTGCATACATAAATGTTCCGTCATCAGCGTAGAATTGTGGAACGCCTTTTAAATTCATCTTAAGTACGTTATTTATATAAATCAAGAACAACGTTGCGGCTAGTTTTGATCCCTGTGGTACCCCTGTTTTTATTTGTAGTGTTTTACTTTTAGCCTCATTAATTTTAACAAATTGTTCCCTATTCATTAAGAAACTCTCGAACAGTTTTAGATCGTTTCCCCCTATACCCAATTCAGCAAGTTTTCGAATCATAATTTTTAAATTCACTGAGTCAAATGCTTTAGACAGATCGATTGCCAACATTGCTACATATTTTTTTTTATCTAAGTTTTCGTATATAAATTCTGTACATGATATACATGCCGCTAAAGTGTTTGAATTTTCAACAAATCCGAACTGATTTCTATTAATTATTTGATTTTCTTTTAAAAAATTTTTAAGGCGATTTAGTACAATATTTTCAAATATTTTATCAATTGTACTCAACTTGGTTATTGGTCGGTAATTTGTACAGATTTCCTTACTTCCTGCTTTGTGTATAGGGACAACGCAACCAGTTTTCAATTCTTTAGGATACTGTCCATTTCGGAAACATTCATTAATAAATTTAGCCAATGGTCCGACTAGGAATTCCTTGTATTTCTTAACAAAACGTCCAGATATTCCATCCGGACCATTTGCTGACTTTATATTTAATTGCTTAATGGCTATTCCCACTTCTATGTTGTTACATTCACTAAGTGAGAATGGTTTTGTAATACCAATGACTGGTTCATCAATGTAATTGAAAGAATCTGAGCTTTCTACCACATTTATGAAGTGGTCATTGAAAGCATTGGCAATTTCTTCAGAATTAATAATGACTTTATTTTTATATTTAATTTGGCTAATTTCGGTTATGCTCTTATTTCTTTTTCCATACATTAATTCCTTCAAAATTGCCCATGTTTCATTGCTTGAATCTATATTTTGTTCAATTTTTCTGCCATAATACTGTTTTTTACGGTGATTTATTTCATTTCTAACATTGATTTTAAGTTTTTTGAATTCACTGTCGAAATATGTATTATTTTTGTATTTCAATTTCAATTTGTAAAATCTGTTTCTGTTTTTTATTAACTCAAAAAGCTGACTATTCATCCACGGACTTCTATACTTCGTAATAGATTTTTGAACAGATTTCATGTTTCGATTTATACTTTCACCTAATGAAGTATGAAATTCCGAGAAAGAAGGTTTTCGTATTATCTCATTAAGCAACCCATCTGCTTCAAAGGCACAGTGATCAAATACATTAATGGTGTGGTTATCTTTCGACGATTCCATTTTTCTTTTTAAATTCACCGCGAGAGATATTAACCTATGATCTGAGATCGGGTTGTCTTCCAATGAAAGAACGAAGTCAAGACTCAATTTGTCGGTTATAACATGATCAATAATTGTTCCTATGTTGTTCCCTTTTCTAGTGACCATATCACGGCTTAATTTGTTTAGACAAAGAAAACCATTACTATAAATATTATTTAGATAACTAAGTGTTTCATTATTATTACAAAGAAGATTGATATTAAAGTCTCCTACTATGATAGAGTTTTTAAATTTTAATACTTCATTTTCAAAGGCATTTATAAAGCATTCTATATTAGAAGAACAGAAACGATACACGCATGTTATGCAGATTCCTGTCTTTAATAATTTAACAGTGAGAAAACTACTTTTTTCAATTTCTGAAGAGTGTAAAAGCGTTGAGTTTATACTTTCATGTACGTAAATTAAGCACCCGCCTGCTCTATCTGATTCCCGATTTGCAATATATACATTATAGTTTGGCAAATTATAATAAGTATTTTCATTTGTATATATCCATATTTCGCTTAAAGCAATTACATGTATTATGCGTTTATTTCTCCTATTTGCTTCTACTATAATATTAAGATCATTCAATTTATTTCTAATGCTCTGTATATTCAGATACAATATGTTCAAGTAGCATTCTTCTGCTCCGAAAGATAACTTATTATGTACGTATTTAACATTTCTTTCAAAAATTTTATCATTTATTAAGTTAACATTTTCCATAAACGATATTATTTAAATATGCTAATTTTATATATGATTCTTATAATAATTTTAAAAAATAGAAAAGAAAATCTTAATTTCAATTATTTTAATTTCTTTATATCCTCGATATTTTCAATTTGAATAATCGATGCGCTATCATTTTTCCTGACAAAAATTTTGGCGTCTTTCATCCATACAAACTGATATTGTTTATTTTTAGCTTCCTCTTTTGCTTTCTTCATCAACTCGCTGAGCTCTTTTTCCAGTAGATGATGAAAGTTCACATTTTTTCCTCTCATATCAAAGTTGGGGATAATTTTTTTAACATCTATCTGCTGTTTATTTTTTCTAAGTTCTATACATTTATTTTTAAAGTTTTCATTGTTCATTTTTACTATAATTGGATAAGTGTTAAATTTTTTGTTTTCAGATTGGTATATTTCGTTTATGTCTTTTTCGCCTACGATTAAGTTTACTTGCTCTCCGATTTTTATTATGACTTCTTTTAAATTACTTTTTTCAATTTTTGGTAAGTTTGTTATTATTAGGTTATTTTTGTTTTCTTTTTGTTTTAACATTAACACATCTCGCTCTAATCTTTTTATTTGGTGTTTGACGTTTGAGCTCTGAGCTTTTACCTCTCCAAGTTCTTTTCTTATTTGCTTATTTTCTTCCGCTAATCTAGCTATCTCATTCTTAAGTTCATCGAAACTATCGCTTATATATTGCTGAGAGTCTTTTATTTTACTCATTGCTCTTTCTTGTAATTTAAATTGTTTTTGCATATTTTCCATTATAGAAGAAAGGTTTGATTTATTTGCTTCTCCTTCTTCATCACTAGTTTCACTTGAAGTTGACACTCTCTCTATTTGATTTTGCTTTTTATTTTTCCTTGTTTTTGGCGCCATAATAATTTCTTCTCTTTCGGCAAAAGTCTAAATTTTTATTTTGTAATATATTAATTTGCTTTGTCGGCTTCAACTTTACTTTATATTACACGCACTCAGTGTTTTATTGAGATTATTTTTAAGTATAATTTTATTTATTTAAGGTGTTTTCTATCCGTTTTTCAAATTGGTTTCTTAGACACATTCAAGATAAGTGCTCACGCAGTTGACAGCTTTTGCTCGTTTTTTTAATTTAGCTTTTGCTTTTAATTTATTCAAATTGTAATGTAAAATATAAAGTAGGTAAAATGTTAAAATTTTTAGTGCAATAATTAAAAAATTGTGTTTTTTAGTTAATAAAATAAAAATCCCCTGAAGATGTCAACAAATAATTGACGAAACGTCGGAAAAAATTGAATTTTTTATAATTTTTATTCAAAATTGCAATTTAAAAAGCGCTGGCCAAAAACCTCCTTAACATAATAATTATTCTAAAATATTTGTTTTTAGTCCTTTTTTAAGAGCAGTATTTTCTCTAAAAATACAGGATTTTTTTTGAAAATTACAGGATTTTCAAAAAAACATATGGCAATGCTGCTTGTTTCTATTGAAACTATTTTCTGTTTCCGTACTTTCTGTGCTTAAAATGGGAGAAGAAAAACAAGCATAAAACTGCTCTCTCGAGCACACAAAGTGCACAGAGAGTGCTAGAACTCAAGACTCCGAGTAAAGTAAGAACAAGCATCAAGAAGAACAAGATCAACTTCACAAACAAATTGACGATAATTTTAATTGGCGCAATTTACGTTTGCCATGTCCGCAGTCAAAATCAGCTGTTTTGTGCTTGAAACTTACTAGAAGCTGTTTCCGTACTTTTGCTTTTTACTTTTAAATAGAAAATACAAGAAACGATATAAACAAGTGGTTCACCGAAGACCTAAGAATACTCAAAAGAGAAAAAATTATAAAATATCAAAGTGCTATAACAGAAAACTCAGAAAATGCATGGAATGATTATAGATAAAATAATAAGACATATATATATAAAAATAAAGTGGAAATAAGAAAAAACAAGTTTATTAATAATCAAGTAAATAGAACCAAAGACCAGAAACAAATGTGGAAAGAATTAAAGGAATTGTAAAGGAATGTAATAAAAAGTGTGATATTTAATGAATAGAATGTAAGGATAATTATCAAATCGCCACCCAATTTAATAAATTTTTTGTCGACAGTATTAAAGAAATAAGTGATACAATAGAAAAGTGCAATATAAAAAAAAAAAAATACCTGTGATAACCTCTAGATTTAAATTTCGTGCAATATCCTTAGTAGAACTTAAAAATATAGTTAAGCGCCAAAAAGACAAACCGTACTTCAATAAAGTCTCAACTAAGATAATTTTAGATAACTGGAACATTATCGGTAAAAATATGCATTATACATTAAAAATATACATTAAAATAAATCTTTCAAAAATGGTGTCTTTCCTGAAAATTGGAAGTATTCAATGGTAACACCAATTGAAAAAGTAGCTAAAACAAAAAGATGTGAAGAATTCCCTCTAATAAATACCCTGAAAACATGTGAAAAAATTAAAGAAAAAATCGGTAAACAACAGTTGGAAAATTACATGGAAGAAAATAATATATTTTCAAAATATCAATCGGGTTTTAGAAAAAATTCTCATATGAAACAACAGTTACGTACTGTCAGCGTCAAAAGAAATTGTACACGTTAATATGTTATGTTTTGTCTTTATTTTACTAGTTTGCTTTATCATTTTATTCAACATATTATGTTTTTTGAAAAATATATTGCATATTCTTTCATTTTTAAAAAAAAAATAACAAAAATTTAACAATAAAAAAAATTATAGAACAACAACTTAAAATACTTCAAATTCACAGCGTCAAAAGAAATTGTACAGTAAGTACAAAAGAATTTTAAAGAGGTTAGTATTTTGTTTGCTTTCCATTTGCGTCGATTACAGCTTGCAATCTTCTGGGCATCGATTCCACTAGGTTTCGGGTTACATCGGAAGAGATTTTTTGCCATTCCTCCATTATCACTGATTTTAGAGAGTCTTTGCTGGTAATCGTTCTTTTTCTAATTTGACGGTCCAGATGCTCCCACAAATGCTCGATAGGGTTAAGGTCGGGTGACTGGGCGGGATGATCCAGCTGTTTTGGGGTATGATATAGCAGCCATTCCTTTACTATTTTAGCAGTGTGCTTAGGATCATTGTCTTGTTGAAAGACCCAAGTTTGATCCAAGCCCAATTTGTCGACACTAGGTTGCAAATTATCTTTCAAAATGGTGAGGTAATCTGTTTTATTCATAGTGCTCTCTATGAAAACCAAGTTACCTACACCACTGGCTGCCATACACCCCCATACCATGACCGAACCACCACCATGCTTGACGGTAGATATTACATTTTGTTGGGCAAATGCTGAATTTTTGCATCTCCAAATTTTAGTTGGTGTTTTCTTACCAAAAATTTCAAATTTGCTCTCGTCAGTAAAGACCACATTATTCCAGAATGAATTTGGTTCATTTTGATACTTTTTAGCAAAATTCAGACGTCGCTGTTGATTGATTTTTGATATGAAAGGTTTGCTTCTTGGAACTCGTCCACGTAGTCCATTTGCATGTAGTGCTCTACGTATAGTACTGGAGCTAACGTTAACACCTGAGCGTTCTGAAATGTTCTCGGATATTTTAACAGCACTTTCAGTGTGATTTTGCTTCACTCGTCGCACAATGGATCGTATTTGAGTCGCATTTAGTTTACGGGGTCTTCCAGATTTGGGACGATTGCCATGTTTTACAGTATTATGGCTTCTATCAATCATCAAACCAATTTCACGCAATGTTTTTCCTTTTTTATAATATTTTAGCACAAGTTCGCGAACATCCGGGGAGGTTTGTTTACCCATTTTGAAAATAAATTTCGTTACTCAAAAATCTTCAGATTTGAACTGATCCTCACGACATCAAGTCAATTAATAATTATTATAATTAGTTAATATTGCCTACAACATGATAAAAAGTCAAATCACTAAACATAACGGTAATTTTTTACCGTTAAAATTCTTTAAAATATTTGGTGCACGTGTTGTACAATTTCTTTTGACGCTATTAATATGAAGATGTTTTTGTTTTTGTTCTATGAATTTTTGTTATTGTAATATTGTTGTTGTTTTTATTATGTACATTAAGAGAGGAGAAACTATATTATTAAAAAAACAAAAAATGTAAAACAAAAGGGAATTGCAAAAGAGTATAATTTAACTGCAAACATAGAGGAACAACGTGTACAACTTCTTTTGACACTGACAGTATGTGATAAACAGATGGAAATATCGAAATGCAAGAACTAAAATAATAGCAAATTTCTTTGACCTCAAAAGAGCATTCGATACTATTGATAGAAAGTTATTGATCCAAAAACTTTTCATGTATAGTATTAGAGAAAATGAATTAAATTGGTTTAAATCTTATTTGTCAAATCGAAAACAAACTACGAAAGTAAACGGCGTTAAATCAGATAAAATTGATAATAAATTTGGGGTTCCACAGGGTTCAATATTAGGAGCATTGTTGTTTATAATATATATAAACGATATGCCCAACATAATAAATAAATGTGAAATAATATTATATGCCGATGATACATTGATTTATGCCAAAGCAGATACAGAGGAACAATGTAAAGATAATTTAAAACACGATATCAACAACGTAAACAAATGGCTGAAAATGAACAAATTAAAACTAAGCGAAAGTAAAACCAAAATAATGGAAATAATCATAAACAGTAACGAAATTTTTAAAATAACTAAAATCTTGCATCAATCAGCCTACGCGTTTGTCATCTTTGTCTGAAACTTGTTAAGATCATATATTTATCCGCCTAGAAAATTGTGACCATTTCTCATTATATAATTCTGTTCTTGATTTTCAAATATCTGATCATTGTTTAACGTGTTTAAATGTTGCTTATCGTGTATTAGGTATTGATTGTGTGCCCTTGTCTAGTTCTCCGTCAATCTATGAAATTACTGATTTTAGATCATTGAATTATTCACTGTGTTTTGAAAACTGGTTCGAAGTTTATAATGAATTTAATGCTTGTAAGGCTTATTCAGGGTTCCTAAACATACTATTTGAGCATGTAAAAAGATGTACGAAAACAAAAAATAGAAAGTCACGTGGTTCTCAGAAATTAAAACCTTGGCTTTCAAATGATTTGCTTAAAAAAATAATAATGAAAAACAAGCTTTTCAAACGGAAAAAGAAATGTCCGAATGATTCCTCTTTAGCTGTTTCTTACAAAGCAATTTGCAAGGAAATCGCTGAAGAAGTAATCTCATGCAAAAATAACTTTTATAAAAATTAATTTTTGATGGCAAACGGTGATATTAAGAAAGAGTGGAAATTGGCTAATAATATTCTCAACAAAAAAACTAATAATGATGTCCCTCAAACCTTGGATATTGATGATGTACCAATTTCAAATGCAGAAATTTTAGCCGATTCCTTTAACAAATTCTTTGTTTCAGTAGGAACTGAAGTAGTTACTGAGAATTCAACCGGTAGGAACTAGTGTTTTTGTCTATCCAATGAACGTTGTCTAGCTAGGAATTTTTTCTATGAACCGATTTCTTCGTTTGAGGTTTATAAAATTATTATGCCCCTGAAAAATTCTAATTCTTGTTCAATTACTAGTTTTTCTAGTAACTTTATAAAGAAAATATCTTTCTATATATGTGATGTTTTAAGTCATTTGTTCAATAAAAGTGTTGAAACAGGTTTATTTTCGTCTGATACGAAGATTGCTGAGGTCATACCTCTTTATAAGAAGGGTGATCGTAAAGATATTAATAACTATAAAGCCATTTCACTTCTTCCTGTGTTTGCTATGATGAAAATGCTATGATGAAGGCCCGAATCATTCAATTTCTGGACAAAAACAATTTCCTTAAAAATTGCCAATATGGTCTTAGATCTGATCTATCTACAGAAGATGCTCTTTTGAACTTTTGTTCGAACGTGTATTCCGGTCTTAACAATAAAAAGTTAACTGTGGCTCTTTTCGTAGATACTAACTAAAGCCTTTGACATGGTTGACCATGATATTTTTTGTTAAGATATAATAATAACAGCAAAAAAGAAATAAAATAATAACAGCAAAATACTTTTCAGTGCGTAATTTGAGCTATGATTTTTTTTAAAAACATTGAAAGTTCGTTTTCTATTTTCCTATTTTTCGTTGTTGTTATAGAGTGGTAATAGTCTATTTTATAATATACTTACATTTGCGGTGATGTTTTTAATGATATTACTGTATTTTTGCAATTTATATACCCGAGGTGGTCGAAATATGAAGCAACTGTGGTACTCTACTATAAACTTAAGTTTTATTTTTAAATAATACAAATTAAGCTCATCAGAAGCATAAATAAGGCTCGAAATGCTGTTAAAAAAAGGGGGACAAAAAATATCGCAGTAGTAATGTTAGTAACAGAGCAGTATCTTACTACAATTTTATATTTTCATAATGTAGATTAAAAAATAACATAAAAAATAGCTTCTAAGGACTTACCCCAATATTAAATAACAGAAAAGACATCAAATTACCAACCATGGTATCTAATAAGCGTAGTTAAAAAACTTCTAAAGATTCATTGCAATAATTTCTTTGAATTAGTTGCACAAAAATAAATTAACAAAAATTAGTCAACATGTGAGAAAGTATTAGGGACATTTAAATCAAAACCGTTGCATAAGTTAATTGCTTAGCTTACATTTAAATGTGTTTTTTTAATTTTGAACCAAAGATAACAAGATAGGAAACTTCTGTGGGGAATCCTTGTTCACCTAAAGAAAAACACACATACACGAAAAATTCGATCACCACGAATTTCTTAACACTCATCTGACTTTGTTTTTGCTCAACTGTCAATTTGCAAAAATAGTGATATCTGTAAAGTGCATTAATTATTATCAAGTAGGCTAAACATATTTATTGTTTTACTGTAGCTTCATGTTAAATGAACTTTTATACATAAAAAACACATTATTTTCTTCCAAAAAGTAAACAATTTTTACATGGAAGATTCGGGTTAAAAATATCAGCTGTTCAAATTTATGAATGAAATACATTTTTTCCATTTCATTGTCAGTAGTAGAGTTGCCAATTTCACTTATTTCAGGCTAGCTTTTAATATGAAAAAAACAACTTAAGATATCGATAAGGCGTTATAGCGGTCTGTTCAGCCACTAAACTATAATGTTTGGATTAGTTGGTGTTAGCTAATAAAATCACGTAGAAGATTTTGTAGATAGATTTTGTCGTAGATTTTGTTTTTACATGCCCAAGTATATATTCATTATTGCTCATATGTTCTTATTCTCTATGAGATAAAATAGTGTTTGGAATATATTTATATATGTAACAGTTATTCTCGTAAAATTTAGAAATGAAGTACGTAATGTTGGAAATTGCAGTTAAAAGGTTGGCTGACTAGCCGTATTATATTTCATCTGAAAACTATACAATAAAATACTTAGGGCCAGTTTTTAAGTTGGAGTCAAATTAAACCGAGTTTAACTTACCAAAATTGGACGCTTAAACTCGGGTTAACTAGATATTTTAGCATTTAGCGTATAAGTTAAGTTGACTTAAACTTATTTTAAACTATGTCGCTAATATTTCCATTTTTATTTTTAATAGTAGTTTTTTAACATTTTTTTTCACATAATAATTTAAAAAATTTTATATTTTTCAGATGAGCTTTACTATCTTTTTTTTTGAAGCAGTTTTTATGAAACATGTGAAAAAAATTTATTTAAAAATGTTGTTTTTCAAGTGGTACCTTGATACCACATACATCGCATACACAAAACCAATACACAATAAACCATATTTAACTAATCATATAAAAACTAAGCTTGCGCCTTGCACAAATTAAAAAAAAAATTGCTTTAAAATTTTTTTTTAGGAAATTTAATAAAGTCTTCTTGATTTTGTACTCTAAAACCCAAGCAGAAATGTAAAATCTATATAAAAAAAATTTTAAATAATGATAAAACTATTTTTTACGAAAAGTATACCCTTTTTCCAATAGCACATTCCTCAACTAAAAATAGATACTTTTGAAGTGGCTTAATTATTGCACTGCATAAAAATAGACTTCAAATATCCAAAAAGGGGTACTAGTTTTTCTAGTAACTTTATAAAGAAAATATCTTTCTATATATGTGATGTTTTAAGTCATTTGTTCAATAAAAGTGTTGAAACAGGTTTATTTTCGTCTGATACGAAGATTGCTGAGGTCATACCTCTTTATAAGAAGGGTGATCGTAAAGATATTAATAACTATAAAGCCATTTCACTTCTTCCTGTGTTTGCTATGATGAAAATGCTATGATGAAGGCCCGAATCATTCAATTTCTGGACAAAAACAATTTCCTTAAAAATTGCCAATATGGTCTTAGATCTGATCTATCTACAGAAGATGCTCTTTTGAACTTTTGTTCGAACGTGTATTCCGGTCTTAACAATAAAAAGTTAACTGTGGCTCTTTTCGTAGATTCTAACTAAAGCCTTTGACATGGTTGACCATGATATTTTTTGTTAAGATATAATAATAACAGCAAAAAAGAAATAAAATAATAACAGCAAAATACTTTTCAGTGCGTAATTTGAGCTATGATTTTTTTTAAAAACATTGAAAGTTCGTTTTCTATTTTCCTATTTTTCGTTGTTGTTATAGAGTGGTAATAGTCTATTTTATAATATACTTACATTTGCGGTGATGTTTTTAATGATATTACTGTATTTTTGCAATTTATATACCCGAGGTGGTCGAAATATGAAGCAACTGTGGTACTCTACTATAAACTTAAGTTTTATTTTTAAATAATACAAATTAAGCTCATCAGAAGCATAAATAAGGCTCGAAATGCTGTTAAAAAAAGGGGGACAAAAAATATCGCAGTAGTAATGTTAGTAACAGAGCAGTATCTTACTACAATTTTATATTTTCATAATGTAGATTAAAAAATAACATAAAAAATAGCTTCTAAGGACTTACCCCAATATTAAATAACAGAAAAGACATCAAATTACCAACCATGGTATCTAGACATGGTATCTAAACAAGATAGGAAACTTCTGTGGGGAATCCTTGTTCACCTAAAGAAAAACACACATACACGAAAAATTCGATCACCACGAATTTCTTAACACTCATCTGACTTTGTTTTTGCTCAACTGTCAATTTGCAAAAATAGTGATATCTGTAAAGTGCATTAATTATTATCAAATAGGCTAAACATATTTATTGTTTTACTGTAGCTTCATGTTAAATGAACTTTTATACATAAAAAACACATTATTTTCTTCCAAAAAGTAAACAATTTTTACATGGAAGATTCGGGTTAAAAATATCAGCTGTTCAAATTTATGAATGAAATACATTTTTTCCATTTCATTGTCAGTAGTAGAGTTGCCAATTTCACTTATTTCAGGCTAGCTTTTAATATGAAAAAAACAACTTAAGATATCGATAAGGCGTTATAGCGGTCTGTTCAGCCACTAAACTATAATGTTTGGATTAGTTGGTGTTAGCTAATAAAATCACGTAGAAGATTTTGTAGATAGATTTTGTCGTAGATTTTGTTTTTACATGCCCAAGTATATATTCATTATTGCTCATATGTTCTTATTCTCTATGAGATAAAATAGTGTTTGGAATATATTTATATATGTAACAGTTATTCTCTTAAAATTTAGAAATGAAGTACGTAATGTTGGAAATTGCAGTTAAAAGGTTTGCTGACTAGCCGTATTATATTTCATCTGAAAACTATACAATAAAATACTTAGGGCCAGTTTTTAAGTTGGAGTCAAATTAAACCGAGTTTAACTTACCAAAATTGGACGCTTAAACTCGGGTTAACTAGATATTTTAGCATTTAGCGTATAAGTTAAGTTGACTTAAACTTATTTTAAACTATGTCGCTAATATTTCCATTTTTATTTTTAATAGTAGTTTTTTAACATTTTTTTCACATAATAATTTAAAAATTTTATATTTTTCAGATGAGCTTTACTATCTTTTTTTTTGAAGCAGTTTTTATGAAACATGTGAAAAAAATTTATTTAAAATTCTTATGTTGTTTTTCAAGTGGTACCTTGATACCACATACATCGCATACACAAAACCAATACACAATAAACCATATTTAACTAATCATATAAAAACTAAGCTTGCGCCTTGCACAAATTAAAAAAAAAATTGCTTTAAAATTTTTTTTTAGGAAATTTAATAAAGTCTTCTTGTTTTGTACTCTAAAACCCAAGCAGAAATGTAAAATCTATATAAAAAAAATTTTAAATAATGATAAAACTATTTTTTACGAAAAGTATACCCTTTTTCCAATAGCACATTCCTCAACTAAAAATAGATACTTTTGAAGTGGCTTAATTATTGCACTGCATAAAAATAGACTTCAAATATCCAAAAAGGGGTAAGTTGTAGCCACTGTATTTACTAAACGGAAAATCTGATCCAACTAGTAATATCCTCTTTATTACAAATGCACCAACATTTTTTTAAATATCCTATTTTTTTAAAAAATCAATTTTGACCAAGCCTCCTATACAAGCGGCCCCTATGAGCGATTTGCTGGATTTATTATCGCTCGTAAATTTTTAAATCGCTTGTTTTTATTTGATGGAAAGGTTTAGTTAATCTATAAGCACATAATGGGTGGCAGATGGGGTGTGGGTGTGTTCAGAAGAAATGTTGAGGGGCAAAAAATAATAGGACCAGCTCCTCATATATTTCACTACTATAGGGGTCAATTCGGGAGAGATATGAATACTAATCGACACTTTTTGTGTTTTTCGCATTGAGACCCAGAGAAGGGTGTCAGATAGGGGGTAGGTATGTTTAAAAGAAATATTGTGGACCAAAAAATAATAGGACCAGCTAATACATTTGAACCGTCTAGGAGTCCAGTTACGGACGATATAAACCAATTTCGACATTTATCTCTTTTGTGTTTTTGTAGTAGGACCCCCAAGAAGGTGACAGAGAAAGGGGGGTGAAGAGAAATATTGGTGGTGTTCAGGGTTGCATTTTTCGGTTCACATATACATGCAAACCTTTGAGGTTATGTTTTTTAAGTTTCCTATCTGGTTATCTTTGTTTTTAACTAACTCTAACTTAAAACTCTACCTAATCTAATCTCTCTTCTTGGCACAATTTCATAGTTGCTGAATGCTTTATTGTTGAATGTAGCTAGCTTCTGTTGCTGTCGTAGTTAAAGTTGTTGTTATATGTGTTGGCTGTTGAAGTTGGAGTTGCTATTATAATATGTGTGGGTGCTGTGTGAAGTGACAACACTTGGTTGCCAGCGCTGATATGATTTTAATTATATAACTTAAATTCTGAGGAAGGGCTCCGCTACTTTAGTTTGAATGAATTTTGTGTAGGTGGTTATTGTTGCAGAGACGGCATCTGCTTGCAAGTGCAAATGTGATCAATGTCTCAAATTCGGAGAAGATTGTTGTAACTTGAAAGAATTCAAGCTTCGTGTGATCTTAGAAAAACAATTATTCCCATGTTAATTTTAGATTCTTTGTGCAGAATTTTGTCACGTACAATATCAGACAGTGTCATGTGTTAACTTTTACTTGTTTACCTTTCAGGATTAGGAATAAATTTCAAAATGTTATCAAAAGGTTCGTACGAAATATCATTCTTTACTGCTTTCATTCTTTTACTAGTACAGTCTACAGTCTTATTAAACATAATCTTGACTTCTCCCTCTTCATCAACTTTACTTTTAGCGATTCCGAGGTAAGTATAATGTTTGTTTTTAATGAAAAAAACTTTAACTATAATCAAAACACGGTCTGACACTTTCGATGGAGGACCGTTTTCCTTTTCAATTAGCTGCTTTTCTCTCCTAGATTAAAAACTGGGGGCTTGGCCAAACTTCCAAGTAGAGTAAGTTCTTCTGGGTTCGGCACAGATATTGGATGTATTGGTTAGTACTTTTTTCTCGTTCAATTCATCTCTTCAGAATGCTTGATTGTGTCAACGACGGGAACAGGAACTGGCAGATATGTTTTTGAGTTCAAGTAAATGCAAAAATCTCTTTGGCAAAAGCAACTAAGGTCTCTGTGTTGCAATTCACCTGGAGTAATGAATAAAACCGAAATGGCCATTACAGCCCTTGAAAAGACTTTGATCGAGCTTCTTATTATCAATTGTGTTGTGCGTGTTGTGAAATGTTTGAACACAAATGATCGAGAGCTGGACCTGCAAGCTTTAAGGCGACTCCGAACGGCTTATGTTCTCGAGAAGCTTTTCATGGCAGTTTTTACTCTTTAAGGTTTGCCATTGTCTGCAGAGAGGTGACGGCTCCTCCAAAATCGTTTTTAACTCATTGTCGTCCTCTTGCTTCCTGCAACTCTCTCATACTGACAGTAACTGGCATGTCAACTGCATTTAGCCGAGACAGCGCATCTGCGACAAGGTTTTCTGAACCGGAAAGATAAATTATTTCAGTTGTAAACTAGGATATGAGATCAAGATGCCTCAGCTGCCGAGGTGAAGCCTTCTCTGGTTTCTGTTTAAACGCGTATACTAGAGGCTTATGATCCGTTTTAATTACAAAATATCGAGCCTCCAGCAAGTGTCGAAAGTGTTTGATTGCATCGTAGACTGCTAACAGCTCGCGGTCATAGGTGCTATAGTTTTTCTCCGAAGCCAACAGCTTACGTGAGAAAAAAACCAAGTGACTCCCAAATGTCGTTGTTTTTTTTTTGCTCTAGAACCGCGCCGATTGACACGTCAGATGCTTCTTTGATAAGTGCTAGTGGCAAACTAGTAGCAGGATGCGCAACAGCGCTGCGTCGGCAAGATGTTGCAGTTTTCAAAAGCTTGTTCTGCTTTTATTGTCTACGGAATTTTACGTTTATCTTTTTTTTGGAATCACAAATTCATTTAACGGTGCTTGTATTTCTGCAGCATGTGGTAAGCATCGCCGGTAATAATTTATGAAACCTAGAAATCTGCAAAGTTCGCAAATGGTTTCAAGCTTGGCATAGTTAACTATCACTGCAATTCGATCAACTGGTGGCTTACAACCTAATTGGTTCATCGTATAACCCAGGAATTGTACCTCGGTCTTGCCAAAGTAACACTTATCCACATTAATTGTAAGACCGTATGTTTTTAATATTTTAAACACAGTACAAAAGTGCTGGTCGTGCATCTCAGGTGGTTCAGACATTACGATTTTATCATCCACGTAGCAGTAAATAAAATCAATACCTCGAAAAATGGAATCCATAAGACGCTGGAATGGCTGTGGCATTTCGAAGTCCAAACGACATGTACAGAAACTCGAAAAGTCCGAAAGTTTTTGGTATGTCTTCATACATACGTATTTGATGGTATGCGCGATCGAGGTCAATTGAAAAGCTTATCAGAAAAATCGTGTATGTGTGCGATAGGGTAGCGATCAGGAATGGTATGTGCGTTTAATTTCCTATAATCGCCGCATCCACATCAGCCGCCTGTCTTTTTTGCCATTATATGAAGTGGGCTTGCCCATGGACACTTAGAAGATCGACATATCTTAAGAAAATCGATCTATGCTTTTGCAGCAGCCAGCTTTTTTCCAGAGAGTCGACGAGGTCTATCTGCAACCGGAATTCTTGTTGTTTCAATGTAATGAAAAACTGTTGAGTCGTTTGTTGTTTTGGGATTTATTGATGTTGTTGTTATATCAATGAATTCTTTCAGCAGATTATTGTAGTCCACTGTAGCTCTTATTGTGGATATGCCAATATTTGATGCGTTTATTTTAACACCACTTGTAATCAAGCGTGTTTTCACGTCGATTAGACGCGATTCCGTCAGGTCAATGAGGAGGTTATTATGTGCAAGAAAATCTGCTCCGATAATGGCAGTACGAATATTTGCTATTAAGTAAGCCCAAGTAGATTCATAGGATGTGGTTACCGAAATTTTTTATTTCACTTTGGTTCGCAGCGAAAAGTATTAATGGCGCAGGTGGCTTTTGTTGACAAACTGAGGAACGTGGAATCACTGATACCAATAATAATGATAATCAGGAAATTTATTCGCGTGTGCTGATCAAAAATATGAAGTAATTCAAGATGGTTTTTGATGATATCGTTGCTGCTGCTGTTTTGGTTTGCTTTACAGAGTTTGTGCGGGGGGGTGCGATAAAGCCATGCGAGATAACGCCATATGGCTTTATAACTCAATTCGAAGAGTGATAAAGCCATATTTTTGTCAAAATTTCTGTATGGCTTTATTTCCCATCACAAAGAGCGATAAGGCCATATGGCGTTATCTCACATGGCTTTATATCTCATTTGATATTTTATTTTAAAAGGTTTATTTTGGTAATGTTTCTTATAGCCGAGAATCTGAGAGCCAATCTAATAACAATTTTGTCTGTAAAAGAAAACCTCAAACGTTTCATTGAGAAAATCCTTAGTTTTCACTGAAAAAACAAAAGCTAATGATTTTCCCTTTTACAGAATGTTCTAATTGAGGTGTAAAAATTCTGTAAAAGGATAAATAGCTTATGACATTCATAAGCAGAGTTACGGAATATAATGAATAACAATCAAACCAACAATAACAATGCAACAGCAATGAATTGAGAGATAACGCCATATGGTTTTGTCTCTCAATTGCCAAAAATAAAATATGTCATTATCTCTCAATACGATGGGAGATAACGCCATATGGCTTTATCTCTCAATGCGATGGGAGATAAAGCCATATGGCGTTATCTCGCATGGCTTTATCGCACCCCCCCAGTTTGTGCTACCTCCAGCCATGATTACTGACGACAGCGCAGCTAGTTTACCGAATCTGTTCTAAATTGATTTCACTTAGGCGCGCAGTTGCGTGTTGAGTCACCAAATTTTGCGTGAAAGAAACACAATGGCTTAGCTGTCATAGCCAGAGTGTTTGCTACCATGAGATTTTTCTCGAGACTGTTAACGACTTCTTCACGTTTGGTGTGTTTTTCTGTCATTCATTTGCTTCTGCAGTTTGTCAACGTGTCTTGATAAAGCTCTGATTTCCTCACACATTTCCTCCATGGACATTTTATCATTGAACGATACTGCTTCTACGAACTGACTGTTAACATCATTTGACATTGCTGAATTTGATGACAGTGTGGTTGTTTGTTTCTGAATTTGTTTCCAACATCCAGAACTGTAAAAGAATGCATTCAATTTGATTTTATTTACAAAAATTTGAATCAGTGAATAACGGAAAAAGAATATAATTCAATTAATGCAGAATTGATTCATAAATAAGATTTTTAAATCACATTCAATTTTCAAAAATTTATTAATTATTAATTTCAATTATTGATTTTAGTCAAAGATTTTAAAAATTTTCAATTCTATTTTTACTCATTATTCTTTCGTTATTCACTATTAATTTTTTATTCATTTGTTATTCATTAGTAATTTTTTATTCATTATTCATTTGTTATTCATTATTCATTTTTTATTCATCATTCATTTGTTGTTCATTATTATATTTATATTTGCTATTCATTATTCATATTTTATTCATTATTCATTTGTTATTAATTTTTAATTTTTTTCCATTTAATTTTTATTCATTATTCATTTATTATTCATTATTAATTTTTTATTCGTAATTCATTATTAATTTTTTATTCATGGCTTAAGTTCGGGCTATGCTCGTTTTTTATTAGTTTGACGATATTGAAAATTGCAGCAAAAAATTATAAAAATATATATATTGATATAATACGCACGTTCTTTAATTTCAGGAACAGAAAGAATTCTGTAAATCTTAAGAAAAATAAAAAGTAATCAGTTGAAATTTACATAAAATATAAATTATATTATAATATATAATTATAAAATTAAATAATATTATATTTATATAAAAAAATTGTAAAATATTTATTATTAAGACACTGGATGAAACGTAGCATTCAGTTTACTCCAAAAAGGAACAGTGCAATTTTAAAAACTTCCAAAGCATGCATTTGACCTTGTGCAATGAAACTTAAAACGTTTTATTTCTTAAAGAAGTAATTTCTAGCAAATACTCACCAAGTTATCATAAAGAAAACTGTCCCACAGTGAATAATATTAACAAATTTTATTTGCTCATTACACTTGTTATTTATTTTTTTTTTTAGTGTGAAGATAAATTACTTTATCATAATGATTATCAGGGCTCAGATTTTGATGACCTTAAAAACATTAAAAATTACCTAAAAAAAATGATGCCCTAAAAAAGCATTAAAATTCCGTAAAAACACCCATAAAAATGCCCTAGAAACTAAAATTAATATTCTTAGTAGTTTTTAATCGAAGAAACGACCCTAAACTATTGAAAATGACATAAAAAAATAGAAATAGCTAAAAATTACCGGAAAATTTTTGGTTTCGGTACCTGGAGAATTTGAATAGAAAAAAATTGATATATCAACAAAATCCGGAACCTTATATCATATACTGTGATTGTCTGCTTTTATTTTGTCCAATTTTGATTTTTTTTTTAGTTTTCTCTCGTAACACCCGTCACATTCTGTGTAATACTCGTCATACATTTAAATAGTTATCAAAAAATGCTCTCTATTTTTCGTATTTTTAATTTTTTTTTAATGCAGTGTTAATCGTGAAACATTATTTAATTGAAAGTAATTAAAATTATTTTTTATTTGTTATAGTTTGGCTGAATTTCACAAACATTCAAACGGAAGTCAGATTTTTAAATGTGTGCTCGTAACACCCGTTACATGTACTTTCTTAAAAATTACAGAAACATTGGCCATGATCTTGAAAGTTTTTTCCACATATAGATAGACAAGCATAAGTAATTTTTTATGTCTGCAAAAAATTAAAATACTTTCATGTATGCTATAACATTGATATTTAAAAGCGTAAAAATGTAACACCCGTCACCGTGGAATGCTCTTTTAGCAATATATCCATTTATGTAATAAAGTTTTTATTTTTTCTTTGTAAAGTTTGTGAAATTTTAGTTGTCAACGTTTGGCCGTCGATATTTTGTTAAGCTTGGTCTTTCTTGATTTAATTCTTTGATTTAATTGAAACACAAATTTGTGTCCATTTCCCCCTTTGTCGATAATCATATACAGCTTGAAGTGTACTCGTAATTTTCATAAAATTGCATAAAAATTCAGGTTATTTGCCGATTGAACAGAATATTTCTCTAGAAAATGAGATCGCGAAAAAGTAGAAAACAATAAAGAGTTCTTCGTAATTATTTATGTATTTTTTATAGTACATTTATATTTGGTAGTTTTTTCTGGAAATTTTTCCGGCAGTTTTGATAATAGATTTTATAGATTTATAGATTTTTCAAATTTTATAGATTTTGATGTGCTCTTTCCGAATTTCAACTTTGCCACCTCGTATTGTTGCCGCTCGCGCCGCCATATTGGCAAAATGGTGTCTAAAAACAGATTTGTTGCTAATATCTGCTTAGAACTCATTTCACGATAAAAACATATACAGCCGTGGACACATAAATAAAATTTAAATAAAATACATAGAGGAAAACAAGAATTTATTTCATGGTATTTAAGTTTAAACATTAAAAATTTAAATTCAGTAGTAACTTTGTAATTACGAATTAAAAATTAGAAAATCAATGAAAAACCCGTATATTGCACCTTAGCTGAGGTGGACGTATAAATAGCACAATTTGGATTCTGAAAGATAGACATATTGATTAATTTTTATTTTACTATGAGCTTACGAATATGCTTACTAGTGCTTGGTACTGCATCCCGAGTTGTCCAAAACAGCCCGACATCTTCATCCCATACTCTTCACAAGCTTCCTAACCCTATCCTTCGGAATAGAGTACCAAGCCTTCTTAATTCCACTCCATAACTCATCTTAATTTCGAAAATTTTTGTTGCTTATGCTGACCTTCAGTTTATTCCATAAATTTTCTATGGGATTGAGGCCTGGGCTTTAAGCCGACCAATTCAAAATATTTATTTTTTCCTTTTTTAGCCAATCAACCACAATCTTTGCAGTGTGTTTTATATTATTATTGTGCATAAAAGTCCACTTAATAGGCATGTTCTCAACTGCAAATGGTTCCATCTGGTTATTAAGAATATCTAAATACATATTTTTGTCCATTATTCCTGGTATAGGAAAAATTGGCCCAACGCCGTGCCAGGAAAAAGCTCCTCAAGCCATTAAATTCCCTCCTCCATGCTTTAATGATTTTTTTGTATACTTTGGATTAAACTCTTTGCGTTTGGGGCGCCGAACAAAAGTTTTTCTATCTGGTCCAACCCTATTAAATTTAGTTTTGTTAGTCCAGAGCACGTTCTTCCAAAAATGGTCTTCTTTATTCACATGGACCCTTACACACGCTAAACGATCCTATAAATTTTTTTTTTGCTTAGAGCAGCTTTCTTCGGCTAATGCGTTCATAAAAATTAGCTTCATGTAGTCTCCTAGATACAAGTTTTCTTGAAACATTTAGGTTATTTCCTTCATTTGTTTCCCTCATAATTTGCTTTGCTGACTTGAGAGGATCAGCCTAACTTTTGCAACTATGAGTCTATCAGTAGAAGCGGTGGTTTTACGCTGTCTAGGATTGCGCGGCTTATTCTCGAAATTATTTGAACCATTTGATGCAACCAGCTTGAGTGCATTATAGACCATTTTCGTGAATTTTGAGAATATCTGCGATTTCAGATGGTTTTTTGCCTTTTCGACTTAGTTCGTGAATTATAGACCTTTTTTCCGGAATGCAATGTATGCCACTACACATTTTATTAAGAATCGGCGAAATTAACTGAATAAAGCTCTAAAATGTTTACAAGTTCCCGATCTTGTTATCTTTTATTCACCAACTAACATGTGTGCTATTTATATGACCACAGCAGATCGTACATGCCTATACACAAAGAGATGGCCTGAGCAAATAAAAGTAAGTAACGGTACATCTCTCTCGGAGTTTTAAGCAACGTCACACTGGAGTCTCAAAAAATTATAACTACAGTTAATGACTGCATTATTAGGTTCAAACAAAACGTTTAAAAAATAAGTTGGCATCTGTGCTATTTATGTGTCCATGGCTGTATGTACCAAATGAAACTAGAAAAATACCCTACAATTCATGTTATAACCTTTTTTTTCGTAAAATCATTAGTTTTGGCGTACCGCCAAAGTGGAGAACAAACCGAAAAATGTATTTCAAATAAAATACACATTTTTTATATTAAAAATATATATTTTGTATTCGACTGCATTAGATTTGTATTGAAAATGCTTAAATATTTGGGATGCTGCGCGCTCCAGGAATTGTAAGCGATGGTTGCAAATGTATAAAATCAAAATAATTTGAGCTATTAAAAGTTCAAAAATTGTCGAAAACAGCCCGGTTCTGCTCGAAAATCCGATTTATTTTGGGATTTTTTATATGTTATTTTTAAATAAGAAATTATACAAGAAATTAAGAAACTCGTTTTTACACACCATTTTACCAATATGGCAGCGCGAGCGGCAACAATACGAGGTGGCAAAGTTGAAATTTGGAAAGAGCACATCGAAATCTATAAAATGCACCCATTTTCAAAACTCCCGGAAAACTTTCCAGGTAACTTCGATTTTTTCCCCCAAATGACTGTACTCCTATGCTTTATTGTAGATTGTCAATGTCTTCAATGTTCCATTATTTTTTCTTCCCTTAGTTTAATTGAGCATTCATTTCTACTGGGTATGTATTACCCAGATTACAAAAAAAAAAACATGTATGGTCGATAATTTCTCGATTTACTCGATAATTCCTCGAGTTACTCGAATTAAGAAATATTCGAAAAACCAAATTACTCAAATCAAAAATTGAGTCGAGTTGCACTACGCGGCTCGTCTCAGACTCGAAGCAACTTGCACAGGCCTAGTAGAAATATGATCAAAGAAAAAAATTAATTGTCGATATAGTTCAAATAATAAAAAAAAGACATAACCCTAACCTAAATAAAAAACGAATAATGAATAACAAATGAATAATGAATAAAAAATGAATAATGAATAAAAAATGAATAACAAATGAATAATGAATAAAAAATTAATAATGAATAAAAATTTAATAATGAATAATAAATGAATAATGAATAAAAAATGCATAATGAATCAAAAATTAATAATGAATAACAAATTAATACTGAATAATGAATAAAAAATAAATAATGAATTTAAACAGCTTAGGAATGAATTTAAACAGCTATTTGTCTATTCTTTGGACAAATTGTCTTTAGATTGGCTGGCTATTTGTTCTGCAAAGAGTCGTGGAATCAACGCCTAGAGTTGCATATAAAATCTGTACAATTTGTGCTCAGATATTTAAATGCAAAATTAAGGAAGAAATATAGGAAAAACACAGGTAACTAAAAGTTAAATTGTATACAATTTTATTAATTAATTCTTACTTTTCAGCTCGACTTCAATAAGTGAAGAATGTTAGGATATATATTTCCAATATAGTGGATGCCGGTAAGATTAAGATAAGACTCAAAAAACACCACCTACTTGCTGCTAATCAATATGTGATTACATAGAAGGAGGCAAAACCAGCTCGTCGGATAAACCAAACGATCGACTCGTCAGAGCATCGATACTGGAATATCGATACTCGAACGAGTCGATAAGTAAGAACGAAAATCTATGTTTTAGCTAATCTTTTACAATCTTCTCTTTTAGGGTTGCGATGTAAACAGAATAAAAAATTAATAATGACTTAAAAATGAATAATGAACAAAAGAATAATGTATAAAAATGTATAAATTGAAAATGAATAAAAAAAAATAATTGAAAATTCTGATATTCTTCGTGAATAGCATTTATATGAATAAAAAAATTGATTCATTATTCTGAATAACGAAAAATAATAATTGAAATGAATAATTAATAAATTTTTCAAAATTGAATGTGATTTAATAATTTTATTTATGAATCAATTCTGCATTAAATGAATGATATTCTTATGTCGTTTTTCAGTTGTACTTAAAATTCTGAATATGAATTTCGATTTTACGGCTCTGCTAACATCTTATCTGCGAGCTTGGCAAGTTTTTCCAGGTCTTCTTCTTCCCATACTGTCAGTAGCGGTCGAACTGACTTCGGAATTTGATCTAAGAATAACGTCTGGATAATTGCGTCGTTACTTGAGCCTGGTGCCAAACGTCTCATATGAGCTAGAATCTCCGTTGGCTGCATGCCAGCAGTCTCTCCACCTTGCAGTAGGCGTCGAAGCTTAGACTAAGGAGATTCTGCAAACTTAGATATAAGACGCTGCTTTAATGCCGAAAATTTACCTGTCGGTGGGATTGTAGCAATGTTTTCCAACACTAGGATTATGTCCTCCTCCAGGTGGACGGTAACTACGTCAAACATGTCTGCATCGTCTACTAGACCACATAAGCGAAATGATCGCTCTACTTGCGCAAACCAAAGATGCTGATTTAATTTATTAAATTTCGGTACATGCACTCGCTGTGAGGTTAGTTTTGGCGTTTAAGACTGAGCAGTCTGTACAGCTTGTGCGTTTTTCAGCGTACTGAGCTCATTTGCATAACTTGTAGTTGCGCCATGAGTTCCTCCGTTGTGAGAACAGACATTTTTGTAGCAGAGTTGAAGAAAGTCTCTTCATCGCTTGATGACCTCGTTCTATAAATGATTTTAGCGCTGCGCAATTGCATTCGCGGAATTCCCTGCAGCCAATTTTCAAAAATATTGCGTTAGCAATTGTGTTGACCTTCAGTTGAGGTTTTACTGTGTGAATCGCTTGCTGGATCACGTCGGAGGCACCAATATAGTTCTCCAAGTATTCAATTCAACAAATTGCAGCAAATTTCTTAAGGTTTGATAAAAAGAGAATATAAATTAAAAGTAGCGCAGTCAGTGATGAAGCAGATTTTTCAGAATAAAAACCAACGAATAATAAGTGCAGCCAAAGCTTTTTTGGGTTGCGATGCTGCCACAGATACTCAACTACAACGCCATCTATATATAATAAGTCGGGGATTGGCCGAATCAGACCACAGTGGGTCCCTTTTCGTCCCCTATTTGACGAAGGATGCTACTGCTCGGAGCACTCATAATTGAGCATGCTCCTTATATAAGCACCCTTTGTCACCTCAAGCATGTCCTTGTAGGTCAGTTGACCAATCTCGGCTTCGTCAATAAATGGACGTCCCAGAATGGTCAATCTTATGCTTGCCACGCCGGACACTGGCACAGAATGTGTGCTGCTGTTTCCGGCTCCTCTAGGCATAACCTACACGCCTCGTCATCGGTCAGAGTCATCTTCCTGTAGGGACCGTGTCCTGTAACCAGTGCAGTAAGCCAGCTTAAAGTCTTCCGATTGTATCGGGTGACTTTTGCTGCCTCACTAGAGATCAACGCCATCTAGGAGAAATTTGTCTTTATAACATGGGACTCGTACTCCAGGACAGGATATTTTCGTTACCTCGTTACATCGCCGCAATTTGCAAATTACTATAAAATTTTGGTTTTATTTTGTGTTGGAAAATAATATCTTTATAATATTATATTTACGAATAAGTGTGTTATTTCACAATTTTTCTACTTTTCTCTCCTTAAAAGTAAAACTCCTCCGAAGAGATCGATTCTTAGGCGCTGAAAAGTATTTTGGCCCAGATATCAATAAATAATAATAAATAAATAACAAAACTTGGTATAGAATTGAATTATTTTTAATTATTGTTTTTGATTACATACGCAAGAAGCTTAAATCTATATAATGTATGCACTTTAAAAAAATATATTTAAAAAAAATTTTAATATGGACATTTCCACAGAAAAGTCCAGCGTGACCAAAAATTCAAATTTATTAAAAACTTATTATTTTATATTTTCTTAGAGAAGCATTGAAATTGTATTAACTGAAGCAATTTATACATAAATTTATTTGCCATGATGATCAAATCGTCTGCAGTGTTTCACAAATGTAGTTTTTCTTTTTATTAAATGTTTCGTAAACGTTTTTGATTTAGTAAGACATTGGCTAAAGACATTGAAAAATGGCTGAGGCAAGGAAAGTAAAATATATTAAATTTGTTTTTTAATTACTAAATTACATAATTACTTAATTGTAATTGTAAATAATTATCAATTGAACTATAATGGAAAAAACACAGGTGCGTCGTTGGACACACGAGAGAAGCGAAGCTTTTTTGCAGTTACATAGATTTGATAGCTTAATAATTTTTTCATTTTAATAAATTAACTTTTAAATTCAAAAATTTAAAATAACAAAATAAATTACATATATACAGAAAACATATTTACTGCTTATTTTTTTATTGTTGAATGTCAAATTTTTACGCCAATATATGTATATATGCCACATATATGTAATACGGGCGTATAATGCCAGCGACTCTCCATTTTGACTCTTCACACATGGTTGTGAACTTGGCTGCACTGACTCATGCATGCGTTTGTTATTTCCATATTTATTGATATCTATTTTTTTGACACTTAAAAAAAGCACTTGTAAACGCACTTGTCATAGAGTGTAAATTATTATCTAGAGATTGCGCAACTCTGCTAAATCTCTGGCATGTGTTAACAGAGTTATTTCACTTAAAAACATGAAGAAAGAAAACTCTGTTAACCTCTGTTAACACATACCAGAGATTTAGCAGAGTTGATGCAATCTCTAGATAATAATTTATAGTCTATGCCAACAGCACCACAAACGCATTCACAATACAAACAAACCGATGCTAGAGACACCTTGTGGCAAATAAAAGCAAATTTTTGATAGTTGTAGCATAGCAAATACACAATCCTCTATCTATTGATAGATGGTGACGATCTACTGCAGCATAGCTTCTGTTATAATTAGCATTGAATTAACAACCACTTCTAACAAGTCTTTGTGGTCTAGTGGATTGTGCGTTGGACTCTCGTATAAGAGGACGTGGGTTTGATCCCCACGGGCCGGCCAAAAATATTTTTAGTATTTAATATTAAAGTATTACATTTTCTTGTTGTAATAAGCACTAGCAACAAAGAAACCATCAAATTTCCAAGAAAAAATCTGTCGAAAATTTTTCAGATTTCACTCCAAGCAAATCACAGAACGAGGAGTAAAAAGCTTCGCTTCAAAAAATTGTCACGTTAAAAATGTCACAATTTTTATGATTAAAAAAAGTACTGAAGATATTTGAATTAAACAAAATAAATTATAAAGTAACAATATTTCATATGATTCTTAAATTAGTTACACTACAAAATTGTGGCAGATTTCGCTGAATTCTGACTTTCTATCCCGTTTGAATTGCTTCTTTTTTGCGATTTTGTTTTTTTTTTAACCAGGATTAGGCCTGGTAGATTATGCTTTGTCACTAATTAAAGTGCTACCTTAAGTGGCGGCCGTGGCGCAGTGGGTAGAGTGTGTAGTCCATACGCCAGAGAACCCTGGATCAATTCCCACCTGACAGTAAATTTTTTAATTGAATTCATTTTTCTGTTCGGCGTCACTTCCTGCAGACAATAGGAAACCTCAGAGAGTAAAAACTGCCATGGAGAGCTTCTTGAGAACATAAGCCGTTCGGAGTCGGCATAAAACATGTAGGTCCAATTCTCGATCATTTGTGTTCAAACATTTCACAACACACACAACACAATTGATCATAAGAAGCTCGGTCAAAGTCCTTTCAAGGGCTGAAATAGCCATTTTCGTTTTTTCGTTCGTAAGAGCTTTAAGGTAGGCATGAAGGTTCGAGCACAAAAAAAAAATCCCTTTTTTAAAACTGCTCTCATTTTAACATTTTTCAAATTATCAACTCTTTTTTCAGAGACTAAATAATAATTATTTTTAGATTTTGAAACCAAAAAAAGCAGTGAAAAAATTGTTGTACCGCCGCACAGTGTCGCGGAATGTTCCCTGGGTGATCGAAATTCTGTAACTTTTGACTAGCTGCAGAAATGTAAAATATAAGTTCAATTGAGCAGAGGGGAGCTTAGTGGCGTTGCCCTAAAGTCAACTAAAAAAGTTTGTGCTTCCTAGGTAACAAAACCTGTATATTATAAAAATATTTTCAAAATTCTATTTATTTTTTGTTGAAAATCTATGTCACTATGAACACAGAACAAAAGCTTGACAAAAAATCTAAAGGGGGGGCTTTGCTGGGTTGCCCCATTCTCACCGAACAAAGGATTGCGTGATTGAAATTATAAAACTTTTTCAAGGATGGAAATATTTCATTTCTTTTTTTTTTTGTTTTGTTGAAAATTGATGTGCTTAAGAAAACAGAAAAAATATGTTCAGAAAATCGTAGGTGTCGTGGTAGGGTTGCCTGCAACTTAATTAAAAAATGTCAATACTCATAGAATCCTCTTATTGCATTATTGTTTGAAATGATATCATTTCTAACAGAATAAGAAAATTAAAATGCATTTAAATTTTTCTAATTTCTTAACCCGTTGTTGCTCAAAGTATCTTTAAAAATACACCTTTCAAATATAAAGTAATATTAGATGATTTAATTTAATAATCATCAATGTAAAATTTTATTTGAAATAAAAACCAAATTTTCCTTTTTCTCCGCTATTTCATTCTAGGTTAAACCCAGAAGCTACCAAAACTTTTATATATCAATAAAATAGAAATCAATAATTCATACATTAGTTTAATGTTCTGTTTTTCTCTATAACCAAATCAATTACAACAAATTACTTTCAAGTAAAAAACAAGAATAAATCTCGAATTTGATATATATCGATTTTTTAATCAAGTCTTCTATTTCACCGAATATACCGTCATAATCTCCAGAATATGGAATTTTCTCAATACTTTTAACCGATGTTATTAACGGATCTGACGAAATCATCAAAATAGTAATGATATCCATATTCTGGCTTTCTCTGCTATTTTTTCTGATATTAGATAATCTAAAATTTTTATATTCCTTATTTTTTGCCTTCTGGGTCTCTTCAGATAACTCTCGAAGAAGTGTTGGTTTTTGATTCTCTCTCCATGACATAATATAAAGAGTTATACAAATTAAGAGTATCGTGGTAATTTTCCAAATTTGTCACTATCGATTAGGTGTCGGGAGTTTATAGTATTTAAAATTTTCCTAAAGCGACTAAGTAGGTCTCCATCAAGTTTTGTAATGTTTTTTGTTGTTTCCACATCTTGAAAAAAACGCCGAGTAGTGTTGCCGTCATTGCTGTTTCTCGAGCCATGTTTCGAAACATCCACTCGTAGCCCAATTGCATCCCTGAATTCGTTTTGAATTCTTTGTTTTTCTGAATTCTTCCTTTATTTTTGCTTGTTCCGTGTTGTTTTTTGATTTGAAATCAAGCGTGGAATTTTTAAAATTCTAAAACTTTATATCGTAAGTTATGTGCAGACAATGTTCCACGCAGAGCTGTAAAAGAATGCAATCATTTGTGATGCAAAATCTTTTAAATCCCAATCAATGATTGCATTCATTTTGAATATAAATCACATGATTTAAAATTTAAATGATTGCATTCTTTTACAGCTCTGGTTCCATGAACCTAATTCTCGCATGAAGAGGTGAAAGTCCATGTTCATACATAGCCTCAATATCATCAGGAGACTCATACATAGCCTCAATTGTTCTATTGCCTTGGCTGAATTGGGTTTGTGTCGCATAACATAATGTCATATTGTCATATTGTCATATTTAGAACGTACAAAAGAAAAAAACAAATAGTGCATAAAACTCTAAGTTATATTAATTTGTTTAGTGCATAAGTAAATTATGAAAACACAATACATATCGGGAAACATCGTAATTTTTTCTTCAAATGACAAGTTTGTTCAACGTTCGGCAGAGCCCGGCAGAATGTCATACATGGATGTAAAGAGGATACTCCAAGGATTCATTTTATGCATGTCATTTACGAATCTTTTGGAATCTTTACTTTTTATCCTTATATAAACCTCAAAAATCGTGAAAAATAAGGGTTAACTGACCATAGCTATTGTGATCAAAAAGTAAACGATTTGAAAATTTTAGTGATTTTTATCATTAGAGATTACAATAACCATGTTCAAGAAAAAAACAGCAATCAAATATCTTTAATCGTTTATTTACAGGACCATTTCAAATTTGAATAAAAATTCTGAATGTGAAAAATTTGCGTACAAAAAAGTTGCAACTTTCGACCCATATATCTAAAGAAGTGTTATAGATATAAAAAACGACCACGAATTTGAAAAATTCATTCAATTTTGTCTTAGAATAAAAAAAAGTTTAAAGTTTTCAATTTTGTATTTTATAGTTTCGAGCGCTCAAACGGCAAATGGCGACACTGTGCGCCGTTTTGAAGGTACTATTATAGTACAGTCATTTGGTAGTTTTACCTGGAAATATTGCCGGGAGTTTTGATAATGGTTGCATTTTATAGATTTCGATGTGCTCTTTCCGAATTTCATCTTTGCCACCTCGTATTGTCGCTCCCGCCGCCATATTGGCAAAATGGCGTCTAAAAACAGTTTTTTGCTAATATCTCCTTTCCAACTCATTTCACGATCAAAACCTTTATGTTCCAAATGAAACTAAAGAAATTTCCTACAATTCATGTTATAACATTTTTTATCGTAAAACCATTAGTTTTGGTATATCGCTAAAGTGGAGCACCGCAAAGTGTATTTTAAATAAAATAAAATTTTTTATATTAAAAATATATATTTTGTATTAGACTGCATTAAATATGTATTTAAAATACTAAAATATTTGGGATCCTGCGTGCCTCCCGGAATTGTAAACGATGGTTGCAAATTAAATAATTTGTGCTATAAAAAGTTCAAAAATTGTCAAAAACAGCCCGGTTCTGCTCGAAAATCCGATTTATTTTGGAATTTCTTATATGATATTTTTAAAAGAAGAAATTATGCATTTTAGATTTTCGGAAAAAAAAACACAAACCATCTATTTCGATGTTAAATTTGGTGAAGAATCTGATTCTGGGCTTGGACTTACCGATTAATTTAGTCCGGTGCTACCAAACTCACTGCAAAATTGAGATTTTTCGATTATTTTCATACAATTTTTTTCATGCTTACCCATTAGGTCGATCCTGATACATTTTCAAAAACTTTTTATGCAATATGAATATGAAAGGCCATTTTGTGTGCACAGTATCCAAAATAAAAAGTTATTGAAAAATCATCGGCATCGACCTAATAGGTATGCATGAAAAAAATAGTATGAAATATATACGAAAATAGTCTTTCGGCTAATTGCTTATGTTCAAAAATATTGCAAAAAATAGAGAGCGTATATACAACAGCGTATATACATTCTCCACTGTAAATTACATGCACATGTGAACATGTATCATTAGTTACTCGCTAGTGTGCCAATATAACACACGCCAATAAAACTCAACATTTTTTGATTCGACAATTTTTGAAGTTTTAATGGCTCAAATTATTTCATTTGCAACCATTACGTAAAATTCCGAGGGGCACGCAGGATCCCAAATGTTAAAGCATTTTAAATACAAATCTAACGCAGTCTAATAAAGGGTGGTTAAATTTTAAAGGCCGATGTTGATTTTGAATAAAACACAAATTATTTAGGAAATTATTGTCATTTCTTTGTTTATACCCCAACGCGTACTGCGTAAGGGGTATATTATCTTTGTCATTCCGTTTGTAACGCCAAGAAGGTGGCGTGGCAGGTATTGAAATATATATATATATATTTTTGATCAGCATCATCTCCTGAGTCGATTTCCGTGAGCCCGTCTGTCTGTTCGTCTGTCTGTCTGTCGACACGATTACAGCCGCAATTTTAAAGCTATCGCGATGAAATTCAAAATATAAGTTTATTTTTAAAAAGGAACATCAAGTTCGAGAATAGGCCAAATCGGATGAAAACCACGCCTACCTCCCATACAAAGTGACTTTATATTAACCGTAAAATAATATCTTTAAAATCCACAAAAATTAAAGTAATGCCTTGAAATTTGGCATGTAAGCTTTGCTCTTCAGTCTTAATCCTGGCTATAAAATTTGGAAAAATCGGATGGAAACCACGCCTACCTCCCATACAAATTGGCTTTATTTTAAACGTAAAATCTCTTCAAAATCTGCAAAAATTCAAGAAATGTTTCAAAATTTTGCACATAAGATTTGATATTTAATATGGCATGGTATATGGCAAAATCAGATGAAAACCACGCCCACTTCCCATACAAAGTGGCTTTATTTTAAACGTAAAATCTCTTAAAAATCCACAAAAATTAATGAAATATCTTGAAATTTTGCAGATTAGCTTTGATATATAATTTCAACCATCCCTATGATATATGGCAAAATTGGATCAAAATCGCGCCTACCTCCCATACAAAGTGACGTCATCAAAATTGGAAAACTTTCGAATATATAAATCTGAATATCATCGTGTATGTCGTAGCTTCGAATATACTTCAATATGGCCGCGGGGGGGTATTTTAGCTTCGGTGCCCTGCCGAAGCTCCATTCCTTACTAGTTATGATAATATTGGTATGATTCAATTATGTGTGGAACAAAACATCGGCCAAATGGCCGCCGCGACCTCGGCGGCACACCTCCAACCGATGGTCCAAATTTTTGATGACGCTGAGGCATAAGCGAGGTTCTATGCCGTTAATGTGCCGAATTATCTCATCCTTTAGCTCTTGAATTATTGCTGGCTTATCGACCTACACCTTTTCTTTCAAATAACCCCAAAGAAAGAAGCCCAACGGTGTCAAATCACATGATCTTGGCGGCCAATTGACATCGCCACCACGTGAGATAACACGGCCATTAAATTTGTCGCGCAAAAGAGCCATTGTTTCATTACTGTGTAGCAAGCGGCACTGTCCTGTTGAAACCACATATCGTCCACATCCATATCTTCCAATTCGGGCCATAAAAAGTTCGTTATCATCTCACGATAGCGAACACCATTCACAGTAACTGCCTGACGGCTCTTCAGCCACACTATCGCGAGCAGCAGCAATATTTTCTGCAGTACGAGCTGTACGTGCATGCACTGGTGTTTTCACATCTCCTACAGACCCGGTTTGCTCAAATGTGTGCACGATTTTTCCGATTGTACGCACATTTGGACGATTAAATTGACCGAAAAAATCACGAAGTGCACGATATGCATTTTGATTTGAACTTTACGTTTAGGTGTGGTTCACATTCAACATCGGCCCTTAAAATCTAACCACCCTTTACAATATATAAATTTATAAAATAAAAAATTTTATTTTGTTTGAAATACACTTTGCGGTGCTCCACTTTGGCGGTAGGCCAAAACTAATGATTTTGCGAAAAAAAGGTTATAACATGAATTGTTATATTCACGAGATATTAGCAAAAAACTGTTTTAAGCCGCCATTTTGTCAATATGGCGGCTCTGGCTGCAACAATATGAGGCGGCAAAATTAAAATTCGGAAAGAGCACATCAAAATCTATAAAATGCACCCATTTTCAAATCTCCCGGAAAACTTTCCAGGTAACCAAGTTTTTTTCACCCATATGACTGTACTATTAGACTCCTCTCACATTGTAGAACATGTTTTCGTATTGATTTTTAAAATTTTGACTTAAAATTTTGAGCAAAATTTAATTATTTCTGCTTTTTATTTTTTAAGGCAAAAATAGAAAGCAGGTTGTACTTCTTGTTTTTGCCTTAAAAAATAAAAATCAAAACTTACCAGTTATTTACTGCTTAAAAAAATATCGGTCAGATTTTGCTTTTTGTTTTTGCCTTAAAATATAAAGAGCAGAAATAATTATTATTTTTTGTTCAAAATTTTAAAAGTTAAAATATAATCATTATTTTTTGCTTCTTATTATAAAATGCATAATTGGCACGTTCTCTGTTTTTTTTTATGTGAAAGCAGACGTAAAACTTCACTTTTTTCCGTACTTGTTTTTCTCTTTATGTTCCCTCACCCCATTTTATAGCACTCGCAAGATGCACAAGCACTCAAAAATGAGGAGTCAAACGGGTGACAAGTTTCTCGGAAACCATACATCGGTTCGAGACGCGGATCGCAAGGCGACAATTTTTAGGCAATTACGTCAGGCAGGTACTGTTCTAGGGATTTTCAAAAATGTTGAAAATTGACAAAATGGCGCGCTTTTTAAAAAATATAAAAAAACAGAATCGTTTATGGGGGTTTTCCCCCTCTTCCGCTGGAAATGAAGTTAGCCAAATTTCCGTAGAACAGTACCTGCCTGAAATTACTTAAAAAATGCCGCCTCCACGTCTCGATTGGACATCTGGTTTTCGAGAAAACTTGTGCGTTTAAAGTTTTTTTAACAAAATTTATATATGTATATTAGAATGGTCCATATTTTTTTTTTTTTCGAAAGTAACGAATAACGCACAGGGGTTTTGTTCCTTAGCATAACAGAGGTAAACTGTGACATTTTCAGTAAAAAATATTTATATTTAAACGTGCCTCAAGCGACCTCTATATTGAAAATCTGATTTATATGCTTTTTTTTTTACAAAAAAATCCCAATAACATTTTTATAAGCTCAAACTTTCAAATAACGCACGCACTTCGTTTTTAATTTAATTTTTCTTTGAAATGTGTTATCAAACATGAAAATTGGATTTAAATTATCAGAGTAATGATTTTTTACATTTCGAAAAAAAAACTAATTTTTTCTGTTCTATTAAAAAACTCGCAAAAATCTAAATTAAAAAAAAATTCAGTGAAATGCCCTGAAAATATTTTCTAAAACTATTCCTAATATAGATACAAAAGATGGTGCGATTACATTTAATTTTTGGTCGTTTCCAAATTTTTTATAGAAGTCTTTTTGGAAATTTCAAGTACATGAAAATATATTATTATGAAAAATATATTTGAATATTTTTATGAAAAAAATTCCAAAAAATCCAAAAATAAAAATTTTTAAAAAGACAAACAAGAAATTAACTAAGAATAGTTTTGGATCTATTTTGTGCTCCTATTGTACTATTTTTGTGCTGTAAAAAAAACCCAAAATCGGATAAAAAAAAAAATAACTAAATGTAGCTAAAAAAACTTGAACTAAAATTCTAAAATTCTAAATTCTTAAAGTGCCCTTTTCTGTCATATCGAACACAGAAAAAAAATCATAAAAAGCAAACAACATAGATTTTTTATTTGAAATGACTTCAATAATTCTTACAGTTGCTGTGTCTCAGAAAGGTAATCGAATTTTTAAAAAAAACCCTTTATTACGTGTTTTTGAAGGTACATTTTGAAAAACAAAAAAAGAAAAAACATTTTTTTAGCTTTCTGCCTACCTTAATGTAAACTAAAAAGGATATGCAAATATGTTTTACTTTTTCTTTTTTCCACTTTAAATGTGTGCGACGGGCACGTTCGACATTATGGAAATGCACATATTACTAGATATAATAATTTAAAATCTTCTATATATATATATTTAAATGGATGTATGTATGTGGGTATATGTTATATCATGTATAGACTCCAAAACCGCCGAACCAATCTTTATAAAATTTAGGGAATATTTTTTTAAGGGGTACTGAAGCAACATTCTGAGAGTATTTCTGTGAAGTTTGGTGTTGATTGGTCAAGTTGTACCTCCCATACAACCCAAATTGGCTTTATCGCCCATAAATAAAAAAAATGATTTATATCAGACGGGTTTAATCGTATAAAACTAAAATTTGGTAATTTTGTTCAGATGGTTACTTTCGGTGACCGTACAAAAATTGGGCGTGGTCATACTATATCTACGTCCACTTTTCAGAAATCATTTTAATTCCTGAGATGTTCAAGTTCTGATAGTTAATCTTGGTATGCAGGTGCTATAGGTCCAAGTGGCAGTCACTATGTATATATAAATGTTGTCACGCCCACTTTTACCGCCCACAAATCAGTAAAAATACTTTATATCAGACGGCTTTTGCCGTAGAAGACTAACATTTGCCAATTTAGTTCATATGATTACTGCCGGCCAATGCACAAAAAATGGGCATGGCCGCATTATATAATATACGCCCACTTTATCAAATTCATGCTTATTCCTGAGTAGTACACGTTTTGATAGTGAATCTTGGTATGCAGGTGCTTTGGATCCAAGTGGCAGTCACTATGTAAATATAAATGTTGTCACGCCCACTTTTACCGCCCAAAAATCTGTAGAAACGCTTTATATCAGACGGCTTTTACCGCAGAAGACTAAGATTTAGTAATTTAGTGCATATAGTCGCTGTCGAAAACTGTTAAGAAATGGGCGTGGTTGCACCATATCTTTACCCACTAGACATCTGTACGAATACATCCGAACGCCTCTTCAAAACATTTGCTTGAAACACGTATACATAGACTCTATCATTGTCAACAACCAACTACGAGTGAGTATACTACAAAACAAAACATTCAAGTACTGTACTCAAAACCGAAATGTTTTCAATATGAAATTTCCTCGCGTACTTGTGCTCTTATACCAAGTACATGTATATAAGTTAGATTAAATAAAAGAATGTGAAAACAATTCATACAAACCTTAAAAAGAATAAAATTTAATTTTTTAAACTTCAATACTTTTAAAAGAAAGTGAACAAAAATAAAATAAACTGAAAATAAAGTTGACCTTTTAGACATGATTTTTTAACTTGATCTTCATATCTATTTCGAGCTGTACAGCAAAATCTACTTGGTGTACTTGCTATGCTTTCAAAAGACAAAGTAGTCTGCATGAAAAATAGCTATGCAACCAACCCAAAGTTGTGTACACACTCTGTTAAGATCCAACCGGATGTTGTACACTACTCGCTTCAGCCTGTGTTAGATTTGAAAGTACTGTACACAAGTTTGAAAGATACTATAAAACGTGGTACTGTACGAAAGTGTGCACTTTGCTGCAAGCAAAACAAATGTATTCATGCAGATGTCTAATGCCCACTTCTTCGAAATCAGGTTATTCCTGAGTTGTACACGTTTTGATAGTAACACTTGATATGCAGGTGCTCTAAGTGGCAGTGAATATATATACATATATAAAATTTGCCACGCCCACTTACCACCCGCAAATAAAAAAGAAAAAAACGAAATGGCCAATTTCAGTCCTTGAAAGGACTTTGACCGAGCTTTTTATGATCAATAGTGTTGTGCGTGTTGTGGAATGTTTGAACACAACTGATCGAGAACTAGACCTACAAGTTTTATGCCGACTCCGAACGGCTTATGTTCTCAAGAAGCTTTTCATGGCAGTTTTTACTCTTTGAGGTTTGCTATTGTCTGCAGAGAAGTGACGGCCGAACAAAAAAATTAATTCAATCGAAAAAACTTTCTGTTTCAGCTGGGATCCGAACCAGGGTTCTCTGGCGTATGGGCCACTCACTCTACCCACTACGCCACGGAAGCCACTTTTTTTTTACCCACAAATCAATAGAACTTATATAAATCAGACGATTCTCATCGTTAAATACTAAAATTTGGTAATTAAATTCATACGCTTACTCTCGACAGCTTTGCAAAACATGTGAATGGTAGCACTATATCTGTGCCCACAGAAATAATTTAGAAATAATATTATTTTATTTATTTATTTATTAATGTATTAAAGTTAATTACAGTTTACAAATTATAACTAAGTAAGCACTAGCTGCCAGGTCTATCGCTTAGAAATAATTTAAATTCCTGAGATGTGAACGTTTTGATAGTCAAACTTGGTATGTAGGTGATATGGGTCCAATTGGCGCTCACTTTATACATAAATGTTGCCACGCCCACTTTTAACGCCCACAAATCCGTAAAAAGGATATATATCAGACATTTTTCATATGGTTACTGTCAGAACCCTTAACAAAATGGGCGTGTCGCACTTTATCTACGCAGACTTTTCATAAATCATTGTAATTTCTGAGCTGTACACGTTTTGATGGTGATACTTTGTATGCAATGTGACCAAGTGGCGGTCACTATATATATAAATGTTGCCATGCCAAGTTTTTCTGCTCATCTATTTATTTTATTTTTTTATTTTATTTATTTATAATTTCATAATTGTACATTAAGATTAATCTTTTTTTGTACATCAAAAGAGGTAAAACAATGTAATAGACAAAACTTAATAATCATTTACTTAAATTAACATTTTACTTAAGGCTATGATATTAATAATTTAACAATAAAAAGAAAATTTTCTGTGGAAAATACGCACAGAAAAGGAATTGAGTCAGATAAAGAACAGTTATAGAGAAAATGTAGAAACAGTTATAGTTAAAGAGATGAAGAGTAGTTATAAATTGCGCGTTTAAAGCTGACTATATTAGTAATTTGTTTTAAAAAGATATGTAGTGAATTCCAAAGTCGTATGGTGCTTATGAAGAAGAATCTACTGCTGTTAAGGTAGTTGTGTCTAGGAACAATAAAATTGGTCGATCGAACATATAGGAAAAACTGTAATTTTCATATAGATACCTAGGTCACTGTGTATTCATAAGTCTGTGTAAAAATATAATATTTCGCATATTCAAGTATTCAATTAAGTTACAACCAAGAATGTCCTTGCTTTTCGAACAAATATGGTCAAATCGATGAATTTTAAAAACATACCTAGCAGCATTAGTGAAAGCCACAAGGAGCTTGTGCTGGGACTGTGAGTCTAATTTACTATAAACAACTTCTGCAAAAGTTATATGTGGCATAATTAATTATATAACAAGTTTTCGCCTAGTCTCTAGGGGCATATAATCAGAAGAAGCACGTAAGTATTGTAAGGCTCCGTAGATTTTGCTTAGTGTATTATTAATGTGGTCGCAACAAGTAAGCTTAGAATTTATAATGTAACCAAGGTTTTTCACTTTACTAACAAGTTCGAGTTTATCAGCTCCAATAAATAAAGGTGGAATATCAACAAAGCAAGAATCATTAGTCCAATTGTTAAGCAAAGATAAATCTTTTAAATCTTCTAAAAGACCTGGAGGTCGAGAAAGGTAAAGCTGAATATCGTCACCATAAGCATGAACAAATGCGTAGTTACAAACAGTGAAAATATCATTTAAAAAAATGGAAAATAGTAAAGGACCCAAAATTGACCCTTGTGGAACACCAGCATTAACAGTTTGTAGCGATGAAAAGTTGTTTCCAACTCTTACCCTCTGCATTCTGCCTTCTAGGTAATTGGATACAAGTTTGACTGCACTCTCACTAAACTTGAATAGATTTTTAAGTTTGGAACAAAGCAGATTGTGGTTGACCGAGTCAAAAGCTTTGGAAAAGTCAACGAGGCATAGAAGAGTAATAAAATTTTTATCATAAGAAATTCTAATATCATCCAAAACCTTCATTGTTGCTGCCGCACAGCTGTGACCGGTTCGAAAACCAGACTGAAGTGGCGATAAAAGGTTGTTTGCATTTAAATATTCTGAAATTTGATTATACGTTATTCGTTCGAAGACCTTACAAAGGGCAGGGAGTATACTTATGGGTCTGAAATTCTTTGGATCAGAAGCAGAAGTAGTTTTGGGAACAGGTATAACCGTGGCTATTTTCCATGTTTCAGGGAACCGAGAGCAAGTTTTACAGTGATTGATAATATGGGTCAAGGGCGCTAAAATAAAGTGTATTACCAATTTAATAAATTTTATAGGCATTTCATCAAACCCAACTGCATTCGAACTTATATTCGTGATACTCTTAGCAACATAATCTTCACTAACGGGTAAAAACTTAAACGAGGGAAAGGTATAATGACAAATTCGTTCTGAAAACTCCTGATTGTTACGAGTTATAATAGGGTTCGGCCATCCATTAGACAAAAAAGAGTTATTGAGTAAGTTGGGATCAAAATTACATTGACTTGGCTCTTTACTGAGAACCCTATATTTTTTTAAATTATTCCATAATTCCTTCGAGCTTAAGCCAGGATTTAGCTTAACACTGAAAAATTTAGTTTTTTCTTGTCGAACAATCAGAGTAGCTGTATTACGGGCTATTCTGTAATTTTCCCAATTTTCATTTGACCTTATGTTTTTCCATTTCGAATAGAGCTTATTTCTTACTTTTATAGCAGACATAGCACGACTTGTAAGCCAAGGACAAGAATTATTAGAAGTTTGAATTAAGCGTAACGGCACATGACGGTTAAAAAGGACATTTAATTTATGCATGAATAGTCTAAGCTTGTCATCCACTGAGCTAAAATGCCAGCAGTCAGTCCAATCTATAGCTGCTAAGTCATAATGAAGAGCAGAAAAATCTATTGATTTATAGTCGTGATAACAAAAATCGATCTGAGAAGTTCTTCCAAGGTTGATATTAAGGCAACAAAATATTAGATAATGGTCGGACAAAAAACCCATTTGATCGTACTTTAAAACATAAGAACAATCAGATACAAAACAAACATCAAGAAGACTAGGTTCACAACCATGCATATAACGAGTAGCAATACCAGAATTAATTACATTTAAGCCACACATTGAAGACAAATAGAGCAGGTTATCAGTAGAAAAGCCTTTTCGCAGTAAGTTTATATTAAAGTCGCCACAAACAAAGAAGAAATCATCATATTCAATAATTTTAGAATTAAGGTAAGAGAAAAACTGTTCTGGACTGTTGCTACGATGAGGGTTGTACACACATGAGACTAAGGTTTTTGTATTATGCCCAATTACTTCAATATTAAGATACTCACAGAAACCAGCACTTTTATTTACAAACGTTACATTGAGATTAGACTTAAAAAAAAAAAGGTATACCACCTACTCTTCGTCCCCACCTGTCATTACGAAACATTCTAAAGCCGTTAAAATTATAAATATTATCAGGAATATCAGTTTTAAACCATGTTTCAGTGACACAAACTATATCAACAGCTGAATTCTCAAATACATAGCTTGCTTGGTCTAGTTTAATTCCGTTTAAGCTACGTGCATTAAAATGCACTATGTTTAAGCCATCACCCTGTTTACATAGCACATTAATTAAAGCTTTTTAATTGCCAGTAGCACCATAAGACAAACTATCAGAACGCATCATAACTTATAATACACATATAAACAATCAGCTTTAATCAAATTTAGGATGCAAATCACATATAGATATAATAAAGAGACAGAATTATTGAAGAGAGTGAGTAAAGAGTGAGCAAGAAAAGTAAAACAAATAAGTAAAATAAGTGCACAAGAGAAAAACAGGAAAGAGAATCAAATGCTTATATATAAACAGAAAAATAACATGTTATAAATATTTATGCAATACTCATATAACATATATATCCTCATTATTTTCTTTTGTTAAGAATTTCCGATGATCAGCTTCATGTTGCAGCGATGCAATCTACGTCTTGCTTGCTATTCACCTGCTTCGCCTCACCATCACGGGTTGCTCTGACATAAACATAGCCACGCAACGAAAATACAGCAACAACACGATTTTCACGCTTAAGCTGGTTCGCATAGACCATGATAGCACGGTTTGTTTTGCTCAAGCTCTCATGTAATTATAGCGTTCCTCCTCCCCAACAACCTATGTCGCTAAGCAATGACTGTCGCTTGTAGGTTTTGCGGAATGCAGAAATAGATTTAAGGAGAGTAGTGCGTTCATAAGGCGAGGAGAGTTTAACAACCGCAAGGTTCTCATTAGCTGCAAAAGGTAGGCCACTCATGATAACATCACTTGAGACAGCATAATTCTCGTATGACTCAACTTGATTTTTTAGCGCTATTATTTCTTCATTCAGCGCTTGCAAAAGTCCAGTATCATTTGCTTTGTTTAGCATTCGATCTGCTATGATCTGCTTAAGCTCTAGTACCTCCTCTTTTAGCACACTAAATTCAGCACATGCAGCCTCGACCACAGCAACTCTCTCAATTACATTCCTAATAGTAGACCGCACATTTGCTATCTCAGCTGATACTTAACCTATTCTCTGCATAACTCTTCCTTCAGATGTATTAATCGCTTCAGTTAGTTGCTCAACGATGCTTTCTCGGATTAAGGTTAATTTAGCGGTCAGATTTGCATCGGAGACAGAAGATGTAGTTGAGGCTGATGAGTCATTCAGCCTAGTGTCTGATAATCCGAGGGGAGTCACTGCGGCTCAAAGCTGCACTTCGAGTGTTTTTGGTTGCTGTAGACATAATTTTTAAATTTATTTATCAAATTGACGAGTGCAGACAGATTGAATTTTTAATTAAAATACGTCAAACGATTCAGAATTTCGCGTTTAATATGATGGTGATGAGAATCAAGATTTTACTATTAAAATATCAACGAAAGGTGTTTGGTTCGGTTCCTCAAAATAATGCTTTATGTTATGATGATTCGCCAAATGTTTCGACTGTAGCGATAGCCATCCGTGATGAGCTGGAATAGTTTGAAATAGAAAAAAAACAAACGAAATGGCTATTTCAGCCCTTGAAAAGACTGACCCAGCTTCTTATGATCAATTGTGTTGTGCGTGTTGTGAAATGTTTGAACACAAATGATCGAAAACTGAACCTGTAAGTTTTATGCCGACTCCGAACGGCTTATGTTCTCAAGAAGCTTTTCATGCCAGTTTTTACTCTGAGGTTTGCCATTGTCTGCATAGAGATGACGGCCGAACCGAAAAATTAATTCAAGTGAATAAAATTCTTGTGCCAGATGGAATTTGAACCTGTGTTATATGGCATACAAGCTGCGCACCTCAACCAGTATACCACGGAATGGTTTGAAATATGCTCTAAAAATTGAGTTTTTTTGTGAAAATATTTACTGGTGTGGTAGTTAAAAATAACAAACGGCAGAAATAATAGTAATGAAAAAGTTCTTCCAATCTGCACCAATAAATTTTAGATCTTTGCAGTCGGACCAGAGGTAATGCGGTAATTAATTTTTTAAACTTTTTTTTTATATTATTTTCACTAAAATTCAAATAAAACTTTTTTTTTTTTTTTGCCATGTTACTTTTAGTCAAATAAATTATCTATTGATGATAAAAAGTGTAAAGTGAAGAATTAAATTGAATGAAATTACAAAAAAATTACACATTTTTTAAATTTTACAATTTATTTGACTAAAAGTTGTATGGGAAAAAATTCATTGAATTTTAGTGAAAATAATTTGAAACAAGTTTAAAAAAAAAAAAAATGTATGATTTTTTGATGCAAAAGAACTTCTTCATTACTCTTATTTGTAAAACCGTTTGTTTTTTTAACTACCATGCCAGTCAATATTTTTAGTCGAAATATTTTGGGGATCATCATAACATAAGCCATGGATTATTTTAAAGAAACCGGGCTTAACAACTTTTTTTTTTTAAGGAGCGTGAGGCGAATTAATGTATATATGTGTGTGGGTATATGTGTATATCACGTAAAGACTCCGAAATCGCTAAGCCAATTTTTATACCAAAGCATTGAAAGGGTTCCTGTGAAGTTAGGTGCCGATCGTAAAAGGCACCTTAAATACACCTAAAATTTTCGATATCGAACAGTTTTGGAATTATAAGTCGCACATCCTCGGAATTCAGTATTCGACCTCAACTTACACATGCCGTTCCACTGGTAACATTTTATGGGCGTTGGACGAGAGGCGTAGTACTTTTTCAGCACCCAAAATTTTCGGTATAGCTTTCGAAATAAGTCACCCATCAATGAAACTCGGTACGAACTTACTATAAAAGCATGGTTTCACTAAAGCTACGCCCTTTTTTAGAGGATAAGCGCTGAAAAAAATACATAAGATCAGTTCTTTTTATCTATTGAATTAAGTATTCAGCTTTATTTTTGATTATATGGATTAGAAAAATATAAAAATTGACAATTTCCTTATCCATCTGCACTCGATTTGCTGACAACAGCTAAGGCAGCTATAGTGGTAGCAGCTACGAAAACATGAAGTGACGATTGCTGAAATGAGAAGAGCGAACAATTAATAAACGAGAATGTGGGAGTCATTGCATAATTTGTCGATAGTCACGCATTTTATGAGAATTTGAGTCTTCTATCTATTGTATTAGTAGCATTACTCTTTTAAAATACAATTTTAAAGATTATGTTCCAAGAAGTTTTAGTGGAGGTGTAACCGCAAAAGTAAAAAGTTAGACGAATTGACTAAAAAGCACTTTTATCACTGCACGCGTGATTTTCGCCTTCATTTTTCTTAATCAGCGTTCTTGTCTTTTTATAGTTAGAAAATTATTGAATATATTTCCTCAAATTTATTTACTTCAAGCTTACGATATATACGTAATTTTGCAGAAGTTAAAACTGAGTCTAATTGACTAAAAATCCATTTTACTCATGGCTGAATTGTAATGTTGTCCCAGAGTGTCGTTCTCTCTTCTCAGTACCCATAATTGCCAAAATCAATTATACTTTTTTGTGTACATTTTACCAATTAAATCGCTTGCGACAACCTTATGATAAAACCATGATTTTACAATTGCGGGCGAAATTTTTACCTTCACATTCTTATAGAGTTCGTATTTTTAAGCAATAAGCAACTTTAAGTACTCAATTTGTTCCTTTCGAGCACGATGAGGAAGTATATACAAAATATGTGTTTAACTCGCGAGAAGCAACATTTGATTGGCAACATGCTTACGAATATGAACACGAGTAAACAGAAGACAACACACATACTTTTATTTTGTATCACTAATAAGTACAACAACGGTTAGAAGCAATTGGTTACAGTGCTTTATCGTTATACAAAATGAAGGTATAGAGTTCCGCAAATTTATATAATTCCAGTATGGTTAAATTATAAGATTGGCTAAGGGATGACTGTGCTGTCTTTGTCAGTGACCATAGCTGTCAAAATCAGCAAATTCGAATGGAAAGGAAAACTGCGGCCGTTTAAAATTTTTTGAAAATTTGAAAATTTAAAAAAGTATTTACAAAAATTAACATTGAATCATATGGCATAAAAGTTAATTTAAAATCCTTCAAAGCTTCCGGATCAATGTATACAGTTAAAAAAGCATAAACGATAACATTTAAAATATTATAAAATCAGAAATGTTGTCAAAATTTATATTATGATATAACTCAATAATTAATTATTGAACAATTTTGATATGTCAATCTTGCCTCCATGTAAATTGGAACTACACCGAGCAAAATAATTACGAACATTTATTACGAGCAAAATAAGGTCATATATTTGGAGTTGCGCGTACATAAAGAATACAACTAAATTGGAACTTGAGAATTTCGGTTGGATACTAAATAATTCAGAATATTTATTTGAATGGTGTAATGCAGTGGAGCTCACGAAATTTTACAAATGAGCAACTGATATTTAAAAAACAAAATTAAACACAATTTTGCAGATCGTAACTTTTGGCAATGAAAACAAAAAAACAAAACTGAAAAAATTTAAATGACATTAACTAGACTTAACTGCGAGTAGACTTAACTTCTACTGCTGTTACAAACAAAACAAAAACAAATCCTGTGTGCGTTAACACACAAGCAACGGGATAATTTGCATGCATTTGTTCTTGTTCCTTACTAATCTGATGATCGTCAACAGCGGCTTGTGGTGCTGTTATTTGCATTATTGTTTTTTGTAGATTGTGTTGTTTTTTATACGTGGTTTGGCTTTCGCATAAGCGCAAAGATAAAGCTTATAATAGAAAAAATTTGTATGGCGGGTAAAGCGAGCAAGATGAGCTACTGGATGAGCATGTATGGTGTAATGGATCACAATTGTCATTACCAGTCAAAGACGTTATGTTAGACATCGAAGAATCTGAAGGTAAAATAAGACAATTTCATATAATTAAGCTTTATATGCATTTGTATACTAATAATTTAAATTTAAAGCTGGAGAAGAATTCTGGAGAATGAGCTGGAGAAGAAAATGGTTCTGAATAACATTTTTCCAATGAAATTTCAAAACACAACACTGGAAATATTTTTTTATTCAAATATTGATAAATTAACTTTTATTAATTTTTCATTTAAATTTTCATAAAATCTCACGCACAATAGTAAAACTGCTTTTTGGCCAATTAGCCTCACTTTTAACATCTGGAAATTTATAAACAGCCCATTTGTAACGTAAACTTGGCGTAAATAAATTTGTAGAAATATATTCTCAATAATTTTCTTGTTATAAAAGGACTAGAACGCTGATAAAGGAAAGTAAAGGCGATAATCGCGCGTGAAGTGATAATATGCTTTTTGGTCAATTTGCCTCACTTTTGTCTTCTGCAAATTTGTTAATAGCATAATAGCAGCATAATCGTGGAGTTAAGACCGTATGATACTTCATTATTTTTGAGCAATTTTTAAATCTGAAAACAAGTGGCGCGTGGACAGGACAGTTATATTTTGTAAGAAAAGGATAAACGTTATTACTTTTTTAATTCTGGTGTTCTTAAGAGCAGCTCCATTTAATAAAGTAATATTAGCTACACACATCACTTTCAATTCAGCATACATTTTTCATAAGTAGTTTTAACTCTTAAAATGTCAAGTTAATTATTAACAGCAAAATATTTCACAGTAAATATTTGATCGAAACTTAACGACGAAAGAATTGAAAGAAACGGCAAAATCAATGCATTGAAAATGCAGTCCGTCCCACATTTTTTTCTTCAATTCGTACTCGCTCACACCATACAGTTTCATATAAATCTGCTTGAAGTCCACATAGTGACGGCAGGCAGACCAAAGCAGGCACAGCAAGAAACTGGTGTGTCCTGGTTTCTCGCAGCTGATTTTGCGTGTTTGTCTAATTTGTGTTAATGTTTGAAGGACAATTTTTTTAAACGCAGTTTTAACGCAAGGAAGAATTTATATTAGATGTATTTTATGTTTATGACTTCTTGGTTGGACGAAACACACAAAAAGATAATAAGCATCAGCGCACGTGCATATATTATGATAAACACACAAAAACAACACCATGAAAACACAACATAGCAGCGAGTGTGAAGATTGTTTTTTTTCTTGTGCATCGATATTGTTGTTGTTGGTGATTAATTTTTCGAATTAACAGCGCAAATTATGCATTGATGAAATAACCAACTGTTGGGCATGTAAAATAGATGAAAAATAATTAATACACATTTTGTGGAATTCGAACTCAAAGTACTGTTTTGATTTTGTTTTCATCATCTTTTGAGTGCAAAAAGAATTAAAAAAAAAAACAGCAACAACAGAATAGATTCGTTGGAACACGCATACAAACAGCAGCGGCTGAGTCGGCGCACATGATAGAGTGAGGGTTGTGTTTTGTTTTTAAAATTAAGTGTCTTATGTGGCTTATGTGAAATTAAGTGTCTTATGTGGCTTTCGATAGTTTTGAGTATACTGAATTCAAAGTTTGAGGGCTATTAACTTTTTTTATATTTTAAAATTTATTTAGGATACGCATGTGGGGCTTAATTGTATAATTACAAAATTTAGAAATCGTTCCTTATTTCAATAAGGACTTAATGTGGTATTTTTTAGAATTGGTTTGTCGTATGTGGCAATTTCACACTTTTTTTAACTTAAATAGGAACATACGACATAATTTTTTTAAAACCTATGGGAAAACTATTTTGCTATTACATACGACAAGAATTTGATAATAAGTTGCCACATAGTGCATACAACATACGTCAGAATAAGTCCTCTGAATCTCAGTAACGACTTAAGATATCGAAAAAGTGACCACGCCAAACAAAAGAGACACGCTCAATACTTAAGGAACCTATTCTAACTCATAACCGATAAAATGCCACATACACTTAATTTCACAGGCGACGAAGTGTGTGCAATCGAGAGCGAGTGCAAGTGTAAAGCTTATTTTCTCTTTTTTTTTGTTTATAAATAAATTAACCTTTAGCTTTCCCAAACAAAACAAGCGAAGTGAATAAATAGCAACAATACTTAATGCTGTCCACAAGGTACGCATATTTATGCCCGCTTTTCCGCACTCAATACAAATTTCGAGGAAACCAAAAACAAACAAAAGTTTCAACTTGTTCTTTGCTTTGTGTTGTTTGGGACAGCTGTGCTTTCAATCAAGGTTGAATAATATAGGTTAAGTCACTTGAGAGGAAAGCACTCTTTTTCGCCTTCGCTCGAATTGTCCAAAAAATTTGTTAGCTAAAATCTGTACAGATTCAGAAAAATTGTTCAGATTTTTTGTTAATGGTTTCTTTTCATTCATTCTGACAGTTCGATCGAGCTTCTTTCAAGCGACTTAACTTATTAAAAATCCTTGCTTTTAATCAAAACAAAATTAAAAAGACACATTGCGGATCATTTTTCACAATAGAAAAGATAAGAAAAAACGAAATATGAAAAAACAACAAAAGAAAACAATAACAAAATCTATCAATCTATCTATCTTGGATGTTTGAGTGAGTGTTATTTTTGTTGTGAGCATGAGCAAGTGTGTGTTTTGAGTTGCTGTTGTTGTTGGTAAATGTTTTTTTCTTGGAGAAGCATTCATAGCAAAAGAAATGCGAAAAAAAAAACAAAATAACAAACTATGTCGCACTCTGTGAAGCTTATTTGTAGAGCGGGTTGCTATCTCTGCCTGCCTGTCTGCTTCGGCTTTTACCTTACGGGCGGCCTTACACTTCTGGGAGCATAGGGCAGTCTTTGAATTTGTATTTTCAAAGGGAAATGCTATATCAATTTTCAGAACTATATTCGATTATTTACTTTTTGAGAAATTTTTACACAATTGAGTCCACATACGCTGTCTGCCTCCACTACGACTTCTGCAAATTGGGCTCTTGCTTTGATAATATCATTTCAAGTTTAGGACAGACAATCAAGACTATATTCGATCAGTTCACGTTTATGCCACGAATGTATTAGTCTTTTATGCCTTAGACTAGAGTTGGGCAAAATCAGCACTTTGGCACTGTGCGACCGAGCGTGCTGACTGCGTGCTAAGCGTGCTAGATGAGGGGTGTTTCCATTGCACGGGTAAAAGAGAGAAAAATTGAGCGCGTGCCAAGCGTGCATGATGAGGGGGCTTGCTATAGCACGGGTAAAGGAGAGAAAAATTGAGAGCGTGCTCGGTATTCTTCATATGAAGAAAGAGAGTGAGATATAAGAGAGAGATAGTGCCGCAAAACCAATTCACTCACATGCCCTGAAGGAAATGTGTGAATAATTGCAGAATCACAGAGTTAGGACCGTGCGAATAATCGAGTAATTAATTTTTCAGATTTTATGAATTTAAAACAAGTAAATAACAAACTTCAAGAACATTACTAAACTTTTTTGCACTTAACATATTTGATTAATCATATTCCTGAATAATCGAATAATTACTCAAAGAATTAATCATAATTTTCGGCCCTATTAATCGGCCCATCAGTGATTTGAATAATCCGAAAAACTGTTTAATCGATGAATCAGTTAATTTGGAATATGTTTTTTCAACAAAAGAATTACTCAATTAATCGCACGGCCCTAGTAATAACGCAATATATTAACAAATTTCTTCTATTGTTATTACACTTCGAGAAATGTTGATGGCTATTTTTAAGAATATTTAACTTAAACAATTTCCTTACTCTCTACTACAAAGATACTAAGGTTTTTGCAGTGCTTCAGAAATTTTTTTCAGATGAAAAAAATATGGTCTAATTATAAAAGCCTGTTTTAAAATACTTTTTGAAGAAAATTCCTTTTTGTAGTGAGTTACAGCACTTAACCATCATACAATGTCGCTATAATGTAGGTACTTTTAACCCTAACTTATATGATATATGATAATTAACCCTAAACTTCTAATGAAGATTAAAGTGAGCTCACGCCTTTTAGTGTTGTAAATAAATGATGTTTAGTGTAGTAAATGTGTTGATTAACACCGCCCCTGTGGGCGCTGAAGGCACCCTGGGGGCGGTATTGAGCTCACAACAATTTGGGGTGCGCTAAGATGCTGCTAGTGGGCGGTAGGAAAATGGAAACCACTTTTAATTTTAATAAATTGTTTCGGTTAAAGGAAAATTAAGCAGTGCGCACTATTCATACAATAATCAAATTTTTCCGAATACACATATAAACAGTTTTTGCGCGGTGGAAACGACATTACTAGTTCGATTCAGTATATAAAAAAACCACTTTCAAATTTCAATGTCGGTTTGATCTTTATTTTTAGACAGATTTTTCGGTTTTTTTATCTATCGAAAAATATTGCCCTAGTTATGTTCAAATAACTCCAAAACTATGTGATCATTAAACAAACTCGATATATGGTCAAAAACTAGACACTTACACCTTTTATTTAAGCTGTCACTCGTACCGTTCCGACAATTTTTGGAGAAGTTTTCTGAATACTACATTCGTAAAAGAGTTAAAAAATAACATTTTTTTAAAAAAATCCAAAGTTCAAGAACGCCAAAGAATAATAAAAACCTAAAGTTTTTCAGCTTTTTCCCCTAGATGTTATGAGGAATGTTTTTACAAAATTTTTTAGATACTTGGCATGTTTGTAGCAGGTCGGATTCAATATTTACATACGTTTTAGTGAACTTACCCAAAATTGAGTGCACAAAAATCGGCTTTGAGTTTTGATGATGACTGCACTGCACTTTTCCTAGCACATACAAAAATTCACTGTAGATATAATAAATTTATTACAATAGTGCGATTATCAAATTTTTGTTCTGAACCAGAGTTGCTACTCTTGTTGTGATCCTCCCTATGAGGATACCCGTAGGTTCTTCCCTGAACAATCCTACCAACTCGTCCTTATCAAAAAAAATACTCATGAGTTACATTTATGCCCACGGGCATAGATGTACATCGTGAGGTTACCTTGAGTTTTTATAGGCAGGGTAGCTGCCAGAACCTAGGCAGCCGCGAGGTTGCTGGAAGGGTGCAGTGGGTATTGTAATGGCTCACCAGCCAGCAGTATACTTACTCTTATTGGGTGCTTTCGTGGTCCTGGTTCCCAATGAATAATTCCGCAAGGGTTATATTTGTATTTAGGAGTTTATTGTTTTAATCTGCAACAACGGGCTGCTTCTTGTTAGCAAGCTTTTTAACAAATTCTCTTTACAACTTAAAAGCACCGATATTTATAACAAATATCTGGCTGCCTCAATCTTCACATTCTTATTTAATTACTTAGTTGACAGTTTTTTTGTCACATACTTAAATTTGACTTACTTACTAATTGGCTAATTGTAACACTTATTTAATCTACAAGGTATTTCCCCATAACTTGGCCGAGTTTCAAGTTATGCGGAAACGTTCTTGTGTTTAACATATGTAGAATGCTCAAGTTGCATTTCATTAGTCATGTTTTTATTTTCAAAAGGCGGAACTCTTGTTACGCTAAATATTGTCCAAGTGCAAGCTACAGTAAATAAAATACCATAAATGCATGCAATTACAACAATAAAATATTAATTAAAAATGCTGTCAATGCATTTTGCGCCCAATGTAGAAGGCAAAGCGGTGTCAGTTTATTTCTCACAGTGAGACAATAACAACACACCGGCGGCACAGCTTGTTATTTAAGCTGGTCGCTGGGTACCGGCTGGTAGCACGCGACGAGCTTAAACTGTTTTACGCCTTATCGCTGACGCTGCATTTTCATGCACTTGAACTTGGCATTGACTTTGAATTTATTAGGTGAATTTATTAAGTTTGTTGTATGGCACCAGAGGTAGTGCCTACAAATATGCATTGATTTAAGTCTTGCATTGGTTTTAATAGTTGTGACTCAGTGACTCACAGCACTCTGTAAATTCCTATAATAAAAACTGGGAAATAACCTAATAAGCCTCGAAATAACAAAAATGACAATTTCTTGATATAAAAAAGTTTCGCTCGCGCTATTTTAAAACGTTTAAATTTTGGAAAGAAATTTTCTAAAAGTTGTGTTTCAAAATGGCAGCAAGAATATTTAAGTGTATAAATTCTCCGTACAATTTTTGTTACATGGTGGTTTATTTACAACAGCCAAATATACTTGATGTTGATGATTTAACTCGTGATTTAGGTTTGAGTAAGAAAAACTTCCAACTGCTTTTATCAAGATTGAAAAATCGGGAAATTAAGCTGCAGGTATAATTAAAGTTATAAATAAATTAAAACGTTTAAAAGTGCTTTCAATTACAGATGTTAGGAATTTATCAACTTGAACACGAAGCGAATACTTGGCACAATTATTTTACAAGAAAAAGATGATTTGCTATTGCAAGCACATCCCATATTTATTTAACAAAATGAACCAAAGATTTGAAGAAAACGAATGGAGGTTATTTATTGATGGAAGTTAAACCAGCATTAAAGCAGCTTTGTTGCATAATGGCAATGATAAACCAGCGATTCCTGTTGCTTATGCAGTTGGAGTTAAGGAATCATATGATATAATGAAGGAAATTTGGCCCTTAATAGAATATTCAAAATTTAATTTCAAAATTATTGCTGACTATAAAGTTATTGCACTTGTTATGGGTCTGCAAACCGGATATACGAAATTTTGTTGTGACTTGTGCTTATGGGACAGTAGAAATCGTGAGCAATATTATATCCGCGACAAGTGGCCTGAACGCAAAGAATACATACCTGGTAAAGATAATGTCAAAGGTAATCCTTTAAGGACAGATCGAATAATTCCGCCTCCACTACATATAAAACTGGGCCTTTGTCGCAGGATGGAACAGCTTTTCAATTTTTAACAGAAACTTTTCCAAATATATCAGCCGCAAAAATCAAAGAAGGCGTCTTCAATGGACCACAAATCCGAAGGATCTTAGCAAGAGAAGAGTTCGAGCAGCATCTGTCATTAAATGAGCTTAAAGCCTACAAATCTTTCATCGATGTGGTCAACGGTTTCTTGGGAAATAATCGTGCTCGAAATGCAGGACAGCTTATGAATAAATTGATGGACAACTACCAAGAAGTTAGAGCTAAAATGTCCCTTAAAAATCATTTTTTAAAATGCCACTTTGAAACTTTAGGTAGTTTTAGCAACGAGCATGGTGAACGTTTTCACCAAGATATTTCAAAAATTGAAGAACGATTTCATGAGCGTTTTCGCTTGGGGAATACTGATGGTCTCTTCTGCGTGACTCTACGTTCCAATATAGTAAAAAAAGATCTAGTAATCGTTTTTGAAAATACTTTTTTTAATTGCATTACTTTTTAAAAAATAAAAGTCATCAATATGATAGAAATTCTAAAATGCAAAACTTAACTTTAAATTTCGGTGCACATAACGTTGCATAAGGCAACATTCAAATTTGTGGCATAAAATTTGCAGGATTATGTTGCGAAAACCCCGATTTCCGATCTTGTTTTTTTTTAAATTTATTGCAAAAAGTACAACAAAGCAATTTCTTAAGATTTCCTTTATTCTCATTTTTCCTTTATTATTAAGAAACCTCAAAGTCGACTTTTGTGCACTCAATTTTGGGTAAGTTCATTTAAACGTCTGTAAGTAATGAATCCGACCTTCTACAAAATTGCAACATATCTTAAAATTTTTGTAAAAATATTCCTCATAACATCTTGGGGAAAAAGCTGGAAAACTTTACATTTTTCTTATTCTTTGGCGTTCTTGAACTTTGAATTTAAAAAAAAAAACGGTATTTTTTAACTCTTTTACAGATGTAGTATTCAGAAAATTTCTCCAAAAATTGTCGGAACGGAACGAGTGACAGCTTAAATAAAAGGTGTAAGTGTCTAGTTTTTGTCCATATATCGAATTTGTTTAATGATCACATAGATTTGGAGTTATTTGAACATAACTAGGGCAATATTATTCGAAAGATAAAAAAACCGAAAAATCGGTATAAAAATAAAAACCGAACCAACATTAAAATTCGAAAGTCGTTCCTATAATCTAGAAACAATACTGAATCGAAATAGCTACATCATTTCCGCCGCGCAAAAATGTTTTCTAAAAGTGTATATCAGTGGTTTGTCGCTCTAAATAAGGAGAAAAAAACAAGGGATTCAATCACCCTGTCTATTAGAGGCTTTCGAATTGTGAAGCGAATAAAAGTTTGAAGCGAAATTAATAAATGTATGGACACCGTAAATATTGACCGATACCCCGTTCTGACAGTGCTGCAATCAGTTGGCAAATTAGAAAGAGTCAAAACTGGTTTGTGCACATGTAAAAAAAAAACCCCAATAAAAGGACTGTTTCAAAAACAAAACTAATGAGAAAAAAACTAAGAAAAATTTGTTGCATATTAGTAAAGACACAATATTTTCAAATTTATGCTACGTAGCCACGTAACTTCCATTATAAGTTTTGAAGCTAATACACTTGTTGAAGGTGTTTGCTTTATTGATAAAAATTGAAAGCAATATTTGCAATGAAATTAAATTTTAATTAAACTTACAATTTTGGAAACTGAATTCAAAAATGTTGTAAAATTTACGAGCGAAAAAATTAAACACTAAAAAGCGAGGGAAATTTTCTTCAGTTATTGTTCTTTTAATTATAAAAAAAATGCATATTATTGAACTTTTAATTTTTAGAGTGTATTAACCTTTATCTGAAGTAAGGAAAATATATATTCATTATACTTTTTGATTCTTAGGTTCTTCAAGCCGAATATTAGACGGAAGCGGAAATTTAAACGAATGTCGATTGAGTTTGAGCCAAATATGCAGTATGAATATATGGAACCATCAACATATTCCGGTTCTATAAAGAAGCGTGTGCTTAAGCCTGAAACTCACAGATCTTCAATATTTTTTACTGGTAAACGTAAGAGATCCAATAAGGATCGATATTGCGATTTTGAAGTGGATAAGCTTCAGTCATCGAGCTTGCCTAGGCAAAACTTGATATGGTCTGGAAATAATTGTGTAGGAGACTACAGAAACAGAATTATAAGTTTTTCTCCAACCTCTCAGCCTTCAGCCGGCCGAATACTACCCTTAAATGAGGGCTTAATATCGAAAATTGAAAAAATATCGCAATTGCAAAAATCTATCTATAAAATAGAAGATACCAATAAATCCATTCTTGGAAATAAAATAATTGAAAAGTCAAAGAGGAAATCAGACAATCAACTGCAATCACAAAAAGGAGATGTTATTTCCGATATAAATAAAGAAACAATGTGCAGGAAAAAATACAATAGACTAAAAAGAGAAAAGCTCAAATGTCACATTCAGTTTCAAGAACATATTTATATGGAGTGTGAAGAATTGTATGACTTTTCTAGTTCAAGCTCATTAAGCAGTTCGGAATCCGAGGGTGAACAAACAAACGATTCTGATCGAGAAGGCGATGATGAACTAACGGATTGGCCCGGTAACGAAGGTAGTATTTTCTATGATTCAAAATCTGATCTAAAGAGAAAGCTAACAAAAAAGCCACAGTGGCTTTCATTAAAATCGGACGAGACTGCATCCATTCCGGAAGATGACATTCTTATGAGATTTAGTAATTGCCAAGTAAATATTAAAGATACAATTGAAATAAAATTCCAGTCATCGAATCCTATTGCAATAAAAAAACACATGTCTCTAAAAAAATCTTACAATCATCTAGAGAGCGATATAACGGTTCCTTTGAAACAGATCGAAAGCGAAATGTCAGGAGAAACGTCGAATAATTTTTTGTCGTCACCATCGTGTCAGTCAACCGAGGTGCGTGAAATTAGAGCTGGATGCCGTAGAATTAAATATGAACGACCTGGCTATAGCATTAAAACAAGTGTCAACGAGAGATTAGCTAGGTTCTTGCAGGATGCTGCACAAGCACAAATCCAATTTCCGGATATTGGAATTTATGAACGCGAAAGTTTAATTAATTTATCGAAATTATATTCTTTACATATATCTTTGGATAAAGGCTGCGCAGTTCTTACTAAAACTTGGTAAGAAAAATTCATATATTTTCATACTGTAAAGACATATACAAAACAAATGCACAGTTTATATTGTTTTCTTTAACTAATAAAAGGATACTTCTTAAAACGCTTATGCTTAAGTTTACTTTGATGAACCTGCTGAATTTCAAGGGGTTGCTTGGGCCACAGGAGGGATACTGGCTTTTTTCAGTTCCATTATAATCTACAAAAAAAATGCTACCTTGTACGCATGATACAATTATAATTCTGCCCATGCCTTGTAATAAGCAACTTTTTTAAATTTAAACGGATTTATCAAACTAGACTTGTAATAACACTAAAATGTATCTCATAAATTAATTTAAATTATAATTATAAACTTAAATCTGTTTTGAAAAATGTTCAATTAAGTGCTCTGAATATTTGTACAGAAGTTTAATGCTTCACAAAAATAATTTGAGTAATTAAAATAGTAATGCTCAATTTAATGATAATTAAGTACCTATAAAAATAAGTAAATTTTGACACGATTTGTTCTATGATAAGACTGACTGAGAACGACACAGTAATTAGAAAAATTACTTTAGTTAGCGTGCGTGACGAAAAACTCAACTTGCTTCTGATTTACTCAGATTTAGATTGATTTCAATTAGAAGAAGGGATAGAGAGAAGGCTAGGCAGGGATGCCTACATCCGGCCATCCCATCCTCATTCGTCCCGGATAGGGCATCTTCGCTTTTCCATGGTTTCATGTCGTCGCAGCTTGTAGACGTATTGCTTGGTCTTTCAACATATGCTGCCTCCTTGACATCGTTTTTGCCGTATCGTCTCCATCTGATGGTCTCGTACGGACCCAAGTATTCGTTTGCAAGTTTCTTACCGGAAACGACTTGCGTGCGCTTGATAGCGATCAAATATCCAATCTCGTATCTGTTTTCCTTACGCCGCTTATCGAAATTTTTCTTCTATTAAATTTGTGCGTTCTCGATTTCCGATTTTGCAGAGGCTCTAGTTTCATCGCGCTCATGCATAAAAGTGCCTGCGAGTTCTTCGATTCAGTGAATTGATGCTGCTATCTAGTTGAGTTCTCATTTTGACGCCGAACATCAACTCAAATGGTTTAAAGTGTGTCTTTCTATTGACAGTGCTGTTTATTACGCGCTGAACCTTTTAGACATGCTTATACCACATTTCTGGTCTGTCTGCTGATATCTTCAAGATAATGCCAACTATTATCCGGTAAAGGCGTTCTACCTGGTCCTTGCCGGGAGGAATCTCTGTTGTTGTTAATACGCGACTAATTGATTCCTTTGCACACCATTCGCTGAAACATGTTGAGGTAGGCGCTGCACCTCGATCGCTTACAATTCATTCTGGAGCTCCAAACATTTGAGTCTAATCACTCAGCTTGCGTAGTACTTCATCGGCGCATGTGGTTTTTGTACATCTTTGACGTTGAGTCCATGGGACCTAGGTGATCGTCGTAAATTGTATGGAGTGGCTTATCACCCTTATCAATTGCGTGCAAGTATCCGTCTTGTTACTAGCTTTTTGTTGAGCAGTGTTGCTCTATTGCATGTACTGTTTTTTCGACTGATCTTTTTCGTGTTCATCTCGTGTTATTCCAGTTTCCATCTTCTTAGGAAACGCCAGTAAATTCACACCGTTTTTCTGACTAATAATGAGATCGGTGGCGGCCGTGGCGTAGTGGGTAGAGTGTGTGACTCTTACGCCAGAGAACCCAGGTTCGAGTCCTCCATCTGGCACAGAAAATTTTTTCAATTGAATTAATTTTTCTGTTCGGCCGTCACCTCTCTGCAGACAATGGCAAACCTCAGAGAGTAAAAACTGCCATGAAAAGCTTCTTGAGAACATTAGCCGTTCGGAATCGGCGTAAAACATGTAGGTCCAGTTCGCGATCATTTGTGTGCAAACATTTCACATCACACACGACACATTTGATCATAAGAAGCTCGGTCAAAGTCCTTTCAAGGGCTGAAATGGCCTTTCGTTTTTTTTTTTTTTTTAATGAGATCGTCAACTATCACATAGTCTTCATATGGATGGGCGCTAAGATTGCTTTGACTGCTTTTAAGTGAGTGCTTTCATTTTGCGTTTTTCGGAAAAGCGCGGAAATTTTATTTGATACAGCCATAATGGTGTATGGAAATCGACTTAATGCGTCTACATGTCTTAGCGTCGTCCCTTTGATATGCTCAATAGTATATCGATATTCTTGCAGACCAAGTATCATATTATTTACTGCATGAGCAAATCTTTCTTTGACACAGTGCATTTAAATGCTTGACAATCAGTGACCAGCTTAAAATCTTTACCCAGCAGATAATGTCTGAGCCTGTCAACTGCCAGATACTTACGCAGGTGGCCATAACAACCTGCGTTCGGGTTTCGGCCGACCTCATCAGCTCTTTCCAGGCGCCACTGCTTTGCGCGAGTTACAAAGTCCTTTTTAATAAAAGACACTTTATGTTTTTAAAACACAACTTCTTTTATTCAGATCAAAACTAAAACTAAACTTTCTTACAACTAACAGAATAAATGTTACTTAAAATATACCAATAGTTTATCATTACAAACATATCAATGTATGAGAATTTCTTCTTTTCTTCTTTCTTCTTTCTTCGTTGCAGTACAACGAAGATTACAAAATGTTTATGAAGTTACAAAACACTTAAGTGGGTCTCTGGGTTTGTTGGTGCAGTTAAAAAAAAGAGTAACATGATATTTGGAGTTGCTTAGCTGCATATTTTGAATTGACAAATATGTTTGGCAATTAATGAATTTCAATTTAAGTGTTAAATAATTTGGGTTGTTGCAATGAGGCAATAAATATTTAGTTTTTATTGTTTCCATATTTTGAAACAATTTCTTGTAATTTATTTGAACCAAGATATGGTTCCTGCTTTTTGAAATTCTCTTGGTATTGGAGTAATTTTTTCGTTGGTAATTTTGTTTAAACCATTAATTGTCGAAAATATTTTTGGTTCTTTTAGTTTTTGTAGTGGAAAATTAATTAATACGTTAGGTTGTATAATGCTTGTAGTTGAGCCTGTATCAACTAAGCATTTTATATTCTCGTTACCAATGTGAATTTTTATTATTGGCAGTTTACATTCCGAGGCTCGTTTTGAAAATTTATGTCGTCCTCCTGAATGTTTTCAATTTCAATTATTTGGTTCTGTAGATTTTGTCTGGGTTGTTGAGAATTATAGTTTTGTCTGTATTGTCCTGAATTGTTATTTTGAATATATCGACCAGAATTATTATTTTGTGGATATCGTCCAGAATTATTATTTTGTGGATATCGTCCAGAATTATTATTTTGTAGATATCGTCCAGAACTATCATTTTGAATATAGCGTCCAGTAGTAGGATTCCCAAACAGTTAACGATAATCATAGTTGTCGTTATCGGTCATTGCGCATGCACAGTTTCATAGTAAATGACATTTTCCGCTAGTTAACTACAGCTACAATCGTCGTTAAGGCGTTTGGGAATCCCACAACAGAACTATTTCTATTTTGATTTTGTTTTTTGTGCCTATAGTCTATTGTCCTTGGGTCATCCAGTATTCTTAGTAAAGTGAATTTATTTATTATATCGTTAAGTGAATTGCAATTGTCGATGTTTGCCCTAAATTGTCCGTCAATTTTGTTTAACAAAATATCCGCTAAGTCTCTGTCAACGTGATTTGCACTATAAATATTTGGTTTCACAATGTCGTATTCGAATATTTCGTTTATTTCGTATTTTGCACTGCTAAATATTTCAAATAATTCTCTTAAATTTGATACCTTAATATTCCTACAATAATTGAATACCTCTGAATAAGTTTTTCTTGGTTGAAATTGTTGTCTCAGCTTTTCCTTGACTTCATCCCATGTTGCGTTGTCTCCTAGTGTCCTGATGCAATTCCCAGCTTCTCCTAAAAGTTTTTCGTTGATGATGATCTGCAATCCAAAATTGTACAAATCCTGGTTTTGACCACATAGTTGCATCACTTTTTCCACTGATTTGATAAAAGAAGTAAGAACATGTCCTTTTCCAAATGGTTTGACTGCTCTGAATTGATCGAGAATTGTTGCTGGAGTTAGTTGTAGCATTGACAATGTCGATTGTTGATGTGTTTGTAGGTGTTGTGCAAATTGTTGCTCTTGTTGCTGCTGCTGTTTTATAATATTTTGTTGTTGGAGAATCTGCTCCTGTTGTTTTTTTATGACCTCTTCTAGGTTGTTCATAGTGGTAAGAAGTTGTTCCGAATTAATTTTGGACACTTTTTAATTTCTTCGTTTTAGTTAAAATAAATTATTAAAATTATATAACTTGAGTGATATTTAATTGCGTACAGTCAAAAAGTGAATTTTAATTTATTAGATTTATTTATCTTGTTTCACTTAACTTCCGTTTAATAACGTTATAAAGTTCTTTAAAAAATATCTTTAGATAATTTTTCTTTAATAAAGTTCTTCTTAATAATTCTTCGGAATTATTTGTAGCCAGTTCTAAAGTTCTTTTTAATAATTCTTCGGAATTATTTGTAGCCAGTTCTAAAGTTCTTTTTAATAATTCTTCGGAATTATTTGTAGCCGACTGCGCCAGTTATAAAGTCCTTTTTAATAAAATACACTTTATGTTTTTAAAACACAACTTCTTTTATTCAGATCAAAACTAAAACTAAACTTTCTTACAACTAACAGAATAAATGTTACTTAAAATATACCAATAGTTTATCAATACAAACATATCAATGTATGAGAATTTCTTCTTTTCTTCTTTCTTCGTTGCAGTACAACGAAGATTACAAAATGTTTATGAAGTTACAAAACACTTAAGTGGGTCTCTGGGTTTGTTGGTGCAGTTAAAAAAAGAGTAACATGATATTTGGAGTTGCTTAGCTGCATATTTTGAATTGACAAATATGTTTGGCAATTAATGAATTTGAATTTAAGTGTTAAATGATTTGGGTTGTTGCAATGAGGCAATAAATATTTAGTTTTTATTGTTTCCATATTTTGAAACAATTTCTTGTAATTTAATATTAATTGCCTCGTTTGTAACTCGCGCGCCTTCTCCAATCGGCTGCACCAAGTGCGGTTAGGGCTTCCTCGGCCTGGTCCATGCCATCGGAGGCATGGTCTGCCTCATCGTCGTTGACCAACGACCCTCGCCTCAAGCATCTTTTTCGCTGGAGCTTCGTCGTCCATACAATGGACATGACCCAACCAGCGTAGTCGCTGCACAGTTATACGTCGAACTACGTCAATGTCTTCGTAGAGCTCATACAGCTCATTTAACAGTTTTGTCGATTGAGAGAGAGCTCTGGAACTTAGTTGCTTACTGAGCCCGTGGTAACACCTATAAGCAATTATTGTTCTTCGCTTTATCTCCAGGCTGATTTCGTTGTTGTTATTAATGGCGGTGCCAAGGTATACAAACTCCTTGACTTCTTCAAAGTTATAGCTTCCGGATGAAACGTGGGAGGCTAGCTGTCGCGCTCCCTTGTTTGTAGACAGCATATACTTTGTTTTACCCTCATTTATCGTCAAACCCACTTTGGCTGATTCCTTTTCGATAGCAGTGAAAGCTGCGGTAACATGTCTCTTGGTTCTGCGGACAATATCAATATCATCAGCGTGCGCAATGAGCTGGACACCTTCCATGATGATGTTGAAGAGTTCGCAAGACAGTGGATCGCCTTGTCTGAAACCTCTTTCGGTATTGAAGGTTTCAGAGAGGTAATTTCTTACCTTGACGGAGCTGCATGTGTTGCTCAACGTCATCCTACAAAGTTTACTCAACTTTGCAGGTATACCGAACTCAGACATTGTTGCGTATAGGCAATCCCTTCTCGGGCTATCGAACGCAGCTTTATAATCGACAAAGAGATGATGTGTGTCAATTTGATTTTCGGGGGTTTTTCCCAGGATTTGTCGTAGCGTGAAAATCTGGTCTATGGTGGACTTTCCAGGTCGAAAGCCACACTGATAAGGTCCAATCAGTGTTTTTGTAATCAGCTTTCATCTTTCACACAGTGCGCTTGGGACAACTTTATATGCGAAGGAAATAAGACTGATACTTCGATAGTTGGTGCAGAATGATGTACCTCCTTTCTTATGTAAAGGCCAAAGTACACTGCATGCGCCTTATCAATCCATCGCCGCCGGTTTTTTACAGTTCAGCTGACAGGCTGTCAGCACCCGCTGCTTTATTGTTTTTGAGTCGTTGGATAGCAACTCGAACCTCTGCATGGCTAGGTGGTAGTACTGCCACTCCGTCATCGTTGATTAGTGGCGCTGAACTGCACGCTCCATGGGCGGCATTGGTGGAATCGTCGCCAGTAAGTAAATTGGAGAAGTGCTGTCTCCACAATTTCAGCGCATACTGCGTATCTGTAACCAGATCACCATTTTTAACTTGTTGATAGAATTTTGATGCATCCTTCTTGCCCTGGTGTACCTCTAGTTCCACACGCTCACGCTTTTCCTGCTCTCTTTTCTTGCGTCTGAAAAGTTGCCTCTCTTCTTTCCTCTTTTTGCGGTAGTTTTCTCGCATGGCTCGCGTTGCAGCTTACTGCAGAGTTTTTCTATAAGCGGAGTTTTTTACTGCTGTCGCGATGTGACACTCCTGATCGTACCATTGGTTCCGAGGTTGCTGGCGCCGGAAACCAATGACTTCTTTAGCGGCAGCGAGCATGGAGTGGGATATATTCGCCCAAAGTCCGCCGGTGTCGGGTCCAGAGGTTGGTTGGTTGAGCTTAACCGAGAATTGAGCTGAGTAGGCCTCGGAAGTCCGTTATAACTGCAACTTAGAGACATCTAACGTTGCATTCCTGTGCGTATGTTTTTCGCATTGCACAATCGCATGAGGATCTTGGCTGCAACAAGATAGTTGTCGGAGTCAATGTTGACCCCCCGAAATGTACGTACATCTAAAACACTAGAGATATGCCTTCCGTCGATTACACATGATCAATTTGGTCTCGCGTTTTTTGATCCGGGGACAGCCAGGTGGCCTTTTGGATGTCGTTGTGCTTAAATCTGGTGCTACTAACTACCATGTTTCGCGCCGTGGCGAAGTCGATCAGTCTTAGACCGTTGTTCGTGGAGGTCTCATGAAGACTGAACTGACCGATAGTGGGGCCAAAGATGCCTTTACTTCCGACTCTTGCATTAAAATCGCCGAGGACTATTTTCACGTCATGGACCGGAAGGTGGTCATATACGTCCTCAAGACTAGCGTAGAAAGCGTCCTTGATGGCTTCGTCCTATTCCTCCGTCGGGGCGTGCGCGCAAATAAGGCTGATGAAGAAAAATTGTGCCTTGATGCGGATCGTGGCCAATCTTTGGTTCACAGGTGTGAACCGGGAAACAAGGTGGCGTAGTTTCCGGCTAACAACGAATCCACATCCAAATTCGCGCCTCTCCACATGGCAGCTGTAGTAGATATCACAGTGTGCTTGTTTAGAGCAGCCTTGCCCTTTCCATAGCATTTCCTGGATGGCGGTGCTGTCTGCGTATAGTGTTTTGAGGGCTTCCGCCAGTTGGATAATGGCACCTTCCCTAAAAAGGGTCCGAACATTCCAGGTGCATATTCGTAAATGATTGTCCGTTTTTCGTTGGCGGTGGTCGTCAACGTAATTGAGGATCTTATCCAAGGCTGGTTTAATTTTCGTTGGGCAGTAGTAATGTGGCGGGACCCAAACCCTGCGCACATTCCATGTTTTAAGTCTACGGAGCGACCCGCAGCTCAAATTAGCCGTAGCCGTCAAACTGACGGAAGCCAGTTTGCCGTTGCTCAGGGAACACCACGAGGAGGTTTGAGTCGACTTGGGACGGTTTCGACAAGGATAAACTGGCCTCGCCAGGTTGAGGCAGTCAGACACGTTGCCATGTGAAGGTTCGCCCCCCTGTTCCAGATATGCTGCCAGACACGCTGCTTTTGTTTCTAGATAATAGCTTTGTCGTTTTCTATCTTCTTCTGGGCATTTCTTGCTTCAGTATAAAACTGGGTGCCACTTGTTTTCAAACTTTTGCAGCAGAATAGCACCGAAGCCTTCTTTCGAAGCATCGCAATACAACTCTGTTTCAGCAATAGTCGAAAAAATACCCAAAGTAGGGCGCTGAAAGTAAATCAACCAGATACAAAGATGCGTCAATTCGAAATAATGGTTGACTTCATGGAGCAGCATACGGATTTGGCCAAAGGTCCAGTAAGAGGTGTAGCTGCAAAGCAGAGGAACTTAAAATTAACGGACCTCCTACTCACAGCTTTGTCGAGTGGAAAAAAGTAATATCTCGTTTCTTGCTTTGTTAAATTTTTATATGAATGGCGTTAAACATTTACAGATTTGGGTTGATTACAAAAACCCCACGAAATCCAAGTTGCGAAATAATATATTGAACATGTAACAATTAGAAAAGAGAATTTTAGAAAACAAATAAAGAAACCTGCAATGATTTATTTTTTCTTGCTTTTAACTTAAATGATATTCATTTTCACATTTGATGAATTTTCACATTTAAATGATATTAATTTTCACATTTTACCTTTTATCGTTCTTACCACATGAAGTCCCTTTTGTTATTTTTTTGTTTTTGTACTATTTTTATTTTAACAAGTATATATAAACGTTTTTATAAACCTTACATACTAAGCTGTTTCTTATTTCGTCGCGAATGTTTCTGGCAGTGCTTTTCATATTGTTGCTTTCTTCGCTTATGTGATAACTGAATCCATCATCACTTGTGTCAGTGGCTTTTAAGGGAGGTACCTCTACATTATACAGCAAGCAAATGTTGTGCAAGGTGCAGCAAACGTTTGTTATTCAAGCAACTTTTTTTGGTGTATAGTGGAGTTCTCTGGCTGCCAACAGACACCGAAACCTTCCTTTTAAAACTCCAAAAACTAGTTCAATTGTTGCCCTCCCTTTTGCTGCATGGCTATCGTTGAACATGAATTCTGCAGAGTTTTCAGCAGCGTTACGGTAAGGAGTCAATATCCAAGGCGCCAAAAGGTATCCAGAGTCGCCTTCAAGAAATTCAATAGAATACATTAAAATTTATATAAATATAACAAAGCTTAAAGCGGATGCCTACCAAGAATCCATGTGCCTCGCTCTCCATTTTCAAAGCGAGTTTTCCAATGTCTCCTCTCATTCAATAAATTCCAGATGTGTGTGTCGTGGCATGCCCCACCATATCGGGAGTCGACTGTTCTTATCACCATGTTGTGGTCGCACATCTAAAAAAAAGGTGATGAATGATTAACACAATTTTTGTCAAAAAAGTACTTACTACCATGGCATTCATGCTGTGCTTGAGCTTCTTGTTGAAATAAAGGTGTTCGTTTGTAGCTGGTCTAATCATCTAATGTGAGTTCCATCTACCGCATAAATTAGGCCTGGAATACCGCATTTTTTAAAAAAATGTCTTCGCTTGTTTCTCTTCAGTTTCAGATATTCGTAATTGTATGTGGCTCGCACATAATGTTTTCTCAATTGCTCTGCACTCTTCTACCAAACAGCGCGACATGGACTGATGAGACATCGCTATGTGATGATCTTGACCGATTTAGTGCTGATATCCTCCTTGACTTAGCAACTTAAGGGCTGCGGACAACTTTGAATTGTCTGAATTGGTTGAATTGCTGTCGACTTGTGTGGCGTGGGTAGTTCGGGTGCTATGCTGTTTAACACATATAAAAACGCATCCTTACTAAGCCGGAAATTTTGCATAAAGCTATAAAAGATAATCGCGAAATATTAATGCAAAAGAAAATTTACGTGAGGCACTCTCTACCATACCTTTTATCGTTTAGAGAAAGAACATCGGACTAATCCTTAATTGTTCTTAAATGAACTCTTTCCACTACTTCATTCTCGTTGTACCACAATGCCACGGAATCGATAAATATTATATTATTATATATATTCATGCGCGCAAAAAAATTCAAATTGTTTGTTTTTTATGTGTTCTCTTTTTTGACAGTTTCTTACAAATGGCAGCAGTGCTGCCTACTTTCTTAAAATTTGTTCGAACGCTGATTCAAGTGAAGTAGTGAGTACCGATTTTCTTTCTACTCGAATTTAGCGTTCGAAAAGAATAGCTTTTCGAGTCGAACTACAGAGAAGCGCTCTGTTCTATGGCTGCTTGTTCTTTCAAACCAATTACAAAATCTGTTTTTGATTTAGTTAAATCGGTGAGTCATCAACTATCATCGAGTAATTTTCAACGAAGTTTCTGAAGTAGTTTGTTAAGGCCGGCAATACATTTAGAGGAGAGCAAAAAAGAGTGATATTGAGGTGATGGTTTTTATTAGAAGAAATTTGTTTAGAGTCTTAAAATTGTCAAATTTAGTAAAATATACATTTATGTTTAAAACCAAAGTTTTTTTTAAAAGCAACGATGGCGTTGGGTACAAAGGTTGCTGAAAAAGACATCTTTCCGCACTGCGGACATTCTGTTGGCTGCTAGGTTGACCCGACAAAAAATTTTTTAAATTTTAAAACGTAATGAAAATATCTTCTATCTGAATGAGACAGGATTTTAAAAAAAGTCATAGAACGATTTTAAAAGTTAAAATAAAATATATAAAATAATATAAAATGTTATTAAAAAATGTCCTTCCAAATATTGTAAGGATTGGTCAAGTAGTTTTTGAGCTAGGTTGCCCGCAGTTTTGAAAAACGTAGTTTTGAGAAAACTACTTTAAAGTTATATAAAACAAATAATACGAAGATGTTAGTATACAAAACTTAATTAAATCACTATATATACCAGAGATCTGCAGCAAGAATTTATAAACAGAGTAGACTCTAGTATATACGCATCATTTCTATAGTACTATAGTACTATTCATTCATACTCTTCAAAAATGTTGCTTTACTTCTAACGCAACTTGATTTCAATATTTTAAGTATGCTTCATATTTTGACTCGCCGTCGTACGTAGTCGGGATGATCTTGACGTGCTACCAACAAGTTGCGTACAAAAGAGTATGAACATGTTCGAGAGTGAATGAGCAGCACTTTTTCAGGATTGTCACTTTAGCCGACGGGAGCTCGTCGGAAGATTTTTCCAATTTCCGCTGAAAAAGCAATCGAGGTATCCGTCGGAAATTCGAACTCTTCCGTCGAAAAAAGTGCAATCTAGTTATCCGACGGATAGAATTTATCTGTTAAATTTACTTACAAAAAATTTTGTCGTGAGATTGAAAAAGTTTCAAAGAAATTGAATGTTTTTATTTGAACAAATAAGAAATAAAGGAATGAAAGAAACATATTCAAAAATGCACAGTGGTACATAAATTGCTCCAGCTTGGCTTCTAAAAGTTTAATATCAAGCTCGAACTTTTGAAGGTTAAGTGCTTCAACTTCACGGTTATGGCGTTTTCTCTTCTATATTTTTCTCAAGCACTTTTACCAATCGTCGTGAATAGCGTTCCAGTTCAGCAAGGCCCAACTCTGTATTGCGATGCGTCAATCAATGCGATGCGAAAATGAAATTCGTACGCAAATCCGTACAATCAGATCAATTTTGCGAATTTTTTATGTATGCATCGCAATAGAGAGTAGGTCCCATGTTTTGTTTTTTTTTTTGCTATTTCGCATGTCCGTTCGTGTACAAGATTTTTTTTTTTAAATTTGAAACAAAAATACTTTAAATCATTGGCTTTAAAGCGTTATACTGTGTATAATGTGAAAATACCGTTTAATTAAATTTTTCAAAGTTCGCTATCCTATGTTCATGAAACTGCAACCATTACATTATTACATTTTTACTTTCTTCAAAATTCTGACATAAATATCGAAAATAAGAGATTCCGTCGGATACTTCAATTACATTTTCTTTTACGTCGGAAATCATTTTAATAAGTAAACCCTTCTACTCTTCTAACAGCGACAAGAACAGAGCGTAAGTTCAGAAACAACCACGGCGTTTCCATACAAAAATACGCAAGTGTTCCCAATGAGCTGTGGGACTTTTGACTGAGCTATGAGCATTTCGTATGATTTCTAACAACTGCTTTGATATTGAAGAGTACTTGGTCGTACTTTGACGTTCGATGAGCTGAATTCCTTCTGCTCAACATCATCAAACATTGAATTTTGTGTTATTTTCTGCGGCAAGAGTGCTTCAAGAAGTAGTGGTGGTTGTTGTATGATGTGTACGCACTACTACTTGGTTTTGAATGAGTAACTACAAGTCGCAAAATCTTGACTCGTTGCAGATCTCTGATATACAGTATCCGACAGAACTATGCGTACCTTTCTCCAATTGATACTTACATAAATTTATTTTTGTAAATAGTTGTCTGATTTTTATCACTGTTTGCTTGTTTATTGTTTTATTTTTACATTAAGATTGTACACGTTAAAAATTCAAATTAAGTAAATCAGCTCCCATCTTATCAGTGTAATAGGCAAATTTATCTGAAAGAACATAATATTTTACAACGATAAAAGTATGCGTACCCCTCCATTTCCTACAGCTTACCTTTCATTTATGACCTCAGTACTTCGTATTTCCACCTTTTGCGTTAATTACAGCCAAAAGCCGACGAGGCATACGGTGAACTAAGTTTTGAAAATATGTTTCTGGTATAGAATTCCAGGCCATTTGCAATTTGGTAAACATTTCTCTTTTGTTGGACTGACAAGAGGTCCTATTGAGCTTATCATCCAGATATTGCCATAAATGTTCAATAGGGTTCAACTCTGGGCTTTGAGCGGGCCATTCTAGAACCTCTATTGAGTTTTGATCAAAGTAGTCTTTAGCAACACGACTTGTATGTTTTGGGTCGTTGTCTTGCTGGTAAATAAAATTATCTTGCATACCCATTTTTTGAACTGAAGCCTTTAAATATGTGCTCAAAAGCAAAACATAAGACTGTCCCGTCATTTTACCGTCTACTTGGACCAACTCTAATAAGCCTTTGTAACTAAAGCAGCCCCAAACTAAAACGTTTCCTCCTCCAAATTTAATGGTTTTTTTTACACAGTCCTATTGCAATCTCTCGTTTCTCTTTCGTCACACTCTTTCTCTCTTTTTTGAATTTTTTAACTCGAATTTACTCTCATCACTCCAAATAATCTTCTCCCAGAAATTCAAAGGCATGTTATAATACTTTTTGGCGAAAGCCAAAATGTGATTTTGAAATGTGAGGTTTAACGCTGAAATGACTGGAATAATTCTGCTCATGCATTCTACGTTGAATCGTTCTTTCGGAAATTTGTATTTTAAGAGTTTCTTTTATTGTCCTGGCTGAAGTAGATCACTTCTTCTTTATTTCTCGTAATATTTTGCTGTCATCACGCTCAGTAGTCACCCTGGGCCGTCCTCTTCTGGATGCACTCTTGACGCCACCATTTTTCTTAAAGCTGCTTACTACTCTTTGGATTGTGGTCTTACTTCTAGAATATTTTTTACCAATTGCGCCATAACCCAGCCCATTATTATGATCCGCAATAATAAGTTTTCTAAGATCAATGCTTATTTCCCTTGATTTTGGCATTATTCTAAATTAAACAATGCAAATATCTCTATAATGGATATAAATATTAATTTAAAAGATCGAAATGCACATGTTCATATTTTACCGCAAAAATATTGGAATATTGTTAGCACGCTAAACACTTATCACTATGCAACTTCACAGTACGCATACTTTTGTCGCGTGTTAAGCTTGACTGATCAGAAATAATTCACTACAGCAAAAATATTGAAACCTAACGGGACTTGTTTTGTGGCGTGATGTGTTTACATAGTTCCAATAATACAACAACAAAAAGTTACAGTTCGGAGATTTTTAAAAAATATGAGCACAGAAGAGAAATCTTATTTCGGGGTATGCATAGTTATGTCGGATACTGTATACACACAAAATAATTGTTGTTAACATTCTTTGGAATGTTCCCCTTCTCAAATATACCCGTTTGAGCAGATAAAATAAATGATATAATAAAATCGCAGCTGTACTAACTTGATTTTTATATTATATCGAATACACGCGCGGGTCTCTTTTCAAGCTTATAACTTTCTTAATATGCAAGATATCTTTATATCTTATATCTTTTTTATATATATTTTTGAGATGTTTCTGTCACTTAAAAAAAAAAAATTTTGATTCTGGAACGCCACTAAATCAGCGTTTACCGGCAGTGTACCCGCGTGTAACGTATCAGTATTAGTGCCCCTATGCATGTGATGCCGAAGCTAAATAAACGAACATCAGTCTTATTCCAATGATGACTTACAGTATATCGGGAATAATATGGAAGAACTAAATAAAAACATCAACCGGCAGGTAACAGTAAACACTGCACTTACCAAACGAATTAACGAATTATCAAACATAACCAGACCAACTCAGAAACTCACTAAGCAAAAGCGAATACGTAAACAATGAAATAGCCTCAAATATCCAAAAATAGAATAAGACTTACTAAGGAAGAACTAACAAACATTAGATATGCAATTGAATGGGCTAAAGCAAATATGGTTAACTCCATATCTATATATATATAAAATTGGGAAAAAAGAAATCTGTACATGAAATATTTTTTTAAAATTCTTTTTGCGTTGGACATTTTGAATGACGAGGAGTCCGAAAGTCGCATTTTTAAAATTTTTGTGTCTGTCTGTCTGCCTGTTAAAGCATCACGCGAAAACCACTCCTTATATCCCCGGTCATAACACAGGCTCATTTTTATCCAGTAAAAAAGGTTGGTCCCTGTAAGGGCGCGCCGATCGGGTTCCAGCCATTCTTTTTTTTAGCTTATCTCCGAAACCGTTCATCCGATTTGCATGAAAATTTTTTATAACTTATTTACTCTGTTCTATATCGAACACCAGATTGTGCTGTAGTACAAATATTTTGAAAAACCTCGAAAAACTCCTACACCGTGCATCCCATTTGCATGAAAATTTTAATCTAGGGGTTTTCTGATACGATGAGTGTTTTGGACTTAACTTTTTTGTGCTATCTTAAACACCAGAGGGCGCTAAAGTACAAATATTTAAAAAAACGTCGAAAAACTCCTAAGCCGTTTATCCGATTTGCATGAAGGTTGGTATATAGAGGTTTTCGGAAACGATGAGTTTTTATGGCTTATATACTTTGTTCTATCTTGAACACTAGAGGGCGCTACAGTACAAATATTTTAAAAAACGTCGAAAAAGTCAAAAACCGTAAATCCGATTTGCATGAAAATTTTTATGTAGAGGTTTTCGGATACGTTAAGCTTTAATGACTTATCCACTCGGTTCTTTCTTGAACACCAGAGGGCGCTGTAGTACAAATATTTAAAAAAAGTCGAAAAACTCCTAAGCCGTTCATCCGATTTGCATAAAAATTTGTGTGTAGAGGTTTTCGGATACGGTGAGTTTTTATGACTTTATCTACTTGGTTCCATCTTGAACACCAGAGGGCGCTGTAGTACAAATATTTTGAAAAACGTCGAAAAACTTCTAAGCCGTTTATCCGAATACATGTATTATGCATATATACATACATAACACAGTACAACACATGGTTTTGGGACTCAATTCTGAGAACTGCACGTGAAGTTAGCCCCGAAAAGAAGAAGTTCTGCATCATTCGTTTTGTCAAGTTACATGCCATAATAATTTAATATCGATTTCAAGTTAGTAAGTATCGTATAGGGGAATTTGTCACGTTTTAGGCTCTTTTGTATGAAATAACTCGAGAACCAATAGTCCGATTTAGCTGAAACAAATTTAAAAAAAATTAAGAATGACAATTCCTTTAATCTGTTCATATAACGTTTCCCTACATAGCAACAGTTTCGCAGTTATAAATAAATGTATTAAGAAAAAAAATATTTTTTGCCTGAAAATTAAAATTTTTTTTCAATACATAAAAAATCCAAAACTGAAAAAAGTGTCAAGTTCTATTACTTTTCGTAAAGTCACATAACCTATGAACAAAATGAGAAAATCAATGTACGCGTTTCGCTTTTATTCACAATTAAGTAGACGTATGAATTTCAAAAATTTGCTCAAAATTCTTTGGAACAAACATTGACTTTTTTTATGATTCTCAGAATTAAAAAAAAAGGAATAAACAAAAGGTTATTTGATTTTTATGATTGCGGTACCAAAGTAATAAACTCTAATAAATGCGATTCTCAGATATAAAAAAATTCCACCCACATTTATGAGTTTCGAACATTTCGAAAAATTTATAAAGCACACCTAAATCAGGTATATAGCCACCCTTAAAATATGCGCCCATTCCTTTTGCTTCATTTTTTGCTCAATAACTGGATTACAAATCCACAAATATGTTTTTTTTCTTACTTTATTTTGCATGAAAATAAAAATTGCAATTCATATTACAGCTATTTATTTATTTATTTATTTATTTATTTATTTTATACGTTATTTTGTAATAAATAAGCCCTATTGGCCGATAAACATATTACAAAGCATATTTTAATTCGAGTAAACTTAAAGAAAAAAACTATTATATGTACGTAAAAACACAAATGGCTTCCCTTATATTAAAGAAAAATTTAATTCAGAAACAAATAGTCTAGAGGTCCCAAAGTGGGCAGTGACTGTATTTTCAAACGGTTGGAGCAGATTACATATTAATTATAGTTATTTATAAGTTTGCTCTTGAAAGTTTTAGGAGTTAATGAGAATGTGCGTAGGTTTGTAGGTAACTTGCTATTCTTACTATTGTATGTAGGTAACTGCTATTCTTACACAGAAATATGACATTTTTATATGTTATATATCTACATGTTATCCATCCTCGTTGAAGTTGACGTTTGTGGTTCTGATGATCTTCTTGCGCTGACATTTTGCTCTGTGAGTTTTTTACGTTTCAAAAATTATGTCAAAAATTCTGAATTTTTTGTGATAGTCCCATCTTAGCCACAATGTAATCCATTTCCATTTGTGTTAGCGGTTGTGGTGCATTATTTTCAATATCGGGTGTCCAATCAGCATCATTCAAATTGGCCGCATTGGTGAAAACGGTTTCGGCTTGCAGGGACACAGTATCCGGACTCGTTTAGGTGTATCGGCATCAGCAGCGCGTTTAACTGGAAGTGGGTAGTAAAAGCAGTAGTGTATACTTTTGTTTTCAATTTTTTTCTGTTTAATCCATGACGATAATTTATGCATGCGTAGCACCTGGATTCATCATGTCCAGTTAGGTCATCCACCCAAATTACTGCCTTCATAAAATACAACTTTGCACCTTTTCCATGTATCCACATTATAACAACTTTTGCACACTGTGTTCGGCGTAAAATGTGCACCACTTAAATCTGCTTCATCAAAATAATGACAATACGCTGTTTTGAATTCCTCAATAAATTCTTTCAATTAATTCCTCCTCAGTAAACAATTTTTTTTCGATCCTGTTTGTCTATTTTTGGGACGATATGACCACAAACGTAAAAAAAATAATCCAATTTTGGGCACTTTTTTTTCCATATTGAAATATATGATATGTTTTGTTCTTATTCACTTTTAAAAACCGGAGAAAAATTCACTTGTACTTTTCGCGTTCGTCGACACTTGTTAAATGACAAAAATCGATCAGTGAACACCTATAAATACTACGTACTTTTCAATATTTTACTGACAGGTACTTATGAATGGACGCATTCAGGTATCCAACGGAAAAACACACATCATTAAAAAAGTGCACGTCCCTTTTTTCCCTTTAATTGACTAAACGGAGTACCTACCATAAAAAACAAGAACTGGAATTCAGCGTCCACGCACATTTATAATCGTTTATTAGTTTGCTAACGTTATCATAAAAATGAAATAAAAAAAAAACGATATGGCCATTTCAGCCCTTGAAAGGACTTTGACCGAGCTTCTTATGATCAATTGTGCTGTGTGTGATGTGAAATGTTTGCACACAAATGATCGAGAACTGGACCTACATGTTTTACGCCGACTCCGAACGGCTTATGTTCTCAAGAAGCTTTTCATGGCAGTTTTTACTCTCTGAGGTTTGCCATTGTCTGCAGAGAGGTGACGGCCGAACAGAAAAATTAATTCAATTGAAAAAACTTTCTGTGTCGGATGGAGGATGGAAGTAAGCTTTTGTTTATTATTTCTTTTTTAATTCTAAGAATCATAAAAAAGTCATCAACGTTTTTTCCAAAGAATTTTGTACATATCTCGAGCAAATTTTTGTAATTCATATCTTTACTTAATTGTGAATAAAATCGAAACGCGTACATCGCTTTTCATGATCTATGTCTCATTTTGTTCATAGGTTAGGTGACTTTACGTGAAAGTAATAAGACTTGACACTTTTTCCGTTTTGGATTTTTTATGAATTTAAAAAAAAAAATTTAATTTTCAGGCAAAAAATATTTTTTTTCTTCATACATTTATTTCCAACTGCGAAACTGTTGCTTATGTAGGGAAACGTTTTATGAACGGATTAAAGGAATTGTAATTTTTAATTTTTTAAAATTTGTTTCAGCTAAATCGGACTAAATGGTTCCCGAGTTATGTCAAACAAAAGAGCCTAAAACGTGACAAATTCCCCTATACGATACTTACTAACTTGAAATCGATATTAAATTATTATGGCAAGTAACTTGACAAAACGAATGATGCAGAACTTCTTCTTTTTGGGGCTACTTTTAAGTGCAGTTTTTAGAATTGAGTCTCAAATCAATGAGCTGAAAAATGTTGTACTGTGTAATATGTATACATTATATGTATATATACATGGGCGTAGCGACGTAAGGGCAGTTTTTCCCCCTGATATGTATATGTATATGTGTATGCATGCTTATATTATACATATATACATAGATAAGCATAAATACATATCCATGGGTGTAGCGAGGGTAAGGAAGAGAAAGGGCAGCGTAGTGAGGGTTGGGAAAGAAGGGAAGTTTTCCCCCTGACATGTGTATGTTTATACAAGTATATATTATACATATATACATACATAAACATAATACATATACATAGGCGTAGTGAGGGTAGGGCAAATGGCCCCTTTGATATGTATATGTATATACATGGATGTATTATACACATATAAACATATATACATATACTTGGGCGTAGTGACGGTAGGGCAAAAGAGGGCAGTTGCCTCACTGATATGTATATGTGTATTCAAGTTTATACTTTACATATATATATATATGCTTACAGATGGAGTTAAAGAAGTTTTACTTCAGTCGTGTGGTCTAAAGCTCTCTTTTTTTTTTTTAATGTGCTTCCTTGAACACCAGAGGGCGCTGTAGTACAACTCTCTTAAGAAATGGTAAAACACATCAAACCTGCTCATCTGATTAGGATGAAAATTTTGTTTATAGGATTTTCGAGTATTGAAGGGGCTTTGGCGCTATTTTTTTTTTTACGCAAACCAGAGGGCGGCTATTGCACAAATACTGCAAAAAAAGCTCTAAACCACTCATCCGATAGGTATGATTTTCATAAGAGGTTTTCGGGTGCGGTAAAATTTTTGCGCTATGTATTTTGATATATATTGAACACCAGAGGGCGCTGTACTACAAAGTACAGTAAAGCGTAGCAAAGCGCGGAGGGTAATATACACATGTGGACAGTAAAATAGGTGTAAAAAAAAAATTCCCAATATAACCATGAAATTTAAATATTAAAATGCCTACAAGAAGAATTACTTATTTTTTTATCTGGCAGCACTGTTTTCATGCGAAAATAGGAGTTCCCGTTAGTTTAAATGCTAACTGACGAAACATACGATGAATTTCTTTGTTTAGCTAGCAATTTTGTGTGGACAATAAAATAGGTGCATTGCGTTTAATATCACAAAAAAGCATTTTCGAACGTAATTTAATATTAAAAAATAAACTTTAAGGTAATTTTATGTTATTTTGAATAAAATAATTTTAGTTTAAGACAATTTGTTTATCAAAAAAACGTAATAGATGGGTCGTGGACATCACTGTAGCGCAGAAGAGAGAAGACTTGTGCAGGAGCTTCGCAAACAAGGGCACACTTACAAATTTATTGCCAAATCATTAGGAAGATCTGAAAACTTTGTGACAAATGCTCTAAAGCCTAAAAAAATGGCTGAGAGGCGTGGAGCATCGAAGAAAACTTCTTCAGTTGCGGATAACCGCATTGTAACTTTGGCTAAACGTGATCCTTTTATGTCGTCTAAGGCAATTGCAGCCGAAATAGGTAATATTGTCACATCCCGAACAGTACGTCGCAGATTGGTGAGTGCAAAATTACCCGGAAGGATAGCTCGAAAAGTTCCTTTGCTAAGAACGGCAAATTTAAAGAAGAGGAAAAATTTTGCTTTGGCACATAAATCCTGGAGCGGTCTTGAAGGCGTAAAGAAGTGGCGAAACATTCTTTGGAGTGATGAAACCAAAATAAATTTGTTCGGTAATGATGCTGAGAGAAATGTTCGACGACCCAAAGGCAAAGAATTCCATGTTAGATTTACAAAAAAAACAGTGAAGCATGGAGGTGGCAACATAATGGTGTGGGGCTGCTTCTCGTGGCAAGGGGTAGGTCCAATACACCGGATTGAAAGCACTATGGACAGATTCGTTTACAAGGATTTATTAGAGAGCGTCATGCTACCTTACGCTGAAGAGAACATGCCTATTTTGTGGAAATTTCAGCAGGATAATGATCCGAAACATTCATCCAACTTCGTAAGAGCATGGTTCACAGAACAAAATTTGAACGTTATGGAGTGGCCAAGTCAATCCCCTGACCTAAACCCAATTGAGAACCTTTGGGGTGAGCTTAAACGACAAATTTCTAAGCAACCTTGCAAAAACAAAGCTCAATTATGGACAAATATTGAAAAAGCCTGGTATAATATCCCAGTAGAGACTTGTCGTAAGCTGATCACCTCCATGCCCAAGAGAATCGAGGCAGTACTAAAAAATAATGGTGGACATACCGGCTACTAAGTACTAATAACATTTTCTATTAAAAACTATGCACCTCGTATATAAAGTTCCTGTATTATTTTAAAATTTTTAACTTACACCTATTTTACTGTCCAACTAAAAATTGACAAGTACCTTGAAGTAATGATTTATAAGTTATTTTTTTGTTGTTGATTGCATACTTAAGGTTTTTTCTTTTACAATAAACATTATTTTTTATATTCTTAAGTCAAAAATATTATAAAATAACTAATACTATGAAACTACCGTTCTTTTGTGTAAAAACATAGCATACACCTATTTTACTGTCCACATGTGTATATCTTCTTTTCTTCTTTATGTGTATTTATATTCAGCATTCTTATTTTCACATATCAGGACAGCTGATGCCAAATTCTGTTTTATTTGAGTTCGCATCAACAGATGCGCAAGTTCGTTGCGTCGTACGTTGGCGTTGTTTTGTTATTTCAATTTTCAGTGTTTAATTGTTTTCCAGTAAAAAGTGACTTACAAAATAATGGCTTATTCGCAAAAAATTAAGAAATATAATTGCCAAAAACGTGGTAAAAATTAAAGGTACATAAAAATAACGTATGAAAGAATTCTTGATCATAAAAATATCTGCAAATATGATCTAAGCTAACATTGGTTAAGTTAATCTCTAACGAACAGGCTACAACTTGCATTTTTCTATTTAATGTATGTAAATATTTAGTATTTAGTTGAGTACATATTTATTTTAGCAATATTTACTTTAGTACATATTTATTTTAAAATTTTCTGAAGGATAATTAATTTGAAAGACTAACCGTTAAACACTCATATCATTAATTTCAAAACAATAGAAATTTTTAGTAAAATGAATTTTTGAACTTCTCAATGTTACCTGCTGCAAGCAAAAATGGCCAGAAATTTAAAGTTTTGACTGTCGATGCAAGTTGCTCTGCTGTTTTTGAATACATTTAACTCAATTCTTTTTTGTCTGAAAGGTCAATAACAGTACTTTATAAAAATAATAATAACAGTAAGGCATTTATATTTTTTCAATTTTTGTTCAGGAAAGGTCCATAATATTTAATGTTTTCTTGTGTAATTATTATAACTCTAATAATTTTTCAATTATTAATTAAGAGTTATATTTTTCGAGCTCAAGGTCTATGTTGCTTTCTGAAGAAAACAACCAACAACAACAACAATACCCTTTATATAGAGTGGCAATCATACAGCAGACTAGACAGCTGTTTCGTTGGCCGCTACACCAACTCATCAGTAGCCTTTATATGATAGCGATGATAAACTTAGCCGTTCATGTCTATTTGTTTTCGTCAATGTTAGAGAAAATTACTCTGAATTACATTGTACACACAAATGATACGAAAAGCAGCTAAAGTTCTTCGAATTTTCAGATTCACACTTATTCGGTGTAAGCTCTTTCTTCGAAGATATATCAAAGCTTTTTACCACTCACAGGCATGTTGTAGTTTTTAGTTGTTGTTCTTCTATTATTCACTGTCCGTCTTAGTTGCAGCAACCTGCTGCTATTAAGCTATGACGTCATGAAATATTTTGTTTGAAAACTAAGATTTTTTATTTTATTGTGTGTAAACACACAAATTAATCATAATTTTGTTTTTCAACGGCCGTGCTCTGCCAGAGAATTAATTTGTAAATTTATTCGACCTCTTTTCATAAGTTTTTTTGTGTAATTATTATAACTCTAATAATTTTTCAATTATTAATTAAGAGTTATATTTTTCGAGCTCAAGGTCTATGTTGCTTTCTGAAGAAAACAACCAACAACAACAACAATACCCTTTATATAGAGTGGCAATCATACAGCAGACTAGACAGCTGTTTCGTTGGCCGCTACACCAACTCATCAGTAGCCTTTATATGATAGCGATGATAAACTTAGCCGTTCATGTCTATTTGTTTTCGTCAATGTTAGAGAAAATTACTCTGAATTACATTGTACACACAAATGATACGAAAAGCAGCTAAAGTTCTTCGAATTTTCAGATTCACACTTATTCGGTGTAAGCTCTTTCTTCGAAGATATATCAAAGCTTTTTACCACTCACAGGCATGTTGTAGTTTTTAGTTGTTGTTCTTCTATTATTCACTGTCCGTCTTAGTTGCAGCAACCTGCTGCTATTAAGCTATGACGTCATGAAATATTTTGTTTGAAAACTAAGATTTTTTATTTTATTGTGTGTAAACACACAAATTAATCATAATTTTGTTTTTCAACGGCCGTGCTCTGCCAGAGAATTAATTTGTAAATTTATTCGACCTCTTTTCATAAGTTTTTTTGTGTAATTATTATAACTCTAATAATTTTTCAATTATTAATTAAGAGTTATATTTTTCGAGCTCAAGGTCTATGTTGCTTTCTGAAGAAAACAACCAACAACAACAACAATACCCTTTATATAGAGTGGCAATCATACAGCAGACTAGACAGCTGTTTCGTTGGCCGCTACACCAACTCATCAGTAGCCTTTATATGATAGCGATGATAAACTTAGCCGTTCATGTCTATTTGTTTTCGTCAATGTTAGAGAAAATTACTCTGAATTACATTGTACACACAAATGATACGAAAAGCAGCTAAAGTTCTTCGAATTTTCAGATTCACACTTATTCGGTGTAAGCTCTTTCTTCGAAGATATATCAAAGCTTTTTACCACTCACAGGCATGTTGTAGTTTTTAGTTGTTGTTCTTCTATTATTCACTGTCCGTCTTAGTTGCAGCAACCTGCTGCTATTAAGCTATGACGTCATGAAATATTTTGTTTGAAAACTAAGATTTTTTATTTTATTGTGTGTAAACACACAAATTAATCATAATTTTGTTTTTCAACGGCCGTGCTCTGCCAGAGAATTAATTTGTAAATTTATTCGACCTCTTTTCATAAGTTTTTTTGTGTAATTATTATAACTCTAATAATTTTTCAATTATTAATTAAGAGTTATATTTTTCGAGCTCAAGGTCTATGTTGCTTTCTGAAGAAAACAACCAACAACAACAACAATACCCTTTTATATAGAGTGGCAATCATACAGCAGACTAGACAGCTGTTTCGTTGGCCGCTACACCAACTCATCAGTAGCCTTTATATGATAGCGATGATAAACTTAGCCGTTCATGTCTATTTGTTTTCGTCAATGTTAGAGAAAATTACTCTGAATTACATTGTACACACAAATGATACGAAAAGCAGCTAAAGTTCTTCGAATTTTCAGATTCACACTTATTCGGTGTAAGCTCTTTCTTCGAAGATATATCAAAGCTTTTTACCACTCACAGGCATGTTGTAGTTTTTAGTTGTTGTTCTTCTATTATTCACTGTCCGTCTTAGTTGCAGCAACCTGCTGCTATTAAGCTATGACGTCATGAAATATTTTGTTTGAAAACTAAGATTTTTTATTTTATTGTGTGTAAACACACAAATTAATCATAATTTTGTTTTTCAACGGCCGTGCTCTGCCAGAGAATTAATTTGTAAATTTATTCGACCTCTTTTCATAAGTTTTTTTGTGTAATTATTATAACTCTAATAATTTTTCAATTATTAATTAAGAGTTATATTTTTCGAGCTCAAGGTCTATGTTGCTTTCTGAAGAAAACAACCAACAACAACAACAATACCCTTTATATAGAGTGGCAATCATACAGCAGACTAGACAGCTGTTTCGTTGGCCGCTACACCAACTCATCAGTAGCCTTTATATGATAGCGATGATAAACTTAGCCGTTCATGTCTATTTGTTTTCGTCAATGTTAGAGAAAATTACTCTGAATTACATTGTACACACAAATGATACGAAAAGCAGCTAAAGTTCTTCGAATTTTCAGATTCACACTTATTCGGTGTAAGCTCTTTCTTCGAAGATATATCAAAGCTTTTTACCACTCACAGGCATGTTGTAGTTTTTAGTTGTTGTTCTTCTATTATTCACTGTCCGTCTTAGTTGCAGCAACCTGCTGCTATTAAGCTATGACGTCATGAAATATTTTGTTTGAAAACTAAGATTTTTTATTTTATTGTGTGTAAACACACAAATTAATCATAATTTTGTTTTTCAACGGCCGTGCTCTGCCAGAGAATTAATTTGTAAATTTATTCGACCTCTTTTCATAAGTTTTTTTGTGTAATTATTATAACTCTAATAATTTTTCAATTATTAATTAAGAGTTATATTTTTCGAGCTCAAGGTCTATGTTGCTTTCTGAAGAAAACAACCAACAACAACAACAATACCCTTTATATAGAGTGGCAATCATACAGCAGACTAGACAGCTGTTTCGTTGGCCGCTACACCAACTCATCAGTAGCCTTTATATGATAGCGATGATAAACTTAGCCGTTCATGTCTATTTGTTTTCGTCAATGTTAGAGAAAATTACTCTGAATTACATTGTACACACAAATGATACGAAAAGCAGCTAAAGTTCTTCGAATTTTCAGATTCACACTTATTCGGTGTAAGCTCTTTCTTCGAAGATATATCAAAGCTTTTTACCACTCACAGGCATGTTGTAGTTTTTAGTTGTTGTTCTTCTATTATTCACTGTCCGTCTTAGTTGCAGCAACCTGCTGCTATTAAGCTATGACGTCATGAAATATTTTGTTTGAAAACTAAGATTTTTTATTTTATTGTGTGTAAACACACAAATTAATCATAATTTTGTTTTTCAACGGCCGTGCTCTGCCAGAGAATTAATTTGTAAATTTATTCGACCTCTTTTCATAAGTTTTTTTGTGTAATTATTATAACTCTAATAATTTTTCAATTATTAATTAAGAGTTATATTTTTCGAGCTCAAGGTCTATGTTGCTTTCTGAAGAAAACAACCAACAACAACAACAATACCCTTTATATAGAGTGGCAATCATACAGCAGACTAGACAGCTGTTTCGTTGGCCGCTACACCAACTCATCAGTAGCCTTTATATGATAGCGATGATAAACTTAGCCGTTCATGTCTATTTGTTTTCGTCAATGTTAGAGAAAATTACTCTGAATTACATTGTACACACAAATGATACGAAAAGCAGCTAAAGTTCTTCGAATTTTCAGATTCACACTTATTCGGTGTAAGCTCTTTCTTCGAAGATATATCAAAGCTTTTTACCACTCACAGGCATGTTGTAGTTTTTAGTTGTTGTTCTTCTATTATTCACTGTCCGTCTTAGTTGCAGCAACCTGCTGCTATTAAGCTATGACGTCATGAAATATTTTGTTTGAAAACTAAGATTTTTTATTTTATTGTGTGTAAACACACAAATTAATCATAATTTTGTTTTTCAACGGCCGTGCTCTGCCAGAGAATTAATTTGTAAATTTATTCGACCTCTTTTCATAAGTTTTTTTGTGTAATTATTATAACTCTAATAATTTTTCAATTATTAATTAAGAGTTATATTTTTCGAGCTCAAGGTCTATGTTGCTTTCTGAAGAAAACAACCAACAACAACAACAATACCCTTTATATAGAGTGGCAATCATACAGCAGACTAGACAGCTGTTTCGTTGGCCGCTACACCAACTCATCAGTAGCCTTTATATGATAGCGATGATAAACTTAGCCGTTCATGTCTATTTGTTTTCGTCAATGTTAGAGAAAATTACTCTGAATTACATTGTACACACAAATGATACGAAAAGCAGCTAAAGTTCTTCGAATTTTCAGATTCACACTTATTCGGTGTAAGCTCTTTCTTCGAAGATATATCAAAGCTTTTTACCACTCACAGGCATGTTGTAGTTTTTAGTTGTTGTTCTTCTATTATTCACTGTCCGTCTTAGTTGCAGCAACCTGCTGCTATTAAGCTATGACGTCATAAGCATAAGGTCAGTGCTTCTGACCACGAAGCGAAGGTTCAGTGGTCCTAACTGCGTTTGAAATTTTTTGCTTTTTTTAAATTAAAAATATTTAAAATCATACGGGCAGTTTTGTTTTTTTTTAAGATAAATGGAAAATAAGTTATATAAATAAAGCCCAAATTATATAATCGATTGGTGATTATTTTGGATAAACAATAAATTCTTTTTGGCATCAATGCTATGAAATCAATTGGAAGATGTATATTAGGTTTGTTCGTATTTTGTTCGCTCTAATGCAAGGGAGGCAATGGTGCGATGGTAGCACGTTCAACTTGCAGTCGAATTGTATGCGGTTCGATGCGAGTACGGAAAGGGAAAGTGCATTATTCCCGACACAGGTTTACGACAAATTTTTTCTTTTTAATATTTATAAATAAAAATATAATTAACAAAAAATAAAACAACAAGATCTGTCGTCTGTGCTATGAGGATCGAAGCTGGTATGACTTAAGTCATCAAATCAAAATAAAAAATTCCTCTTGATAACCAACTGTGTCACGAAAGTAAAAAAAACCGCGATCTAATTCTGTACGTTAATATTGAACTTTTCAGTAACTGTCCATAAAAATACTATTTGGCTTTAAAAAAAGACAATTCTTGAACTACTACTGGTATGAAGGCAGACTGCTTTTTAACTATTTCATTGCACTAAAGAAGGGAATCGAGTTCCGTGCGCTAAGGGTTGAGTAGGTTTTTGTATTTATTTTTTCGGATATACTAAGAGTCGCAAAAAAGCTATCCGTTGCAGATCACTGGTAGCGAGGTCAGTGTATCATAGTGTATATTTTTATTATTATACAACAAGTATGGCCTTACTGCCTTATTAACTAAATGTAAACCATGAATAAAATATATTGTTATATGCTATTTATTTAATTTAATAAATTTTTATTCTTTTATTCTACAGCAACACAACGCAATCAGTTAAAACTGACCAACATACTTTTCAAGCTCAACTTTTTTTGAGCGACTATAAAAGGCGGTGCTATGACAGGAAGATAAATATACCCAAGAAATTACTGTAACATTTTTTTAAGACTCTGTAGTTCTTATTTTTTAAATCTTTATAAAATTTGATCAGAGAAATGTGGTAAATGTTAAAAACAGTGTAAATAGTAATAAAAATATTAAAATACAGTCGATAGGGTGTTTCAAAAAAAAGCTGTACCGATCGTTACAATTTTTGTTATTTAAATTATTAATTTGAATATAGTAATTAGTAGGTAAAAAAGGAATAATTTCTTTTAAAGTTATAAAACTATTTGTGCCTTAATTAATTCTTATTATGTATCGTAAGAATGCAATCGTGGCAGTGGTATACTGGTTGAGGCTTGCTTGTATGCGATTGAACCCAGACTCAAATCACATCTCACACGGAATGTTATTTTCAATTGAATTCATTTTTCTATTCGGCCGTCACCGCTCTGCTCACAATGGCAATAAACAGATTAGGATAGTCTGTTCTTCTGACAAGCTTTGCTGGCTATTTGTTCTGCAAAAGATGACTTGGATCAACGCCTATGATTGCATATAAAATCCTTGCAATTTGTGCTTGGATGTTTATATGCAAAGTTTAGGAAGAAAGATAGAAAAAAACACAGGCAAGTAAAAGTTAAATCGTATACAATTTTATTAATAAATTCTTACTTTTCAGATGTGGACTTCAATAGGTGAAGATTATATGTATATATTTCCAAGATGGAGGATGCCGGTGCATAATTTAGCTCGGTAAAATAACACGCAACTTACTTTGCTGCTAATCAATACGTGATTATTTAGAAGGAGGCAAACACTTCGTTGGATAAGCCGAACGATCCACTCGTCAGAGCATCGTTACTGGAACATCGATACTCGAACGAGTCGATGAGTAGGTATGTAAAATGTATGTACAATCTTCTACTTTAAGATTGCGACCTAAACATGCCGGCCCCCTTGCAGTATTGCTCTAAAATATTTCAACATACTCAAAATACATGAATCTAGTAAAAAGGTGTTGATTAATTCAAAGTGATAGTGTTCTGGGTCACGATCTCCCCCACTAAAAATACCTGGCTCAATTATCTTTGGGTATACGTCTGCTCCATGCCGACCGGTGACGAAAAGAAGAAGTCGGGATCAGCAAGCATCAGTTTCGGAAATTTTGCTCTGAAAGGTTAGGTAAGGTTAGGTAGAGGCGGCAGCCGGTGTAAATGAAATACATACACCACCTCACTTAGACCAGATAGGTCCATTGTGATACCGCTGCACACAGGCTTTTATTAATAATGGAACCAACTTGAGCTCCTGATGAACCCTTTTAGACGCCTGACATCAGTCGTTGACAGGTCGTCAAGCTCATGAAAGAAGAAAGAGCCTAAATGTTTGTGCCTTCTTCTGGCTAGCGCAGGACAGGAGCACAGAAGATGGGAGATGGTTTCTTCCTCGTCCCTGCAGCTTCTACAGAAGTCATTTGAGATTACTCCTAACCTGTAGGCATGTCTGCCTATCAAGCAGTGCCCTGTGATGACAGCCACTATTGTGGCTAGTTCTGGTCTTGCCAGCGAGAAGAGGGCTCTCGATCGCCCGAGATCCAGTGTCGGCCAGATAAGCCTTGATGCTTTGCATGTCAAGAGCTCAGCCCACCTAGTGTTGGCTTTCGATATGATATTGTTACTGATAAGCAGCTTGAGAGTCGCTAACGGGATACCCGGTGGTTCACCATGAATAGTGGCGCTTGTGTCCCATTTCTAGCGAGCTCATCTGCCTTTTCATTACCTTTTATGCCTTTATGCCCAGGTACCCATATTAGGCTGATGCTGAAATAGTTCGACATTTCCCCTAATGAAGCACGGCATTCTTTGGCTACTTTAGAGTTTGTGGCTACTTGCTCCAACGATTTTATTGCAGCCTGACTATCAGAGAAGACATGAATTTCCCGTTTAGAGACAACGTTTTTTGAAAGCCATGGCAACCTCCCCTATTGCCATCAATTCGGCTTGAAACACACTACAAAGGTCAGGAAGCCTACGAGCCAGAAATATTCCAAGCTCTTTTGAGTAGACCCCATACCCGACCTTGTCGTTTAATTTTGATCCATCTGTATAGAAATATAGACTCCCTCGTTTCTATGGTGCACCATTGACCCAGTATGTTCTAGGCGGAATAAGCGTACCATTCCTTCCTTCGAAGGAAAGCGAGGGCTTGCAGTAATCAGTTCTTGATGGAATGAAGTTGAAGTTGTTAAGTATGGATGAGTGACCCGTTGTCATACTATTCCATACTCCCAGTTCTCTAAGTCTTGTCGCCGAACAGGCTGCTGTCTGTTTAGCAACCAGGTCCAGTGGTAAAAGATGAAGTATGGTCTCTAGGGCTGCAGTCGGTGTTGTTCTCAGAGCACCGCTGATGCATATAGATGCCATTCTCTGGAATGGAGTTGTTTCATATATGTGACCTTGTCTATGGACGGCCACCATATTACTACTCCATATAGAAGAATAGGTCTTATGACCCCGGTATACAGCCAGTGAACGATACGAGGCGAAAGCCCCCATCTTGTTCCTATGGCTTTTTTACAAGTATAAAGTGCCACTGTGGCTTTTTTAGTGCACTCTGCTATGTTTAATTTCCAGCTGAGCTTTCTATCTAGAATGAGTCCCAGGTACTTTGCGTTGTTTGCAAGGGACAGAACAGACCCATTTAGTATGATTGGTGTTAAGGACGGAATTTTATATTTCCTGGTAAATAGGACTAGCTCTGTTTTAGCCGCATCAACTCTGTTTGTGAAAACTTCTTTTAATAAAAACAATTGCAAGTTTAGTTTTAATTCTAAATATATTTAATTGAATAGGAATTATTTATTTTACAAAATTGCTGTGAAGCAGCCAACGTTATTCAACGAGAAAGTAAAAAGATGTGTATCCAGAGAAAAAAGAATTCACAAGAGATCAAGAAAATATGATTTTAAAAGAAAACAAAGTGAAATGTCAAAAATATGTTAAGCGTTGCCACAGGACGCAAATGACATAAAATAAATTCCTAAACATCCTGCCCGATCGAGTCTCCTGACTCGAATTGATCGTAGTCTACCAAACGGCAAAGCTTTTGTACTGCCCGGGAGAAAGTACCATTCGCAGTCTGAAGTGTTGCGTTCCGGACCAATCCATCGCTGCCCGGATGCACTGCGATTACCCGTCCTGGGCGCCAGAGGGTTGGCGGTAAATTCTCGTGCCTGACGAGAACGATGTCACCAACGACGATGTCTGACACTCGCCGTTGCCACTTATTCCTTTTTTGTAGAGTCGATAAATATTCATCGCTCCACCTCTGCCAGAATTGCTGATGAAGCTGGCGAATCCACTGCCACTGCTTCAGTCGGTTGGTCGGCACCTCGGTGACATTCGGCTCTGGCACTGCTATGAGTGGGGCACCTACTAGAAAGTCACCAGGTGACAACGCCAATTTATCTTCAGGATCATCGTACAATGGGGTGAGCGGACGAGAATTTAGGCACGCCTCAATTTGAGCTGCCAAAGTCTGCGTCTGGCTGTGCCACATCACTTGCGTACCAACTATCCGGACCAAATGGTGTTTCGCTGATTTGACGGCAGCCTCCCACAAACCGCCTTGATGAGGAGCACTGGGCGTTATGAAATGCCAATGTGTGCCCATGCTCGCCAATGATTTTTTGTTGTTTTCATCATACCAGCATGCCAAGTCCTCTTGCATCAAGCGGTTAGCACCAACAAATGCTGTGCCGTTGTCGCTGTATAAGTTTCTGCATAAACCACGTCTGCTCACGAAGCGTGTAAAAGCATCTAAGAACGCTTGCGATGAAAGATCATCCACCACCTCAATATGTACGGCCTTGGTTGCCATACAAATGAAAATAGACAAGTAGGTTTTCACTGTTGTGCGTGATCGCTTTGTGCCTATACGCGTAAAAGGTCCGCAATAGTCCACGCCCGATGAAATAAATGGTCTTGAAGCATTTACCCGCTGTGAAGGTAACGAGGAGATCTGTTGTCTGAGAGGAGCACCCCGGTGTCGACGGCAGATCACACATCTATGCAAACAACTTTTCACAGACTGCCGCCCATTCAATATCCAATAACTGTTTCGTAGCGTATGAAGCATGAGCTGTGTGCCGCCATGCAGTGTGTTTTCATGAGCTTGTCGTATGATTAATTCAACCAGAGCGCCGCCTTTGGGTAAAATAATTGGGCATCGCTGATCTAGCGATACTGCCGCTTTGTTGATACGACCTCCAACTCGTATAATATTATCTTCGTCTAAATAAGGATTAACAGAAAGTAGCTTACTTGCTCTTGGTACCTGGGTGCCATTTCGCAGGTTGTGAACCTTCACAGGAAAATGATGCCTTGTTCCATGCGAATGAGCGCCTTCAATGCGTTGTTCAGTTCCGGGGCAGTAACAGTTGTATGCTAATTCTCGCTTTTATTGGTCTATCGGAGTACATATGCCACCGTACGGAGCAGGCGCTGAAGGCAACTAAAACGTTCAGTCAGTGCAATGATCTCACCATCAGGTCTGCGTGTCGTAAGCGGTGAAACAACGGTAGCTAAAGTTGCTATAAATGACACCTTTTCCTCTATCTTCAGTGTATCGAGCTCATCGCTGCTGAGTTTAATTTCTTGTATTGGTAGGGGCCCCTCTACCAGCCATTCCGGCCCTGACCACCACAAGCGATGCTGTATAAGCCCTGTTGCGCTCATCCCACGACTGGCGCAGTCAGCGGGGTTCTTCGCAGATCGAACATGATGCCAGAAATTCGGTGAAGTAAGCTCCTGGATTTGCCGGACTCGATTCGAAATGTATGGCTTCAGAGTAGACGGCTGCTTATTAAGCCAACAGAGTACAATACTTGAGTCTGACCACAGATGATATTCGATGTCTATTAAACCCAAAGCCAGTCGAACATTGTTAAGAGTTACCGCTAGCAAGTGTGCGGCGCACAGCTCAAGGCGAGGGATTGTGGCACCCTTGAGTGGAGCCACCTTAGTGCGTGCAGTGAGCAATGATACGTGTGGTTTGCCTCGCGCACCAGTAGTCTTCGCGTATATAACATCAGCGTATGCGAGTTTGCTGGCATTGCAAAAGCCATGGAGCTCTGTGCTCCTTCCACTTTCCATGCCTAGCCATCTTGGAACTCGAATTGAGTTAATTTCATAAAGCCCATTGCGCAATGTTAGCCAAGCTTCATGTAACTGGCTGGGCAATGGGGCATCCCAGGTTAACCCAGCTGACCAAAGGGTTTGTATGAATATTTTCCCAGAAATCACTACTGGCGCCACTAGGCCAGTAGGATCGAAGAGTTGCGCCACTTCGCTGATGACACGCCGCTTTGTGGGTGAATTCGGCTGCTGACTGAGCTCCAATTTGAAATATAGCGCATCATCGATTGGATCCCACCGCAAGCCGAGGACAGACGCCATGGGTAGACTCTGGGTCGGTCCTGCCAAAGAAAGAGTACCATTAGTTAATTTTGATACTACCTCAACATTATTGGAATTCCATTTGCGCAGCTTGAAGTGTCCAGCTGATAGGATAGCATCAACATTGGACGCCAGCAAAAGAGCTTCGAACGCCGAATCGCAGCTTGTTAGAAAATCGTCCACATAAAATGACTTCAAAATTGCTTCTCGCGCTGCCTGCGCCTGTCTGCCATCTGCCACCAGCATAAAATGATCATGCGCACATTGAATAAGCGCGCGCACGGCATTGTACGGGCTACAGGCCATTCCGTATGTCACTGTCGTCAGCCGATAGATTTCCAGAGGATCAGCTGGTGATTCGCGCCAAATTATGCGTTGAAAATCTCTATGTGCAGGCACAATCAACACCTGCCTGAACATTTTATCTATATCTGCCGTGAGAGCAATACGGTAGCGCCGAAAACGAAAAATTATGTCGGTCAGGGAGTCCTGGATCGTTGGTCCAACCAACTGAATATCGTTCAGTGAGACTCCAGTAGACGTTCCTGCAGAAGCGTTGAATACCACACGAAATTTGCTCGTGACTGGGTGATGCGGGATATAATAACATTTTGAGTGATCGCGCTGTTGATCAACGCGCTCCATATGACCAAGATCCGCAAACTCACGCATAAAAGCCACATATTTATCTCGTAAGTCAGGGTTTGCTTCTAGCCGCCGTTCAAGAGATCGAAACTGTCGTGCAGCGTTCATGTAGGAATCACCTTGTTCCAATGCATCACTTCGGAAAGGTATGTGCACGACATAACGACCCTCCGCTGTGCGATAATGAGTTTCTGAGAATATGCGAGCAGTCGCATCATTTCCATCCAGATCGTAGCACGGTACCTCTTCAAGCTTCCAAAAATTTCGCAGAAGTTCATCCAAGCGCGCATCTTCTTCACCTAGCTGTGTGCTGAACGTGATTGGAGGTAGCGTTGGAGTCTTTGCTGTTGCTGCTGGTCCAAAAACAACCCAGCCCAATTGTGTGCGCTGTGCAAGCGGCTCATGCGTATTTCCTCTAATAATTTCACCTTCGACAATAAGACTCCACACGTCCGCACCAATGAGCATGTCGACGCTCCCAGGGGTACCGAACTGCGAGTCAGCCAATTGAAGGTGAACCAAGTGTTGCCACTGCGATATGTCAATCTGCACCGTTGGTATGGTCGTTGTAATTGACGGAATAACGAGGGCATTGAATACCATAGAAAAACCAGTGTGAATCGATTTTATATTGAGCATGACGCTGCCTTTGGTATGGGTATGGACTAGAGCTCCGATTCCCTCCACATGAACTTCAAACTTTCTCCTGCGTAGATGTAAGACATTAGCAAAACGATCTGTTATAAAACTTACCTGCGATCCAGGATCGCAAAGAACTCGAGCCAAACGCTGCTGTAGCGGTGCGTCACCAGATGCATAGACGCGCGCCGTGGCCAAGAGGACGGTGTGCTGTCCCTTAGCGAGGCAGGAGACTAGGGGCTGCTCTAGTCACAAAGGTGTTGTGTTGCTCAGCTGTGACTCAGGTGTCGAATTCACAAGCTGAGTGATGGCTGGCCTTGAAACATTTGCCTGTACATTGCGGCAAAACAGCGAGTGATGCTTGCGGCCACAATGTCGACAACCACTTGATGAGCATTGCTTTGATGAGTGGCCATTTTTCAAACAATTATAGCAGAGCTTTGAGTTCTTCAATGCATTAAATCGTTGCTCTGCACTCAGAGGTAGTAACGATGGACACTTCCTGTTGCGATGCAATCCCTGGCAGTGAGTGCACCAGCTGTCATCTATGGAAGCCACATTAGATTTCAAAGTGCGATGTGGTAGCCGGGGCGTAGCGTGCGTATTCAAACTTGAGGTTTTTTTTCTGCAATTTCTGCATTGAGACTATGGGCACGTTTTTCCAAAAACTTTAGCAAATCCAACAACTTCGGAATTTCAGTAGGTGAGCTACTCAGGGACCACTCACGTTGAGTGGCGGTAGGGAGCTTTGATGCCACGATTGGCACCGCCAGTGCATCCCATTTGTCAACTGGTAAGCCCATGACGAGCAGCGCTCGCAAAGACTCTTGCACCGTGTCGACTATACCGAGCAATGATTTAGATGTCTCTTCCAATGCTGGCCGAAGATTTAAGAATCTAGAGACATGTATCTCTGCCAGCTGCCTCTCATTGTCATAACGATCTTTGAGTGCTTTTCAGACCTCAGCATAACCTCCAGAATACACTCCACCAATGAGAGGAACAGCGTTTGCGTGTACTGCCTGACGCAGCTTACCTAGCTTGTATGCATCTGGAAAGTTTGTTTTGTCCACCAGCGTCTCAAAAGCCTCTTTAAAGGCAAGCCATGTATGGTGTGTGCTATCGAAGTTTGGGATGGCTAAAGGGTCCAATTTTAAATCAAAGCTGCGTTCGACCGCTGTTGTTGTGAGCGAGGATGACACCGGTTTGGGCTTGGCTGCTGCTATAAGCCTCTGCAGCGTTACGCATGCTTTGTTATACAAAGCTTCCACCTCATCCCATAGCTTATCATGTGCTTCTGTTTCCTCGATCTTTGCTTCGCCTACGAGGCTATGATGATTTGAAGCAAAGCGGTCAAAATGTGACGTAAGAGATTTCAACTCTTATTCCAAAACAAAAATGTCATATTTCCCCGGCTCAGTGGCACGCACGCGTTCATACATGCGTTTAATCGTTGTTATGGCAGATGTGCGCAACTTTAATTCTGCCATACTGACTTCCAACCGATGTGTTGCAGCACGTCCTCAACTCCGAGAATTATAACCTTCAAAACACGTGCTGCCGTTGATGGAGCTCTGACTTGACTGTTATTGGGCTGCTACACCTCTAGCTAATATCGTGCTGCCCAACTTGTCCAAAGCGCCACTAAGATGCAATAATTTGCAGCAAAAATGCTCTGATTTCTGCTGTAATCAGTCTCCGCGAATTTCAAGGCGAGCTCCGCGAACCGTCGCTGCTTGCGTCGGCAGAACTCCAACGATGAATTTGTGCAAACTATCCAGCGGTCGTAAGTCCTCACATGAGGCACCAAAAATGTTTGTGAAAACTTCTTTTAATAAAAACAATTGCAAGTTTAGTTTTAATTCTAAATATATTTAATTAAATAGGAATTATTTATTTTACAAAATTGCTGTGAAGCAGCCAACGTTATTCAACGAGAAAGTAAAAAGATGTGTATCCAGAGAAAAAAGAATTCACAAGAGATCAAGAAAATATGATTTTAAAAGAAAACAAAGTGAAATGTCAAAAATATGTTAAGCGTTGCCACAGGACGCAAATGACATAAAATAAATTCCTAAACAAACTCCAAGACCACAGGGCTTGGCCCATTGTTCAAGTCTGCAAAGGGCTCTTCCAAATTCCAGAGGAGTGGAGAGAGAACACCTCCGTGTGGCGTACCTCTTGAGACAGATCTAATGGCTCTGTATGCGTCCAGGTCCGATAGATCTATTTTACCGTTAAGTAGCTTGTCTATAAGCTCTGTAATGATCTTATTCACGCCCAGTACGACTAGTGCTTGTCGTATTGCTTGTGCTGTTACGTTATTAAAAGCTCCTTCTATATCTAAGAAGGAAACCAAAGTAAACTCATTATTTAAGAAGGATTTTTCTATGGTCCCGACCAGCGTATGTAGGGCCGTTTCCACGGATCTTGCCTTGTTGTAGGCATGCTGTGAAGCCTACAATCAATGTTTCTGGAGATACAGATCTTAGAGGCGTTCTAACGTCTTTAATAGAAAAGATGTTAGGCTAATGGGCCTAAAGGCGTTAGGGGTGGTATGTGATGTCTTCCCTGCCTTGGGTATAAAGACCACCCTTGCCTTTTTCCAAGCTGTGGGAATATATGATAGACTTATGCAGCCATTAAAAATTATACGAAGCCAAGGTATTATTGTATGTATAGCCTCTTGTAATTCCATAGGGTAAATGACGTCAGGTCCCGGTGATTTATAGGGTTTGAAGCTGTTTACCGCCCATTTTAACTTCCTATCAGAGACGATGTCTTCGACCTCATGCTGGGAACAGCTAAGGCGAGGCAGGGGTGCAAAAAAGAGAGCGCCGCTACCAGGGAAGTGCATGTCTAAAAGAAGGTTAAGAGATTCCTCGCTAGACATTGTCCATGAGCCTTCCGACCTTTTGAGGTAGCCGGGTGTGCATGGTGTGGTAGCAAGAATTTTCCGCAGCCTGGATGCCTCTGAAAACTCTTCAATTCCTTCACAGAATTGTTTCCAAGAGGATCTTTTAGCTTTCCTTGTTTCAGTTTTGAATATTTAAAGGGCTACCTTGTAGGCAGCCCAATCATGTTCCGCTCTCGAGCATTTTGCTGCGTTGAAGAGCTTCCTGCAGTTAGTTCTTAGGCCATTCAGTTTAGAAGACCACCATGTGGTTAAAGCTTCCCCTTGAATGCCCTTTTCGGGCAGGAGGATGCCAGTGAGCGATTCATTGCTATGTTTAAAACATCGACTATATTTTCTAAGTCCATTGCTGATTTTGGTTTTTCAATCGGACCTGATGGCAAAGATTTTGCCAAGGCCCTCCTGTAGAGTCCCCAGTCCGATCTCCTAATGTTAATAGAGGAGATTGGTTTAGAAGACGTGTTAAGAAAGGTATACTCAATATAGCGGTGGTCGGAATAAGAGTGTTCTTTAGACACCTTCCACTCACCAATTTTGTCGAAAATGAAGTCTGAGGCTAAAGTAATATCTAAGACTTCACTTCTATTTTTAATAACAAAGGTTGGGTCTTCACCCCTATTACATATATAAATTTTTGTACTAATTAAATACTCAAAAAGTAACTCACCCCTTTCGTTCGTGTTTGTACTTCCCCACACAGAGTTGTGCGCATTGGCGTCAGCCGAGACAATGACCCCTCGACATATTCCGTCAGCGTCGTACACCATTTTCCTGAAGTTCTCTGAAGGCGGGCTTTCATCATGCGAGAAGTAGGCTGCAGGCAGCCAATAGGTGTTTCCATCAAGCTCTAGACTGGCTGCAACCAGATCTCTGTCAGAGTATCTAGAAATTAGAAAAAAATTAATATTGTTTTTGGCTAAGGTACATGTTCTAGGCATACTTACGTTGTTAGCTACCAACATCTTATACCCCTTCGTCCTCAAGCCGCAGATGCTGACACCACATACCCAGGGTTCCTGGATGAGGACTACATCAAATCCACCTTTATGAAGGTGGACTAAAAGATTCGCCGAGGCGAGTTTTGAGTGGTGAAGGTTAATCTGGAGCACCTTCATCCACTCCAGATTTGTGGCTTTCCACGACCGTTGTGTTGGCCTCTTCCTCCTCGGATAGCTCCTCCGAGAGAAGATCATCCTCACAGTAGAGGCCAGACACCCCGATGAGGTCAACCGAGTCCACCGACATGGTCTCTTCGAGATCACCATCCAGTGTGCAACACGGGGGCTCAGCAACCTCTGCTTCCGCCTGACTTGGTGGAGCTTCGGTTGAAGAACCCAGTACGGACTTCCTGTCCCTGTTGTACACTTTCAGGAGGACCTTGGAGAGAGCAAACCAGAGGACTCCTTTCTTCTCCTCCAACGGCTTCAGCGACTGGGCGTTAAGCAGCAGAAGTACCTGCCTTGAGGGTCCCACAGGCTCCTCCAGCTTGCCGATAGCCCACCCTTCTGTGGGCATGTCCGGATTACATGTCCGGAACATGCGAAGAATCGCTTCCGCATCATTGGGCTTGCTGTGAATAATTCAGACTCTAGCCCTGGGACGCTGCGGTATTTCGCTTCTCTCTCTTGCTTGCAGCTTATCCCCAGGCCAAACCTCGCCGACTTTGCTAATGGCTGCTTTATAAAAATCATCCGACCTGTCGTCATCGCAAGCTATTAGATTTATGTGGCCAAAATTGTACAAGCCGGCATCGTGACAGTGGGGGTTAGGACCAGGGTGCTTCTCCAGTACCTGGAAGAAGGCATCGGCTAGTGCGACTTCTACCCATCTCCATTTGCCCCGGGGGAGTGCCCCGTCCGCTCTCCCATTGTCAATGACGGCCAGCACCCTTCCTTTCCCCTTGACCACTTCGCTAAACGACCTAGCTACAGTGAAACGACTGTGCGTTTTCGGCCTTTTTGCAGCAGATGTCTCCTCCGAAGATCTTTGCCTTTGCCTTGCTCTGATAGATGTGTGCAAACTTCTCTAGCCGTGACTCGCGCGAAATGACGCAACACCGTCGTTTGGACTGTCACCGAGTTGACAAACGACACGATGCGACACAACTGACTCCTCGGTACATGTATCTATCAGAGCCCGAATCCGATGGATGTGACCCTTATATATCACCTTGATGACCGCCGTGGGATGAGCGAAGTCGCCTGTTGCAGACATGGCATCGGTGATGGCGAGGGTTGGCGCTGACTGGTCCGGGTAAGTCCTTGCACTCGACGGAGTCGCTCATTTCGCGAACTGCGAGATCGCCGGTTTGAGCGCCTCGTTGCCGAATCCCCTTCAACGCTCAATGCGGACGGCAAGGAAGGCTGGTCAGCAACACTGCCCTCGGCGCCAGTCCTGTGCTGACGATAAGGCCTGGCCCCGCCTTGCGCCATGGGTTGTGACGACTTTTTACCGCATCGTCCGCAACTGGCGCACCCGTCAGTTCTATGGTCTGGGGAAAGACACCTCAAGCAATATTTAAACAGCAGCACCAACTGCAGTCGATCTACTGTGTTTCCCGCGACAAACGCCTTAGAACCGCAACGGGTGACGTGCTAAGCACACGCGACACTTTTGGATCGATCGACATTGTTCGTTAGCTAAAAAAGAAAGAGAAATTAATTAGTTAATTCCCCGTATACAAAAAAGACGGACGAATAAGTCTAACTACGAAGATAATAACAAAACTATCAGTTTTACTACCGGCCGTGTAATAGCTCCGCGTTCAGTGCGCAGACCGGTGACTCGGACGCGGTGGTTCGTATCTAAATACGTTTCATGACTCTTCCTAAACGCCACTGCGTGACCGCAAGGTTGTCTGCTTTTATAACCATAAAGTCTTCAATTTTTAAATCTTCGCGGGGATGTTTGCACTTATTTTGCTTATGCTCTTTTAAATAGTCGTTTTTCCATATGTGACAGAACTTCTGGTTTAATGCCTTTTCGACAATATCCGGTTCAATCGGAGCCAGTAAAGGTAAAAGGATGGGAGATCAATCCGATCTAAAGACATGGGGCTGAGAGGACGTGAATTTAAGCATGCTTCGATACGCGGCAGCAATGTCGAGAGCTCTTCAAACGTTTTTTTCGTATCTAATACGACTTTTCGGAAGTGTAGCTTAAAACTTTTGACACCCGTTTCCTACAGACCTTCCATATAGGAGCATTTGATGGAATAAAGTGCCAAGTTAAGTGTTGGTGGGCAAACTTGGACACCACCTTCTCTTTCGAATTCTGGAGAAAAGCTTTAAAATCTTTAAAGGCTCGCGATGCACCAACAAAGTTGGTTACCATTGTCCGAGTACATTTTCTCCGTACAACCTCTACGTGCGACAAATCTCGAAAATGCTGCCAAAAAAGTGACAGTGCTGAGATCGCCAGTAGCCTCTAAATGAATAGCTTTCGTCGCAAAACAGACAAAAACACAATTATAGCTCTTGGCTATGAGACACGTGCTCCCCGCATAATTTTTTATGTCGAATGGCCCAGTAAAGTCCATTCCAATAGACGCAAACGGGCGAGATAATTTTGTTCAATCTAAGGGGTAATGATGCCATCATTTGGGTCTGCAACCGCTTGCGATCGATCACACAGACTTTACAATTGTGACTATAGAGTTTACCATATTTTTGACTCTGGGAATCCAGTATTGCATCCGAATAAGTCGCAACACAAGCTGATTCCCATCATGCATGCAAATTTCATGGGTGAATTTCACGAGTAATTTTATAAGAATGACAGTCGTAAAGTAAGATAATCGTATGCCGCTCATCATAAAAGATATGTTCTGTTCCAATTCTAAGAACATAGTGGTTGTCGAGAAAACGGTTCAAATTTAAAAGTGAACTCTTCGAGTCGATTAAAGTTTTCTTTACTAAGCGGGCGTCCTCAGCAGGGTATTCCAGCTTTTGACTCTCAAGCAGTATCCACATTGTGTCTTTAATTTCCTGCTGAGATATTTCAACATTAGAGAAATTTTGTCTATGTGCCCTGTGAGTTCTGTGGTAAAACCGTAATACGTACGATAGAACTCGCAAGCCTCGATGCAACGAAGAAAAACGGTCTAAAATATTGTTAGTTTGGCTACAGGCTACATGAGCCTTGATGGCTTTTGCTTCAAAAGTTGTGTCATATCTTGGTTTGGTAATGAGTGGGCTCCTGCCGCAGCCATACAGGTCCATGCCACCACAATGAACTATCCTTTACATATTGCGGATCCAAAACTCTTCTGGACGGATCTGCTGGCTTGTCTGCTGATTCCACAAGGCTCCAGTTATCAGCCCACACCCTTTCGCTGATTTTTGCGACTCGGTTGGCGACGAACGTGGTCGCAACCACGCCAGCACAATGGTCGAATCTGTCCATAAAAACGGTAGAATATTGTACGCTTCTAAATTATTCAGAAAAGCTTCGACCATCTCTGCCAGCAGAAGTGCGCCGCACAACTCGAGCCTGGGTGAGGACACCCAGTGACTGGTGCCACTTTCGTTTTCGCGACGAGGAGATGGATGCTTACGTTGCCTAAGTGCTTAACGCGTATGTAAACAGTTGCTTCATATGCTTTCTCTAAAGCATTTCAGAAACTGTAGATAGCTTTCCGGAGAGAAATCTACCCGTGAAATCCGGACATTGCTGATGTGAGGGTAATTTTCCAAGAAAACCTGCCAACGCTGTATCCAACCAATGCCATCCAACCAAACTTGTTGCATCAGGATTTTTGCGATGACCACCACCGACGCAAACCATCCTGCAGAATCGAAAAGTTTTGCGATAGCTGACAAAGCCTCTTGTTTTGAAAACCTACCGTCTTGGTCTAATGGACGCGCATGGAAGTAGAAGTATTCGAACCAGGCGTTCCATCGAATGCCCAGTGTCTTCACATTGCTCGTGTCCTAAGCTCTAGGAAATCTTCACGTAATCAATGACTCTTCAGAATCCCTCGTAGCACTTCATCGGAGTGGGACGTCTATTTTCGTAATGTAACCCCTGCTGATTCAGCCGCTTTTTCCAAGTCTGTTCGAGCTTGAACTGCTGATTCCACGTCATGATTTCCCGCTTTCCACATCGCTGGCCAGTTGCAAAAGTTTACGAATCGCTTAAAATGGCGCACAATTGCTGGCGCAAAAAACTTTTCGCTGGAATCGTTGATGCTCTTCACTAACAAGTATCTGGCGATACATCTTCTCAATGTCGCCATTAAATACAAATTGCAAGATCCGCAAGGTATACGTCAGTATAAGTAGCGTGAGATCACTTTGCAACACTGGTCACTGTTGGTAAATGTTGAAGAGAGTGTAAATAGTAATAAAAATGTTAAAATACAGTCGACCGGGTGTTTCAAAAATGAGCTGTACCGATCGTTACATTTTTTGTTATTTAAATTTATAATTATTTATTTGAATATAATAATTAGTAGGTAAAAAAGGAATCATTTGTTTTAAAGTTATAAAACTATTTTTAAGTTAATTATTTTCTGTACCCAATCAGACCACCCTCAGAGGGTGAAGATAAACTGTAAGACCACATTCGCTGGTAAGGGATATCAGGCCAAACTATTCACAAGGTGCAAGGAGAAGGGCATCAGTTTAGGGAAACATTCGCTTGTGAGTCGGTATCTGTACCCAACCAGATTTATTCACTCCTGGTGGGCAGGTACAGTGATCAGGGAAAAAGTGAATTAAGTGGGATAGACAAGTTGGGCAAGAGATTATCGCTGTGACATTTGCTTGCCGGGCTGCATAAGTTGTGTAAGGCATTCACTGGTGAGTCAGTATCTGTACCTATCCACGTCAATCTATTTGGAAGGAAAATCAAAACCACTTCACCTACATTCTCTGATGGGGCACCAGACCAACTATTCGCAAGGAACCAGGGGTGTGTTTTGGGAATAGAATCTTAGATAGGAACCGTGGGCTCACACACGCTCACATCTTCTCCACTCAGATCACGCCGCTGCTCCTACCGCAGGCCACATAGTCATCCACAGAAGTCGACCAATTTACAAGCCGCCGCAGGATTTGGTGACATAAATACAATAATCATTTTTCTTTATTTATTTCTTGTAATTTGTTATTATCTTAATATTTTAAATTTCTACTATTACAAATCTCTTTTGTTATTACCTAATGTATTTAGTAGACTAGCTACGCACCTTAACGATACTCATCTTTGAATTACAAAGATATAATAGTGTAAACCTTTTGATTAAAGACCAACAAATAAAATTTATAAAGTATCGAAAATTTAAAATTTGGAGTCCATATTTCATTTATAAATTTTTGGAATGACCCTGGACAGCCACTTTGCTGTCCCATCTATAGACCCAAATAAACTGGGAGTCGTTACCATTTATAGTTCTTATATTACTATGAAATATATATATACAGAAATCCTTTCTGTAATATATGTTTATGTTATATAGAAATATTTTGATTAAGATTACAGTAATTGTAATTGTAAGTTTTTTACTAACAACGATTACTGTAATTGTAATACAAAATATTTCGATTATGATTACAATAATCGCAATATTTATTTTTTAAGATTACGATTATAATTTTTAATTGTAATTGTAATTTATCTGTAATTAATTACGAAAGTAATCGATTACATCCCAGCTCTGGCCTTTTAAAAAACTTCTATAGCTTCGTCAATTATTGGTCAATTTTCAAAAATGAAAACTTATCTTGTAAGAGAATTTTTTTCCCTTGAATAAACACAACAATTTTTTCTAAAAAACATCGTCAAAGTTAAAAAAATCGGAAAAAATTGTTAATAACATTACAATTAGTTAATTTTATTTATTTATTTATGTAGCCAACCAAGGCAAATTTCACTTATTCTAACAGGTTTTTTTCTTTTTTTTTCTTTGTTCCTTATTTTTAGTGATTGAAGGTATTTTATTCGTTGCGGGCGTGATCCGCCCGCATCGTTGACATTTTTTTTAAAGAAAGAGGTCTCAAAATTATATTAATAATAATAATTTGAAATTATACTTATAATGAAGATTTAAAGCAGACGTGGGAGTGGGAGTCAGAGATAAGATGGTATTTTCAAGAAATAGGGGGGTAATTAGAGGAAAAATTAGCGTCTGAACACGGATTTTGACATTGATGGTGAGAAGTGTTCGCTTATGCCTTTGAATATCCTACAACAACTATTTAAGGGTTCTTTGTATGCATAGATAGTATGGTACTGAAATTCAGATTTTGTGGATCATAACAATCTCTTAAAGCAAAGATCAGAAACTGTTTTTAAATAGATTCAAGTCTTTCTTTGTGCACTTCGAATGCTGGATTCCACACTATGCAACAATATTCAAGAATTGGACGCACTAACGTGCAGTATAGTGTTTTTGTTACCCATATGTTTTTGAATTCTTTTGCACGTCTTTTTATGAATCCAAGCAGTTTATTTGCCCTGGATATAATATGATCTATGTAAAGGTTTAAGCGCGCAGCCTACTATCTAGGATAACCCCAAGATCTGTAATAATGTGGTTAACTCTGTTGAGAACGACCCCATTAAGCGCATAACTGCTATGAGTTATTTCGTTTTTACGGGAAAAACTTATGACGTAGCATTTGAGCATAGCACCAATGCTGCAGACATAAAAACTTATTCTGAAAGACTACTGAATTCTCTTCGGATTTAATGACATAGTACATTTTAAGATCATCTGCATAGAGGAGATGTGGAATGTAATTCAAAGCTTCTAATATATCTGCTAAAAATATGTTGAAGAGAAGTGGTCCAAGGTGGCTACGTTGTGGTACGCCCGACGAAGCAACAATCTTTTTTAGATAGAATGTCCTGAAATTTTACATATTGGGATCTTTCATACAGATAAATACCGAATTTTTTAAGTTTTAATGAAGATTTTATGATCGACGCGATCAAAGGCTTTGCTAAAATCAGTATAGACTGTATCTATCTGATGCCCTTTTTCCATTTTAATAAGAACTTCAGAGGCCATTGTTGTAAGACTTGTAGTAGTTGATCTTCCTTTTATAATTTTTCAAATAGTTTGGGAATGGCCGTTAGTATTACAATGTCCCTTTAATTTGCGACATCTCTCTTGTTGCCGTTCTTATAAATTGGCGTAAGATGAGAAGATTTCCATAAAGCAGGAAAAATACCTGTTTGCAAGGATTTGTTAAAAAGAATTTGGTTGGTCTTCCTTTACGGAATCCATGTTGTTGGACATTTAAACGTGGATTAATTAGGTCTGGAAGTTTGGAACATATAATTTTTCAAATAGTTTGGGAATGGCCGATGGTATTGCAATGTCCCTTTAATTTGCGACATCTCTCTTGTCGCCGTTCTTATAAATTGGCGGAAGATTTCCATAAAGCAGGAAAAATACCTGTTTGCAAGGATTTGATAAAAATTAAGTATAAGGCATGACTAACTGGTCTGAGTACTGAATAAGAAAACTTGGTGGTAGCAGGTCTGGACGACCAGGAGACTTGGCAGGATCTAATTTCTTAATAGAATTGATTATGTCACTCTGTGTTAGATTGATTGAGCTAACCGATTGTGATATGTGGGAAATCGGTGATGGAGTTTGAGTTTTGGTTGAAAGTGTACAGAACACCTCTTTGATCTGCAAAAAAATTACAAATGTCCTGAAGGTCGATTTTCGCTTGACGTTTACGAAGTCTAAGCATTTTTTAGAGTCTTCAATAATTCTTCTACTAATTATATTGGTGTAAAGTTTATAAGATTCTTCAGACTTGATAGAGAACTCTTTAGACAGTTCTTCATATCTTGTCTTTACCTCGTCACTTACAGAGACGGCATTTTTAATTTTTAATGTCTAAGATTTGCATCAAGCCATGGTTCCGATTGTTTGTTTTTTTTTTCTTTATTTTTGGAACATGAGTATCGACAATAGTAAAGATGCTCTGATAAAAAAACAAAACAGTCTCTTTCAATTCTAAGTCCAATTCAAACGGTTTAAGTCATCTATTATATTATTATAATTGGCGTTAAGGACATCGTGCACTACAGAATTATCAAAGGATTGTGTAAAAGTAATATGGGTAGGGCGTAACTCTATAATAAAGGCAGTGTGGTGGAGGGTATTGGAAAATATATGCTCAGCCTCACATGTTGGACTGAACTGTACTTCGTTATAGGAGTTAGTAAGAATTAAATCTAACCATCGCCCTTTCTGGTTTGGAATTGGAGCCACTTATTGACAATCGTTACTATAAAAGGTACTAAGTAAGTTGAAGTCGACTGCATTGGAGAGGTTTTTTGGAAGAATAGGGTTATCATTATCATCGGTGAAAAAATAAATATTGGGACGGTTAAAGTCTCCTAAGAAAATAACCTTATCTTCCTCGTTTAAAGCGGCTATTATTGCTGTGATAGTTTCGCGTAATTCAGTGTACAAACTTTCAGCAGAATTAGGAGGAATTTAATTGACACCAATGTATATGTAAAGATTTTGGCCTAGACTAATTTTTATTATTCGGTGCTCAAAGTGTATTGAGGTGGTGGTTGTAATCAGCCCACTCGATAGGTTATGTGTGGCGATTAAAACACCTTTGAATGAATCTTCATGAATTGTCATGAATCTTTGTGTATGACTTGAGGAATGTTGTTAGAAGCAATAGTAGTTTTTGAAATTTGAACGAGATTTATTCAAATGCCAAAGACGCTTTGATGCGGTATATGACAAATCCTTCTCCACATTAGCTGGGGAGATATTGAAGCTTTCGTGAAAATGAATAAAGATTTTCTTAAGATCAATTGAATTAGTCGGAAGGCTTTTATGCAGAATTGGTACTGTGACGCTTGTTCTTGTCGAACGCTTGATCAATGCATATTGAATCAGATTTATCGTGCAGATAAATCGAAATGTATAGGCGAACATTTTCATATAACCTCCGGTCTCTTAGACGAGACATAACAAATCGACCATCAGTGCTTGTCTCCGCTAGATTTTTTTCAATTTTGCGAATTGACAATGACGAAAAAAATTGAGGATCTAGAAAAGTAGGGGAAGCTGGTGTTGTGGTAGCCGTGTATACCAAGGGTATAGTTGCGTGAGTATAAGAGGGATTTAATGCTTTGTTTGGGGTGAAAGCTGGTGCACTTATGCTGAGGGCATGTTTTGGTAAAACACTTCCGGAAGGTGGTGATGGATTTAAGGCATGGGAGTGAATGAAATAGGATACTTATCGATGTTGGCTTCATTGCCGGGAGATTAAATGAAACCCGGTTCCATTTTTGATAAGTAGAAGATTTTAATGTTGACTTGTTAGGAATATTAACCTTATTGTTTGTTGCAGTAGTATTCTGCTTGACAACGGGAGAAAATATGGGGGAAATGTTCGTTTTTAAATTCCAATTGGTATCTGACTTTTGATGGGATTTAGGTTGCACATGTTTGTTTGATGAATTAGGCTTGGGGTAAGGAACAGGTTGGGGTTTGTGTTCTTTGTATAAGGGGTTCTTAGAATATGATTTAGAGCTAGAATTATAATTAGATTTAGGATACAAGTTTAACTAGAGTTAGAGTTTGAATTAGATTTGTAGTTAGAATTGAAAGAAGAGAATTAAAATTAGAGTTAGGATTATTCCTAGGCTTACTGTTAGTTTTACTTGTATAAGGCTTAGAACTGTTTTTAGAATTTGAATAAGGAGATATATTATTCTCGCTGCTAGATTTACGTGCCTTCGGCTTCTTCCCAGGCCTGTCCATCCATTCAGCGATTATCCACTGGTCATGCAACATACTGTCACCAGAAGAGTTCGAAAATCCACGAATATTCAGTTGGAATATTCAGTTTGAAACTGCAAAATTTTCTGGCTTTGGAAGACATCTTCAGGCAGTTAGAAATTGCGATACCAAAATTCTTTTCAAAGTAATTTCGCATCCAAGATACGCTTGTCTTTACTGCTACGCCCTTAATAAGCAATGTAGTTCTAAAACTTTCGTTCACGCTCTCTAATTTTCTGATCCTGTTATCCCATTCGGATGATGTCCATGAGGTTCCGAACTGATGGCTCAATTTTCGAGGTGCAGCGACAGGATTAGCAGCGGGTAGTTCGCTTGGTTTAACGAAGAGAGAGGCCGGAGGGGGAGAAAAAGAAAGAGCCGAAGGAGAATGTGTATCTGCTTCCACGATTTCTTGAAAAATGAAAGATGCATTATGGTGGGGAGAATCTGGAAACTTTTGAGTTCGATTAGGTGCAGAACTGATGACAGATGTGTCTTGACGCGAAGTGAACTCTGGCATACCGTCCGTTCCATTGGGTAGAGACCTGACTGCATCTCATATTTCGGCCAACGCTGCACGGAATGTGAACAAATCGTCACTTATACATTCAATTTGTTATATCAAATTTGTATAAGTGGATCTGGCTGATAGGGTGTAAGTAGAGATTTGCTAGAAGCTGTCTGGGATGCAATGTCCAGATCATTTCGAATTGATTTCTTGAATTGATTCGGATGTTTTCAACATACTAAAGTTTTTATTTATTTCATTTTTATGTCACTAAGCGTGGCCTCGATGCAAGAGTTTTTATTGCTGTGGCTTGCTAAGTCTGTTAATAGTTTTATATTTTCTGATATATTTGTTAATTGTGCTTTAATGGTGTTTGTTGAAGCCTCTAAAGAATCACTAATGTCTTCAGATATCTGAGTGGTGTTATCAAATTTGGCGAATTGTTTTGACGCTTTATTAAAAAATTGTTTGTTTTCAGATATCACGGTAGCAAGGAGGGCGGAGAGCGATATTTCTCTGCACTCGTCACAGAAAAATAAAAAGTTTGCTGTATATTCTTATAAGTAGTTCAGGCTTCTTTTCGACAAACCAATACAACTGAAATGAAATAATTAAGCAAAACGCCCATTGCAATTAATTTTTTGGCGCATTTTTGTCTTAAGTTGTGTAATTATTTTTTCCACAATTAATTGGTTAAGTAGCACAAAGAACTTTTGACACAGTGAAAGATTAAAACTTGAAAGTTAGCACCTTAAGTATATTGCTTCGATGACACTGTTGTGGTTAAGTTTGATTAAAATGTTTTGTCTTTAAATTATTGGTTAAACAGTACTAAGAACTTTTGACACAGTGAACGATTAAAACTGCAAAGTTAGCACTTTCGATATATTGCTTCGGAGACACCGTTGTGGTTAGTTTTGATTGCAAGGTTTTGCGTTAACAAAAACGCAGACTAGCAAACACGAAAGAAATTTAAATTGGTGAAAGAAGATGAGTAAAAATGCGGAGCTATTAAAAATCACGTCTGAACTGTTCAAACTTCGATTTGCTATGAATCGTAAATGCTTATATTCGGTTGGCAACTACGTAATTGCAGATTTCACTCATAGATGGCTTTAGTTGAATTTTTAGGTTTGATGACGTAATCGAAATGTCAAACACATGTTGTTATTTGATAGTTGGTTCTTCAACTGTCAATCAGTAAAAAAATTTTTTTGATCGGTTGTGTAGTTTAGAAAAATGGAAAATCAAAACGAACATTTTCGTCACATTTTGTTTTTTTATTTCCGGAAAGGAAAAAACGCATCGCAAGCTCAAAAAGTTATGTGCTGTTTATGGTGACGAAGCTTTAAAAGAACGGCAGTGTCAAAATTGGTTTGGCAAATTTCATTCTGGTGATTTTTCACTCAAAGATGAAAAACGCTCTGGTCGTCCAGTTGAAGTTGATGACGACCAAATCAAAGCAATAATCGATTCGGATCGTCACAGTACTCGTAATACAGTACAGAATTACGTGAGATTGCAGAGAAGCTTCATGTATCACATACAAGCATTGAAAATCGCTTAAAACAACTTTGCTATGTACGAAAACTCGATATATGGGTTCCTCATGAACTGAAAGAAAATCATTTAACACAACGCATTAACATCTGCGATTTGTTAAAGAAACGTAATGAAAATGATCCATTTTTAAAACGATTGATAACTGGTGATGGAAAATGGGTTGTTTACAACAATGTCAATCGGAAAAGATCGTGGAGCAAGCCAGGTGAACCAGCTCAAACAATATCAAAAGCTGATATTCATCAAAAGAAAGTTATGTTATCAGTTTGGTGGGATTACAAAGGAATTGTCTTCTTTGAACTTTTACCACCCAACCGAACGATCAATTCAGATGTCTACATTGAACAACTAACAAAATTGAACAATGCAGTTGAAGAAAAGGGGAACAGGGGGCGAACCTTCACATGGCAACGTGTCTGACCGCCTCAACCTGGCGAGGCCAGCATTATCCATGTCGAAATCGTCTCAAGTCGACTCAAACCTCCAAGTGGTGTTCCCTGGGCAACGGCAAACTGGTCCGTCAGTTTGACGGCTAATTTGAGCGGCGGGTCGATCCATAGACCTTAAACATGGAATGTGCGCAGGGTTTGGGTCTCGCCACATTACTACTGCCCAATGAAAACTAAACCAGCCTCGGATAAGAACCCCAATTACGTTGACGACCACCCCAAACGAAAAACGGACAATGATTTACGGATATGCACCTGGAATGTCCGAACCCTTTATAGGGAAGGTGCCATTATCCAACTGGCGGAAGCCCTCAAAACAATACAATCTGACATCACCGCCATCCAGGAAATGCGATGGAAAGGGCAAGGCTGCTCTAACCAAGCACACTGCGATATCTACTACAGCTGCCATGCGGAGAAGCGCGAATTCGGATGTGGATTCGTTGTTAGCCGGAAACTACGCCACCTTGTTTCCCGGTTCACACCTGTGAACCAAAGATTGGCCACGATCCGCATCAAGGCACAATTTTTCTTCATCAGCCTTATTTGCGCGCACGCCCCGACGGAGGAATAGGACGAAGCCATCAAGGACGCTTCCGGTTCATGACGTGAAAATAGTCCTCGGCGATTTTAATGCGAAAGTCGGAAGGGAAGGCATCCTTGGCCCCACTGTCGGTCAGTTCAGTCTTCACGAGACCTCTACGAACAACGGTCTAAGACTGATCGACTTCGCCGCGGCACGAAACATGGTAGTTAGTAGCACCAGATATAAGCACCTCGACATTCACAAGGCCACCTGGCTGTCCCCTGATCAAAAAACGCGAAACCAAATTGATCATATTGTAATCGACGGAAGGCATGCCTCTAGTGTTCTAGATGTGCGTACATTTCGGGGGGTCAACATTGACTCCGACCATTATCTTGTTGCAGCCAAGATCCGCATGCGATTATGCAATGCAAAGAACATACGCACAGGAATGCAACGAAAGCTAGATGTCGCTAAGCTGCAATTACAACGGACTGCCGAAGCCTACTCCGCTCAACTCTCGGTTAAGCTCAACCAACCAACCTCTGGACTCGACGACGCCGGTGGACTTATATCCCACTCCATGCGCGCTGTCGCTGAAGAAATCATTGGTTTCCGGCGCCCGCAACCTCGGAACCAATGGTACGATCAGGAGTGTCGCGACTGCAGTAAAAAACGCCGCATACAGAAAAACGCTGCAGTCAGCTGCAATGCGAGCCGTGCGAGAAAACTACCTCGAAAAGAGGAAGGAAGAGAGGCGCCTTTTCAGACGCAAGAAAAGAGAGCAGGAAAAGCGTGAGCGTGAGGAACTAGAGGTATACCAGGGCAAGAAGGATGCACGAAAATTCTATCAACAGGTTAAGCGTCTAACCCAAGGTTTCAAGCCCGGAGCATCCACTTGCAGAGACGAAAATGGAGATCTGAATACGGATACACAGTGTGTGCTTAGATTGTGGAGACAGCACTTCTCCAATTTACTTACTGGCGACGATTCCACCAATGCCGCCCATCGAGAGCGCAGTGCAGTGCCACCAATCGACGATGACGGAGTGAAAGTATCACCACCTAGCCATGAAGAGGTTCGAGTTGCTATCCAACGACTCAAAAACAATAAAGCAGCGGGTGCTGACGGCCTGTCAGCTGAATTGTTTAAAACCGGCGGCGATGAATTGATAAGGCGCATGCATCAGCTCATCACCAAAATATGGCTAGCAGAAAGCATGCCCGAAGATTGGAACCTCAGTGTACTGTGCCCTATACTTAAGAAAGGAGACCCTACAATCTGCGCTAGTTATAGAGGTATCAGTCTTATTTCCATCGCATATAAGGTTCTCTCAAGCGTACTGTGTGAAAGATTAAAGCCGATTACAAAAACACTGATTGGACCTTATCAGTGTGGCTTTCGACCTGGTAAGTCCACCATAGACCAGATTTTCACGCTACGACAAATCCTGGAGAAAACCCACGAAAATCAAATTGACACACACCATCTCTTTGTCGATTTTAAAGCTGCGTTCGATAGCCCGAGAAGGGATTGCCTATACGCAACAATGTCTGAGTTCGGTATACCTGCAAAGTTAATTAGACTTTGCAGAATGACGTTGAGCAACACACGCAGGAAATGACCTCTCCGAAACCTTCAATACCGAAAGAGGTTTCAGGCAAGGTGATCCACTGTCTTGCGATCTCTTCAACATCATCATGGAGGGGATCGTACGAAAGGCCGGTGTGCATCGTAATGGCACCTTTTTCTATAAAGGTGTCCAGCTCCTTGCGTACGCTGATGATATTGATATTGTTGGCAGAACCAAGAGAGATGTTACCGCTGCTTTCGCCGCTATCGAAAAGGAATCAGCCAAAGTGGGTTTGACGATAAATGAGGGTAAACAAAGTATATGCTGACTACAAACAAGGGAGCGCGGCGTTTAGACTCCCACGTTTCATCCGGCAGCTATAACTTTAAAGTAGTCAAGGAGTTCGTTTACCTTGGCACCGCCATTAACACTAACAACGAAATCAGCCTGGAGATAAAGCGAAGAACAATAATTGCTAATAGGTGCTACTACGGGCTCAGTAAGCAACTAAGTTCCAGAGCCCTCTCTCGATCGACAAAACTAACACTCTACAAGACGCTCGTTCTACCTGTGCTGCTTTATGGCGCTGAGGCATGGGTAGTTTCGCAAACTGACGCAGCCGCTCTGGGGGTGTTCGAGAGAAAAGTTCTTCGCAAAATCTTCGGTCCTGTTCGAGTCGGCGATGACTATCGCATCCGAATGAACCACGAGCTGTATGAGCTCTACGAAGACATTGACGTAGTTCGGCGTATAACTGTGCAGCGACTACGCTGGCTGGGTCATGTCCATCGTATGGACGACGAAGCTCCAGCGAAAAAGGTGCTCGAAGCGAGGGTCGCTGGTCAACGACGACGAGGGAGACCATGCCTCCGATGGATGGACCAGGCTGAGGAAGCCCTAACCGCGCTTGGTGTATCCGATTGGAGAAGGCGCGCGCAAAGCAGAGGCGCTTGGCGAGAGCTGATGAGGTCGGTCGAAATCCGGACACGGGTTGTCACGGCCATCTAAGTAAGTAAGTAAGTTGAAGAAAAGCGTCCGGAATTGACAAATCGAAAAGGTGTTGTTTTCCACCATGACAATGCAAGGCCACTCACATCTTTGGTCACTCGGCAAAAATTATTGGAGCTTGGTTGGGATGTTTTGCCACATCCACCATATAGTCCTGACCTTGCACCCTCTGATTACTTTTTATTTCGATCTTTGCAAAAGTCCTTGAATGGTAAAAATTTCAATAATAATGGTGATGTCAAATCGTACCTGGTTCAGTTTTTTGCTGATAAAAAGCAGAAGTTTGCTGCCTGAAAGATGGCAAAAGGTCATTGCTCGAAATGGGCAATACATTACAGAATAAAGTTATTTCGTTCCATGAAAAAATTGTCTTATTTTCTAAAAAAAATCCGCAATTACGTAGTTGCCAACCTGATATTTTATCTTTCCAAAACTCTAACGAAATTGAAAAGAGGATAACTGATTAAGTTATTAGTGCGCGAAGGAACTCGGTAAATCAAGATTTTGAGACCAATAACCTACACTATAACACTTGAAAAGTGCAAGCAAAAGTTTTCCGCCACATCGTGTAAATAAAGAACAAATAATTATTGGGTCATATTGTAATTTGTCTCAATCGAGGCTCAAAAACTTGGCTTTGAAGAAAATATCGCGTATTCAGCAAAAAAATATATTCCGTTGAGAAAAGAAAACTTTATTTTGCTTGTATTGCAACAAATTTAAAACAAAATAATGAAGTTACACTAATATGTGCTTTGTATGCATTCTTTTGGTAAATAACAAATCGACCGGAACAATGGTTGACATACTAAAATTTTGTATACTTAAAAATGTTAATTTTTATACAATATTTTATTTAGAATTGATATGAGATAATAAATATTTTCCAGGATTATCAAGTTGAATGGGACTATTTTCTCTATAGTATTTGGCGATCTTTGCTGCTTAAAAAAATGTGAGTTCACTGGACTCACCTTTAACGAGAAAGTTCTCAGACAAGCGAGCTGTATCTCAGGATTCTGCATATCGTCTTGAGAATTTACTCACTAAGAGCTTTCGTTTTAAGAAGTTTCGCAGACCTTAAGATTATCTCGATGAACGAGATCTATGCTTATGCTTATGTAAACGAGTAATTGCTCAATAAATCGAGTAAAAACCAATTTCTCACTTTTATGCATGGGAGCCAATACTATAATAGTAAACAGCGGGAAAAGTTAATATTTTTGTTTTATAGATAGCTGATACCAACATCAAGTTTTTTTAACGTACATTTTTTAACGTTAAAGTACATGAAGAACTATCATGTTATCAATAGGGGTATTCACACTCGTTAGTTTGTTAGTTGTTATTTGTTATTTATTTAAAATGCACTTTGTTTTTGTTTGATAATTTTACAAAAACAAAGTGCATGTAAAAAATAACAAGTAACAACTAATGAGTCGAGTGTAAATACCCCTAATGTTTGTTCGGAAACTTTATCGCCATTATACTTGTTGGTAAACATTAAGGCTTTTTAGGGCAGTGGAGCTCAAGAAATTCAACTGAAGGGTCATATCTTTTGGTTGTTGTTGTTTGTTTTTGCAAAAGCGCAAAAGCAAAGGTGATGATAAAAACACAAAATTCGTATCATCATCATTTTTTTCGTAATACTTTTTTCAGGTGTTAAATCTGACGCTTAGGTGTCGCAAAAGTTAATTGCATTTTAGATGATCGTACGAAAAGTTTTGTCGTGTAATTTTTTGAGAAGTGTAAAGGTTATTTTAATACCTCTTCAACGTTGTATAAAGGCTAAATGACAAAACAAAAAAAAAAAAAAGTAAAGAGTTATATGTAATTTAAACAATTGTCACAAGTTTATTTTAAGTACATTTTTTTGTACTCAGAAGAGCATTTCAATAAAGTCGAATAATTAAAATGAAAATTTAAAATTGGCAAGTTGTTTCATTAATTCTCACCCAATTGACTTGAAATTTTAACGGAAAATTAACACATAGAGTCAGAGGCGGATCTAGAATTCGCCCGAGGGGTGGGGGGAGGGGGGGCTAAGATAGCAAAAAAACACAAATGGAAAAATTAAAAAATTACATGTATATAGTGATTCCAAACCAAATCGGACGCTTTTCGACACTCACATATTTGTAAAAATTTGGTACTTTGCAGGTCGATAGTACGATAGTACAAAAATTTTGCATATATTTTTGAAAAGTTATACATATTGGAAAATAAAAAAAAAAAAATCAAAATTTGCCATTCAGACATGTAGTAATACAACTATATTTTCAAAACCAATGGGCCTATAAAAAATGTTTTGCTTATATTTTAAAGAATTTGAAGTTATCTTGTTTGTGGTGTACATTTTTACAAGCACTTTTATGAAAATTTTTAATTTTTTGGCCACTAAATATTTCATATATAATTTTCATGGTCAGCACCAATATTTTTTGCCGTTTTCAAAACATTCTCGCATTGAGTCCTTAGTTTTTAATGCATTCTCCATACTTTTATATATTTTTTTTTTTAATTTATGTTAAATAGGCTTTTTGTGTTTTTTTTACTTCTAACGGTATTTTATTATTTTTCAGCTAGTAATATGCCTAGTAATATAAAAACAAAGTTATATATAATCAAACAACTAAGGTAATGTGTATGACTTTATGGCAACATTAAAGAAATACTGTTTTGTTATTCAGCTGGCATAGGTAATAAAATAGGCATTGGGAAAATTTTTAATTTTTTTTTTAATAATTTTACTTTAGGGCCCACGCCCTTTTCTTTTTTTTCCTATCGTGTATTTGGAGCCCCTAAATCTAATGCTGCCCCTTAATCTTTTTTCGTATTCGAAAATATATACATATATATTTATAAAATATTTAGGAGTGGACACTTAAAAAAAAAATAAAAAATGCTTCGTCTGTGGGTTTTTAATTTTCATTAGGTTTTTATTATTTCATTATTTAATTTTTTTTGTTTCATTATTTTGTATTCGTTTACATGCTTCAAGTTAACTTAGTAGTTTGAAATAAAGTTTTTTGCTAGCTTATTTAATTCACAAACCATCATTCTGAAAAAGCTATCAGCATATAGAAGGCATGAATGCATCAAATCATCTGACGTTTTTTGTTAAACACACTTAAGCTGATGGGATAACGCATATACAAAAAAGTGTGGATCATGCACGCATTAAGCATGGCTTCTGTGTGTTATGGACTTAAAAAATTAAAGCTTTTGAAAGAGTCTCCTCATATTTTCTTACGTGTTTTTCGTACTATTTCAGTTTAGACTGCTATAGTCATAAACTGCTTTATTTTGTATTTCGAAAACCCAAACCAACGACAAGTAAGACACGAGAAGCAATTTTTTTTTTATATACAAAATTCTATTGCTTCTCGTGTTTTGCTTGTCGTTGGTTTGCGTTTTCGATACACAAAAGAGGCGGTAAATATTGGAATTTGTTTATCGAACTTTGGAGAATTATTGCTGCGACTGAATTTATCAGTTTTGTAGCCCAATGGGAGGCCTGAAACGGCTTTTCAGGCTTATTTTCATTACTTTCCCACACAAAAAACTCTACAAGGAGGGAAAAGGGCTAAAACCCTTCAGCGATTATTTCAATTGAATAAAAAGTGCTGTCCTTATTCACTAATTAAGATAAAATTTTACATCGAAAAAATCAATATTTTTAAATTTGATGCCAATATTACAAAAACCAATATATTGAAAAAAAATCTGAATGAATGAATCTAAGGAATTTAAGTAATTCACTAGGAAAATTTATGCTGTTTTCCAGATTACTTTCTTCATCGGTGGCCCTGGTTGCAGTCTATTCATAGTGCAAGAGCTCAATCTGTAGATAAATTAAGATTCTAAATTAAGACTGTTTAAGCACAAGCGACTAGCATAAGTGCTCGCAGCACAACAGCACTTCTTAAGGGCCTCCGGGAGTTTTTCGAAGAAAAAAAAAGACGCCGGTTTAAAAATTTATTTTTAAAGCTGAATTTCATATTCGACCAGTATTTTTTTCATTTTTAAAGAATAACTATTGAAAACTTATCCCTAATATTTGTCGATAAGGAAGAAAAGAGTAATGCCGCAAAACACCTTAAAAATTTGCGGTGAGCAAGATATCTGCAGACTTGTTCACCTAAAAAACATTTTTTTTTTATACATACTTTTTGATTTAAAACTTAAAAATTGAGGTAAATTTTGTGCACAAAAAATTAAAATTTTCGATTACTCCCGCCATTATGTCAAAAACTAATATTTTATTAATTAAAATTAATTATTTTTTCAAAAATCAACGATTGGCAAAAAATTAACAAACGTCGCGTGAAGCAGTCGCATATTCTTGCGCGCTATTGATTTTTTGTCAAATTAAATATATATCGAGAAGTTAATTGCGTTTAGTAAAACAAAAGAACATTTGTTTGTACAATTTTTTTATTGTATTATTAAAGCACAATCATGTTTTAAAATCAAGTACTATTGAATTTAAATATTTATTTAAAATCAATATAAAAACAGTGATTCATAGCTTAAGCAAAAGAAAAGTAAAAACTTAACTCCACGGCTTAAGTAAAACTGTTTCGTGTACTTTCGCCAAACACATCTCGAACAATAACGAGTGACCGGCGCTGGTAAACATAACGCGTCTCAAAGAAAACAAAACTAAGACTAAACATAAACTTAATCGTTATAAATCATAATAACTAAAAAAAACAAAACTTAGAACTTAAGGGGTTACATGATATTGGCAGGAGATTGGTAGTTTTTTTAATAATTTTGTATTTTAGTAAATATTCTTATTAGATTAGATTCTAAGAAAAAAAATTTCATGGAAAAATTAATACGGGTTCAAAAGTTACAGCCGGATTAGTGAGAGCGCATTTTTAATTTTTTGGCTACCTACGTACGGCAGCTGGTATATACTTGTTTTACTTGCTACCTGACTTTTGGTGGTTGTTATTTCGTACCTACTTGAAGGGTGAAGGGTGAAGCCCGAATCGCTAAACGATTGCAAAAAACTATAAGAAACAGCACAACACAAGATAACGAAGGCATACAGTACGAAGCAGGCATGGCAGAATGAAGGTAACCTTTTTTTTCTTTGTTCACATACTTTGAACGCGTTTATCTCGAAACCATGTTTTTCGTACTGGTTGCGGCACTAGCGGGTTCTTTTTTTGCCGAAATTTTTTTTGTATTTTTTTAAACTTGATTCGCTATCGTATGACACGAGCTTTTTTTTAAATTTTTTTTCGATTTCTTATGAATTTTTAAAGTCAATATTTTTTTCGAAAAAACACACTTTCAAATTTGGAACATCACCAAAAATTTAAAAAAAAAATTTAAAAAAAAGTTGGTGTCTTACGATAACCAATTATGTTAAGATTCATACACATATAAGATTCATATCATACACAGTTGGTTTAAGGGGTTACATGACATTGGCAGTTTTTTGAAATCGTCTTTTTTTTAATAATTTTGTATTTTAGTAAATATTTTTAAAATTCTAAGAAAAAATTCATGGAAAAATTCTTACGGGTTCAAAAGTTACAGCCGGATTAGTGAGAGCGCATTTTTAATTTTTGCGCTACCTACGTACGGCAGCTGGTATATACTTGTTTTACTTGCTACCTGACTTTTGGTGGTTGTGATTTCGTACCTACTTGAAGGGTGAAGGGTGAAGCCCGAATTGCTAAACGATTGCAAAAAACTATAAGAAACAGCACAACACAAGATAACGAAGGCATACAGTACGAAGCAGGCATGGCAGATTGAAGGTAACCTTTTTTCTTTGTTCACAAACTTTGAACGCGTTTATCTCGAAACCATGTTTTTCGTACTGGTTGCGGCACTAGCGGGTTCATTTTTTGACAAAATTTTTTTTTTTTTGTATTTTTTTAAATTTGATTCGCTATCGTATGACACGAGCTTTTTTAAATTTGTTTTTCGATTTTTATGAATTTTTAAAGTCAATATTTTTTTCGAAAAAAAACATACTTTCAAATTTGGAACATCACCAAAAATTTAAAAAAAAAACTCGTGTCATACGATAACCAATTTTGTTAAGATTTAAAAAAGTCATTTTTTTCCAGATCGGACAATTTTTGCAACTCCCACGCTGCAACCACGAGGCCCCGTTTTTTTCTCTGCCACCAGTTTGGAGCTCTATAAAACCATGTTGGAGTGAAAAATATATTATTTTAAATTTTTTTTCTTGTAATTTGTTCAATTCTCTACAATAATAAAAAAATTTTGGAAAAATGTTTGTTTTTGACTGAGTTATAAATTTTTAAAACAAGGTCTGTTTTCTCTGCCGCGAATGTCATGTCCCGCCTTAACAAGAACCAAATCATAATAACTCAATCCGGCGCACCAAATCTGCTGTTAACCTTTGTAATGCTGTGTAAAGACTCTCCAAAAAGCAATTCTACAGTTCTAAACTTAGTCCAAATTTACCCTCCAAGCAGTTATGGAAAATCTCAAAAGTATTGGTATTTGCAATAAAGACTCTGTGGTCTGCCGTACTGATTCAAATCTGCTAAATGATTATTTCATTGCGAGCAAGGTAAGGAATGAAAATGCCGAATACACGAATAACATAGTGCCTGCTGAGTTGCCATATAATTTTAATTTTAGAGCAATTAATGAAATGGATATTGTCCGCAGCATGAAAAAAATTAAATCGAATTCCATTGGTGAAGATGGTGTGTCGATTTAGTTTATAAAACTCATCCTGCCGCATGTAGTCGGTCCACTTGCTCATATCATCAATCATTGCTTCACTACCTCAAGCTTTCCTGTCATCTGGAAGTGGCTACAATTGTCCCAATTGCAAAAATTCCTACTGCACGTGAGCCTGCTGACTTCAGACCGATCAGCTTGTTGTCGTCGATTCCGATAGTGTGTGAATCTCTTATGGCAGATCAAATAAGTGGACATATTCAATCTTTGAGCCTTATCTCTGATTTTCAGTCCGGCTTCCGAAAAGGTCATAGTTGTGCAACAGTTAGGCCTTTTCCACACTTGGTTAACGCAATTCCAACGCAACTTCAACGCAACAGCGAAAAAGTTGAAAACCAATGCAACTATAAACTGAATGCTTTCAGACTTTCTTCAAAAGTCGTACAACGTGTGTAATAATATAATAATTATTTTTTTCGACTTCTTACACTAATTTAAAATTTAACACTTGCTCATTTATACTACAAACTATTCCTTCTTTTTCTAGATTCTATTAATGGAAAAAAGGAACTAGTTAATTAACTTATTCACATTGATTAATATATAGCGTACCACCCCTGTAGGAAAATCAATTAATTTAAAAGTACTTGAAAAGTAGTTTTTTGTCAACCACAACTAGTTGAAATTCTGACTTTTTTCCATAGAACGAACTAACATATTTTGTATGGTGATGTTCGCTAAATAAGTCAATTGACTTTCGTCTGCATATATTTTCAATTACTTGTTAAATTAGGGTAATTTAAACTTTTTTTTAATTACTTTAAAATAACCAATTGAAAACTATTTAATATTCCATTTACTGAAGGTGATTTTAAAAGCATAAACACTTTAAATTTCTATACATGAAAGAATCATGCCAAAAATCATGCCTGGTCGACACAAATAAATTCTGAAATATAAAATCTGAAAGCAAAATGTAAACAAAGTTAAAAGTGATCAGAGTTTTTTAATGGAAAATTGTGAAATGTCGTTTTTTGTGGTGTTTTAATTGATTTTAAAATAATTCAAAAATGATTCATGCCAAACTTCATTCATTGCCAGTTAATTCAAAAAAGGACTAGTAATTACATTCAAGGAGCGCAACAGAAGTACGCTGCGAGGGTAAATATAATTTCATTATTCCTTTCTTCATTGGACTATTTGTGCTTCCAACAGGTGATAGTTTCAGAAGCTGGAGGAACTCTGCGCTTATATGTGAGCATGCGTACCACGGAAGCAGTTTCCAAAAACGGGCACGCCACCACCTGAACACATGAGCGAAGGTGCCGATCCAATTGATCGGAATTGTGTGGATACTGCGCCTGTTATTTAAAACGAGCCAGCTTTTTGATGCTTCATTTCAAAATATGAGCTAAACAAGGGTGTCAGCGGGATTTTCCACGCTTTGCAACCATCAGTCATGGTCGATGGACACACTGATATTTTGCTTAGTGCTTCTTTTAAGTGTCAATCGCAATGCAGTGATGAAACAGACTCGACGCTACGTAGGGAAAGTCGTACGTCTTTACTACTGAAGTGATGAGGTGTTTGCTGAATGGTTAAGCAATCAATTTTTGTACAGAGTCCGAATTGTGCAATGTTTGCTAAACACTACCAGTTTCTAATTTGAATATCTTTAATAATAAAGAATTTTTAATAGTTTCACAGGGTTTTGAGGCAGTTTATCAGTTTTAAAGTGTGTGTGTCTGTCTTGCAGCTCAATGTCGTAAATAAAAAAAATATGTCTTTTTGAAACAAAATTTTAGTGAAGCCTGAAGTTAATAATATTTAATGAAATAACATGGTTAAATATATATAAACTTGTAATCTAATAAAAATTTGCAATTAAAACGTGTCAAAATGAGAGTAGTTGCCGCCTTAATATAATTCAAAGTAGTTTATCAACCACTTGTTTTTAAGTAGTATTTCAATTACTTCATATATAATGCAATAAAAACTATTTAGAATTGAAGTGGATGCCGCCTTAATATTATTCAAAGTACTTCATATTCTAGTTTATTTTAAATTAGTTTTTTAGTTAGTTGTTTTTAAAAACAAGTTAGTTTGTTCCTATAGGGACACTACAAATAATTGAATTTACAAAACAAACAAACTGATGCAACAAGCCGCCGATAAAAGTTGCGGAAAGCCGCTTTGCGTTGAACAAGTTGAGAACGTGTCGAGAACTTGTTGCGTGCAAGTTGCTTAATCTAAAGGTTTCGGTATAAATACACAGGCTAGCAATTTGAGTTGGAGTTGTGTTGACCAGTGTGGAAAAGGACTTATTGCTAAAATCATTGATGACATTAGAGTTCCTTTCGATTAGGGTGGTCTGACCTTGCTTTGTCTTTTCGATTTTTTCAAGGCTTTTGATACTGTAAGCCATAACATTTTATGTAAAAAGCTTAAATTACAGTTTGGATTTTCTGACTCATCAGTACGCCTTATAAATAAGTAGTTACTTAAATGACAGGTCCCAGAGGGTAAGACTAGGCAGTAACTTCTTTGCGTATAAGTACATCACTTGGGGTGTCAATCAAGGCTCGGTCCTATTACCACTTCTGTTTGCCATATTTATAAAAGACATTTTTGCGAAATGTGATAACATATTTATGCATGCTTATGCCGACGACCTACAGTTGTATATGTCAAAACCCTCAGGTCTTATTGAGGATTTGTGTGCAAGAATGAATGATGATTTGAAACTGGTAGTGGAATGGGCTAGGGAAAATATGTTTACACTCAATCCCTTGAAATCATGTGCGTTGCCAATCTCCAAAACACCTTTCTTCAATCTTGAGTTTCCTTCGATTTTTCGTAATGACACTGAATTCAAAGTTGTAAGAAAAGCAAAAAACCTTGGCTTTATCCTATATTCATCTCTTTCCTGTGAAGATCATATTAATATGTGTGAAATAGACATCTGCATGAATGCAAAAAATGCATGCGACTCTCACTGAAATTTAAGTCATAGTCTCATTCAATTCTTTCGCGATGAGAAGCAATGAGCGCATGAGAAAGAGATATGAAGTTCATTGAGAATAAGAACAGCGAATTCTTTGTTCTCACACAAGGTTCATTAATACAGGTTAAGTCACTTGAGAGAAGCTCGATCGAACTGTCAGAATGGATGAAAGGAAATCAAAAAAAAAAAACACGAATCTGTACAATTTTTAGCTAACAGCTACTTTGACAGTTCAAGCAAAGGCAGAAAAAGAGTGCTTTTCTCTCAAGTGACTTAACCTATATTAATGAACATTGTTCTCACATTTCTCTCACCATCCATGAACCACGCTCAGAAGAACTGAATTAATATTGTTCATTGCTTGTGTGGAATGAATGAATGATGTGCTGAGAAACGATGGCATGACTGAGGCATGTTAATGCCAAAGCGATGGTTCTAGTGGATGCATTCCTAGCGATGAGTATAGTGGATGCATTTATCTCATTTAAATTATAGAAACAACTTAAGGAAATTAAATAAATCTTGCATGATGGCCATACGCTTCATATATTAGAACTCTTAAGTAATTTAATATGTTTCTTTATATTTTATATAAATTATATTATATTTTATAATTTAAATTTTTTTGTATGAATAATTCTTAAACAAATATTTTCTCAGAGATTACTTCGTAAATAATCATTCGATTACTTTTGGACTTAAACTAGCATAAAATATTGTATATCTTAATGCATTAACTTATTGCTACCTTTCGCTCTGTCGCCGTTCTCTCCTGCGTTCGCCAGGTTTTCGATGCTGTTGTATAGTTGTTGCTATTATAATTGTTGCGACACGTGATTATAGCTCTGCTCCTACGGAAATGCTGCAGACATAGCGTCGACGGATTTTGTGGACAAATTTTATAGAATTTGATGCAGGCCCGTAGCCAGGATTTACCTTAGGGGGGGGGTTATGATAAAAAATCTATAAATAGATACTAGTAATAACTGAAAGAAAGGATATGAAAATTTTTAAGCAAATCCGTTTTCTTTTAAGACTATTTGTGAATATGCCTGTTTTTAAATGACCATAAGATAGATGAGAAGAGTTTATTTATCTTTTTTTTACAAATCAATTTTGATTTTTGCCTATAGTTTGTTGAAAAATGGTCCAAATTGAGAATTTTTAATTTCTTTTAAAAAGTATTATTTATATATATACCGAAAATTAGCACAAACAGTAAAAATGTCTGTGACAAAATTTTACTAATTCAACAATATTAATGTGAACGGTAAAAATAGGTTAGATTCCTGGCAGTTTATTAAAATTAAAATCAGCTATGAAAAATGCAAACATTTTTTAAAAAGTTCAGCTGGTGAAGCTGTATTCACAACTTTTAAGGACATTCCATATAAACGGGAGAAAAAAAATTTTAGTCTTTAGATTTGGTTTCTTTTTGGCTATCTTACGCTTTTGTTGATCCCCAGCTTGTGTACAACTATTTGAACCTGTGTGAACCCTAGTTCGAGTTATCGTTAAGGGCTAAAATATTACTGTTCTCTAAAATGATTTCGACAATTTAAATAAATTCAATAGAAAATAATTGAAGATCTTCAAAAATTTAACAGTTTCATTTTCTCATGATTCAATTTCAATAACAATTACTATATATATTTTTTTTCATTAAAATTTTTTGATTAGAGGAATCGACTCCGGTAAAGTCACATTTAAATTTCAGACTATTTTTCAAAAACCGTAATTCGAATACTGGTTTTTGCAGAGCACCAGTATCGTATACCCAATTTATTATATAAGATATCTATCTTATATATATAAGATATATATAAGATAAGAAACAGTAACTTTTTTTGAATATTTAAGAATTTAATCGGTTGTGGACTTTTATTTAAATTATTTGCATATTAAAAACACTAAAAACAAAATTTTTTGAACTTCTAAATTGTTTTTTAATTTTTTAATATAATAAAAATAAACATTTTTAAAATGCTGAAGCTTAAAAAACTGTAATTGTTAATTTTTTTATGAAAATTTGGTAACATGATTAAAAAATCATCAAATCACTATACAATTGGACTGTATAAAGTGTTTTACAAAAATTTTTTCATATTAAGATTTAAGGTGTTTTTCCGAAACCTGATATTTGGAAAAGTCTTCGCATAGGGCTAAATTTTTGTGCCAAGTTGGAAATTTTAGATGTCAAAATTTTTAGTCATTCGCTTTAAGTGGAATACCCCATAATGTGTTCAATTTCGTGGTTCATATATTTTTTACCCTTTTAAAAATGGAAAAAAACCCACTCAAATGAATGCTTTTTCAAAAGTTTTGGGTCTAATAAGCTTACCAAGCAAACCATAGTTGACAACTTTGTCGAAATTTCGTTACGCAAATATCGGAACAGTTTCACTTTTTATACGAATTTATAAAGAGTTTCGTTATGCGACTGTTTGTAAAACATATTGAAATGCAAACAGAGTAAACTTTCCTTTCTTTCGAACTGGCTGAACGAAATCGTAACTTTTTCGTAACATTTTCGTTAAGACTCGTTACGAAATCGTCACGAAGTCGTGTCAACCGCTTCATAAGATATTCTTTACGATTTCGTAACAAAATCGGATTCCGAAATCGGAAAGATTGTGAAATTTTTGTTACGATTTCGTTAAGAATATTTCGAAAACTTTCCGATTTCGAAATCCGATTTCGTTACGAAATCGTAAGGAAAATCGTATGAAGGGTTTGACACGACTTCGTAATGAAGTATCGTAATGGTTTCGTAACGAGTCCTAACAAAAATTTTACGAAAAAGTTACGATTTCGTTCAGACAGTTCGAAAGAAAGGATATTTTACTCTGTTAGCATTTTAATATGTCGTACAGCTTGTCGCATAACAAAATTTTATATAAATTCGTTTAAAAAGTGATACTGTTCCGATATTTGCGTAACGAAATTGTAATGATTTGTTTAAGACAGCTCAAAATAGTGATGAATTAGTCGGAATTTCGACATAGTCGTCAACTATGGTTTGCAGGGCGGATATGGCATAAAAAACGTGAAGCTAATTTTCTTCAATTTACAAAATTATATTCGTTCTAGATATAACTTTCATATATATATTTTACTGGATATCAGGGCCTTTTTGAGCATTGAAACTGATTTTTAATATACCAACTCCTTGGAGATGAATTCCAATAAAATGATTATGACTCTTATAAGCAAAATTAATCTTTCACTTAACCAAAAAAAATTTTTTAATAATTAAGTGAAGTTTTCAAGAAAATTAACATCATTATCACAGTTTATCTAAAAACAAAAATACATTTTGAATTAAATAGTCTCATTTGTGTTAATTCTTTATACTTTCTGGACCCTAAGGGGGGAGAGGGGGGGTTGACCACCTAAAACTCCCCCTTGTATACGGGCCTGATTTGATGCTTGCTTTCATCTATTTGTTTTTAATTTATATGGAACAAATAATGGATCTGTATGGATCAAATTTTTTTTTTACAAATTCAAAATGTGCATGGGCCTGGATTGTTCCTTTACAAGTACAAAGTAAATTGTGAAGTTTTCAGATAAAAAAAATTGTGATATTTAAACGTGCCTGTAGTGACCCCTTTATTAAAAATTTGATTTATTTGGGAAAATTGTGCTGTTTTTCTAAAACGAAACCCAATCCCGTTTTTTTAAGCTCAAATTTTTTTTTATACTGGCTAAAACTTAGTTTTTTATTTTATTTTTCGTTAAAATGAGTTATCAAACATAAAAATCAGACTTAAATTACCAGAGAATTCATTTTTGAAAAAAATTGCAAAAATCCAAATTTAAAAAAAATTCGGTGAAATGTCATGTAAATATTCTCTAAAACTATACCTACGATATAAAAAATGGTGCTATTACGTTTAACAATTTGGTCACTACGAAATTTTTTGCTAAAAGTATACCATTTGGGAAATATTGAGTTTGAGTATTTAAATGAAAAAAATTCCCAAAAACCCAAAAACACAAATTTTGAAAAATCAATCCAGAAATATACTAAGAATTCCAAACTGTTGAACAAAAGAAAATCATAAAAAATTTTTAAGGATTGTTGAAATCATTTCAAATGAGAAATCTTCGTTTTTTGATTTTGTATGATTTTTTCTGTGTTCGATTTGGTGGAAAAGGACACTTTAAGGATGTTTTGAAAAAAGACATGTTTCAGCAGCTTTAACTTTTTTATCCGATTTTTGGTATTTTTAATTTTTTCCACAAAATAGATCAAAAGTATTCCTAGTTCATTTCTGGTTATTTCTGGGACTTGAACTCGATATTTCCAAAAAGGTATACTTCTAGCAAAAAAATTTTGTAATGACCAAATTATTAAACGTAATCGCACCATTTTCTTATGTCTATTAGGTATAGTTTTAGAAAATATTTCAATGACATTACACTGAATTATTTTAAGGTTTGGATTTTGGCAATTTTCTTAATACAACAAGAAAATAATGAGATTTTTTCTAAAAGTAAAAAATCTTAACTCTTGTTTATTTAAGTTGAATGGAGTTATTTGGCCATTTATTTTTAATTGCAATTTTTAAATATAAAAATAAAAATTCAATTTTTTCCCGACGTTTCGTCACTTTCTTGGCGACATCTTCAGGGGAGATTTTTTAATTTTTTATCTACAGAAACATATATGAACAATTTTTTAAAAAACAAAACAAAAACTTACTTTACATTAAAAGATACATTAAGTTAATTTTGACAATAAACCATTATTTGAAATTACAAAAATTTTACATGACATAAACTTTTTTTTATAAAAAACAGAAAAATTTATTTGAACACAAAATTTAAGCGAAACTATTATAGCCTATACGTCAATTGCTACTGCATAGTTGTTGTTTATATTGTCAGTGTCTTCTTTGAAATTTATTGCTCTGTCCCCTTTTTGTTGTATTCTTAAACTTTCTAATGTCATTCTTCTTTTTGTTTTGTTTTCAACGTCCAAGATTCTTACAGCCTCAAAATCAGCTGTATGGCCTGTAGTCAATATATGTTGTGCTAGCGCTGTTGTTGTTTTTTTGTTTCTTATGTCCAGCTTATGTTCTGCCATTCTTATTTTTAGTGCTCTTTTTGTTGTTCCTATATAAGTTTTGTCACAACTATCGTGTTCGTCGCCTTTGCATTGCAGTTCGTATACAACGTTGTTTTTGTCTTCGTTTTTAATTTTTGTTTTTGTTTTTGTGAATATTTGGTTTAAAGTGGCGTTTGATTTATATGCCAAGATGATGTCAAGAAGATGTCGCCAAGAAAGTGACGAAACGTCGGGAAAAAATTGAATTTTTATTTTTATATTTAAAAATTGCAATTAAAAATAAATGGCCAAATAACTCCATTCAACTTAAATAAATATATTGAAACTAAAATTGGCCCAAAAAATTAACTTAACTCTTGTTGTTTAACTCTAATTTTCATGTTTGATAACTCATTTTAAAGAAAAATGAAATTTAGACGAAGTGCTTACCAGTTTTTAGAAAAATTGTGTACTTTCGGAAAACAGCACATTTTTTCGGAAAACAGCACTTTTTTCCCATATAAATAAAATTCGCTACAGGCACGTTTAAATATCAATTTTTTTTTTAAATTTTTAGATATTAAATTTGTATTATAAAGAAACAATCCAGAGTTATGCACATGTAAAATATAAAAAAATAATAATAAAATATAAAAGAAATATAATAATAATAAATAATTTATGTGTATATTTAAATTAATATATATTTTTTATTTTTTTCAAAAAATACATTTAATGAAAATAATATCAAATTAATTAAATGTGCCTTACACCTAAAAAAATGTGGGGTATAAATAGTAAACTTTTTAGGTTTTAATATAAAAACTAGGCTGACATTTTAATATTACTCCGAAAAGTGTTATGAATAAGTTTCTTTTTTTTAATATAACTTTTCTCGGGGTTAATATAACACTTTTTCTGAAGAGTATGCTCAACTTATCTTGCTGAGTAGCCTTAACACCTCAAATTGGGATATACATGTAAATGTAACACTGCGCGTGTTAGAAGGTGCAAATGCTGAGTTACGATAACATTTTGTCTCGAGTGAACGCAGTATCATGTGCATTATTTATAACTTGTATATTTTTATTGAGCAAAAAAGTGAAAATGGCTGCAGAGAACTTCTTGGAGCAGCGCGAAAGTATGTTTTAATGAAAAATAATTGACACAAATGATATAAACTTCCACTTTCTTTTATGTAGGATACAAACTAACAAAGACGCATCTTCTGAGGCTGAGGCTTTTCATCTAATCCCAGATGAAAACTTAGCTCTTCGAATTGAGTTCAAGCACGCTCTGCAACTGTGGAAACAGGTAGCACCTTTATTAATATACAATTTCAAGTTCATGTCACGGCGGCAGCTAGTAAGATTTACTTTAAATATTTGCAAAAGTTCATTTTTTTCATACATTGGGTGGCCATCCTTATATATAAAGTATTATAATTATAGTTATAAGTGTTTTTATAAATAAATAAAAAATAAATAAACGAAATTTTAAAAATAGTTTTTACATTTTTTCTGCTGCGAAGTATTATGGGGTGTCAATGTTACTCCGCATCGGTTTAAGGCTAACTCTTATTTTCTTTGGGTTTCAACTTTAACTCTTTCTACTCTGCTGAAGTGTTAGCCTTACTATTTTCGTGATTGACTGAGAACCATAACGTAAAAGTGTTAGCATGACACCGTTTCTTTATGACTATAACTCTTCATTTTTTGGGTGTATGACAAACAACGTAGTCATTACCTTGCAATTTGTATGAGACAAAATGTTTTATTGTTACTCAGAAACATTGAAATTATCTCAGCTTTTTGATTTGCTGTTGTTTGTTGATTAAACACTAGATAGCACACGTCTTTTATACGCGTATATACAGCCGTGGACACATAAATAGCACAAAAATGCATGTAGGGTGTTTCACATAAATTTAAATAAAATACGTAGAGGAAAACAAAAATTTATTTCATAGAATTTGAGTTTAAACATTAAAAACTTAAAATCAGTAGTAGCTTTGTAATTACGAATTAAGAATTAGAGAATTAATGAAAAATCTGAAATTGCTCCTTAGCTGAGGTGGACATATAAATAGCACAATTTGGTTTCTGAAAAGAAGACATAGTGATTTCTTTTTATTTAACAATGAGCTTACCAATATGCTTACTAGTACTTGGCACTGTATCCCGAATCGTACAAAACAGCCCGACATCTTCGTCCCATACTCTATACAAGCTTCCTGACCCTATCCTTCGGAATAGAGTACCAAGCCTTCTCAATTCCACCCCATAACTCATCTTAATTTCGAAAATTTTTGTTGCTTATGCTGGCCTTCACATCATCCCATAAATTTTCTATGGGGTTGAGGTCTGGCTTTTGAGCCGGCCAATTCAAAATATTTATTTTTTCCCATTTTTAGCCAATCAATCACAACCTTTGCTGTGGGTTTTGGATCATTATCGTGCATAAAAGTCCACCTAATAGGCATGTTCTCAAATACAAATGGTTCCATCTGGTTATTAAGAATATCTAAATACATATTTTTGTCCATTATTCCTGGTATACGAAAAAATGGCCCAACGCCGTGCCAGAAAAAAGCTCCCCAAGCCCTTAAATTCCCTCCTCCATGCTTTAATGATTTTTTTGTATACTTCGGATTCAACTCTTGGCGTTTGGGGCGCCGAACAAAAGTTTTTCCATCTGGCCCAACCCTATTGAATTTAGTTTCGTCAGTCCAGAGCACGTTCTTCCAAAATTGGTCTTCTTCATTCATGGGCCCTTGTAAACGCTAAATGATCCTTTAAATTTTTTTTTGTTAAAAGCGGCTTTCTTCGGCAAATGCGTCCATAAAGATTAGCTTCATGTAGTCTCCAAGATACTAGTTTTCTTGAAACATTAAGGTTATTTTCTTCATTTATTTCCCTCATAATTTGCTTTGCTTACTTGAAAGGATCAGCCTTACTTTTGCGAACTATAAGTCTATCAGTAGAAGCGGTGGTTTTAAGCGATCTAGGATTGCGCAGCTTATTCTTGAAATTATTTGAACCATTTGATGGAGTCTCAAAAAATTATAACTACAGTTAATGAATGCATTATTATGTTTAAATGAAACGTTTAAAAAATAAGTTGACATTTGTGCTATTTATGTGTCCATGGCTGTATATTTAAGATATTCTTCCAATACAATATAAATTTGCTTGCGTTTTATTCATAACTAACGACGCGTCGTATAAAAAGTACGTATTGCTTTAAGCCCTGTTATGTCGTGGGTGGCCAAATTATTATTTATTAATTTTTTTTTTGAATGACGCGAAAGATCATTGTGAAACTTTTAAAATTTAAATAATATGATAACTGCAGTAATATCTTCAGATAATCAGGTTCTTCACCAAATTTTACATTAAAATAGGTGGTTTATGTTTTTCGCAAGCATAATATATACATTAATTTGGTTTTTTTTATTGTGTTTGTAACAAAGTGAAACATAAATATTTTTATATTTACGGTAAAATTTTTTATGATTTTTGTTTTTCGATTTAAAAAGAAATAATTATTTTATAAAAAATTGTTCATACTATTTGACATGTTGGAATAAATATAAGATGTTCTCATCCGGAAAATCAGAAAAAATAGGCGGCCTTATTTTGACATTTTCATAGAATCAGCATGTCAAAACCACATTTCGAAAAATGTCATGGGAAGAGAACAAATTTTTACTATTACCATGCTTTTTGTCTGACTAAAAAAAATCTGTATTTGCTAAAACCTCCATGACAAAATTTATGTACATGATAAAAGGTGTTTTAAACCCACCAAATAAAATTGTATTAAACTACTGTACGATATTTTTACTTACTTACTTAGGTGGTCGTAACAACCCGTGTCCGGGTTTCAACCGACCTCATCAAGTGCGGCTTCCTCAGCCTGGTCCATCCATCGGAGGCATGGTCTCCCTCGTCGTCGTTGACCAGCGACCCTCGCCTCGAGCACCTTTTTCGCTGGAGCTTCGTCGTTCATACAATGGACATGACCCAGCCAGTGTAGTCGCTGCACAGTTATACGCCGAACTACGTCAATGTCATCGTAGAGCTCATACAGCTCGTGGTTCATTCGAATGCGATAGTCATCGCCGACTCGAACAGGACCGAAGATTTTGCGAAGAACTTTTCTCTCGAACACCCCCAGAGCGGCTGCGTCAGTTTGCAAAACTACCCATGCCTCAGCGCCATAAAGCAGCACAGGTAGAACGAGCGTCTTGTAGAGTGTTTGTTTTGTCGATCGGGAGAGGGCTCTGGAACTTAGTTGCTTACTGAGCCCGTAGTAGCACCTATTAGCAATTATTGTTCTTCGCTTTATCTCCATCATTTCCCTTCATTTCCTTCTGCTCCTATTTAATTTGTAGATTCAACAGAAGACATAGAAGAAGATGATTTTTTAAATATAATTTTCACGAACAAACAGACATCTTAAATAATATTCTTATACGAAAGTAATGCAACAAACACATTTAAATAAATGACACCTTAAAATTATTTTCATTTTCAATAACATTAAATGGCATAGAATATGCATGTTTTCTTTCCACACACATTTCTCGAAACACACTCTTTAATTGCAATCATTCAAATTTACCAACGAATTCATGAGTTCGCCACGAATTCATTTGTCGTCTGAATGAAAGTTGTTCAAAATATATTGCTTTTCATCCCTCACTGCAGTCGTTGCTTAACGGTTCTTCATTTCTTGTTTTCACTCGTAATGAACAGAGTGAGATTGGGTTGCTTTTTGCATGGGAAGAACGAACGCAGTCTGTTTAAAGATGAGGCACAAAGAAGCACAACTTAACTTCAGTGGCTGTTCTCACCAACATTAATGCAAAAGCAGTGGGATGCATGAGTTATGAGAAGTAGCCATGAATGCGGTTGTGCATTCATTCAATTAATTAATTTATGCAGATGTCTAGCGTGTAAGTAAGGTCTACTATGCATTAAGAAACTTAAGAATGACTGCGCTGTTTGTTCCCCTCGAAACTAAACGTAAACTTGTTCTACAGATTCCTATAATCACATACTCGGTGATTATAGTTTACAGCAAGCTTGACTCGAAATCCTCTCATAAGCTACTAGTTGCGATGAATAATGCAGCTCGCTTCGTCTATGGTCTGCAGATGCACGACCACATCTCCTCTTTTTCTATCCGATTACTTGGCCGTAGCCTGAAAACTCATTTTGTCCACGATATCTGTTTGTAAAACTTCAGTTCTGTAGGTCAAGTAGAAATTTCAATCTCTTAATACTGCGTTTTAATTATAAATCTTCAAGTAGACTATTCTTCGTTAGCGCAATAAGGCTGTGGAACTCACTGCCGAACAATATAAAATTAGTTTCTAATTGATAAGCCTTTAAGCAACTGATTCTCAATTATTTTTCTTAATTCCTTACTCTTTTCACTCAATCCTTAGTCTAAGCTACAACATATTCTTTAATCTTCTGTTTCTCTAATATCTTTCCTCTGAAAGTCGATAATTTCATAAGTTAATTTATCTTAAGTTAAAATCTTCTTTACATTTTTGTTATTATATTGTACTTAATTTTTATTATTGTTAATATTATTTTTTTTTTTTGTATTTTTGTCTTATTGGTAGTTTTAATATATGTTCGCTGCGGCATGCAAAAGATAATTAAATCTCATATGTCAGCTGTTCTTATATTAAATAAAATAATTTAATGAATTAAACGCCCCAAAACACTTTAACAAACCGAAAAAATATTTTTTTTTTAAGGTCAACCAGTCTCCAGATATCTTGCTCACTGCAATTTTAAGATCTTTCCTTAACCTTTGCACAAGGTCTTAATTTTTGTGTGAGCTCTGCCACAGCGATAGCGTAGCATAGCGACGATTAGCAGAACTAATAATAGCGAAAACTTCTATACAAATAATATTTGGTGTGTTTATTATGCAATAAGCTTTAGCTACTTTTTTTTTTAGTGTAACTAGGTATATAGAAGTTGAATTCACCAATTGCAAATAATAGTTGTCTCTTTCTAACATTCAATATTATAAGACTTTTATGCTCTTCTTAAATTCTTTAAAGCACAGTCCTTGTTTAAGTAAGTGTGCAAATAAATCACTTTCTTTATCTTTCAGCTGTAAAAAAATTGTCATAAATTGAAAACTTTGCTCTTAACTTGTTAATCATAAAAACTAGAAAAGTAAAATGTGATTTTATACATAAACTACAATGATTCAACATCAGCGGTTTTTTAACATTTTAAGTTTATTACAATAGCGACGATAACGGTGCCGCTATTCACATGGTCAACAACCACCTTTGCAAATGTAAGCTTTTAAGGGTTATTTTAAACATGCCTTAAAAATATGTATTACAAATTGGCGCTGGAAAAAACTATACTAAACTTTCCGGTCAAATTTGCTAATATTATTTACTTTTAATTTGGATATGTTTTCAAAATAAATCGAATACTGTTAATTACAGAAATACTTATAAGATGTTATCTTTGTTTTAAGTTAAAGTTTCCAATGTGCTAGGAGAAACAATTTGTCTGAGCTCACAAGGACTTTGGTATGTATATTTTTGAACTTTAAATTATTACGAACATTTAATAAGTTATCCTTACAAAGAAGCTAAATTTTTATTAAATGCACATTAACTCTTTGTAAGAACTGAAATTTTAATATTGTATTCCTATGCATAGCATTAATAATATATTCTCACTTTGTTCATTGAATAATTATATTGGCCCCATTTCTAATTATTTTTCTTTCAGTCAAAAAAATGTTGTTTTTATTGACATTCCTATTGCTCTTGTATAAATGCAATATTCGAAAATTAGTTTTCTTAACATCAATTTTTTTAATTAGGTTTATTTCAATTGCATAGCTATCGCAAGAGTAAATAGTTTTACACAAATTAATTCTTTGATTTTTTGCTAAATCAAACCAATATTACTTACTGCTTTTTCACCTTTTTGTTTACTTATCACACGTAGTTAAACAATGACTTGTGACCCTATTTCCTTACCGGCCTTCGTGGCGAATCATTTCATTGAAATTTTATTTCTTTAATTACAATGTCGAAAATATTTAGCAAGATATATTCACACATTACAGAACTGTTCCGTAACGGCAGCTTGTTTGTTTCTAATGTACTTTTATTGATGAGTGTAATCATTTTCCTTTCCGGAAAAATTCTATGCTTCACATTATATAAAGTTTTAACTTTAAAATAACTATATCTGAGGCGTTTTTTTTTTAAGTGAACCACCTAAAATGTTTAAATATTTCGATTTTGATGAAAATAAAAGTGCTTATAGACAGATAGTTGAAAACATTCATTGAGCCTAGTACACGTATTAAAATCGCAGACGTTATTGTCAAGGTTAAGTGTAGAAAAATTTATATTAATTAGAATGGATGACCAGTTGATGGATAAATTGGGTTTTTTCAAATGACATTATTAATTTTTTCTAAATTTAACTCAATATGAGGATGATGTGTATGGATCGTTTTGGAAAGTGGAGAGCAATTTCTAAAGATGGATGATGGGAGTCCTTAGGAAGGGATCACTATTGGACCACAAAGAAACTGAATGCCATAAAAATATATGGGTTCCAGCAAACGATTATTCTTATTTAAGTTACAGTTAACTTGGAAAAGTCGCTGACTTAAAAGCATAAATTAATGTTTTACAAATATAAATAATAAATAGTAATAAATAAATATAAGGAAACTATACCTCGTTAAAAAATGCCTTTTTTAAACAATTCAGCTTCTAAAAACTAATTTTTTTTTTGAGACACTAAAGTTTGTAGCTTTGGATCAGAGTTTTATGGAAAGTGATGCCAAAAAATATATGAAATATACCAAAAATAGTATAAAAGTTGTCTTAGCTGAAACCATTATATATGATCCGCCATCTTGAAGCCGCCATTAAAAAAAAAAAAAAATAACGAAATGGTCATCTCAGCCCTTGAAAGGACTTTGACCGAGCTTCTTATGATCAATTGTGTTGTGCGTGTTGTGGAATGTTTGAACACAAATTATCGAAAACTGAACCTACAAGTTTTATGCCGACTCCGAACGGCTTATGTTCTCAAGAAGCTTTTCATGGCAGTTTTAACTCTTTGAGGCTTGTCGTTGTCTGCAGAGAGGTGACTGACGAACAGAAAAATTAATTCAATTGAAAAAACTTTCACTGTGTCAGCTGGGATCCGAACCAGGGTTCTCTCGCGTATGGGCCACTCACTCTATCCACTACGCCACGACCACCACTTTTTTTTTACCCACAAATCAATCGAACTATAAATCAGACGGTTCCCATCGTTAAATACTAAAATTTGGTAATTAAGTTCATACGCTTACTCTCGACAGCTTTGCAAAAAATGTGCATGGTGGCACTATATCTGTGTCAGAAATAATTTTAATTCCTGAGATGTGAACGTTTTGATGATCAAACTTGGTATGTAGGTGCTATGGGTCCAAGTCGCGGTCACTTTATGCATAAATGTTGCCACGCCCACTTTTAACGCCCACAAATACAATAAAACAACAATAAAAGGATAACAATAAAAATAACGCCCACAATAACAATAAAAGGATATATATCAGACTTTTTTTACAGTGAAAGACTAAAATTTGGTAGATTAGTTCATATGGTTACTGCTAGAACTCTTAAAAAAATGGGCGTGTCGCACTTTTTCTGTACTTTTCAGAAATCATTGTAATTTCTGAGCTGTCACGTTTTGATAGCGAAACTTGGTATGTAGGTGCAATGGGACTAATTGGCGGTCACTATATATATATAAATGCTGCTATGCCTACTTTTTCTGCTCATCTATCTATCTGTAAAAAATGTATGTTCGGGTCGGTTCCTCAAAATAATGCTTTAATGCAAAAATATTTCAACTAGCGATAGCCATCCGTAGAACGAAATGGCCACTTCAGCCCTTAAAAAGATTTTGACCGAGCTTCTTATGATCACTTGTGTTGGGCGTGTTATGGAATGCTTGAACACAAATGATCGAGAACTGGACCTACAAGTTTTATGCCGACTCCGAACGGCTTATGTTCTCAAGAAGCTCTCCATGGCAGTTTCTATTCTCTGAGGTTTGTCATTGTCTGCAGAGAGGTGACGGCCGAACAGAAAAATGATTTCAATTGAAAAAACTTTCTTTGTCAGATGAAATTCGAACCTATGTTCTATGACATACAAGCCACGCACCTCAACCAGTATGCCACGGAATGGTTTGAAATATGCTCTTTTTCTTATATTTTTTATAAGATTAAAATTAAATTTTTTTTTTGTTTTTTTGTTTTGCCATGTTACTTTAAGTGAAATAGATTATCTATTGATGATAAAATATAGTTTAAAAGTTTACACATTTTATACATTTTACTATTTATTTGACTAAAAGTAGTATGGGAAAAAATTCATTTGAATTTTAGTGAATATATTTTGAATAAAGTTAAAACAATTTATAAAAATCCATATTATCTTTGGTCCAACGGAAAAAATTTAAGATTTTTTGACCCAAAAGAACTTCTTCATTACTCTTATTTGAAAAACCGTTTGATTTTTTAACTACCATGCCAGCCAATATTAATTACTATAAAATTAGTCGATATATTTTGGGGATCATCACAACATAAGCCATGGATTATTTTGAAGAACCGGACTGAACAATTTTTTTTTCTAAGGAGCGTGTGGCGACTTAATGTATATACGTATGTGGGTATATGTGTATATCACGTAAAGACTCTGAAACCGCTAAGCCAATTTTTATACCAAGAGTATAAAACTTTGAGCGTGTTCCTGTGAAGTCTGGTGCCGATCGTAAAAGGCACCATAAATACACTCCTTTCCACTTGGTTAGACGCTTTAACAAAATAAAAATGCTCTCCTCTTAATCTTGGTTTAAAAAAAATAACAACAACTACTTGCAAAAAATGCTCATTGAGTGTACTTACCAACAACAACTAAAACTCTCCACTCTCTTTAACAAAACGGTACCTGCTTACAAGTTTTTAAACAGATATCAAAAACATTGCAATTCAAACTCGTTCATTAGATTCGACGCAGTACGAAACTTACAGTCTTCGGGGATACAAGCTAAATTTCCATGTGCAAATTTTTTTAATCAAGTTTTTTTGAGTTTATTTACATGAAAATGGGAAAAGAAAAAATTTTTACTTTGTTGGAACAGGAGAAAATCAATTTCTACCGTAGTGAAGGTTTTTCAAACCGTGCCATGGCAAAAATAATTAGTCGAAGTTCCAGAACAGTTGACCGTTATTTGAAGAACCCTGATTGCTATGGAAAAAATTACAAAGGTAGAACTTCTGAAGTATTGACACCGAGAGACAAGCGCAAAATCATCGCCATAGCATCGAACTCTACACTTACAGTACCTAAAATAATTCTCCAAGCCAATGTACAATGCAGTGTTTCAACAGTTCGTCGGGTGATTCAACAAGCAAAAAACTTGAAACGCTTAAAATTAAAAAAAAGTTAAAAAAGTTAAAAGCCATTAAATGCAGTCCGTAAACGACTCCAATTTCGAAAGATTTTATGAGTTGGGATGTGCAAAAAGATACGAGAGTAAATGATTGGCGCCTAGTTGTTTTTACAGACGAAAAAAAATTTAATTTAGATGGCTCGGATGGGTAGCGATACTATTTCCACAATATCAGGAAAGAAGAAGTTTATTTGAGCCGACACCATAGCAGAGAGGGTGGCGTCATGGTTTGGGGAGCAATAACTTTCTATGGTGCCATTGAATTGGTGTTTGTCGACATAAAGATGACAGCTAACTCCTGCAAATGTATCCTTGAATCAGCATTTCCTAAGCTTTCTGACATTTTCGGACCTTTATCATGGATCCTGCTGCAGGATAACGCACCTATACATACTGCAAAAATTGTAAAAGCATTCATTACAAGCCAAAATGTTCTATTATTAGGTTGGCCGCCGTATTCGCCAGATCTCAATATTATTGGAAACGTTTGGGGCTGTCTTTCAAGAAAAGTGTATGAAGGTGGAAAGCAATATAATGACAAGCAGTCATTAATAGACCTTTTTTAGAGTGAAATATCTCTTGATTACTTAAAATCTTTGTACGAGTCAATGAAAAACTGAATTTTTGAAGTGATTTAAAAAAATGGAAGCAATACTCACTATTTAGTATTGTATAATTAATATATAAAAATGATAATGTCAAAAACAAATGGTTTTTAAATACTTTTTTTCGTTTATTTTTATACTGCGTCTAATCCAATGAACGAGTTTGAATTGTAATGTTTTTGATATCTGTTTAAAAACTTGTTAGTAGGTACCGCTTTGTTAAAGAGAGTGGAGATTTTAAGTTGTTGATGGTAAGTAAACTCAATGAGCATTTATAGCAAGTAGTTGTTGTTGTTATTTTTTTAACCAAGATTAAGAGCAGAGCATTTTTTGTTATTAAAGCAAGTGCGTCTAACCAAGTGGAAGGGAGGGTACACCTCAAATTTTCGATATCAAACAGTTTTGAAGGTCGCACAGCCTCGGAATTCAGTATTTAACCTCAATTTAGACATGCCGTTCCACTGTTAACATTTTACGGGCGTGCTACAAGGGACGTGGTACTTTTTCAGCACCCCAAATTTTCGGTATAGCTTTCGAAATAAGTCACACATCAATGAAACTCGGCACGAACTTACTATAAAAGCATGGCTTGGCTAAAGCTACGCCCTCTTTTAGGGGATAAGCGCTGAGCGCAGCGAAGCTCGCCGAGTATTTGCTAGTATTATATATTAAGAACAAATAGATCAAAACAAGCATCTAGTTCTATAGAATTCGTCCACAAAATCCGTTGACGCTATGTCTGCAACATTTCCGTGGAGCAGCGGTAAAGCCACGTCTCGCAACTGCATCAAATGACCAATACGTACGAAATACAACAACAACAACAACAACAACAACAACAACAACAACAACAACAACAACAACAACAACAACAACAACAACAACAACAACAACAACAACAACAACAACAACAACAACAACAACAACAACAACAACAACAACAACAACAACAACAACAACAACAACAACAACAACAACAACCACAACAACCACAACAACAACAACAACAACAACAACAACAACAACAACCACCACCACAACAGCCACCACAACAACAACAACAACAACAACAACAACAACAACAACAACAACAACAACAACAACAACAACAACAACAACAACAACAACAACAACAACAACAACAACAACAACAACAACGACGACGACGACGACGACGACAACAACGACAACAACGACAACAACGACAACAACGACAACAACGACAACAACGACAACAACGACAACAACAACAACAATAATAACAGAAAACCTGGCGAACGCAGGAGACAATGGCGGCAGAGCAAAAAGTAGCAATAAGTTAATACATTAAGGGCCTACTAAAGTTTTTCGGCGACCAAAACTAAAATTTTTATTCTTTGCATTTTTCGAATGTATAACATCTTAAAAATATTCTCATAAAGTTTTGAATCAATCAAATAATTAGGAATTTTTTAATTCAAATACAGGCTGAAAAACTTCATGTATACCTAAATAAACTACTTCTAAAACTTTAAACGCGTTTTCTCCAAAAGGCTGTTTGAAACCGGTGGACAGCATTACTCGAAAACAATGATAAGGATCGCTACCAAATTTATTTCGCTAGTTAAGCAAATATGATCGGTACTTCTGATCGTTCGATTTTTATTTTACAGAAATACGTTTTTTTTATAAAAAAAAACTCCTTTTTTAATAAAAATCAGTTTATTAGCTGCCATTTTGGTAAAATCTACATAAGCTAAAAAATCTTTATCAGAACCTTAACCATTTATTTTTTTTTTGTTAGATGCTCTGAAAAATCGTGTCCACCATATATTAAAGGCACTTTACTAAACTACGAATTACTGCTCTATGGTCTAATATTTTTTATCCAAAAATTCAAAAACTTTTCTTCAAAACATATATAATTAAAAAAATAAATAGCTTAAGAATAAAACTTTTCATACAGGATTTTTGCGTTTTAAAAAATTTAGTAGGCCCTTAAGATATAAAAATTGTTAAGGGGGGACATGACTTTGGCAGTTTTTTGAAATCGAGTAAATATTCTTAAGATTCTAAGAAAAAAAATTTCATGGGAAAAATTCCTACGGGTTCAAAAGTTACAGCCGGACTAGTGAGAGCGCATTTTTAATTTTTGCGCTACCTACGTACGGCAGCTGGTATATACTTGTTTTACTTGCTACCTGACTTTTGGTGGTTGTTATTTCGTACCTACTTGAAGGGTGGGTTTTAGTTATTTGCAAATGTTTCAGCTAACTGGTATCACCACAGAAGCTACAGCATTAAATTTTTCCAAAGGAAATGATGCAAATCGTTTGAAATGCGCCAGAGTGAAGGCATATGAAGCTTCAAAAGAAGCCCGAATTGCTAAACGATTGCAAAAAACTATAAGAAACAGCACAACACAAGATAACGAAGGCATACAGTACGAAGCAGGCATGACAGATTGAAGGAAACCTTTTTTTCTTTGTTCACAAACTTTGAACGCGTTTATCTCGAACCATGTTTTTCGTACTGGTTGCAGCACTAGCGGGTTGATTTTTTGACGAAATTTTTTTTTTTTGTATTTTTTTAAACTTGATTCGCTATCGTATGACACGAGCTTTTTTAAATTTGTTTTTCGATTTTTATGAATTTTTAAAGTCAATATTTTTTTCGAAAAAACACACTTTCAAATTTGGAACATCACCAAAAATTGAAAAAAAATTTAAAAAAAGCTCGTGTTATACGATAACCAATTTTTTTAAGATTTAAAAAAGTAATTTTTTTCCAGATCGGACAATTTTTGCAACTCCCAGCGCTGCAACCACGAGGCCCCGTTTTTTTCTCTGCCGCCAGTTTGGAGCACTATAAAACATGTTGGAGTGAAAAATATATTTTTTGAATTTTTTTTCTTGAAATTTGTTCAATTCTCTACAATAAAAATATTTTGGAAAAATGTTTGTTTTTGACTGAGTTATGAATTTTTAAAAAAAGGTCTGTTTTCTCTGCCGCGAGTGTCGTGTCCCACCTTAAGTTATTTTAAGTCCAAAAGTAATGGAATAAAGAGCCTTAGCTCTTTAAAAAATTATTTTTCTTAGAATTATTCATACAAAAAAGTATCATATACAGGGTGTCCCAGACTTAGAGTATTATAATGTGGGGGCTGATTCCTCGTGATGAGGCGAGCAAAAAATCGTATGGGTGGGGGTGGTCGCAAATGCCCCCCAAGGGGGCTAGGAGTGAAAAACAAAAAAAATAGGTGTCGTTACGTTTTAATCCATAGCTAACATATCCCTGCAACGATTAAAAAAAACCATAACTTTTTGAAAAGAAAATTAAATTTGCTTTAAGTTAATAGTGCAAAGTTTTTCCATAAAGTCATAAACAAAAAATGTATAAGCATCTGAAGTCAAAAAATAGGTTTTTTTCTTTAAAAATTCAACTTTCAAGGCAATTTTCTCAGAAAAAACCCAAATGTTTTATTATTTTTTATGACGCTGTTTTTTTCCTTGGTCAATTCTCTAAAAACCCGTCATACATTGTTTATACTTCAGAGATAATATTGTTTGTATAAAATCGATTTTCCGATCTTACCACTTTTTCCTCCCACTGAGGTACTTAATGCAAGCAAACGACTTTGTTTTTTTGTTGCTAACAATAACTAGTAAAACAGTTAGATTTAACGGAATTAAGTAAAAAAAGTTTATTTATTCTTATTCGTTTTTTTTAATCGTTGCAGGGATATGTTAGCTATGGATTAAAACGTAACGACACCTATTTTTTTTGTTTTTCACTCCTAGCCCCCTAGGGGGGCATTTGCGACCACCCCCACCCATACGATTTTTTGCTCGCCTCATCACGAGGAATCAGCCGCCACATTATAATACTCTAAGTCTGGGACACCCTGTATATTTAAAAAATAATATAGGTATCATATATATTAAAAAAAAAACATATAAAATAACTTAAGAGTTTTAAAATATGGAGCGTAAAGCCATCATTTTCATGCAAGATTTCATTAAATGTTCTCGATTTCTTTCTACTCATAATTCAAATCATATGAATGCATCCATTATAGCCATCGCTATGAATGCATCCACTATACCCATCGCTCAGGGACTAGCATGCCTCATTAATGCCATCGTTTCCCAGTATAACATTCATTCATTCCACACAAGCAATGTCTCTTTCTAATGCGCTCATTGCGTCTCATCGCGAAAGAATTGAATGATACTATGATGCAAATTTCAGTGAGAGTCTCATGGGTAGCTTTTTTGCTTTCATTCAGATGTCTAATAGCAAACATTTGATTTCTATTAATAAAGTTTGCTTGCTACTTCAACTTTACGACATATTTTAATAAAACAACTTTTTTACCTTTTTCGTAATGTTCACCTGATAACTATTTTTAAATGAGCTTTCAAGTCAGCAACTTCTCCAAGTTAACTGTCACTATAATGGATGCATTCCGCCAACACTAGCGCTCAAGAAAATTCGGGTGAATGGCTACACTTTTGACAGCGCTGGCAGCTGTCTACGCTCGAGCGATGTGCATTTTACCTAGCAAAATAAATTACTTTACTTCTACTCAACAGTTGCATGTTATGTCATTTAACAGCTGTTTGCAAGCCAATTTGCATGCATTTGCAAACACTCAAATGAAACGCTTAAAATAAATGCAAATTTTCGTGGCTTGTGCTATTTTTAATGTTTTTAACTATCCTTTGCTCCTTGCAGTGGTTGAATGTGGTCCGAAATGTACTCCTTAATAGCCATATCAAGACCATAATCCATTAGCATCTCTAGCACTACGTTTTGCATTAACTAAACCTCTTAGCAGAAAGAAATTAGGTTTTAAATTCAACAAAACAAAACAAGCTACGGCAAACGTCAGTTGTCATCAGATCTAACGTTCGACGTAGCAACGAATTCAGAGAAATCCAGCGTTAAATGATCCATCGCTACAATAGCGCTCGCCTTGGCAGAATGCAGCCAATAAGAATAATCGTTTGCTAGAACCCATATATTTTTACGACATTCAGTTTCTTTGTGATCCATTAAATGTCATCTTGTGTATGGTGTTAAATACAACGACGAACAACGAAATGGCCATTTCAGCCGTTGAGAGGTCTTCGACCGATCTTCTTATGATCAATTGTGTTGTGTGTGTTGTGAAATGTTTGAACACAAATGATCGAGAACTGGACCTACCAGCTTAATGCAGACTCCGAACAGCTTATGTTCTCAAGAAGCTTTTCATGGCAGTTTTTACTCTCTGAGGTTTGCCATTGCTTGTAGAGAGGTGACGGCCGAACAGAAAAATTAATTCAATTGAAAAAATTTGTCTGTGTCAGATGGAGGATTCGAACCTGGGTTCTTTGGCGTATGAGCCACACACTCTATCCACTACGCCACGGCCGCCACTTGTGGTGTTAAATAATCATCTCAAAAATGTTACCCTGTGGCTTAATTGTTACCTCTATGTTCAAATTCAAAGACTGACTCTTTTTCATAATTAATGTCAGTTATAATACCAAAATTGCAATATGTATGTAAGTGCAAAATCTAAAATGAGCAAGTATCAATACGTCTAAAAGTATAGAGAAGTTTGGAAAACTCATGCAAAATTAAATGAATGGAAAGATAGCAGAAATGAACAACTTGAAATGATTCAAAGGCTCTTTGCAAATATTACAAACAATGAAAAAAGTTTTATTTACACTTATAGCATTGAATTGGTTGCGCTTATTTTTTGTGCAAGGAAGACAAATATTTTTTTTTGTGTGTCTAGTCACTAGAAAAGGCTTGTCTTGAAAAAGAAAATTGATAATAAACATTTAAGTTTTCAATATAAAGCTTAAGAAGGCACAGAAGTGATGCAACGACTGTAATATACGTCGCTCATATCTTATGTTAATTGCGTCGATGCCAATCTATGCCAAAAAAATTGATAAAGAGTGATTGATTTAAATTAGTACATGAGCGATTCCATCAATTATCGGTCAACTGTGGAGTTCACCATTTGGGATCTGTTTGTAACTTTTCGAATTTGAAGACAATGGTAAAAAATTTGTGAAATAGTTTTTTTTTTACCTTTTTTATTTTAGCTACAATCATGTACTGTTTCAATCATGGTTTATTTTAATTTTAATTTTTTATATAAGACACATGACCTTTTGGAAAGAAATAGGCCGGCCTCATTTAATATTTCTGATGGAGGTTCTTAAAAGCAAAGTTAAAAAAAAATCGAATTTTTATGCCCTTGCCCCAATTTTGAAAATGGTTTTCAATTTTTTTTTTTGTTAAGCTGTGCAAATTTTATATAGATTCGAGATGGGTTCCCTGTAAACACAGCCCGGATAAATAAAGGAATTAGTGAGACACTGCAAGTGTCACGCTTTTTCTTGTGTAGAAGCGACAATGAAACATGCAGAAGAGTTGATAGTTTTTGTGGTTTTTTTTCAAGTTATTATTTTAACATTGATCTCATTATTTTAAAAATATTAAAATATAATTATATTAAGATTTTGTTATATATTAAATTAAAAAAATTATATAGCGGATTTCAGCGGATTTTTTTGGCAAATTTTGCTGATTTTGATCAACAGTAGCTGGCAACACTGCAACTATTATAAAACTCAACCAAAAAAAAATGTGCTCATTTATTGTTTACTTTAGCCAACAAGAAATTGAATTTTTATATTTGTATAAGATTTCATTAAAGTGAGATGCTAAGAATAAATCAGTTAATTTTTAACTGATGTAAGGGGAGGTTCTAGTATAAATCGACGGTAAATTTTTGTTTTTTTTTTGCTTTATGTTCATCCTTAGAATCTTGAATATATGTAGTCAAAATAATATTCTCCTCTATTGTGTGCTCGTATACCTGGTAATACCCTCGGTCGGATTAGCGCTGTATACTCTTCTATTTGCCGAAACGTATTTCAGTTGTGTTTCGAACCTGTGGCAAGTAAGCAGTGTTCCAAAAATGCCAAACAAGCAAAAATCAGTGGGAAATGATCGGCAAGCTCGGCAAGCTCGGCCTCGAAAGAAAAAATTCCCCGATAGAATAGAAGCGGAAACTGAGTATACTAGTACTTCAGGGAAAAAAATTAAAGGCACAAACTACGTCGAAATTGATGGTGGCCATAATAACGTGATTATAAATTTTCTGTTTTCCAATTTTTATCTCAGTGTTTAAAATGTAAAAACTGTAACGTTTTCTCGTTTGAGTATACGTGGACTTGGTTTTAATTTAGTGAGCAAAAGTAACACAAAAAGATAGACAGTAGACTGGTCGGAGCTAGTATGGGATTTTTTTTTTTTCAAAAAACCTCATAGTTTTTTATGAGTCCTAGTTCTTAAAAAAAATATGGTAAGCAATTTGTTTTTAATTAAATTTTTAATTAAAACGAGTTACCAAACATGAATATTAAACAAAAACTACCAGAGTGGTGTTATTTTTCTTTTCGGAAAAATCTTATTTTCAACTTTTCGAAAGTCTTATTTCTTATTATAAAAATTTTATTTTTTCTGTTTTTCCTTGAGTTCAATTAAATGAAGCAAATAAATTTTCTGAAACTATGATTAATATTGGCTAACAAAATTGTGAGATTATGTGAAATAAACTGATCGAAATAAGTTTTCCGAGAAGTGTACCGTTTTGAAAATTTCGAGTTTGAGTATTCTTAAGAAAAAAATTCCGAAAAATCTAAACTAAAAAATAACAACATTGCGGTGCTTAAGTCATAATCTTGAGGTATTTTGTCCAAAAAAATTACGAAAACCAAAATTCTGAAGCGAAAGTTAAAGATGTTCAAAGTTGACTTTATTTGAAAAATCCTTCAAGTGCTCTCTTCCGGCATATGGAACACAAAAAAAAAAAATCATAAAAAATCGAAAAACATAAGACACGACTGAGTTGATAGTGGGAAATCGTTGTTAATGGTACAGTGCGAGCCCTTCAAATCGGATATATAAAAACTAGCCTTATGTCGAAGTCATAAGACGACAAAAAGTAGCTTCCGTTTCAAAACCAGCGTTATCGTCTCATACTGTCAGTTCAAATTTTTTAAATTCAAATTAAGAATTCAGATATTTTAAAAATTTAATGTAGACTAGACTTACGACTTGTTTAATAAAGGTACTAAATTTACTTTCGTATTTCTTATTTGCCGTATTTGGCTTATCCGTAGTGACGTAACATAACTTGTCTTATCCAAATTATTTCCTATTATATCTCTCTTATGTTTTAATTTTTATTAATAGGTGCAGGCATTTAAAAACAATAAGCAACTTAGTCGTTTAATCTTCAAGAAATATCAACACTTCCGCGACTTATACTAATTAAAACAAAAAAACACTAATATCTTAAAATTTAAATAGAGTGATAAGGCAACTTTTGAAAAGGAACGAATCAATTTTAAAAAAAAATGCTAATTTTATTTTGAAAAAATTTTGGAATCCCAGGCTTGCCAAGTTATCAGTCCCTGGCCTTAGGTCAAAATGTACATTCAGATTTGCACTGCATAACAAGTTGCGAAAAAATTATGTTTTCAACTTGGGAATTCGAGGATTGCCAAGATAAAAATTTCTTGTCTTCTCCGATTGGATTTTCTAAGTTTTAATGTTTTGTTATTATTTTTTATCCTTAAGACAAAAAAATGGTATTTTGGCAACTCTGGAATTTCGAAATAAGAAAATTATCTAAAATATTAAAAAAACCATTATATTTTTTTGTAACAAACACTTGCGCAAAAATAATGTAAGCAATAATAAATGATAAATAATTTAGTTTAAATGGTAATTATATTGATGAAAATAAATAGAAACAGTCAAAACCTTTCAAACGATATCTTCAAAATGAGGATAGCATAAAAATAATGAAGTTATTTGAATTTTAGTAAAACAAAATAAAAACGGTAAAGATTTGAAATTTTTTGATGCAGCTTACAAGAACTTTTTTATTACTATTGTATTTGACCATTGGTTTTTTAACAACCAATGTTCAATGTTATAATTTTTTCTTTTATTTTAACTTAAAGGCAATTAAACAAAACTAAATTCATTTTAATAAATGAATGATAATGATAAAACTTATTAAACCAAATTAAATCTATATCTTTTCAAATAAACTAAACAAAATAGAAGTTCGAATACAACGAAATTCAATATAATTAATTTTTAAAATTTTTAAGTTATGTGTTTATATAACTCCAATAATTTTTCAATTATTAAAAGGTTATATTTTATCGAGCTCAAGGTCAATGTTGCTTTCCGAAGAAAACAACTGAAGGAACAACAACCAACAACAACAATACTTTATAGAGTATCAATCACATAGCAGACTAGACAGCTGTTTCGTTGGCCGCTACACCAACTCATCAGTAGCCTTTTATCGTGATTCTTGCTGTGATCCACTAAGCTCTTAATTTTCTACTTGTTTTACGAATGCAATTAGTAAATTACCCTGAATTGCGGTACGAGAACACAAATGATATGAAAGCAGCTTAAAGTTCTTCTAATTTGTGAAGCATACCTTCAGGGAAGTATGTTCTATTATTCGAAGATAGATCAAAGCTTTTTCTAAATACTCAAAGGTTTTTGTTGTGCAAGTTGTTGTTGCTCTTCTATTTCACAGTCGATCTTAGCTTCAGCAATTAGCTGATATTAACTATGACGACATGAAGATTTGTTTTTTTTTTTTGAAAACTTAGATTTTTAATTTATTGTGTGTAAACACACACAAATAATCATATTTTCAACGTCCGGGCTCTGCCATAGAATTTATTTGTAAATTAATTACGACCTTCTTTCATAAGTTTTTAAGTTATGTGTTTATATAACTCCAATAATTTTTCAATTATTAAAGGTTATATTTTATCGAGCTCAAGGTCAATGTTGCTTTCCGAAGAAAACAACTGAAGGAACAACAACCAACAACAACAATAATAAAAAATAAAAAATAAGTTCGTTTGGGCTGTACCCTGTTGTTGAGTTTTTCTGAGTGTTGACACTCCATTGCAATTTTCGAAGCTGGTCGTCCCATTCCTTCGCATTTTTGTTTGAAGTGCTTAAAAATCTTAAAATCGTTTGGTTGGCACGCTCGACCTGACGATTTGCGCGCGGTGTTCTAACTGCGGTTTTGATATGAGTAATATTGTTAACTGCACAATAATCAGCAAACTGTTTAGAGGTAAACGCTGTGCCTCTATCAGAAACAATACGTTTCGGCCAAAATATCCTGTCAGTTCATTTATCGTCTACAAGACTGGCTGAGTTTTCGTGTTTTTTTTTTTTGAAAACTTAGATTTTTAATTTATTGTGTGTAAACACACACAAATAATCATATTTTCAACGTCCGGGCTCTGCCATAGAATTTATTTGTAAATTAATTACGACCTTCTTTCATAAGTTTTTAAGTTATGTGTTTATATAACTCCAATAATTTTTCAATTATTAAAGGTTATATTTTATCGAGCTCAAGGTCAATGTTGCTTTCCGAAGAAAACAACTGAAGGAACAACAACCAACAACAACAATAATAAAAAATAAAAAATAAGTTCGTTTGGGCTGTACCCTGTTGTTGAGTTTTTCTGAGTGTTGACACTCCATTGCAATTTTCGAAGCTGGTCGTCCCATTCCTTCGCATTTTTGTTTGAAGTGCTTAAAAATCTTAAAATCGTTTGGTTGGCACGCTCGACCTGACGATTTGCGCGCGGTGTTCTAACTGCGGTTTTGATATGAGTAATATTGTTAACTGCACAATAATCAGCAAACTGTTTAGAGGTAAACGCTGTGCCTCTATCAGAAACAATACGTTTCGGCCAAAATATCCTGTCAGTTCATTTATCGTCTACAAGACTGGCTGAGTTTTCGTGTTGCGCGCAGGCTTGACTACGAGATATTTGCTGAACGCGTCACTGATGGCAATTACATGAGTATTTCCACGCTTACTCCGTATAAAGGGCCTCAAATGATCAATGTGTATAAGTCTGAATGGCAACGGCTCCATGCCTTCGACTTGTAGGCTACCTTCCGGTTTGCCTCCCTTATGTTTGTTGTAACAGCACTCTACGCATGCAGAGATATAATCTTTGACGTATTTTCTCATGCGAGGGAACCAGAAATGATTCCGAATTCGCTCTATTGTTTTTCCGATACCAGAATGTCCAACTTCGTCGTGACAGAGTTTGGCAATTCGCCAGCGGACCGCTTTTGGCACAACAAATTAATGTGTTTCTCCTTCCCGTCGGTGAAGTCTATTATTTCGCAGAGAATATTCACTTCTCATCTGTTTCTCTTGGTCAGATTTAAGTACACCTTAAATCACCTTTAACCTTAAATGTAATTGCATTGTTAGCAGCCAATCGTCGCTTACCACTTGTAACTGCATAATGCTCGATATTTCTTGCGCTTTTGCTTCTTCGACAGGAGATCTACTAAGTGCGTCGACGGGTCCCATACGATTACCAACACGATGAACAGTTTCGAAGTTATATTCCATCAGCCGCATCCACCAACGAGCAATTCGAGGAATTATTAGTGATTTTGCTATGAAGCTAGTTATTGCCGAACAATCTGTCACCACTTTAAATTGTTTTTCAAGTAGATACGTCCGAAATCGTTGTAATGCCTCAACAACCGCTAGCACCTCTAATTCGTAGCTATGGTACCGCGACTCTACCTCTGTACAGTGTCGACTGTAGTACATTATCGCATTCCACGACTTGGCTTGATCCGTAGACTGGAGAAGTACTGCTGCTAGCCCGACGCTGCTGGCATTCGTGTGAATTTCGTGCATACCATTATAATCATATAATGTAAGCACCGGTTCGCTACTCATCTTTTCGATAAGTTTATCAAATGCAGTTTGCTCTGCTTCGCCCCAAAAAAAATTTTGAGCGGCTGCTTTCGTTGTTATCCTGGTGAGTGGTCTGGATATTAACGAATAATTTTGTAAAAATTTCCTGAAAAATCCAGTCAACCCCAAAAATCGTCGCACTTCGGTTACGGTTGTTGGTATTTTAAATTTTTTAATCGCTGTTATCTTGCGTTCACCTGGAACTATGCCACGTCCACTTATCTTGTGTCCAAGAAAATCAATTTCACGCGCTAGGAATTGACATTTATATAGCCGCAAAGTCAACCCACATTTCCCTACAACTTCTAAGAAGTGTTCTAGCTTTTGGAGTCCCTCTTCCACCGTTTTGCTTGGTAAGACGACATCGTCCAAATAAGCAATAGCTGTACTCGGTTCTAACATAGAGACTATTTTTTGTATCATACCTTGAAATACTGCGGGCGCATTTACAAGTACAAACGGCATACGATTGTATTCATAGTGCCATTCCGTCGTGGTAAAAGCCGTATACTGCTTTGATGACTCTTCAAGCTCGATTTGGTGATAACCCATTTTGAAATCTAGTGTAGTAAAATACTTGTTACAAGCTAGCTGCACGAATAATTCATCAATTATGGGCATCGGAAACTGCTGCTTTACCGTGACTCGATTTAACTGCCGATAATCGACACACAAACGGAACTCATTGTTTTTTTTCCACCAAAACAATTGGTAACGCATACGCCGAAATCGAAGGGCATATAATTTTCGATTTTAACAGATCAAGAATTATGTCTTCAACTATCGCGCGTCTGGCAAAAGGGATCCTGTACGGTTTCATATTAATAGGCACATCCGACGTAACTTTTATGGTCACATTCGCAATACTACATTGCCTTAAATTTTCGGTTGCATGGCAAAATCGATTTTTATATTTCGACATTATGTTATCTAACTTTGCAAAATTGTCATCGGTCAAATCACTGTTCAATGTGCCATCACTATTGTTTTTTAACAACCAACATTGCTCACCTTCAATCACCAACCGATTTCCATCCGCACATAGTATGTCTCTTCCCAACAACACGTCATGGTATATATGTTCGTCTTCTATGATTAGAAGTTCGGTTTCACAAAATTTGCCATCAATTTCAATTTTTGTCTTAACTTGCCACTCACACTCATAGTGACCACCACCGAATCCACTTAATCGCACAAAACAGTTTTTGTGTTGGCCTAAACTTTCTGCCATGGATTTTCGTACAAGCGAACTGCCTGAGTCAATAAAAGTGATTGTTTCAATATTATTAATCTTTATTTTTTTGTAGTAAATTTTGAAGATGTGTCTCTTATTTTATTGCAAACCGACTCAATCACTTTTTCTTTGCTTTTAACAAAACAATTCGCGGTGGTATGACCCGTTTTGGAACACTTTGCGCACCTTTCACGTCGTTGCGGCTGGGAACAGTCCCTTGAGAAGTGTCCCGGTTCGCGACAGTTTTTCAAATCGTCATCATTTAACCCATGTATGATATATTTTATAATCGACTGGTCATCAAGAGCATCTTGGCGACCGACCGCCAATACGCGATAAAAAAAAAGTGTTGTTGTCTCGTTGGCAGCACGTCGCATATGCACTAGTTGCATATGTACTTCCGCTGCATTTATCGTCGATGGAAATTTGTTCAAAAACGTCTGCACAAATTGCTGCCAATCCGTGAACACTTCTTGGATTGCATCTATCCATAGCTTTGCTGATCCTTGCAATTTCGTTTGCACGGCAAAAAGTAAAATTCGGTCGTCCCATCGATATACACGTCGCAGTTGTTCGATCCGCTCTATGAACTGCCTTGAGGTTATGTTTCGATCTATCGGGTTAAACGATGGCAGAATCGAAATGACGTCATGAACGTTACCAAACACACTGGAAACGACATGTTGCGGCGATATCACGTTTTGCTCCATACGTTGCACCGTCTCGTTTACTGGATATGCGCTGCACCTCCTTAGCGTCGGTGGTATCGTCGCAGGCATCCCGCTCCAATGTATGCAATGGCCGTTGCTGAATAATTTTCTTGCGCCTGCGTGTACTGCATCGTCGCAGGCACACCGTCTTGGCAAACAAAAACTGAATTTGTGTTACCACCCAGAATTGGCGGTTCCCGTCGCATCACGTTGTGTGATGATGCATAGACAATCGGAGCACAAACGTTTTGTATAGTCATGGAAGGATTTGTTGGAATCGTAACGACCCCTTCAGTAGTCGTCAACTGTACCGCGGCGTCATGTAAAACAAACATATTTTCGTCACGTAGTCCATTTGAATTTTCTCGAATAAGTGAAGAATGGCTTAACGGAATCGTACCGTTATCCGTGCCGCGACTAACGATTTGCATTTCCACGATTGTTTTTTCTAATAAATCTATACGTTGTTGAATGCTCCCGCACTGTGCACTTGTAAACCGTTCATTTCTAAAATATTCTTCGAGCCTTTCAACAAGTTTTGCTTTGTTTCCCGAGCACGACAACCCAAGTTCTCGAAGCTTAACCTTGAGTTCCTCAACCTTTAAATGCACGAAACTCATCATTTTTATTCCACTTAAGCGCGTTTGTTTTATCCCACTGAAATTTGTCATAAGCCTTTTTAAATAAGAAATATTTAGTTTTTATGTTGATTTCTATATTTTATTGAAGTTTAATTATACTTTTGAAATTACCGACTGTTCGTTCCAATGACACTTTCCGACTGACTGTGCTTTCGTTTTTTCCTTTAGTTCTTTTGCTTTACATCGGCGTTTATATAATGTCAGTGTACGTGTTATGTTTCTGTCGTTGCATAGTGTTGGTCGTCTTGTCTAGTTGGTTGTAGTGTTAGGTAGCGTCGAAATATTTATGACACATTTGAGAAATGCAAAAATTCTGAATCTGAATTAAATCGTTTGATTGCATATTTACAGCTGGTGGATATAATAAATATGCAGTTTTTTGCCACAAACATAGTACATCTGCAACATCCGGCACACATAGGCGTTTAATTTTATTTATTGATAGTTTGACATAAAACATAGAGGGCAAGCTACAAACTTGAATTTGCTTAAATATGATTTCAAAATCTGTGTGGAAATGTCTTTGACTTTCTTCCTTTTCGTTCAGTATTTCATTGATATTGAACCAATTATCAACTATACTTTTGAGCATTGTATATTTTGAGTTCCAGCGTGTGGGATACGGGTTTTTCAAAAAATCGGTAGCCTGTGCTGCAAATAAGCTTTTTTAAAATATTTTACAATTGTCTTACAATTCTCTACATCTGCCAGCTCTGTTGTTTCTTCAAAAGACTGGTCTAAAATATTTGCCAATAAATGGCTGCTGCAGTTCAACCGTACATTGTGTTCTAAAGCTTTGACAATGTTTTTTCCTCTGTCCGTAACAAATTTTGGAGCTTCAAAATTATTTACATCAAATTAAGAAAACAAACTCTTTAACTTTGCATGTATGTTATCTTCTGTTGATCTCTCAAAATCCATTGATTTCATACCCAAGACAATATCAAACATTTTGCACTCTCTTTGGTAGTGCAATGTAACTCTTAAAAAATTTCTTTTCACATAATTGTCTGACTACATGTCAATTGTTACAGATGCTCCACCGTTATATACAAAATATCTTATTTCGCCTTTGACTTCATTTTTTATTTTATCTGCTTCTTTTTGCGCCTTTCGAGAAATAGTTGTTGCATCGATTGACTCACCGAAAATTTCAAAAGCTTAGAGCAAGTGCAGCAGTATACCAATACGTTCAGAATGGTTCCGTCCTTTTTGTATATTTCCGACAAAACGTTCCATATGAAACTTCTGCCCTTGTGTCGCTTGGCTAAGGTGTAAACGCCTTTAGCGAGTTGCTCTGCTACAGAAGCTTGGCTATCTGACATTTTTATTAAACTCAACAGATGCACTACATACGTATAACTGGCTTCACACTTGCCAAAAGTTTTTACTCATATACCTCATTACTCATATACCATATACTCATACCTTGAGTACTCATACCTTGAGGTAGTGGCTTCAAGTCGATTTGATCACAATCGCTTTGAGTCAGAACGATTTTATGCCGTGTGTTTATACGCAAGCAGCAAGCGGTTTCACTGAAAACGGTAATCAAAGCGTTTTGAAAATTTGATTTTTTTGAGCTTACTCCTTTAGAATCGATTTGATATATTGCCCGAGTATGAAAATTTTATAGCGAGTGAAATTGAGCGTTATCTAAAAAATTAAGCGTTACGCAGTCAGCGTCGCAAAGCAAAATACCAACAACGAAGAAATACCAACAAAATACACACAGTAGCAATCTCCTATTGGATAAAATTGAATTGCAAATTTTTGTAAAACTCAAAAAAGTACTGGGCCGATTTTTATGAAATAAGTTTTCAAATATCATATTTGTGCTACAGCACAGTATTTGGGTATTACTTACTTACTTAGGTGGCCGTAACAACCCGTGGCCGTAACAACCCGTGTCCGGGTTTCGGCCGACATCATCAGCTCTCGCCAGGCGCCTCTGCTTTGCGCGCGCCTTCTCCAATCGGATACACCAAGTGCGGTTAGGACTTCCTCAGCCTGGTCCATCTATCGGAGGCATGGTCTCCCTCGTCGTCGTTGACCAGCGACCCACGTCTCGAGCACCTTTTTCGCTGGAGCTTCGTCTTCCATACGATGGACATGACCCAGCCAGCTTAGTCGCTGCACAGTTATACGCCGAACTACGTCAATGTCTTCGTAGAGCTCATACAGCTCGTGGTTCATTCGGATGCGATAGTCATCGCCGACTCGAACAGGACCAAAGATTTTGCGAAGAACACCCACAGAGCAGCTGCGTCAGTTTGCGAAACTACCCATGCCTCAGCGCCATAAAGCATCACAGGTAGAACGAGCGTCTTGTAGAGTGTTAGTTTTGTCGATCGGGAGAGGGCTCTGGAACTTAGTTGCGTTTTGAGCCCGTAGTAGCACCTATTAGCAATTATTGTTCTTCGCTTTATCTCCAGGCTGATTTCGTTGTATTTGGATATTTTCGTTTTTAAATTTCAATACTAAGTTTATTTAATTGAAAAATAAAGATTTGTATGAAATCATCCCCGATGCCATCGTTTTCTTTTATCCAGCTTGTGCTTGCGAGAGCTTAAATAAACTCAATGTTGCTCTCTATCTTATATTTTTATGTTCAGCTAGTCACATCACAACAAAAAAATTGTGTGGGTTTGTGCGTAGCCGTTGCTCATACGAGTAGTTTGTATTAAAGTGCGCTTTTATTATAATTGATTATAGCTAATATAAAAGCTTGATTAATTATAAATCCAGCAAGTTTTTTTCATCGAATTTAGTTAAAAAGTTTGTCGAGTTATTTAATATTAAATTCCACGCATTAATTCGTTAAAAACAGCAGAAAATCGTTGTTTTTAATGCTGTTTTGTCTGAACTGAGTTTTTCGCAAGTAAGAACAATAAAACAGTTATTTTGGTGATTTTGAAGTGAAGTAGAAATACTTTAAATAGAATAACTCGACAAATTTTGAACCGATTTCAATTAAATAAAACTTTCTGGATTTACAATTAGCTGGATTTTTTATTGCTACGACATAACGGGACATTAAATACGAAATATGTCCTCAAATTGATCTTAAAGAGAAAAAATATGAAAAAATTTAAGCAAATTTTCAATTGTTTCATCATACAGATGAAGGATTGACCATAAAGCAGTTTTTGAAAGAAGACGTTAATTTAGATTTAGGTTCAGGTAGAACACTGGGAACGACTAGATATGGTACAACCATTGATACTATTAGGCAGCCCTGGGCGTTTTGCATTAAATGAGGTAATGCATTGATGATTTTTCCGTAATTAAATCAAATCAAATCAATGATAATGCAAATTTATTCAATTACCATTAAATATTACAGATTTAGTGCACTAATTTTTACACTACACAAATTTTTTATCAAAGTAATGCATTAATATTTAACTATCATTAAAGTGTATGATAAATAATGCACTAATATTGCACTATCACTAAACCATATTACGAATAATGCCCTATTATTGAATTATCACTAAAAAGCATTATGGGGTTATACAAAAGATTTTTTATTAAATGAAATCCAACTAAACTTTAACAAAAATACCATAATTCAATGTTACAAGCAAAATTTAAATATTTTAAAAATTTAAGAAGAAACTTCTAATCTAAGTTATTTCCCCTGATTATAACTAAGCTTTTAAAGTTTTTGTGTGAAAGACTCCGCCTGTGAGGCGATTTACCATGCCAGCAAAAAAACAAGCGCTCGACTGGAGCAGAAGAAGTCAGAGGTGTATTGTGTTTTAAAAAATCTTCCCGAATTAGGGGAATATCAAAGCATCCGAATGGTATATCGTTGTCTGCCAAATACAGATCCAATTCTTGTCTGGTGTCGTTTTGTTCTATGTCTTCTGTTGAATCTACAAATTAAATAGGAGCAGAAGGAAATGAAGGGAAATGATGGAGATAAAGCGAAGAACAATAATTGCTAATAGGTGCTACTACGGGCTCAGTAAGCAACTAAGTTCCAGAGCCCTCTCTCGATCGACAAAACAAACACTCTACAAGACGCTCATTCTACCTGTGCTGCTTTATGGCGCTGAGGCATGGGTAGTTTTGCAAACTGACGCAGCCGCTCTGGGGGTGTTCGAGAGAAAAGTTCTTCGCAAAATCTTCGGTCCTGTTCGAGTCGGCGATGACTATCGCATTCGAATGAACCACGAGCTGTATGAGCTCTACGATGACATTGACGTAGTTCGGCGTATAACTGTGCAGCGACTACGCTGGCTGGGTCATGTCCATCGTATGAACGACGAAGCTCCAGCGAAATAGGTGCTCGAGGCGAGGGTCGCTGGTCAACGACGACGAGGGAGACCATGCCTCCGATGGATGGACCAGGCTGAGGAAGCCCTAACCGCACTTGGTGTATCCGATTGGAGAAGGCGCGCGCAAAGCAGAGGCGCCTGGCGAGAGCTGATAAGGTCGGCTGAAACCCGGACACGGGTTGTTACGACCACCTAAGTAAGTAAGTAAGAAGGAAATTAAATTAATAAGAAACAAAATTTGTTTTCTCTTTTTCTATGCGTTTTTGACAAATGCTTGTCTGGAAACTGCCACTCTTACCTTTCAATAATAATATCATGGCCTGTTTCAATAACTTGTAAACGATTATTTGACATTTCAATTAATTATTTTTTTACAGCGTTCCATTTTTAAAAAATTATTGATATTTACAGAGCTGAAAACCTTTTTTGAGGAGTTTACCAATATTTATTCGTCCACTTAATAGAGAATCTCGTCCGCCTAATATAGGTTATTTTTATATTTTAAAGCAGATATAAATTCGTACGTATCTGAGAAAATAACTTGCATCAAAATTGGTGAATACGCAATAATAGTTATTCAAAATGCGTTTAAATGATAGTGCAATATTAGTGCATTATTTATCATACACTTTAGTGATAGTTAAATATTAATGCACTACTTTGATAAGAAATTAGTGTAATGTAAAAATTAGTGCACTAAATCTGTTATATTTAATGGTAATGTACACATTTTTACACTAAAATAAATTTTCATCAATTTAATGGTAATGTAAAAGTAGTACAAATTGCCCAGGTCTGCTATTAGGCTGAATTCACTGACCACCTTCAGCAAGTTTTGCACGTTTTTTTTATACGAAGTTCTTGCGCTCTCCGCTCAGTGAGAGAGACTTGCTACACGCTCTTCAACTTGATTAACATTATTTTAATTTTCGCAAAAACTTGCTGAAGGTGGTCAGTGAATCCAGCCTTAATGAAATTCATAAATTTACCTTATAATGAATTTATGTACTATATGTAATAGATATATATTTTATTTTCACTAAAATTCAAATGAATTTTTTCCCATACTACTTTTAGTGAAATAAATTGTAAAATGTAAATAAAATGTAAATGTAAAAATGTAAAATGTAAATTTTTTTGTAATTTCATTCAATTTAATTCTTCACTTTGCGCTATATTTTATCATCAATAGATAATTTATTTGACTTAAAGTAACATGGAAAAAAAAAAAAAAAAATTAACTTGAATTTTAGTGAAAATATAAAAAAAAGTTAAAAAATTAATGAAAATCCGCATTACCTCTGGTCCGACTGCAAAAATTTAAAATTTATTGCTGTAAATTGGAAGAACTGTTTCATTACTATTATTTCTCACCATTTGTTATTTTTAACTACCACAACTCAGAGAGTAAAAACTGTCATGAAAAACTTCTTGAGAACATAATCTGTTCGGAGTCGGAATAAAACTTGTAGGTTCAGTTCTCGATCATTTATGTTCAAACATTTTACAACACGCACAACACGATTGATCATAAGAAGCTCGGTCAAAGTCTTTTCAAGGGCTGAAATGGGCATTTCGTTTTTGTTTTTTTTTTTAATTTCAAACCATTGCAGCTCGCGGATGGCTATCGCTTGAGTCGAACTTTTTTTGGAATCTTCATTACATAAAGCATTTTTTTGAGGAACCGACCCGAACAACTTTTTTCGTGAGGATCCTTAGTATACATCAATACATTTTTTACGGATAGATAGATGAGCAGAAAAAGTAGGCATGGCAAAATTTATGTATATAGTGACCGCCACTTGGTGCCATTGCACCTACATACCAAGTATCACTATCAAAACGTTTACAGCTCAGAAATCAAAATGATTTCTGAAAAGTCGGCACAGATAAAAAGCGACACGCCCATTTATTAAGGGTTCTGGGAGTAACCATATGAACTAATCTACCAAATTTAAGTCTTTTACTGTAAAAAAGTTTGATATATTCCTTTTTACGTATTTGTGGGCGTTAAAGGTGGGCGTGGCAACAATTATGTATAAAGTAACCGCCACTTGGACCCATAGCACCTACATACCAAGTTTGACTATCAAAACGTTCACATCTCAGGAATTAAAATTATTTCTAAAGAGTGGGCACAGATATAGTGCCACCATGCACATATTTTGCAAAGCTGTCGAAAGTAAGCGTATGAACTTGATTACCAAATTTTAGTATTTAACGATGAGAATTGTCTGATTTATAGAAGTTCTATTGATTTGTGCGTAAAAAAAAAGTGAGTGGCCCATACGCGAGAGAACCCTGGTTCGAATTCCATCTAACACAGAAAGTTTTTTCAATTGAATTAATTTTTCTGTTCGGCCGTCATCTCTATGGCAAACCTCAAAGAGTAAAAACTGGCATGAAAAGCTTCTTGAGAACATACGTCGTTCGGAGTCGGCGTAAAACTTGTAGGTCCAGTTCTCGGTCATTTGTGTTCAAACATTCGCACAACACAATTGATCATAAGAAGCTCGGTCAAAGTCCTTTCAAGGGCTGAAATTGTCCATTTCGTTTTGTTTATTTTTTTATTTGTGGGTGGTACATGTGGGCGTGGCAAATTTTATATATATATTGACTGTCATTTAGATATCAAGATATCACCTGCATATCAAGTGTTACTATCAAAACGTGTACAACTCAGGAATAAGCATGATTTCGAAAAAGTGGGCGTATATATGGTGCGACCACGCCCATTTTTTAACAGTTGCCGACAGTGACCATATGAACTAAATTACCAAATCTTAGTCTTCTACGGTAAAAGCGTCTGATATAAATAGTTTTACTGATTTGTGGGCGGTAAAAGTGGGCGTGACAACATATATATATATACATTTGGACCCATAGCACCTGCATACCAAGATTCACTATCAAAACGTGTACTACTCAGGAATAAGCATGATTTCAATAAAGTTAACGTAGATATAGTGCCGCCATGGCTATTTTTTGTACATTGGCCGACAGTAATCAGATGAACTAAATTACCAAATCTTTCGTTTTCTACGCCAAAAGTCATCTGATATAAAGCATTTTTACTGATTTGTGGGCGGTAAAAGTGGGCTTGACAACATTTATGTTTACAATTTGACTGCTACTTGGATCCATAGCACCTGCATACCAAGATTCACTATCGAAACTTGAGCATCTCAGGAATTAAAATAATTTCTGAAAAGTGGGCGTGGATATAGTGTAACCACGCCCATTTTTGTACATTCACCGAAAGTAACCATCTGTACAAAATTACCAAATTTTAGTTTTATACGATTAAAACCGTCTGATACATAGCATTTTTTTTTTGGTTTGTGGGCGATAGAGCTTAGAGAGTAGTACGAGTAGAGAGTTACATCCATTTTTATATATATATAGAATAGATAGATAGAAGAAGAAGATACTATTTTCATTCTTCAATTTGTCAATTAAATACCTTCAAGATGTAACGACCCTCCAGTGCGTTTGTAATTGCTGGGGTAGGCTCAGCGAATAAACCAAGGGTTCAGTACAAAAAATTTATAACTCGGCAGTTTTTGTTTTAAATTTACAAGTAATCTTTATTGGGCATTTCTTTTATCTATTTAATACTATTACTTCAATAGGAGTAATTTTCCAAAATAGTAGTATTATATTTTATATATAATAAAATAAATCATTATTCAAAACATTTATAATTTCTGTAATTATTATTGTTTAGTAATATTCTATAATATAAAATTAATTAATTATATTATATTATTATTTAGACTTCGTTTTTCTGTTTCGTTGTTCTAATGTTTGCTTACATGCATGTGTATGCATGTATGCGTGTATGTGTATATGTATTTGTATGTGAATGTAAAAAGTGCCTACTGTTTAAATATTAACGATAAAATAATATTTAATTTAATATTTTTATATTAATTTAATATATTAAATAAGAATATATATATATATATATACTTTCTATATACTTATTTATAACAGATATATTTATAGATACATTTTGTTTCATTCATTTTAATTCATTCTTTGTTTGTGGGACAGAAATTGGTCCACAATTTCTTGCCCTCACAAAGTTGATTGAAGAGCTTTGAAATATGCAAATATCTAATTAGGAAATTAAAATAAATTTATATTTTATTCATTCACGAATATAAATGAAATATTTTCCTATTAACACGTTCTTTTGCGCGTATATAAATTTGTTTAAGAAAATATTGATTTGATTTTATCAAACTTGCTGGTATTTGTTATTAAGAAATATATTTTCCAATTGTGTTGTGGCAGACTGGTTGACGTGTTTGCCTTGCAATCGAAATGCCTGGGCTCTTTTCTTTTCTTTTTTTTTTAAGAACTTGCTGTTATAAGTTATTCTGTTATTATTAACCAAATTTTTTACCTAAATTAATATATTTTCCACATTTCTTTTAATTTAGTGAAAATAAAACAAATTGGATTAAATGGAACATTTCCTATTTGACCTAAAAAAATTGTATGCGGATAATTACAAATATTACAAAAAAAGGGCATTTAATAATTCCATACAAATACCTGGAAGTTGCTTCAAAAGTTTTGGAACTTGCGAATATTTAATTGGTGAATTCAAATAAATCTATGCAATCAAATGCAGCCAAGAAATGTAAACATATTGCTGAAAAAATTTAATTTACTTCAATTTATTTCAAAATATAATAAATTGGATGAAATGCCCTATTTGACCTAAAAACAATTTAATATGATTAGAAATATTGAAAATAATAACATATAATAATTTTATAAAAACACCTGCAAATTGATTGAGCAAAAAATTGAGAAAAAAAAAAATTTATTTTTTTATACATACATATGCCTGCCTGCAAGTGGATTGAAAAAATTGCAAATATTTGATAGGGAAATTAAAACAAATACAGCAAAAAATTTAAGCTTTATGCTGCAAATATTTCAATGCAAAAAAAATTACATGAAATAAATCAATGCAAACAAATCTATCCAAAAATTGAAAAAAAATCATATTTTATTACATATACCTCAAAGTGGATTGAAAATCTCACATATTTCCAAATATCTAATTGGCGGTAAGTTGAAATAAATTCATGCAAACAAATCTAGCCTAAAAAAAGTAAACATTGTGCAGGACAATATTTGAACTTTCAATATGAAAAAAAAAAACCAAACCAATTTGTAGTGTCTCAAAATAGCGTGAAAAGAACATGGTGGAAGACGCACAAATATCGGAGCTCGCCAGCGCGCACGCTAATGCTCTGTAATTTTAATTACTATAAGTTTAATACAAACACGTCAGGATTTGCTTCTCAAAATTTGAAAGAGCGAAATAAGGTCTCTGCTAAATATACACTCATTATACTAAAATACTTCAAATTGAATAACGACGAATTTCTTACCGATTTCAATTAGCAAACATTTTTTTTGATACGACATAACGGGACATTTAATACAAAATATGTCCACATATTGATCTCAAAGAGAAAAAATATGAAACATTTGAGGACATTTTTAATTGTTTCATCATACAGATGGATTATTGCGAAAAAAACAATTTTTGAAAAAGTAAATTTATATTTGGTTTCTGGTAAGACACTGGGACCGACTAGATATGGTACAACCATTGCACTATGGCCCAGCAAACGAGTTTTTTGGCATAAAGTCTAAAATTTTTCTATAAGTTTAAAAAAAAAAAAAAATAAGAATGCCAGCTTATTTGGAAAGCTTCTGAGAATATCTGGGGTGAACACAGGGGGGAAGGAGATGATGTGGGGATTAAAACCCTCCCCAAAATGAACAAATAAAAATAGGACCTATACAAAAACATATTATATTTTTTTTGAAGTTTACTCCTTTAGAATCGATTTCATATATTGCCCGCGGTATGCAAATTTTATTGCGAGTGAAATCGAGCGTTATCTAAAAAATCAAGCGTTACGCAGTCAGCGCTGTACCAACAAAATACACACTCACAGCAGAGAGAGTTTTAATAAACTCGATTTTGCTCTCTACTCTTCTCTTTTTATGTTCAGCTAGCCCCAGCATATTTGTGTGCATTTGCAACGTAGCCGTTGCTTATACGAGTAGTTTATATTAAAGTGCGCTTTTATTATAATTGATAATAATATAAAAGCTTGGTTAATTATAAATCCAACAAGTTTTATCATTGAAATTGGTTAAAAATTCGTCGAGTTATTTAAATTTTAATCATTAATCTTTTAAAAACAGCACAAAATCGTTGTTTTTCATGCTGCTTTGTCTAAACTGAGTTTTTCGCAAAAAAGATCAAGCAAAACATAGTTATTTTAGTGATTTTGTAGTGAAGTAGAAATACTTCAAATTGCATAAGTCGACAAATTTTCAACCGATTTCAATTAAATAAAACTTACTGGATTTAGAGTTAGCTAGAATTTTTATTGCTATGACATAACGGGACATTTAATACAGAATATGTCCACAAATTGACTTTAAATAGAAAAAATATGAAAAATTTAAGGAAATATAGATGAAGGATTGCGCTTGATACAATTTTTAAAAGAAGAAGTTAATTTAGATTTAGTTTCTGGAAGAACAATGGGAATGACTATATATGGTACAACCATTGATGCTATGTTTACACGATTACCACGAACCTAATATTGCAGTATTTAATAATGACGTTACTAATAATGAATTCATATATTTACCTTATAATGAATTTATGTAATAAATATATTTTAAAATTTAAAAAGTATACAATCCTTTTACTAATATAAGAGATGCCTTTATTCACCCCTTTACCTTTAATATACATCTCAAATTTCAAGGTAATCGATCTAGAGGAGTAAACTCCAGTCGCGCGTCGGAGCTGACACGCACACTTCTTTTTTTTTTATTTCTCTTGTGTATTTCATATTTTATTGTTTCGCATTCTTCATCTCTCTTCAGCAAAGTTCCTTGTTGGCAAGCGAAAACTGTTCAAAAAACAACTACTACTATCAAACACTGCAAAATCTTATAAGTTTGTTAGTCAGAAGGGTAAGGATTAAAAATTGTGTTTTTCAACAATTGTACTCGTCAGTCTCACCAACAAATTCAAACCAAAAATCACTAACGCAAAAAAAAACGCATAATCTTAACAAAGAAGCAGTACAACCAGAATCGTTGTTATTAACCCTACATTTTTCGATTTATTAGAAACTATAACCTAACAATTAATTCTTGTATTTACGAACAGTAAAGTTTAATTCATAACTTAGGGATTTTTAAATTTGTTCTTTGTAAAATGTCTTTAATTTTTTAAATTACATTATTTTATCAAAGAACGCAAAATTTAGCCATCGTTGCTCCTAAAAATCGCAAACTAGTTGTTGTACATAGTTTTGTCTTAAAAAAATTATTTGCAAAAGAAAGCAAATAATTTTCTTCAAACTAGTTTGTTATAATAGATATTATATAAATAAAGTTTATTTGCATAGACTTATAAAAGACAAAAACGAATAAACAAAAATTTATTTAGTTGATTATACCAACACCAAGAAAATACCCTAAGAAAAAGTAATGAAGGTTATTTTACCTTCAATACTGTATACTTAACCTAAGGTTATTAGTATTGAAACAAAGGTTGTAACCTAAAGTATACAATATTTAAGATTATCGTCCTTCAATACTGTAATTTCATCAACATTTTTTGATTTCTTATAATGTTGTTTACCGCATATTTCCATTCACTGTATGAATCAGACAAATTGGCTATAATCATTTTTTATCTCAATTTGTACAAATTAAGAATATTTGGATCAGTCAGTGTATTCGTGCAAAAAACGGTGGAAATTTAAAGTTTGAATTTTATACAACAAGTATTTCTATATTTATCCAAACTTTTATAGGTTTTGAAGTTAAACATTCTATTTTGAAATATTATGTTACATAAAAAATTGTTTAAACATCTACTAAACTATGAAGTCTATTTTTTAAACGATTGTGATTATTATTAAAACTTATACGGTTCAGGATAGAAAACCTCAGGTTTTGTTTTTCATACCAAAAAAATATTTTAAAAGCCCATGAAGTTACATTTTGAACTCTTTGGGTTTGGTTTTAAACCACAAGTTTTGCCAAAAATCAAATAAGGGATGCCCAAATCCTGGAATTGCAAATCGTTTGCAAAAGGGAAGAACGAGATAATTTACCATTTAAAGACTAAAAAAAACGATGCACTTTTCTATGTACCGCTACGCAGTTTGCAGTTTTGAACATGGTCACATTTATGTTTTTAATTAATATCACATTATTTTAAGAAGTTTTTTCTACATTGATTTTGCAAGTTATGTATATGGGTAATATTTTTTTTTCATTTGAGCATTATGCACATACATAGTTATAAAACGCAATTGTAAAATATCCTATTTACATTCATGTGTCTACTTTTTCAAACCTATATTTATCCAAAATTTTAAAAGTAAACTTTAAGCCTAAATTATACATTTTTTGTATTTTATTTTATTTTAATACCTTATCAGTATTAGGGTTTGTTGATAACCCAAAGTTTGAAATATTTAAATCTCTTGAAAGTAAACTTAAAAATATTTTAAATATCAACGTTGAAGTTTGAAAAAAAATGTTAACACAAAAGCACTTTTTAAAGCTAATTTTTTGAACTGATTCCGTGTGGGGCAATGTTGTCGATTTCTTCCGCTTTAGAAAAACGTTTTCGTCACTTCAAACACGCAAAACATATGTAAGAACTAAAACTGGAGGAGAGAGGCTGAGTATTCAAGCTCTCTTAAATGTTCACAGGGATGTGGAAGTGAAAGCAGAAGAAAATTAAAGTTCAGCTGCCGAAAAAAAGTAAAATTACCCTTATTTTTGTGTTATCCATTTAAAAAAGACAAAATCCTCTAATGTATATATATTGTTAGGGGGTGTCCAAAAGTCACTAACTTTTTGATCGGCACTAATTTTTTTGTGAAAAGCGAAGAATACTTAGTCTATGATAGTTGCCAACAGCAATCATGGAGGCTTAGTCATGGAGAAATTCACGGTCGAACAACGCGTGCAAATTGTTAAAATTCACTACAAAAATAGTGAACATTTTGCGGAGACGGTTTGCAAAAACCACACTTCTTTGTCATCATAACTTGAGTCCACTGGCTCTATTGTGGACTCGAAAAAGACTGGTCGTCCCCGTTACGCCCGTTCGGACGAAAACAGGAATCCAAGTGGTCATTGCAGCCAAGCGCGCAACCAAAATAGGTTGGACTTATAAATAAAAAAAACACGTTATTACAGCGGCTATTGTGTACTGGTTAGTAAGTCTGATTTTTGCACTAATAGTTCCTGGTAAAAATCTCAGCCAGGGCAAGCAACATCTTACCATTCAACTTCTTCCTCTCCAGTGGCGATCTGGCCATACTGGAGGATCTAGAGAATTCCAGAAGAGCGGTTGCAATTTGGGGCCGGTTGCCGTATAGCAAATTAAAATGATCCCTAACAGTTTTAATTGGCAAAATTTAGTCTGTGTTCTACATTTGCATTTATTACATATCTTTCAAATAGTTAATATTTTAAACCACATTTATTAATATACACATCAAATGAAAACAATTTTCCAAACAAACTTATAATATCCTTTTATAAAAACTTAATTACATAGAATTCGCTTGTATTCTTGATACTTTTTTATTGAAGGGTGGACCATGGAGCTCTTTGACGTAACATAATACATTCTTTTTTAAAAAATGTTTTCACAACAAAAAAACTTAAAGTAGGTTCCGAGAAAATACGGATAAAATGCAACAAAAACGTTAAGAAATAGCCAAAAAGTATTGAAAGAAGATGAAAGTGATAAAATTGCTACTGTATTAATTTTATAATCCAAATAAAAAATAGTAGAAGGTATATGCACCAATCAAAAGAGCATGCAAACACTTCTCGACATTTAAACTCTTCTGAAGCTTATTTTTATTTTTTAAGAGACACCAACATTGAAAACTTAAGTTATTTCAATCAATATCTGAAGTAAAGTTTTTGGCTCAAGTAAATACAAAGAGGCGTGATATTCTTAAAAGAATTATTAACATTATATAAATAATATGCAAAATATTTTATTCACACTTTTTTTACCCACTTTCGGCTGGTAAAATGTAATTTTTTAGTTTTTTTTTACGCCTGCGTGAATTTTTTTAGATATGCGTGCAATTTTTTATTTTGAAATTTTAACTTATATTGACAAAGGTTATCGAGCTATCGCTTGATCCATTTACGTTTTATTTGAAAGGTATCTTCTTCAGAACATGCTGCACCTTTATTTAGAACTGGATAATTTCTTTTTTCTAAACTTTTAAAGTTTCTTAAAACATTGTAAAACGTTTTGAATATAAAAGTAATGAAGAATAATGTATAAAGGTGAGAGGGCCGGTCATTATTTTCCAGGTCAAATTTTAGGCAACAAATTGCAACTGTTGGGAGTAATATTTGCATATGAAAGTATGGTTAAGTTAACAAACAAACAAAAAATTCCACCACAATGATGACATACATAATAGTTGCACTCCCGTGGCACTGGATCAGATCAAATCTCAGTGGAACAGTTTTAGTTCAACTTTATTACAATTTGGCACCAAACGCGATGAAGTGTCAAAATACGAGTGCGAGCAGTAATACGAAAACTCGTCGAAGAGTACGTCAAATTTGCCAACTATGTTCGTTTTGAAAAAATTGCTTTAAACTTGGCAGCATTTTAAGATGGAAAATGGCAAGGAAAAGAGCTGGTTTTAATTTTTGGTTTTGCATTGTGAATAAAATAGAGCCATGCTCTAAATCAACGACCAAGGGAATGCAGCTAATGATAACTAAAAATAAGATTTTGTAATAACCACGGGTTTTTGTGACCACGGGAATGCAGCTAATGATAACTAAAAATAAGATTTTGTAATAAAGTTGTTTTATTTGTATTAAAAATAATTTAAAATTTACAAAATTGCGATCACTTGTTTGCTTTTTACAGAACAAAAACATTAGGTACAGGATTTTTGTGATTAACATTAACAAAATAAACCAAACCTATATTTTCAAATTCAGTTCACGATTACTTTCGGCGAGCTTATCTAAAACAAAATCCACTGCTAGCGTCATATCTCTGTACAGATTTAGCAATGTGAGACCCTTTAATCTATATTGCAACATCGTGCTTTCTTAAATAAGTTTTGAGTCGGCGAAGTACTGAAAATGTTCGTTCATTTTCACACGAAGTGACTGGAAGAGTTACAAGGATGATTGGTAAATTAAACATATTAGAGAATATTTCCTTAATGCACAGTTCTAAGGCTTCAAACACTGTCTCTTTTCCATCGTTAATTTTATTACTAAATTTCTACTAAACATTCAGTTTAATTCTTAAATCATCAAAATCTCCTTCAAAATTATCTTAATAAAATCCAATTAGTTTTTCAAAAGCTCCTAAAGCACCATATCTAGCGGATTAGTAGCGTCAGGAAATAGTGTTTAAATGAATAGTGGAAATAGATGTTTTTAAAATCTAACTCTTAGGCCTTTTCCACACTTGGTCAACGCAATTCCAACGCAACTTCAGCGCATCAGCAAAAAAGTTGAAAAGCAATGCAACTATAAAACGAATGCATTCAGGCTTGCTTCAAAAATCATGCAACATGTGTAAGACATATAAAATAAAATAAGTGGCATTATTCTAATAGTTTGTAATTATATAATAATTCAAGTTTTCCACTTCTTGCACTAATTTAATAACTTAACACTTGCTCATTCATACTGCAAACTATTTCTTTTTTTTTAAAAGATTCTATTAATGAAAAAAATAACTAATTAATCCACTTATTCTTCTTGATTAATATATAGCGTACTGCACTACAAATAACTGAATTCACAAAACAGATAAATTGATCCAACGAGCCGCCGATGAAAATTGCGGAAAACCGCGTTGCGTTGAACAGGTTGAGAACTTGTTGCGTGCATTTTGCTTAATCTGAAGGTTTCGGTATAAATACACAGGCTAGCAACTTGAGTTGGAGTTGCGTTGACCAAGTGTGGAAAAGGTTAGGTTTGAGATAAGCAAACGCTTGTCAAAAAATTTTCAAATCAATTGTATTGTCAAATCAATTTTTATTTTGTTGGCTTCATGCTTAGAGTATAATAAATAAATTCTATACATTATATTGTGAAGTAACAAATTAAATGTGTGGTAATTTAATAATAAAGTATTTAGTGCTTCATCCACAGCTCTATCTTGGGAACTAAACGTCCTTTCGCCCTAGTTGGTCATTCAATGGGTGGCGCCATTGCAGTGTCGTTTTTCACTTTTTTTAAAAATTTAATTTATGCACTATTTTAATTATGCACTTTTTAATTACTTATTATTATTATTTATGCACTTTTAAATTAAATACTTGTATATTGTTAAAAGTTAACAAAAAACACATATTTCACAAACTTCGTTTTGCTAATGGGTTTTGCTTAAAATTAACCAACACCTGTCTGGGACTGATCTAGGGACATTTTAGGGGACAAAATACGCTACCGCCTTGTTTCTCACACCATGCTCTCAAATCGGAGAATTGTTAACAATACCCCAATTGTTCAGAATTACAACTAAAAAAAAAAATGTAAACACATGTATTCTGACCGAATTAAACATGAATAGTTTAAAAGATTTGCCTCTATGAAGGATAGCCACCTTGTCGTGGTGTAGAGGCTTAGGTTGCAATGAAACAATGGGCTATGATGACGGGAGCGCAAGCTCCTGGTAGGGTCACCCATGTCGTACAGGCTATTGTGGAGCAATGAACAAAGAGCTATCCCCCCCCCTAATCCCGGGTGTTATGTTGCACCGTGCCTATTGGATGGTTTGCAGCCAGGGGGTAATACCGGCTGTATGGGAACGGAGACCTCACTGATACCTGGCCGCCTCAGTGAGTAATTGTGGCCTTTCCATGGTATGCGGGGCTCTGGCATGGATGACGTACTTTCCCTAGCTACTCGTGGGACCAAAAATGAACAAAACTTTTAAAAACAACAACAACAAGGAAGAATGTACAGAGGCGACAACAACAAAAACTACTACAGACGAAACGGCAACTGCGACGGAAACTGGCAGGTCTAGCATAGGGCGACCTACTCTGACCAAACAGGACAACACCGACGCGGGTGGGGACTTGGACTCAGCGACTCTGAGGATTCTGGGCAGGTTGAGCATTGGAAGTGACACGGAGGAATCGAGCATCCCTCAAGTCCTTCACAAAGTTCCTAGCTCAGAGACTGAAGACGAGCTTCTCAACTCCGACTCCGACGCGACGGTCATTGAGGCGGGTAGTGCAGCAGTCCACAGTAGATCTGCTTCGAAAGAAGCCATGCAACGAAAGTTCTACAGGACTGCTAAGAACTATCTGCTGAAAATGAAAACCGCAGACCCGACTACTCTTACTGCCAGGGACAAGGCTCTCATCAGGAAGCACACGAAGCGAGTGAACACTTTTGAACGTCACTATGCCCACAAAGCATCGACGAACGAAGCTGCCACAACTCTGCCTGCTTCCACGGATGATGGTCTTTGCAAGGCAGGTCCATCCAACTCCAATGACGGGAAAAGCGACAAACGGGAGAGGGAAATGGAAGGTAGAAAGAGGAGGAAAAGAGGTAGGAAAAATAGAGGGGACAGAGCTGAACCGTCCCAATCCAAGGTTGCTATAGGTGACAAACGGGATTGCGGTATAGGTGGAAGCAAGGGAGTGAAAGAAGGGGCAACGACGGTTAAGGCAGATCTTTCCTACTCCAATGTCGTCAAAAGCGGCAAACAGGAGTGTGGAAAAGGCGGAACCAAGGAGAGGTAAAGCGAGACAAGGTCAACCCAAGGTTACCTCAAACAGGGACCAACCGGGGGTTGACCACGGTTTCGAGAGGAGAACCTCCCTGTACACCTGGTTCCACGGCCAAACGGCAAAGATCTGCGGATGAGGTCGCTGCGAGTTGTTCGAAGCGTAGCAAGACCCGGGGGAGCTTCGAAAACTCAGCAGAGGTCGCTGCGAGTTGTTCAAAGCGAAGAAAAGCAGGGGGGAGCTTCGAAAACTCACCAGAGGAGCTACAAGTAGCCATTATAGACACAACTGACCCAGACGGCTCTATGACGGGGGAAAAATGGCTGCTTGTGGAGAATGAGATCCTTAAAGCTATGATGGCTAGCGTCGAACACGGTGATCCCGACGATTACAAGTTCGACGGTGCTGGTTGGCAACAAGGAGTCAAAGTCGTCGGATGTGGATCGAAGAAATCCCTGGAAGGGAGCTTCACTAAAGGTGATCTCCAAATCCACGCTTCCGCTTCGCTACAAGGTATCTGTATGGATTCCTCCTCCTGCTTTGCACGAGGATGCGTCTATTCAGAGGCTTTTGGCGGCGCAGAATAAAGACGCCAGAATTCAGGAGTGGAAGCTGGTCAGGTCGCAGAAGAGTCACGGCAGCGAAGGGAAAATTCTTCTCTTTTCTGTAGACGCTGCTTCCACGGGCTGGCTTAAGGAGCAGTCGGACATGCTCAAATTCGGCCTCGGATCCATTAAGGTGAAGAGGCTGAACCAACAATAGCTGAGAGGAGGAGGAAGCTGCAAGTGATGCAAATCAACCTGCATCACTGTAAGGCAGCGACCGACAACTTGATGCTGTGCATGTCCGAGGAGAATGTAGATGTGGCCCTCATCCAGGAACCTTGGATCATCAACAACAAGATCCAAGGCCTAGGGTCGAAACAATACAACCTGTTTCACTCTACAAATGAAGGTAAGTTAAGGAGCTGTATACTTGCGAAAAAATCTATTAATATGTTTTTTCTCCCTAGATTCTGCAACGGAGACGTAGTGGCAACCAGCGTAGAAACAAGGTCAGCAAAACTGATCCTTTGCTCTGCGTACATGCCCTATGAAGAGGCGAACCCACCAGTGCAAACAGTCCGCGAGTTAGCAGAACATTCTAACACAAGCAGGGCATTCCTGGTCATCGGTTGTGATGCTAACGCCCATCACTCGCAATGGGGCAGTAAAGACATCAACAAAAGGGGTGAGTCTATTTTTGAATTTATCCTTACCACAGACCTTATTCTATGCAATAGGGGCAATAGGCCAACATTTCAGAATAGAGTCAGGGAAGAGGTAATAGATCTCACTTTAGCTAGTAACTCCGAACAGATTATAGTCGATAACTGGGAGGTGTCACAGAAGGAGTCGTTTTCCGACCACTTCACGATTCTCTTTACTATTGACTACGATCCCCAATTAAATAAACATTTTAGGAACCCTTTAAAAACTAACTGGGAAAGGTATTCAGTCTGGATAAGCAGAAATATTGCAGACCCTGACACAGAATACCTCCCAACCGATGTATCTATTGACAATGCAGTCGAGTTTATAACGGGAAAAATGAACCAGGCTTTCAAGAAGTTCTGCCCAAAGTCTCGAAGTCGCAAACCTGCAAATGCGAGTTGGTGGACCAGCGACCTCAAAAAGAGGCGATCAGAGGTTAGAAAACTTCACCGGAAGGCCATCTTAAGCAAACTAGAGCAGGACTGGACAATCTACAGATCCATGCTAAATGCTTACACTAGGGATGTAAGAATAGCTAAGCGAACATCTTGGACAAAATTTTGCGAGTCCATTGAGGACACCAGTGAAGCCGCCAGACTTCGAAAGACGCTATCCAAAGACCCAACGGTCCCGGGATACCTTAAGAGGTCCGACGGATCCTGGACAGAATCCAGCCAAGAAACGCTTTTGCTACTCATGGAAACTCACTTTCCAGGTTGTACAGAACCGTGTCAAAACGATGCTAACAACAACTTGGAAATAACAATGCCAGAACCTTTACAAGAACTCCCCAACATTATTACAAGGTCAACTGTAGAATGGTCGATCGGATCCTTCAAGCCCTACAAATCTGCGGGGCCAGATGGTATCCTACCGGCCATGATGCAACATGCCCTTCCTAGTAAAGGGTGATTTTTTTGAGGTTATGATTTTCATGCATTAGTATTTGACAGATCACGTGGGATTTCAGACATGGTGTCAAAGAGAAAGATGCTCAGTATGCTTTGACATTTCATCATGAATAGACTTACTAAAGAGCAACGCTTGCAAATCATTGAATTTTATTACCAAAATCAGTGTTCGGTTCGAAATGTGTTTCGCGCTTTACGTCCGATTTATGGTCTACATAATCGACCAAGTGAGCAAACAATTAATGCGATTGTGACCAAGTTTCGCACTCAGTTTACTTTATTGGACATTAAACCAACCACACGAATGCGTACAGTGCGTACAGAAGAGAATATTGCGTCTGTTTCTGAGAGTGTTGCTGAAGACCGTGAAATGTCGATTCGTCGCCGTTCGCAGCAATTGGGTTTGTGTTATTCGACCACATGGAAGGTTTTACGCAAAGATCTTGGTGTAAAACCGTATAAAATACAGCTCGTGCAAGAACTGAAGCCGAACGATCTGCCACAACGTCGAATTTTCAGTGAATGGGCCCTAGAAAAGTTGGCAGAAAATCCGCTTTTTTATCGACAAATTTTGTTCAGCAATGAGGCTCATTTCTGGTTGAATGGCTACGTAAATAAGCAAAATTGCCGCATTTGGAGTGAAGAGCAACCAGAAGCCGTTCAAGAACTGGCCATGCATCCCGAAAAATGCACTGTTTGGTGTGGTTTGTACGCTGGTGGAATCATTGGACCGTATTTTTTCAAAGATGCTGTTGGACGCAACGTTACGGTGAATGGCGATCGCTATCGTTCGATGCTAACAAACTTTTTGTTGCCAAAAATGGAAGAACTGAACTTGGTTGACATGTGGTTTCAACAAGATGGCGCTACATGCCACACAGCTCGCGATTCTATGGCCATTTTGAGGGAAAACTTCGGAGAACAATTAATCTCAAGAAATGGACCGGTAAGTTGGCCACCAAGATCATGCGATTTGACGCCTTTAGACTATTTTTTGTGGGGCTACGTCAAGTCTAAAGTCTACAGAAATAAGCCAGCAACTATTCCAGCTTTGGAAGACAACATTTCCGAAGAAATTCGGGCTATTCCGGCCGAAATGCTCGAAAAAGTTGCCCAAAATTGGACTTTCCGAATGGACCACCTAAGACGCAGCCGCGGTCAACATTTAAATGAAATTATCTTCAAAAAGTAAATGTCATGGACCAATCTAACGTTTCAAATAAAGAACCGATGAGATTTTGCAAATTTTATGCGTTTTTTTTTAAAAAAAAGTTATCAAGCTCTTAAAAAATCACCCTTTATCATGCCCTGGCTTATAGCAATCTTCACCGGCTGCCTCAAGACAGGATATGTTCCTAAAATTTGGAGAGATGTGCGAGTTGTTTTCATTCCTAAAGCTGGGAAACCGGTACACTCAGCACCAAAGGATTATAGGCCTATTAGTCTCTCATCGTTCTTGATGAAAACGCTAGAGAGAATAATAGATCTTCACATAAGAGTATCTGTGAACGATAATAATCTCTGTAGTGTACAACATGCCTACCTTAAGGATAAATCGGTAGAAACGGCACTGCATGAGGTGGTTTCGGTCATAGAAGGAACCCTTCATCACAAAGAATATACTTTAGCAATGTTTTTAGATATCGAAGGCGCATTTAACAATGTAAATACAGATTCTATAAGAAATGCTTTAGTAGACAAAGGAGTTAACAGTAAAATAACCCAATGGATTTATAAAATGCTCAATAGCAGACGTATAAGCTCACAAATGGGAATAAGCGTGGTGAGGAAAGAAGCCACAAGAGGCACACCGCAAGGAGGAGTCATATCCCCCCTTTTCTGGCTAATTGTGGTTGACAAAATTCTCACCACACTCACAACTGGAGGAACAAAAGTGGTAGCCTATGCCGATGACGTTGTCATCCTAATATGCGGGAAATACCTGCAAACAATTAGCGAACTAATGTCTGCGGCATTGAATAAGCTATCGCGGTGGGCAGAATCGAATGGACTTGGTGTTAACCCAGTAAAGACCGAACTCGTTCTGTTCACAAGAAAAAGAAAAATAGAAAGTTTCACATTACCGAAACTTAACGGAGTAACTCTGAAGCTTTCCACGGAAGCCAAATACCTTGGAATTATCCTTGATAACAAGCTGAGCTGGAAACGCAACACAGAGGAAAGAAGGAAAAAAGCACTGTGCGCTTTGTACGCTTGTCAGAGGACATTTGGCAGGAAATGGGGACTGCACATAATCACACATAATCCACTGGATGTATACAGCGATCGTGAGACCCATCCTTGCCTATGGTGCTCTCGTATGGTGGACGATAACGCATAAAAAAAGCTACCTTAGCTTCCTAACAGGAGTTCAAAGGTTAGCGTGCATAGGAATAACAGGAGCCATGAGATCTACGCCACAGGCGGGTCTAGATATAATGCTAAATCTTCTTTCCGTAGAAGAATTCCTTAAATGTTCGGCGACCAAGAGCGCGATTCGCCTCAACGAATCACGAGCCTGGAAAAGCAGCACATTCGGACACGCATCTATTCTAAATCTCTTTGGAACCGAGGAATCGAAAAGAGCAACCGACTATATCATACCCAGTGTAAGATTCGGTACAGAATACACCACATCCATTCCCAGCAGACAAGAATGGGAAGAAACGGCTGTAGAATCCTACGGCAATCTCCATTTATATACTGATGGTTCCAAAATGGAAAACGGAACTGGATCGGGTGTATACTGTGAAACGCTACAAATCAAAGAGTGTTACAAACTCCCGGATTACTGTAGCGTTTTTCAGGCAGAAATATATGTTATTGAAAAAGCTGCACGGGCCATTTACAGGAAAAATCTTACCCCTACAAGGGTAGTAATTTTTGTGGATAGCCAAGCGGCCATCAAAGCACTGAGCAGTAAAACGACGAAGGCTCGAACGGTGCAAAACTGTAAACTTGCACTGAACAGTATCTGCAATACCCACAACGTCACTCTCTGCTGGGTTCCCGGACATAGCAATATTGAAGGGAACGACGCAGCAGATGAACTGGCAAGGCGTGGAGTAACCGCAAGTACAAACAGAGCTGACACAGATGTGCACATTCCAATAGGCGTCGTCAAAAGGAGTATAGAACTAAAAGCCAGAGATATTGCCAACACAAACTGGGCTTCCAGAGGTGACTGCAACATATCTCGAAGGCTTTGGCCTGAGCTAAATGAGAAAAGAACTAGAAGCCTTCTGCTTTTGGTCAAACGGGAAATCCGGATCCTTGTTGGAGTTCTAACGGGTCATTGCCCCATTGGGGTAATGGCCAATAGAATAGGTATAACAGCGCCAGACTTTTGTCGGAGCTGCAAAGACCCGGAGGAAATAGAAACAATAACTCACCTACTATGCGAATGTCCAAGTCTACAGAGTCGTCGACTCCGACACATGGGGAACAGATTTTTCAAAGACTTGGAAGAGTTGGTGAACACACCACTGCTAGACATCTGGAGGTTCATAAAAAGCACAGGATGGTTTGAGGAACAAATCGGAACAATGGTTTAACTTGGTACCACAACTATAAAAAGGGATTCGTAATGGACCTATAGGCCCCCGCGGAAGCGCCGGTAACGGTGCACGACCCTTCATACCTAACCTAACCTAACCTTTAAAGATTTCGGTTCAACGACAATAGATCTGAAATTTTTGTTTTGGGTTTTCAATCTTTTGATAAAAATTGGCTTTTGGGACACCTTTTATAAAAAAATTTTAACAAGTCTATAAATAAAAAACTTAAGACCCCTCTCAAAATTTTTTTCTGGGTGCGTCCCTGGAGAATAAGTTCCACAAATCTCAAATGGTAATACCGTTTTCATACGAGCTATGAAAGTTGACTCAAAACTTGGCGCCAATACCATTGTAAACAGCTGTGCTTCATTTACGAATTGCCTAAAATTAAAAATTTTGATTAAGAAAGGCAAATATTTATCCCAGCTACAATGCCTTGGTATAAGAAAAAAAATGTGTTAGCCAATTGGAGTAAATATTACCAAATCTTCTGCTGAAGTGTCCCTTCAGAGCTTAGTTGATCACACTGTAAAAAGGATCGTTGAAGTACAAGAAGAAATATTCCAAAACATAAGGTCGGAAACGATTACTGTCCTGTACAAATGGAGCTGTGATAGTAGTAGTGGACACTCTATGTACCAGCAAGGCTATAGCGACATGGAAACATATCATATTGATGAATATGTATTTGCGGTATTTGCAACTATCTTATGGTAAAACTCGCGTCCATCATCTACTCGGTTTTAGAGACGAATAACAGATCGATTCTATAACGATAACGTTAATTTTATTACCGAATAAATTCACCTTTTGGTAACTTTTACATCCTTCTGCATCCAAGCGTATTTTGCAACCAAGCGTTACGAGTGAATATTGTTACCGGTAACAGGTGGCAACAAACAAAACAGCCAGATGCAGAAAAGAGCTTTATTTCAATAAGATGAGCTTACGACGTTTGACAGCGTAACCGAGTGCACAGAATACCCATTACAAAGACCGGTAACAAGATTACTGTTAATTTTAGTTAAATTTTAAATTTATTTAAATTTTTAATTTAAAATTGTTAAATTTAGTTAATTAGGTGTTACAACTTGCAATTGTTACGTTATTCAATTATACCGTGGGCTGGTTGTGCTATGACACTACATTACTATTACCGGTAATTCACAAAACTGAAGTAATACAAGGACAAAAACAGATTCAGATATATGCCAACACAATTTCAGCCATTTTGAGTCCACCGTCAGTTCAACATGACAATGATTAACGGCAAAGTATTTGTTGGGGTTGCAGAATCGTCATCATAAATATGCGGCATTTGCAGTGATACACTGCAGATATGCAGAATGTGATGAATAATCTAAATGAAGTTGAAGAAATGTGCCTATTAGTTTATATTCTGCACTCTGGAGCGGGGAATACTAACAAGGAATGTTTTTACCAATAAAATGCCAAGAAGATGTTTAACCGACCTAAACTGGCTGCCACTTTAACTGGCGTCAATAAGGAGTTGATCTCACGATGCGACGTACTATTGCATGCAATGGCTCATGGATTTAATGTGAAAACTCAAGTTTTTCATTCTTTTTGCTTGCAAATAGCGGATATTTATGTAGAACAGTATTCGTGGTTCTTTCTATATGCCTTCGTCCTTGCATAAAATTTTTTTGCATGGAGCTGATATGTATTATTTTATGATATGTATTAATTATGATATTAGAGTTAACTCGGGGTTTACTCGTAGTTAACCCTGCATGTAAACGAGAGTTTAGTGGAGTTTCGTTAAATCCAAGTAAACTCCACGAAACTTGCTGGATCTAGCTGAGTTCTATCTGTCAAAATGCATTATGGCATTTATTACTAAAGAAATGGCGGCTGGAAGATTTTTTTGTAGTGCTCACGACACCTTGCTTTTAATAGAAATATTTAAAGAAAAGAAAATATTAGATATAATGGACGAGAAAAAGTATAGCTTGCAATTGTATTATTAATTCTTTCCATGAGCATTTCGGTGGAATGCAATAAACGCCTGCGTACTCTTGATATAAAAATATTCCTTCTTCGTACTGTCATCGTTGTGTATTGCCTTGTTAATATATCTACCAATTTTTCCATTCCTTTTGTATGATTTAAGCACAAAATTTAAATTTTTTTATTCATATCCATTGTGAAACACAAACTGTTCGCAAATAAATATGGCAAATGTGAAGTAAATTTGACAAGTCTAACTCAATTCGATGTTTTGCATGTAAAAAGCATCGAGTTAGCGTCTCCATGTTTTTAACTCGATGAAAACCGTAACCCCGAGTTAACTCTGCATATAAACTCCGTATACGTATGTTTTCCTCTGATCCGGTTATAAAGGGTGATTAAATTTGAAGGGCCGTTGTTGATATTGAATAAAACACAACTTGCTTAGGAAATTATTGTCATTTCTTTTTATTATGATAATGTTGGTATGGTTTAATTATGTATGGAACAAAATATCGGCCAAATGGCCGCCGCGACCTCGGCGGCACACCTCCATCCGATGGTCCCAATTTTCGATGACGCTGAGGCATAAGTGAGGTTCTATGACGTTAATGTGCCGAATTATCTCATCCCTTAGCTCTTGAATTGTTGCTGGCTTATCGACGTACACCTTTTCTTTCAAATATCCCCAAAGAAAGAAGTCCAACGGTGTCAAATCACATGATCTTGGCGGCCAATTGCCATCGCCACCACGTGAGATAATACGGCCATTGAATTTGTCGCGCAAAAGAGCTATTGTTTCGTTAGCTGTGTGGCAAGTAGCACCGTCCTGTTGAAACCACATATCGTCCACATTCATATCTTCCAATTCGGGCCATAAAAAGTTCGCTATCATCTCACGATGCACTGGTGTTTTCATATCTCCTACAGACCCGGTTTGCTCAAATTTCTGCACAATTTTTCCGATTGTACGCACATTTGGCCGATTAAATTGACCGAAAAAATCACGAAGTACACGATATGCATTTTGATTTGAACGCCCATTTTCATAATAAGCCTGAACAACTTTAACGCGTTGCTCGATTGTGTATCTTTCCATGGTTCAAATTGAGTTAGTCTGAAATTGAGAAATGTCAAATGAAATGCAGAAAAAAACTTGACGTTTAGGTGTGGTTCACATTCAACATCGGTCCTTAAAATCCACCCTTTATATTAATATTAAAAACAACATGTTCCTATTCCCGAACAAATATAACACTAGATAGGACGTTTTAAATTTGCTTTCAGAACCAAATATGCAACAAGAGACACTCAGTCCAGAAAGCTCCGATTCTGAATGAGCTTGAGAGTATATTTTACCATTTTGAATAAGTAATAACTAATTAAATAGTGAATTTAACCCTTTGAAAAGCAATTTTTTTTTTTTTTTGGTAAAAATGTGTTATTTTATTATTATTTCCAACTTTTTAGAAATCATATCTTTTAGTTTTGGCTGTTATGCAAAAATTCTTTATTTGATATAATTAAATAATGAAGTGTGCAAAAACATATACGGTTTGTTACAATTATGTTACTCGGCTGCATAAAGGGTTAAAATATAGCTAAAATACTGCGATATTTAATTCGTTAAGCATAGTACATTCTAACAGAATGATTGGATACAGACAAATATATTGTGAATTAAATGCCGCTAGATAGGCCATTTCGCCCACTGTGCGGATGCTGCATTTTTGCAGATGCTAACTTCACACAAGTAAAGAACTAAGGTTTTGGTGAATGCTTAGTATAACAACCTTACTTTAGTTTAAACTTTTAACTTCATCTTACTTTCACCTTACTAACTAAACCTTACTTTAGTTTAAACTTTTAACTAATCTTATTGCAGATTAAGTTTAAGATACTGGTGCACCGATATGGCCGAGAGTGAAGCAACGACAAATCAAAATGACGATTCTACTTGTGCTAAGGAATGCAAAATCGAATCACCAATCGGAAAAAATCCAAATATATTAAATGGTTGTTTCTAAAAGTATATATAAATGAATATTATTTAAACATAAAATCTTTTTTTCAAATTCAACTCTAGAAAAATATTTATCCAGCTGTTCCGTACAATCTCTAAATAAATCTGTTAAGGGAGCTAAACTTGAAAGTGATGAGCAACAAACGAAGAAAGAACCTAAACATAAGCCGGATTATATTAGATCATGCACCAAACAACAGCCACTAACGAAGGAGTCAATAAGAGTAGGATTCTATAATATAGAAAGAACAATCGGAAAAGGAAATTTTGCTGTTGTTAAGCTCGCTAGTCATCGAATAACCAAAAATGAAGTAAGTTGAATTAGATTTAAGCTTTTAAATTTAAGTCTTCACACTCAACCCATTTTATACTATTAGACTATATAAATATTTCAATATCTTAATGGCATTTTCATGGCTACACAGTGTTGCGTCTAGAACAAGCTAGCTGGAAAAAAATTTAATTTCACGTTTGATGAAAATATCAGAATACTTTAACAACAAATATTCTCAAACTATAATTGCAGCTCAGTTGAGATTGACTACTGGTGAAAATAAGCTAATTTTTTATTTGAACACAATTTTTACAAATTTCTTTTAATGGATTTCAAAGTTGAGGGTAGGTCGTAATGAAATGAACATAAAAGTTAGAAAATAATTTTATTGATTTTTAAAAAAAGTTTTACAAACTTGAGTCTTAATAAAGTTCATTATTCTATTTAAGTTTTGTCGAGTGGAACTTAGTGTTTGCCAGTAGCCATCACCATTTTTTTTTTGCTTTTATTTAAACTACATTATTACTCTTTCTTTGGATACATTATCTTTTCGCCTACTTTCGCACTTTAATTTTTTTTTTGTGCTTAGAGCTTATCTTTTAGACAAATAAATGGTAACTGTTCTAGAATGAGAAAAATTCGCCTTAAATTGTAAGAAGTTCAGTCTGTTTAAACTATTGAGCTTAAAGTATAATCTTTACGGACGCTGAGGGAGACTTAGTAAAAAAATTTAAATACAAATTTCAACGTTTTGAGCAAAATTGCAAAAAATGGAACGCTTGTGGAAAATGGAAAGAACGATTTTTGGCTAAAACTCAGAGGTTCTTAATCAAGGTTCATTTATATAAGGTTGTCCACATTTTTTGACGCAACCTTAATTTTTTTTTTTTTTTTTTTAGACTAAACCAACACTCAGGGGATGCCCCCTTTAAATGCGATAGCATTGTGTTGATTCGGAAGACGGGTGATAGTTAGTTGGAGGGTGGAAAGATGGAGTAGTGTCGGTGAAGATTTGATTTAAATTTACACAGATTGAAACTGCCGGGAAACACGCTCGCAGGGAGATTGTTCCACAATTTTACTGAGCGACTGAAGAACGAATTATCTCGGTAATGCGATGTTCTGTTGGGCAAAGAGGCAATGGCAAAAGGATGGGCTTGAAGATCTGCCCGAGTGGACCTAGGAAACACACGGGCTGGTGGCGTCAGGCCATGTATCTCCCTTGAACACTTACCATGGTAGTACCTGTACAGAAGGCTTAGGCAACCAACATTGCGACGATGCCCAAGAGAGTCGAGAGAAGATGAAATATTTTCATCCCCTATCAAATATATCGCACGTCGTTGAATCCGGTCCAGAAGCTCCAAATGTAAACAAAAATCTTTTGACATTTTCCAAGTAGGGTTTTGTGATACTCAAAAAAATATTATGTTTCAGGGTTTCGTTGTGTAATTTCTTTTACATCTCATTTTCGAAGGTTTTTACTTAGCTTATAGTTTATTAGTTGCACTTGAAGTTTCATTTTCATAAAATTGTGTGTGTACTAAAAATAATAAATAAATAACAAAATCGAAAAGCTTTTTTACAAAAAATTTCATTCGTGGAGACAAAAATGCCTGGTGTAAGGGAAGCATTTTTAGCGATGTGCAAGACGATGTGTAGACGGCTCAATCTCAGTTCCGTGCCTACGCATGTATTACCTACCACACTGTACTGAGAATAGTTAACTCAAGCACCACCAGATGTCACTACACGCTGAAAAATAATATGCTTTCCCAAACATAATTTGCAGGAAGAACAATATGTTTCTGCATGTTTCTTGGAAACAAGTAATCATAATTGGTTCCACATATAATATGATTAATTAATGCAATTTTTCTTTGCATGCATATTGGCATTTTAACATTATTTAATTGTACCTTAGCACTTGTTGTTTGAATTTAAAAGCAATATTATTTGTTTTAAAGAAAATATGTTTTCATATAAATATATTGTAATTATAAATGGACTGAGAACATTTTTAGTCTATTACAATTTATTTGCTTGGAAATATAATTTAGTCAAGAATAACATTAAATATTCACGGACAAATATAAGTTAATTGGAGAATACATAATGTAATTGCAGTCAAACAATTATTTTCAAAACGATAATTAAGAACAACATTTACCGATGATTACACTATATTTACTTGGAAACATATTTTAGCAAAATAAATGCCAAAAGATTTTCACTGTGGTTACAAAATATTTGCTTAGAAGTAATTGTTGGTTTGAAGCAAACAAAATATGTTTAAAAAACAGTAAATAAACTTTTATCGGATTTAATTATGTTGAGAAGTAACCATATTATGTTCATCCGACATTACAATAATTTTAATAAGCACACTTTATAAACACACACCACTTCATCAGCAAAGTTGCTTTAAAACTAACCTATTTTTACTGCTGAACCGCCTTATTTTTCTTTTATTTTGTTTTTATTTTATTAATTTGAAAACACAAACACTTTTAATTTAAACAAACATTTTCAGAAACACTTTTCACAAGAGCTAAACTTTTCAACACATTTGGCGCGGCTGCTTGAAACTTAAAATGACGCCAAGACTTGGCAACTGTTAAAAGCAAGCGCATAAAGCAACAAGGTTTCCGCTATTTTTCGTGCAAGTGCAAAAGAAACAGATATATGTATGTCTAGGCGAAACACATAAAAGAAAGGAGTTCTGTTTGTTTTAAATTTGCAGAGTTCTGTTCTTTTGTGAGTTTAACAGTGATGCAAATATATTTTTATTGGGTAGAAACACACAATTCTATTTTGTCACAAGCATATTAATGTACACGTTAGTTTTTTAGCTAAGGCAATTATATTAATTTTGGACACAACTTATATCTTTTTATATCGAAAAATAATGCTATTGAAGGAAAGTTCTTAATCATTAGGTGGTTCCCTCTGAATATTTTGGTTTTGAAACCAAACATATATTAACATATTTTTTCTCTGCGTGTAGATGCGCGTGGCGATAAAAAAACGGAAAGCTAATAACTTGAAAAAATTGTTGAACAAATTTTAAAACGCGTTTTCTGAAAAATCATGTTTTCTAAACTGGTATCCATGATATCTCCAGAACTGCTTTATGGATTGACTTCGTTTTTTTCTTTGCCATTAGAAATGGCATGAATAAGCTGCGCGATGGAGATATTTTCGTAACCTTCCTTTTTTTCAACATGATGTTTATCTTTATGCTATAATTCACCAAAACAAATATTTTCCTACTCTTGAAGAACCAATAAATAACTGCCAAAAAACACAAGGTGTTCATTTCCTTCTATAAAAAAAAAAATCAAGAACATCACTGTGTTTTGAGACCTCTAGATGATAACCTGCCCTTAAAAATTAAATTTTTAAAATTTAACTTTTAAAGTATTTAATTTAACCTTTACTGAAAACTATGGAATATACATTCATTATTTTTTATTTATATTATTGAAAAAAATTAAATTTTAAAAACGTTTTCAACAATATTTTCGCCGAAACAGTTGCAATCTATTGGAAAAGACACATATAGCTGCCGTTATCATTACGTTAAAGCAGAAAAAAACAAATAGGACGCTAATCGTACACCGATAAACAAATAAAATTGATCACAGGCAACGTTAGGGTCGAAAAGGGTTAATTTTAGTATTGTTTCATTTCACACAAAAGTTATTGAACTAGACATAATTTTGTAATATCTCAAAAATATTCGTAGTTAAATGCTCATTTCAAATTGTTTTTTCGAAAAATAGGAAATTTTCCATATAAATCAATTGATTTTGCAATATCCATTGCAATATAATTGATAATATACAAATCATTTATAATAATTCCATTAGTTTTAACCTGATAATTTGCGTGTTCGAATAGGATTATTGCTTCGCGAGATATGTGTACGACCGATTTTACACAGGGATCCAACCAATTATAATTTTTATAATATAAATCAAATTATACCAATTATTTTTCGTTCGTTATTTTTTCGATCAAAAATAAAAATCAATCATTGATTGATATTTTTTCGATCAGAGATAAAAATCAATCACTGATCGTTTTTTGCGATCAAAAATAAAAATCAATCTTTGATCAATATTTTTTCGATCAAAAATAAAAATCAATCATTGATCAATATTTTTTCGATCAAAAATAAAAATCAATCATTGATCGATATTTTTTAAGATCAAAAATAAAAATCAATCATTGATCGTTATTTTTTCGATCACAAATAAAAATCAATCAATGATTGTTATTTTTTCAATGAAATATAAAAATCAATCGTTGATCGATATTTTTTTGATCAGAAATGAAGATCGGAAGGGATTAACATATTTAATGAACAATTTAATTATCATTTTTCTCATTAACTGTTTAAGCAATGTTGCATGGCAACAATAACACACATCGCATTGGGCCATCTATCATGTGTATTTATAACTGCAGAATCAGGGACTTAGTTTGAGGGACACTATTAAAGCGTTTAAAGTGATAGTTGCGATAGAAGTGGACCTCTTACAAAAGCCGTTGTACATTAGAAAATTATTGTTGTACTCTTTTTGTGCATTTTCTCTATTAAGAGATGTTGGCAGCCATATAACCAAATATTTACAAGTGGGGCTTATTTCTCCCTTGGTGAATTTTTTACTATGCCTGTAAAAGGCACTGTGTTGTTTTTTACACAATCTTTAGCTCTTAAATATTTATTAATTTTGTGATCACAAACTGTGCGGTTGATGATTTTTCAATAAAAAAATATTTTTAAATATAGGTCGTAAGCGAAATATAAATATACGTGAATATTATAATCAAAGCGGTGAAAAAAGTGAGTGCAAAATTTGTACAAAAACAATTAATAGTGCATGTACAACAAATTAAACCAGACATATTCAAACCGATCATTCGGAATTGTTTGGCGAATATAAAAAAAACAAAAATTTTCTAATGCCCATAGTGATTTCAAAAACAAAAATTAAAATTTACTGTTGAAATGTCTCCAAATGAAGTTATAGCTGCTTGCATTGAACTAGTTACTATCGAGGCGCAACCCTTAAAGTCTTTTGACTCAAAATCTTGTAAAACACTAACAACACCCATATTTAATGGCCTGAAAATGGAGCGAATACATTCGAACAATGTAATGAACTTTGTTAAGGAGAAATGCACTAAGGTTAAAAATTAAATTACAGAGTGCTTGCATGGAAGAATGTTTTGTTTGAAAATCGATACAGCTACCCGTAGTGATCGAGCAGTTTTGGGTACCAATGCTCAGTTGATAATTAAGAAACATAAGAATACTAACGTTGGGTTAAAATCGAAGCACACAGCACAAAATTTAAAAGCGGGAATTGAAAGTATTTTTAAAAGCTTTGGGGTAAATATCAATAACTACAGACAATGCTCGTAATCTTGTGAAAGCTATGGAATTATTGTCTACAGAGAGTGACAATGAAGAAAGCTGGGGAGATAATAATAGTGAAGTATTTTCTGAAGATGCTATTGATGGAATAAGCTTTGGTAAGGTTATATCCATAAAATGTGCTGCTCATACACTTGAATTAGCTGTTAAAGATTTTTTGGTAGAACAAAACTACAATGTAATTGGCAAAACTAGCGATCTGGTAAAGATTCTTAGAACTCCTTCGTTCCGGTAAGTAATATAGAGTCATTCCAAATCATTCCAAAAAAGTTGATATTTTTATTAAAAGTTGTTCAATCAATTTGGATCTCAGAATTGCTTTCAAAAAATTATTTTTTGTTCTAATTTAAAAATGACGGAAATGTGAAATTTCAATGAAACTTTTTTTGATTTATGTTTGTAATTTTGTCCTTTAAGCATCCCCCCTAAATTCAAATACCTACTGTTCTTAGTTTTTTTTTTATAAAGAAAAAAGCGCGCGGAAATCTATCTCTTTTTTTAACTTTTTACTCTAACTTTCGCCATAAATTTTAAAAAACTTTCCGGGAATCGTGCGTAGAGGAATCTCTACTTTAAAATAGCATTTGATTTCTTTTTCAAATAATGTCATATTCAGCGCACTCTATATAAAAGCCTGAGCATTATTTTAAAAAAAAACTTTTTGACCAAATGTCAAAAAGAACTACTCTGTAAAGTTTGAAGGGCGGTATCTTCAAAAGGAATCAAATATCAAACTTAAAATATACTTAAACTGCAAATAAAGCTATTATGTACTCTATTGTGAATAAATTTTAAAATTTTTATCCCCTGCCCAGGGGAATTATACCAGAGATATTTGACCCTTTATTCAGCAAAATTCAGCAAATTTCTCAAAATTAAAATTTTCAAGAGGATGTAAGCAAAAAAGTTGATAAGTCAGAATGTTAAAAAATTATTATCATTTATTGATAATATGAATGTTAAGAAATTATTTCATAAGCCTTTTCTATATGTCAAATTAAAGGCCAAAGAATGTTCATATTATGGTTTTTATTCATCATTCCATGTATAATAGGACCTGAGTAATATAAGTTACCAAAAACTCCTATATCGCTAAAGGTTCCAAAGAAAATATGGCCGCCATTTTGAAAGAAGAACAACAAATTTTTTTGAAAGCAATTCTGAGATCGAATTCATTGAAAATCAACTTTTTTAAAAATATTCGAGCAACCAACTTCCGTTTTTTTTATAATTTCATTTCATAATTAAATATAACCTATTGTTATTTTATTGAATTAAAGATATCAATTACAAATTATTGGTGTATCGAAACCCCAAATGGATGTCGCGACCTGCTGGAGCTCTACTTTTAAAATGCTTCAAAGTGTTTTGGCTTTGAAAGAATTCTGTTTAGAAAATTCTATAACATCTAAACATCTAGCAATTGAGGAATGGACAGAAATAGACAACATTACGTCTGTTCTTACTCCCGTTTATACGCTGACGCTACAGTTACAAAAAAGTCAATTATATCTAGATGACTTTTACAAGGCATGGCTTCAACTGAGATTTGAACTTGAGTCAAAACGAACTGGTAGCAGTGAGGCTCTTTTAAAACACATACAGTTGAGGCAATCAAATTTATTGGAAAACGACACAATGTATGCGGCTTTGTTTCTGGACCCAGATTTAGACGTGTTCTGTCGAAAAAAAAGATTGAGAAGGCCAAAAAGCATTAAAAGAGAATAATTCTTCAAATAAACACTTTAAAGAATGTGGTAAGGGATTTACGTTTAAGCGAATTTCATGTTACTAATTTGTCTATTTCTACTCATACAAATAGAATCGTAAAACTTTTGCTCTACCAAGCGAAACGGAATCAAGTATCATAGATGAAATCTCTATGCAAAGTAACTGCTCAAAATTAAGAGCTGGACTGATGGGCATCGAGATTTCAGATGAGTCGTCTGATGAAGAGGAAAGCACTTTAAGTGATAGTGTATGAAAAGCTTTCATTGAAATCGGTTATTAAAAAGAAAAAAGAATTGACATTGACGCGAATCTTATGGACTACTGGGAAGAAAAAAATATACCTTTTTCCTTCATTAAGACAATTAGCTTGCATTGTTCATTCGGTGCCTGCAACTCAGGTTAGTGTGGAACGGGCTTTTTCAGCACTTAAATTAGTTTTGAGTGATTTGCGTTACAATTTGTCTGAAGAAAACTTAAACGCGATATTATTGGTGAAATTAAACGGAACACTATAATTTTACCATTAATATGACTTCCACCTTTTGCTGAAACAAATCATGTCTATTATTTGTAATAGCCAAAAATATTATTTAAACTGCAGAAATTGATGTTCCTATCTTCCTAAGCTGCATATCATGACTCATAATGGCATCATGAATCATTGTTGTTCTTCCGTTTCTCTATGAATATTATTTTAACTACTTAAAACTTATATATATATCTAATACTAGCTGACACCCGGCGAGCTTCGCTTCGCTCATAATCTCTAAAAATGGAGTGTAATTTTTTATAGTGAGCCCATGCATATTTTTTGTAAAGTTGCCGACAGTAACCTTATGAACTAAGTTACCAAATTTTAGACATACAACTGCATTTTAAGATTTGTTTCTGATAGTTTTGTGAGTTTGTAAAAAATATTGATTCGTTCGTAAGCCAATTGTCGTACTGAGGCCACACCCATGTTTGTAAAGTTGGTGACAGTAACCATATAAACTAAATTACAAAGTTTTAGTTTTATACGATCAAAACAGTCTGACATTTAATTTTTTTCAATATAATTAAATTGAAACACTTTTTGAACTCAATATCTTTTATTTACATGGATGTAAAGAAGTTTAGAGAACTTGTTAGTTTAATATGTTTTATGTTTGGAAATGCAATATTTGTAAAAATTTACAATGTAACAATACAATAACACAAAAGATAATAAAGTTATGATTATATTAAATATGAAAAAGTTAAAGGTACAAAATTCAAGGTACAAAAAACAGCATGTTTATTACTATTGTAAAGAAATGCAAAGTTGAGAATAATAAGTATAGTAAGTAAGTATAGTACCATACGTATATACGAATACCAGGTCAATTCAATGCTTTGTGGTAGACTACGTTCTTCGTTTTGTTGTTCGACGCGTAAATAAACAAAGATGAAGGCTTTCCAGCACGTGAGCATGCCACATATAATTGGCCATGCGAGAAGCATGAGAATTCTAGATTAATCCCACAGACTTCCAAGGATTGGCCTTGTGATTTATTAATAGTCATGGCGAATGCAAGGCGAACCGGAAACTGGATGCGTTTGAACTTAAAAGTTAAATCGGTTGGAATAAGTCCAATTCTTGGAATTAGCACTTCCTCGCCCTTGAATTTGCCTTTGAGTATCGTTGCTTGAATGAGATTATTTTTAAGCTGCTTCACGACCAATCTTGCACAATTTCGGTGGATAAAGGTTTCGGAGCATGATGACAACAGATCCAACCTTCAGTCGTAAATTGAATTCAGAAACTCTGCTGGATAATTGGTTGCTTCGTCTTGATTAGTCACACAGTCAATCGATTTTGACGAATGTTATTTTTTAAGCATTCCAGCAATTGCATTTTGTATAACGAAATTCAAATCATCGACATCCTTATTTTTCGCTGCTAAAATCGCACGCGCACTCAACCAATCGTGGTTGACATAATTCTGGGCGATGTTTGGGAACACATTCAAAATGAGTTCCTCTTTTGTTGTTGCAAATTGGCAGAAATTTTGCGGGAAGGAAATCAATCCGCTGGAAACGTCAAGTGGTACTTCTCCATTGCCAATCGACAACAACTGATTCGAGAAAGTCTCGGCACACGGATCGTCCTGCAATACAACTCGCATATTCGTCGTTAGCCGAAGGTTCTTCACATAACGCCACAGATACGAAAGCTTAAGGCAAGCGTTGATTTCATAGGCAGCCGATGATCGTGGAATGACAGGAAGCGTTTGTTGAAAATCGCCTGCCAGCAGAGCCATTGCACCTCCAAAAAGTATTGTGTTACCGCGCATATCTTTCATTGTCCGATCGAGTGCCTCCAATGCTCGCTTATGTGCCTTTGTACATTCGTCCCAGACAACAATCTTACAACTTTGCAACACTTTCGCCATTGCGGAGTTCTTTGAAATGTTGCATGTCGGTTCGTTAGTCAGTTGAAGATTCAACGGTAGCTTGAACGCGGAATGAGCGGTTCGACCACCTTCCAACAGTGTAGCTGCAATCCCAGAAGAGGCAACCGCCAGCGTAATTTCTGAGTTTGAACGAACCGACGCCAACAGTAATGAAATAAGGAATGTTTTTCCAGTTCCACCAGGCGAATCGAGGAAGAAAATGCCTCCACTTCGGTCGTCAATCGCTTTAATCAAGGTGTCGTAAACGTTTTTTTGCTGTGGTGTCAACAACGGAACGTTTGCTCGAACTGTCTAGCTCAAATCGTCTCGATTGTATTCTCGTTCACGATCCAACTCTCGATTAAGTAGATCGTGTATTGCACGATTGGGTGCTGGCATGCCCAATTGACACAACGACCTGCCGCACATCAAAAGCGACATGTCTTCGATCAAAATTAACACCTCGTTGCACATCTCATCGTTTATTTCCAATTCGTAATTCGAAGTAACCATACGAATTCGATGCAAAATATTATCAGCCATGTCGTCCTTGTATTTGTTCCACAAATCGACCGCATTTGATGGAAAACATGTCGAGATGATGATCGCAAACAGTGTACGAATTTGATTCGCAGGCGCAGTAACAATGGCATCAGCGAGTGTTAAATCCCAATGAGTATCGTTTTCAAGCAGTTGCAACCATTGGCAGATAGTACATCATCCACAGTCCGAAGCGACTCAAACGAAGTTGGACCACGAACATTGACCAAAAGCAAACGAAGATAAAAGCACTCCTCGTTTTCCGGATGAACAGTATACATTCGTCCAAGTGCTTCTGTAGAAAAAACATCGTCGAATCCAGGAACTGCATGCCCTTGTTTCCGCCGCTGGAACTTTTTTGACGACGCATTCCATCTATAATAGCTTGGCATTTCAGAGTAAAAAAGCGTTCTGGCAAACGGATCCTTTTGGCAGATGCTGAAAAAACTTGTCAATGTCGTGGCAGGTGGTCGTTCGGCTCTTTGGGCTGCATTCACTTCCGTGAAATAGACACGCTGTCCATTTTCTAAGTGGACAGCCAAATGTACGACAATTGGGTGGCGTTCGTGAATCGGAAATGAAAAAATCCGCCAAATCGCTTCATTGCAACTCACGTAACGGCCCAATTGATATCGCCTCACCTCGTCGTTGGCATCAGAAGCAGCAATTCCAAAAATTTCCATGTCGCTGCCCTTATGCACGTACTTGCAAACGTACTTAATGGATTTGATGGAGTTGCAGAATTCAACATTGACGTTTGTTTTGAATATTTTGGAGAGCAGGGGTGAATAGGGAACAATCCATCTATTATCGACAACAACGTTATTTCCTTTTACTCTTATTGAAATTGTTTTTGCATTGTCCATAGAGGAACTACGGCGATACAGGGGGTATCCATCATTTCCAGAGATAGTTTCAGAGAGCAATGGACGTGGGTATCGTTTCGTGCAATTATTTCCAACCATGCATGGAGATTCTGGATTGTGCTGACCGCAAGGACCGTGTAACATATTTGTTGTAATAATTTCAAACAGTTCAGGGTCAATTTCTGAATCGGGAATTTCTGCACTTATGACATCGTTAATTTGATTAGGACGTATTTTGTCTACCAACCAAATGAGTGCGTGTGAATGCGGCAGACCTCGTTTTCGATGGAGTACATCCAATATTTTACTTCACCAAAGACGCTTTGCTTAACAATGAAATCCATGAGAGATTTTTGTTTTTGTCGGAATACTCGTGCGGTTATGTCGTGCCGATCGCTTGATGTCTGACCGAGTATCAAGTGCTGAGATATTTCCGTCCACTTCGGATTGCAAGTAAACGTAATGAATAAGTCTGGACGGCCATAATTTCTCACGTATGTCATGGCGTCTTGGGCATATTCATTCATATATCGTGGGCTTCCGACATACGTGGACGGAAGAATTGTTAGACGACCAATGTTGTTAACATTTCCCTCTGAATTTATTGCGGCCATCATTACGACATCATTACGCCGCTTTAAAACAATGTCACGTAATTCAACATTTTCACCAACGATGACGACAGCAATTTCATTACTTGTAGGGGCATTAAATTTACGTTCATGACTTCCATCCGCTATGATTATGATTTTGTGGTCGTCAGAAGGCATATTTTGTAATGCCGTCTTGAATAACCGAACCAGACGAACCGTTCCGTTCGTAAAGAAGTTCTTGCAGTTCTTCAATAATCTGACGTTTCAAAGCACGGTTAATCGCACAACGCTGATCAATTTCGCTATCAAAATTGCCAATAACATAAATTTGAAGAAATTTGTGCTCTTCATTCACTTGCGGCAACAATGATCCGGTTCGATGATGAATTTGTCCTTGAATCTGTATTGTTGGTTGCAAGCTTAAAATATGTGAGTATAGTTGATCCACAGAAATCCAATATAGATTTTTTTCTAGACGAAATTACCTTAAATGTTGGATTATATCCTTGTTCTTCAACAATATTCGCATCGAATGACGTCATTTGAAAGCAACTCTTGTATTTGTGAGCATTCTTTACGAAATGCCTTGATTCTGGTGAGTCGCCATAAAGAAAAGAGCGCAGTGGTTCTGGTGGTTGAGGCAATGGTGGTAATTTAACTTTGCCACCTGCACAGCACAGTCATGGGGTCTCCGAAGGAAATTTAAGCGCATTGCAATATTGGCATATCACATTCATTGGCCCAATGGTAACACACGACAATTCGCTGTAGTCAATCGTGCAGTCATATTGGAAAGCGGCGCGATGTACTGACGGCACTTCTTCTCACTTGGCGATTGGCGTTTGAAGCAACTTGAAGATGCAAATCGCGATTGCGCTGCTATCTCAGTCGTTCAGCAGCTTCGTGTGCTTCTCGTTCCTCCTGACTTAGTCCTGGACGAATTTGTGACGTACGTGTTCGAAGCTCTTCATTTGCTTCCATTCGTTGCTGAGGGGATTGGTTTGCACAGTGACTCACCAATCTTCGTGCATTGCGTGTGCGTACACCAATATTTGCCCTTCTAATTGGCGGCATAATGTCTCAAACACTAAAATTTTAATTTTATTTTCACTGAAAATATTTCAAACCTTGAATATTTTCGATAAACTTAACAAAATCACTGAAATGTCCACTTCAATAACCGGCAAAAAATTTAATATTAGCTGACAACTGAACAATATTCGTAATTTGAATATTGAAAATATGATAATTTTTGATTGAAACACATTCACAACAACAACGACTTTGCGCTATATATAAGAATTTTTTTCCAAAAACTCCTATGCACAAATTTTGATTTTTATCGGGTAGCAGTTTAGGTGTTTTTGTCAGTTTAGTGAAAAATTTCCACTACAACGCCCTCTGGAGTTTAAAGTGGATCAAAATAAATAGCGTCAAAATACTCACCGTACTCAAAATCTCCTATACACAAATGTTCATGCTAATAGGATGATCAGTTTTGGAGTATTTGGCAGTTTTGTAAAAGATTTGTACTACAACGCCCTCTGGTGGTCAATATAAATCAAAGTTGATAATGCCAAAGCACTCACCGCACTTAAAAACTCTTATTCACTTATTTTAATACTAATCGGCTAAATAGTTTAGGAGCTTTTTGCAGTTTCGTAAAATATTTGTACTACAGCGCCCTCTGGTGTTCCAGGTGGATTTTAAAATAAAAGCCAAAACAGTTTCCGCATCAAAAACTCTTATGTACAAATTTTCATGCTTATCAGATGAACAGTTAACAGTTTGGCCAAATATTGTACTACAGCGCCCTCTGGTGTTTTTCAAACTTTATTGACACATAAACCTTCCTTGAGCAAAGAGGAACACAACAAAAAAAAGATAACTCAAATCGGACGATCCGATCTTGAGTTATGCGAGCTCGCACGTATGCCACTGTGTTTTATATATATATATGTAATTATATATAAAATATGTAATATAAATATGAAACTCTGTTTTGATTTTTATTTTCAATCGAAAAAATATCGATGAATGATTGATTTTAATTTTTGATTGAAAAAATAACGATCAATGATTGATTTTTATTTTTGATCGAAAAAATATCGATCAATTGTGATTTTTTTATTTCTGATCGAAAAAATATCGATCAATGATTGATTTTTATTTATGATCGAAAAATAACGGTCAATGATTGATTTTTATTTTTGATCGAAAAAATAACGATAAAAATTTGCTATTTTTTGATTTATATTATAAAAATCATGTCTCATAAAATCATGTCAAAAATTTATTCTCCAGCTTGTAAGCATCACGTGATTATATTAAAATGTATTTTACAATAACTTTTGTATGTGATATTTTCATTTAAAAATTTAAAAATAACGATTATTTTTGGTGCCTGATTTTACATAAGCGATGTGAAGTGGCAGAAATTCACAAAAAAAAAAAAAAAAAAAATCACCAAAATTAGGAGTATTAAAAGCAGTAGAAAAAATGTAATTATTCAATTAAGTACCAAATATTATCATATTCAAGCAACCGTGTGAATTTTTTGCTCAAATAACTACGTTCTCTTCTTCTCCTTTTAAAATAAGGGTGCCAAATTGAGAAAGTGTTAAAAAGGTAGACAACCTTATGTAAATGAACCTTGGTTCTTAATGGAGGTATTCAACCTTACCAAAAAACTAATTTAGTGCTGGCTCTAATTAGTGCCAGCTCTAAAAAGATTTTTAAGCATAAGCTTAGCAGAGGCTGCAGCTGCTACTAAATTAAAAAGCTGACGCTAAAATTTAATATCAGTTTTTTAGTAAGGCTGATTGTGTTTAAAATATACGAGAACGTGAATATCGGCTGGTCTCTGACTTAACCTCGTAACTCAAAAAAACTTGAGTTTTTGACTACGCCTACTACCGTGGCGTAGTAGGTAGAGTGTGTGGCTTATAAGTCAGAGAACCCAGGTTCTTGAAAGTCCTTTCAAGGGCTGAAATGGCCATTTCGTTATTTCCAAGCACAAATATTTTAAAGATCTATGTGTATCACTTTGGGTGAAAAACGTGTGTTCAGGAACCTCGTACACAACAAAGTGAAATTTAGTATACATATATCTATGTGTATCACTTTTGGGTGAAAAACGTGTGTTCAGGAACCTCGTACACAACAAAGTGAAATTTAGTATACGCAACAACCTCGAATATAGCTTAAAATTCTAGCAGTTTGAAGAAAAAACTGTGGCAGCACTTATCTAAGCCGCCGTTATATTTTATAAAGCTAAACGTAAAATATTTGTGCTTAGTTTCACTTTTATCACTCATATTTTCTCCTCATTGTAGAAAAATGGAAATTGAAGTACTGAATAACGTCATTCTAATTGTTCTATTTAGTGATGAATGTGACACCAAAACCGCTTTGTCACTCTATCAAACGCTTTTCAACATTTTTCTAAACTTTATAAAATATAAATATTTCAAAAGTTCCTTGCTGTTGGACACATCTAAATGGAATGTGACTCTGTCCACACAAGTATTGGAGAAAGGAATAAAAATAAAAAAGTATTAATATCTGCTGATTATGTAAAACTTATTAAGGAAGCACGAACATATGGACCTTATAAAGTCCATTATGTTGACCATAATTTTTTCAAGAAATATTCAAATTTCATTAATTATAAAAAATTCTTCGGACAGGGATTCAAAACAGGAGATTCTTGTGTCATTGATATTAAGTGTTAAAAATATGCAGTAGATGAAGCTTATTATAAATTAAGTTATGGCGATGATTAAATATTATTGCCTTACCGATAAAAAGTTGGTTAATTTAATAAACCTTAAAGTCAAATATTCCAGTTGTCTAAAGTTTTTTCTACGAAAAAAGTCAGAAAAGTCTTTTGAAGACTTCGTGTTTTTTTGTTTACAATTTCGGGCCAAATTCACCAACCCTTATGGCAACAATTTACCTTTGTTTGCAGTTTCTAGATTTGAAATCTCTGCACATTTTGCCTGTTTTTAGATCTTATTTTCATCGTGAATACTTGTTTCGCTATCTTTTTCTACCAGAGTATTAAGCTCTGGAGCTACTAGCTCATCTGATTTATTCGAATCTTTGCTTTCATTTCGATCTTCTTCTATACCACTGGCGATATTACTTTCAGTGATGCTTTCACCTAAACCTGACTCATATTTATTTTATAACTAATATAATTTGTGATTTTATAAAGGTTAATTTGTGTTCTAAATACTTACTAACTTAGGTGGCTATAACAACCCGTGTTCATCAGTTCTCATCAGCTCTCGCCAGGCGCCTCTGCTTTGCGCGCATTCTTCAAATTGGATACATCAAGCACGGTTTGGGCTTCCTCGGCCTGGTCCATCCGTCGGAGGCATGGTCTCCTTCATCGTCTTTGCCCAACGACCCTCGCCTCGAGCACTTTTTTCGCTGGAGCTTCGTCGTCCATACGATGGACATGGCCCAGCCAGCGTAATCACTGCACAGTTATACGTCGAACTACGTCAATGTCTTCGTAGAGCTCATACAGCTCGTGGTTCAATCGGATGCGATAGTCATCGCCGACTCGGTCAGGACCGAAGATTTTGCGAAGAACTTTTCTCTCGAACACCCCCAGAGCGGCTGCGTCAGTTTGCGAAACTACCCATGCCTCAGCGCCATAAAGCAGCACAGGTAGAACGAGCGTCTTGTAGAGTGTTAGTTTTGTCGATCGAGAGAGTGTTCAGGAACTTAGTTGCTTACTGAGCCCATAGTAGCACCTATTAGCAATTATTGTTCTTCGCTTTATCTCCAGGCTGACATTGTTGTTGTTATTAATGGCGGTGCCAAGGTATATTAACTCCTTCTAAGTTATAGCTGCTGGATGAAACGTGGGAGTCTAGACGCCACGCTCAGCTGTTTGTATACTGGACAGCATATACTTTGTTTTACCCTCGTTTATCGTTAAACCTACTTTGGCTGATTCCTTTTCGATAGCAGTGAAAGTAGCGGTAACATCTCTTGGCTCTGCCAACATGTCAATATCATCAGTGTACACAAGGAGCTGGACACCTTTGTTTAAAATGGTACCATTCGATGCACACCAGTCTTTCGTACGATCCCTTCCGTACGTTGAATAGATCGCAAGATAGTGGATCGCCTTATCTGAAACCTCTTTTGATATTGAAGGTGTCGGAGAGGTCATTGCCTACCTTGAAGAAGCTGTAAGTGTCATCCTGCTCAACGTCATCCTGCAAAGTCTTACCAACTTTGCAGGTATACCGAACTCAGACATTTTGCGTATAGGCAATCCCTTCTCGGGCTATCGAACGCAGCTTTATAATCGACAAAGTGATGATGTGTGTCAATTTGGTTTTCGTGGATTTTTTCCAAAAATTGTGGTAGCGTGAAAATATGGTCTATTGTGGATTTTCCAGGTCAAAAACCCCACTAATAAGGTCCAATCAGTGATTTTGTAATCGGCTTTAATCTTTCACACAGTACGCTTGAGAGAACCTTATATGCGATGGAAATAAGACTGATACCTCGATAGTTGGCGCAGATTGTTGGGTCTCCTTTCTTAAGTATAGGGCAAAGTATAGCGATATTCTAATCATCGGGCATGCTTTCCACTAGCCATATTTTGGCTGATGAGCTGATGCATGCGCCTTCCGCATGTTTTAACAATTCAGCTGACAGGCCTTCAGCACCCGCTGCTTTATTGTTTTTGAGTCGTTGGATAGCGATACGAACCTCTTCATGGCTAGGTGGTGGTACTTCCACTCCGTCATCGTTGATTGGTGGCACTGAACTGCGCTCTCAATGGGTGGCATTGGTGGAAACGTCGCCAGTAAGTAAATTGGAGAAGTGCCGTCTCCACAATCTGAGCACACACCGTGTATCCGTATTCAGGTCTCCATTTTCGTCTCTACAAGTGGATGCTCCGAGCTGGAAACCTTGGGTTATACGCTTAACATGTTGATAGAATTTTTGTGCATCCTTCTTGCCCTGGTATACCTCTAGTTCCTCACGCTCACACTTTTCTCTCTTTTTTTTGCGTCTTAAAAGGTGCCTCTCTTCTTCCGCTTTTCGCGGTAGGTTTTTTGCACGGCTCGCGTTGCAGCTGACTGCATCGTTTTTCTACAAGCGGCGTTCTGCTGTCGCAATGCGACACTCCTGAGCGTATCATTGGTTCCGAGGTTGTGTTCTAAACAATTATGAAAATTGAATCTAACACTTTATCAGGCAGAAGCTGAAATTGGCCCTTAATATTTCCAATATATATTTACATTAATGTACTGAAGTTTTTTATGTTTTCTTACCCATAACTAATGATACCAACTCTTGGTGATTAAAAATCAGTATATTTTTTTCTCTCGAATATAACTATGGGTAGATGTAAGTTGTTCAATTAGTTAATTTTTTAATGAGACAGGAAAACAATCAAAATGACCTACGCCTTTAGTCTGAGTCCGAGTCAGCGAACTGCACTAACATCGCGCTTACATCGACAGTACTCGGTTGTTTGAATGAATAACAGTACATTCAAAAAGTCCATAGGATGACACATAGATGGCGTTGCTGGATTTTTTCCATATGATTTTTATTTAATACCAACCTTCAAACGATACGTATAAAAATTTGACAACAATCTAACAATTGATTTGTGAGTTATAGCATTTGGTGTTCAACTATTGTTATTAAAAAAAAATGGAAAAAAGTGAATTTCGAGTTTTTATAAAGTTATTATGATGAAAAAAAAAACAGTGCAAACCAAACAATGATTTGATAAACATTATCCGGACTCTGCTCCATCGAGACAAATGGTAGAAAAGTGGATTGCTGAATTTAAACGTGGTCGTACCAGCACAAATGATGCAGAGCGCAGTGGACGCCTAAATCAGACTGGTATTCCACAAAACATCAAAAAAATCCAGAAATTGTTTATGAACGATAGCAAATTAAAGGTGCGCGTGCTAGCTGACATTGTAAAGATATCAGATGGTAGTGTTTTTACCATTTTACATGAACATTTGGGTATTGGAAAGCTCTGTGCAAAGTGGGTGCCGCGTGAGCTCACTGTCGACCAAAAACAACAACGAATTGATGCTTCACAGGAGTGTTTGGCGCTGTTAAACCGCAATAAAATTGAATTCTTTCGTAGATATGTGACAATGGATAAAACATGGCTTCAATATTACACACCAGAATCTAAAAAATAGTCAGCTGAGTGGACATCAGTTGACGAACCGCATCCAAAGCGAGCAAAGACAAAGCAAGAGCAAAGCAAAGCGAGAACAGTCAGCTTTTAAGGTGATGGCGTCTGTATTTTGGGATGCGATTCAAAGCAATAATATTCATCGACTATCTCCAGAAAGGAACCAACATAAACAGCGACTATTGCTGTGCACTTTTGGATCGATTGAAGGCTGAAATCACCAAGAAGCGGCCACATTTGCAAAAGAAAAAAGTGTTGTTTCACCAAGACAATGCACCGTTTTACAAATCGATGAAAATGAGGCAAAAGTGAATGAATTGGGCTTCGAATTGCTTGCACAACCACCGTATTCTCCAGATTTAGCGCCCCCAGCGACTTTTTCCTGTTTTCAGATCTCAAGAAAATGTTTGCTGGAAAGAAATTCAAGTCCAATGATGAAGTAATCGCTGAAACTGAGGCCTATTTTGACGAGCAAGAGAAATCGTACTATAAACGTGGTATCGAAAAGTTGGATAATCGCTATACTCTTTGTATCGTTCTTGAAGGCAACTTATTGCATAATATAATCGAGTTTTATCAAAATTTTGTTTTTTTTCTTACTTATTCTACGGACTATATCAAATGAGCTGTTATATGGCTTGAGACGAGGTTTTTCGCAACAAGTCTGGCCAAGTTTTCAAGAATTTGAAGAAATCGGCGCTAGTTGGTTTAACTTGCCAAACGGCACTAAGAGTGGAGACATGAATCTGGGATGACTCTTGCTCCCAGATTTTCTTTGCCTTCGCGAAAACGCACTCAACCGGTGCTGAAGAGCTAGGAAAATAAAGAATGAAGTCGATAATTGTTGCGAATTTGTCAAATGGAACGTTCCATGCCTGCATGTGCTTGAAAATTTCAGTCCATCGTTAGTCGGATGGCTCATTGTTGGAACGCCACTCGCCCATTTTCTCAGTCGAGCAGTAATTTTTCACAAAAGCAAATTGATCCAAAACTGCCGATGATTTTTTTCTCGAACTATTTGCATAGATTTTTTCTCAATCGACCAGTCGAGGAATTGTTCCAAGACGACCTATGAGAAGCTTTCAAATATTTCAAAATGTTCGGTCCATTGGCTCATGTAGTCCATTGCATTATCTGGAATATCATGAAATCGAGAAATACTAGGAATTGTAAATAAATGAAGCAGTGGAAAAATTACCAAAGAATTGAATGGAGTAATCTTCAAACGTTTCCTTGTCGAATTCTCGTTACTAGTCGCGACTTCGTTTAACTCGGCTTCCGTGTCCGGGTCAGCACAAGTGGTCAACCATATCGACCTCTTAAACAATGTTGCTTTCAATTTTTAGAACTGCGTTCCGAAAAAACTCAGCCTGAGTAAAAAGCGAAACCAATTCCTACTTTACTTCTCCTACTTTAGTTCTCGTATTTTTTGCGTAATTATGAAGCAGCTCGTATGAAGCAGATTCGAAGGACTGATAGAGAACTGCCGGACAATTTTTTCTCCCTGAAAGAATCTTTTCAGCTCCTTCCACAGTTTGAGAATTGATGTAATCGCTGAACCAAGTGCCAAATAGCGAGTTTTCGCGTAGCCTATAAGTTTTTTGTACTCGATTTCCGACGTTTTGCCAATCGTTTTCAATGCTTCAACATGAACGGTGTGTATATAAAAAAACGAAAAACGACGATACATTCGACGTCAAAAAAAGGGTTCTTTCAGCGCGTTGTGAACAATGTGCACGGCGCATCCTACCCCTATCATTTTACCTTTTTCATTGCCAAACTTGAGCAATTGCACACGCACTCCTTCAATTGGGATGAAATAGCGGGCAACGAGCGGCATCGTTTTGATGTTTCCGAGACTTGAAGCGCCAGTCGACACGGTGACATATTCCCGTTCTACCAATTCAGATTTCAAGGTGCTTCGTGTAAATTGAGAATAGAAATGGAAAAACATTTGTCGCTATCGCCACGCATTTTGTGCGTGCGCAGTGGAATTTAGTAATATCGAAGCATGTACGAATCAATCGAGACGCACATTCGGATGACAAAAAACTCTTGTTGGCCTTTATAACATGATATGCCCTGGTTCCTTCACACGCAGTCAAATTGACGTTGGTTGTTGATGTGAAAAATTGAGTCACTGTTCGAGAAGTCGATGCTAATTGCAATACTTTCTTGTGTTTCATCATTGCGATAGGTTTTTCGATGTCCAATTTGACGGCGTTAGCGATGCTGAAATCCGAATTGCACGTCAAACAATATACATCACTGCGAGTATTATTTTTATTGGAACAAGAAATGTATATTTTCCATGAGCTCTGGATTCAGCACGCATTTCCCAAGATTTGATGGCATTTTAATTGAGCGATTCACTTTTCCAAACAACGGAGCGAATTGAATTGAATTATTAAAAATGTACGCAAAGAATTGACATGACGACCCGCGAACGTGTGAAAGATATATATCAGTATATACCCTGTAGGAAAATCAACTAATTTAAAAGTAGTTGATAAAGTAGTTTTTTGTCAACCACAACTAGTTGAAATTCTGACTTTTTTCCATAGAACGAACTAACTTATTTTGTATGGTGATGTCCGCTAAATAAGTCAATTGACTTTCGTCTGCATATATTTTCAACTACTTGTTAAATTAGTTACATTTAAATTATTTTTTTAATTGCTTTTAAATAACCAATTGAAAACTATTACTGATGGCCTAAAGTTAATAATATTTGATGAAATAACATGGTTAAATATATATAAACTTGTATTCTAATAAAAATTTGCAATTAAAACATGTCAACATCAAAGTAGTTGCCGCCTTAATATAATTAAAAGTAGTTCATATACTGGTCTATTTTAAATTAGTTTTTTAATTAGTTGTTTTTAAAAACAAGTTAGTTTGTTCCTATAGGGTATATATATATGATATAAATATATCGATATATATATATCGGTATGATATTTCAATCAGTATCTCAAGTCTCAAATAAGTATGATACTGACTAAATCAGTATAGTAGTTATCATTACCCATAACTATACAATAAATGTTTAAAATTGTTCACACAGTTCTTTTAAATTGCAAAAATTACGGACTGCAGCGAAAACATATCACAGACAAAACGATCAGAGCAAAAAGCTTGTTTACGTCACAACTAATACAAAATAAACTAGAAAAAACAATTGAAATATTTCTCTACAAACTACCCTGTAGGAAAATCAACTAATTTAAAAGTAGTTGATAAAATAGTTTTTTGTGGTCAGATCGAAATTTTCGAACAGAATTATTACTTACAAAAATCACATAAAAAATACACCCAAAGAAAAATACATACTGAGGACATACAAAACAACAATCAAATTCATCAACGAATTCATCAACGCAAGCGGATGAAGGCAGCATGACAGTTGTTATGTACCAAAAAGACTACAAGAACAAAATGAACAAGATGCTCGAAGACAAAAACACATGCAAAATAATACGGGGAAATCCTACACAAAAACTCCAAAAGAAAAACAACAACATTATCAACGAACTCTTCAAAGATAACTACATCGATAGAACACAGAAACTACACCTAATATGCCATGGTGCCACAGTTCCACGACTGTATGGATTACCAAAAATCCACAATAACAATTTACCACTAAGACCGATATCGTCGTCAATTAATGTTAAAGATGGCAAAACACATTGGTAAAATACGCACAAATATTATATCCAGAGACCACAATATAAGAAACTCATACGAATTTAAAAAAAAACTCAACGATGTTCAGTTAGACGATGATGATATCATGGTATCCTTCGATGTTGTATCGCTCTTTACTAATATACCAATCCACCTTGGTATAAAAAACATAATGACAAAATGGGACATCATAACAAAACACAATAAAATACCAAAAAGACGATTTTTGGATATCCTACAGTTCCGCTTACGAGACAATAACTACTTTAAATACGAGGACAGATACTACAGCCAAACATTTGGAATGCGCATGGGAAACCCCCTTTCCCCTTCAATAGCCGACATTGTACTGGACTGCTTACTTGACACGACAATAGAAGATTTAAAAAAAGAAAAAATTCACATAAAGGGATTGTGCAAGTACGTTGATGACATTTTCGCGATAGTTAAGCCACACCACACCGAAAAAATACTGAACACATTCAACAGCTACCACAAAAATTTACAATTTACAGTAGAAATAGAACAGAACAATAACCTTGCATTCTTAGACGTAAAAATTTACAGAAAATCTAACCAAATCAGTACAGATTAGTACTCAAAACCGACAGCATCAGGACGAATGATCAACTTTCACTCCACGCAGCCCCTGAGACAGAAAATAAATACAGCCACTAACCTCATCAAAAAAATACTCACCATCAGCGACAAGGAATACCATGCCTACAACATACGGAAAATACAAACAATGCTCACGAGAAACAGTTTTCCAGGAAAAATCATTCGGAACTTGATCAACGACTACTACACCATATCCCAGCAAAATCTCACACCAACCGCAGATCAGCAATCTGGTAATGTCAAAGAATTTCACAGCATCACATATATACCAACAATAACGGACAACAAACAACTGAAGACAATAACACAAGATGAGAACATTACATTCGCTCATAAATCCAACACAACCCTCACAAAATTATTCACTAACACAAAACACCTATAGAGAAGCAAGAGCTATAAGAGAATTGCAGCGGAGTAATGCTAAGAAGTATACATAGGAACGACTAAGGAGGTGTTCATACGTCAGTCAAATGATTGAATCAATCAAAATTTGTTGCTTTCCTATGTAAAAAAAAAATGACCTTTATCTCTGAGTGAAAATGAACTCCAAAATCTTCTCTCTATAGTCAAAATTTTGATTGAGCTCCAGACCTGTATTATTTTACTTGTCTGCTTCTTAGTAGGCAATTATATTAAGAAAAGTAGTTAACTGGAAGCAAAGGTAGTTTTTTAAAGTGAAAAAGAGGTGTAGTTTCTTCAGTTCCTGCCATAATTTCATTAATTCTTTTGTTTTTTTATGACTTGCATCCGATGGTCATTCAAATAGGTATAATTTCCGGCGTATTGATTTCCTAATGTGATCAGCTTTAATCCTAAAAGATCAACTATATTTCCGCTATTGATTTCTATTTTGTAAAATTATTATGCACACAAAACAACTTAAAAGAAACACCCAAATAAAGTGATACACACAGCACGATATGAATTCTCAAAATAGTAGTTAGCAGAAAAGTAACAAATGCCTGCGTCGGTGCTTCAATCAAAAAATCGTGTGTGAGCAAGCGTCAATCAAAATTTTCAGAGAGAGTTAAAGAGAGTAAAAAATTGCAATATACTTCAATCATATGACTGATGTGTGAACACCTACTAACGCTGCGTCTACACCAGACAATTGTCATAATTATTTCATAATCTGTATTAGTTGTCAAATTATTGTCAGCTGCAAGGAAATTGTCTGATTATGACGTAGGTGGGCAAGACAACTGCAAGACAATAAATGACATTTGTTTCGTTATTGGACGTTTCCTTTGAAAGTGAATAGAAAAAAGAAAAAGAATATTAAAGCGCTGTTTTTGGTTTGCATATATGTTTTTCGATGCGAAAGTTGTGAGATCAAAAAGTATGGTTTTACGCACAAAATTTAATTTTTTTTCGACAAGCAGCAGAAGTGCAGCGTTAATTTTTGTTAACATCCTCCAAGTGCCAAAACCAGCAACACAGGATGTGCAACGCATTTTTCTTGCTCCTTATGTTACACTAGCTTCTGTTACTGGTGGTGGCACTTCGAGGATGTTAACAAAAATTACACTGCACTATTAAATTGTTAAACACTTATTAAATTGTTATATAATCAAACACTTATTAGCATAACTTACTTATGCTGCTGGTGGTGGCAATTGGAGAACGTTGGCCAGCGAAAGAAACAGGAAATTTGCGCTGCGCTGATTTGTACTGGTGGTGATGGCACTTGGAGGACGTTGGCCAGCGAAAGAAGCAAGAAATTTGCGTTGCACTTGCTTCTGTTGCTGGTGGTGGCACTTGGAGGATGTTAACAAAAATGTTTAAGAAAAATTTAACTAATGCATCGGGAGATCGTTAGCCAACAAAACAATTAAATTTTGTGCGGAAACTTAACTTTCACACTGCTCTTCTGTTTCAAAGTGCTTTTTTTTAGTTTTTTAACATTTCTCAGCATTTTTTCCAAGGAAACGTCAAAAACTGTCAGCATACGTCAAATCGTTGTCAGCTCAATTGTCTGCCTGACAATACAGACAATTGAGCTGCCGACTGAGAAAATGTGAGTGTGTTGGTAAAAAATGTGTGAGTGTATTGGGATTGTTAAGACAAATTGTCTGGTGTAGACGCTGGGTAAGAGACCACTTAGAACGAGAGTTCTTGAGCATCAAGCAGACATCAGGCACAAGCGTATTACGACAGCGTTAGCAGAACACATGATCGAGAGCAGACACACAGCTGACTTGAACGGAGTGAAAATACTGGACATCGAACAGAAGACAAACAAACGTTTCACTCTAGAGAGCCTACGCATACAGCAAAAGACTATGACGACGATGAACTCACGGGAAGACAAAGATAATATAAGCGCGAACTACGGTCTTGTTCTAAACCAGTGTTGACAAGTGGTGCAGCAGCAAACACAACAAATTAACGATTAGAATTTTAATTTCTAAAATAAAATAATTATTTTATTGTTTCATGTTCCAGGTTCAATGTTTTAAGTTTTAATTTTACATTCACCATGTAAGTTAATTCATTATAGTAAAATTTAGTCTGGTTTAGCTATTATTTATTTATTTGACAAACAATCAACGAAACGTTGAAAAAAATGATGGATTAAGTTTTTAATTTAATTGCATTCAAAAGAATTGATCAGTAAAGCCTACTCAAGCAATTGAAAACAACAAATATATACAATTTCAACCTGATCTACAAAAACCACAATAAAAAGTTTTTTGTTTTAAATAATCCGCAAATCTAAAATATATCGATCAAGTTTTTTAAGTAATATCCAGACGGACATAAGTCGGAACCTCGTAAGTCAATAAGTAGTCTGTTCTTAAAAGCAGTAACCTAGTAAGTCATTTGCAAGATTTTTAAAATATATGTATAAATAATTTTGTTTCGTTTTATTTATCTATAAGTCCTCTAAGACCACTTTTAACATAATAAAAAAACAGATTACAATTTTTATATTCCTCTAAGGAAAAAAAAAGTTTTTTGCTTCTCCTGAAAACCTAGATTTTTTGACTTACGAGGTTAAGTCAGATACCAGTCGATATGTCTTATAAATCAACTCGTGCTCGAAAATAAACTGCAATCGGCCCAGAAGTAAATATTAATAATTTCAGAAAAAATGGGCATTTATAAATTTCGGCCACGCCCAATTTTAGTCCATTTTCCGATAGTAACTATTCGAACTAAATTACCAAAATTAAGTCTAATACGACCAAAATCGTATGAAATATAGCATTTTTATTGCTTTGTAAAAATTGAAATTTGTGGGTAAAGGAGGAGCGGTCAAAGGACAGCTAGGTGAATATCCGACCCCTTCCCCCTTTATAACAATTTTTTTCTTGTTTTGATCCCATAAGTACAAAAACTATAAAATTATTTTCTCCAGATAGCTTTTTCTAGACGCAACTCTGTTTACTAGTTAAAAATAGGACGAAAATCTCTTTTGGAAAATTTTTTTTTGTTTTTACCTGTGATATTCCGGAAAATTGCTGGTCGAGATCTCGGCTGCTGGGATAATTAGAGCAACAAGTATTATAAAAAACAATAGAATAAATGGTTATTAAATTTCATTATGGAAATGCGTTAGTTATGATAAGTAAATATGAGAGAAAATGCTACAGGTAAATAAAATAATTGAGAAATTTAGTTGTTTAATTATTAATTTTCATTATTTGAATTTTAAAATCGATTGGTCAAACAACATTATTCTCAAATTTTGTGGTAGGGTCTTCTTTTGAAACTTCCTCATAGTTAGGCAGAGGTTAGCACAAAACGTTGCTTTAATTATCAAACTGTTTTCCGCTGTCGTCATATCTCCAAGTTTCAATTATTTCCAAAATTTCAATTGCACTTATACAGGGTGTCCCGCAATTGAGTGCAACTATTTACGGAGCTGAAAGGTTATGCCGAGCTGAGCAAAAAATTGTATGGGAGGGGGGTCTATTTTCAAATCTTTAGGAGCTTTCTAGCAGAAATGAAATTGAAATTTGTTTTTTAAATCAATTTTAAAACTTATTCAATTTCCTTTTCAATGACACAAAAAACATTAACATATCTTAAAAAATGAAAAAGTTGGCTTTACAAAAAAAATTATGAAAACTTTCTGGAACCAGTAGATCATCGGCATAACACAAGAAGACGGGCAGAAGGCAGATTTAAAATACCGAGATTCAACAATAAACACGGAAAGAGCACCCTAAACGTACAACTAGCAAGCACCTACAACTCAATGCCAGTAGAGATTATGAGTATTCGAAATAAATTTAAACTCAAGTCTTTAGTTAAAAAATATTTGATTAAATCGCAATGAAGCGAACAATAATGTACTCAAAACGTAGAAGATAAAATGAAATGTAAAATTTAAAATAATGTATTTATTTACTTCTGCATATTTTTATATCCTGCATACAAGCCTTAGGCTTCGCGGGAGAAATTAGCAATTGTATTTCCTTTCTATTTATATCTCAATAAAAAAATAAAAAAAAAAAAAAAAAAAAAAAAAAAAATCAAATCAACTCAACTCAACTCAATTCAATTCAATTTAACTCAACTCAACTCAACTCAACTCAACTCAACTCAACTCAACTCAACTCAACTCAACTCAACTCAACTCAACTCAACTCAACTCAACTCAACTAAACTCAACTCAATTCAACTCAACTCAACTCAACTCAACTCAACTTAACTTCATAAGGGAAGTATCAACTCTCGAAAAGTAAATAAATTAATTAAACAAGCTAACTGGAGCGATATTGTAAACGAATACCAAAGCTGTGGTATTAATTATGAAAATATGCACAATAAATTTACAGAAATATATAATAAATCTAAACAAAACAAAAAAATATGTAAAAAAAGAAACGATTACCCGTGGTTAAGTGAACAAATATTAAGCTATTGCCAAGAGAGGGACAAACTTTACCAAAGATACAGAAAAAGCAAAAACAATTTAAACAAAGAAAAAGAATACAAAACATTTAATAATAAACTAAACCAAATTATAATATACGCTAAAAATGATTACCGTAGAAAAGAATTTATAAAAAACAGACACAACATAAGAGGTACCTGGCAATTAATTAACGAAATAATTGGTAAAAAAGTTGATAACGTCGACGAAATAATCAAGAAAAACTTTAAAAATGAAAATGTTATAACAGTGACTAATAACTTTGCGATTAATTTCAAACAAAATGTAGAAAACATAATGCATGATTGTGCTATTAAAACACTTAATACTACAGAAACAGTTACACAAAATACAATTTTTATAGAAAAAACAAACGAACTAGAAATTCTTAATATTCTAAGCACGCTAAACTTACGTAAAGGAGCAGGAGCAGATGGAATTCGTCCAAGAGACATAAGATCTAACGCTGAACACCTAGCACCTGCAATAACGTCTTTGATAAACACAAGTCTCAACGAGTGCACTATACCGAAACTCCTGAAAACATCACTGGTAAGGCCGATATACAAAAGTGGCACTAAGAACGACTATAACAATTACAGGCCCATATCTATTTTACCGGTAGTAGAAAAAGTCCTTGAAGAGATTATGGTTAGAAGACTAAATGATTTTCTAATTAAGTATAAAATAATTAATAAAAACCAATATGGCTTCCAAAAAGGCAAAAATATCAATAAATTGCTTGGTCATTTTTCAACCCACGTCAACAAATGCTTAGACCAAAATATTCATTGCCTAGCGCTCTTTATTGACTTCAGCAAAGCATTTGATACGCTTTCACATACAAATCTAATAAGCATGTTAGAAAAAAAATGGAATCCGTGGCCTATGTCTTAACTGGTTTAGAAACTACTTAGAGTGTAGATCATATCGTGTCAAAATTGATGGAAATCTAAGCAAGGAAACAACTCTAAATGCTGGTGTACCGCAAGGATCTAAACTAGGTCCAATTTTATACCTTATATACGCAAATGAAATGCTGAATCAGTTGAAGAAAAGTATTACCTTTGCTTACGCTGACGATACTGCCATAGTAGTTTCTCATGAGGTTCTACCAACAGCCGTACAAATTATGCAATCAGAACTCGACGTTATATCTAGATGGTGTCATGATAACGGCCTAATAATCAATGCCACTAAAACCAAACTGATGCATATCAAGCTACCGCACATACCCAAATCTATTATAACGGTCAAGTTCCACGATACAGATTGTCTTCATAGAAACAAAGCTCGACAAACCCTTAATTCCGATGAATGCGAAACTTATATTGACCAAGTAGACACCTATAAATATCTAGGCGTCATTGTTGATCAACATTTTAAATGGAAAGAGCATATAATAGCACTCAACAAAAAACTACGTAAAGCATCATTTGTTTTATATCACCTTAATAATTGCGCTCCACTAACAGTAACAAAACAAGCATATTTTTCGTTAGCAGAATCCTACCTTCGACACGGAATAACAGCATATGGAAACGCGACATACTGCAAGATCTTACAACAAACACAAAACAGACTCATCAAAATTTTAATGAAAAATATAGCAACCAACACAAATAATACCCAAATCCAAACCCCAAACAACGCTATTATCGAATACTCACAAAACAACAACAGTTCTGATAAATTAAAACTCTTTTGTAAACAGCACAACATTTTTCACAATGAATTTCATAATGAAAACTTTCTGGAACCAGTAGATCATCGGCATAACACAAGAAGACGGGCAGAAGGCAGATTTAAAATACCGAGATTCAACAATAAACACGGAAAGAGCACCCTAAACGTACAACTAGCAAGCACCTACAACTCAATGCCAGTAGAGATTATGAGTATTCGAAATAAATTTAAACTCAAGTCTTTAGTTAAAAAATATTTGATTAAATCGCAATGAAGCGAACAATAATGTACTCAAAACGTAGAAGATAAAATGAAATGTAAAATTTAAAATAATGTATTTATTTACTTCTGCATATTTTTATATCCTGCATACAAGCCTTAGGCTTCGCGGGAGAAATTAGCAATTGTATTTCCTTTCTATTTATATCTCAATAAAAAAAAAAAAAAAAAAAAAAAAAAAGTTTATCAGTTTAATTGTGCCGTCAATAAATAAGTTGAATTTGTAAAATTAAAATAGTTGTTGTTTGATATAAAAGTCTGGAACTCGAAGTTGAGAGTTTCAGCAAAGGTATTTTTTTAGTGCATCCTGGAAGGAATGCAGTAACTTTATTGTTATTGTTATTGTTATTGTTATTGTTATTGTTATTGTTATTGTTATTGTTATTGTTATTGTTATTGTTATTGTTATTGTTATTGTTATTGTTATTGTTATTGTTATTGTTATTGTTATTGTTATTGTTATTGTTATTGTTATTGTTATTGTTATTGTTATTGTTATTGTTATTGTTATTGTTATTGTTATTGTTATTGTTATTGTTATTGTTATTGTTATTGTTATTGTTATTGTTATTGTTATTGTTATTGTTATTGTTATTGTTATTGTTATTGTTATTGTTATTGTTATTGTTATTGTTATTGTTATTGTTATTGTTATTGTTATTGTTATTGTTATTATAATCATCAAGTTTATCATGAGTGTGGAATAAGCACTTAATTTAAATAAAAAAAAAACAGCTTGAGAACGATATTTTCTAGCTATTCGATAACGATTTTGTTCTTTGTTAACAAGGAATTGAAAAAAGTATGTAAAATCAACAAATTTTCTTTGTTTTTTTGAGAGTTAGCTTCATTGTTTTAAAGACAAAGTCTGAAAAAAATTCTAAAGAATGGTTTCTTCAAAATCGTATTTGTATACGAAGAATAAGAAAATTGTGTGGAGTGCCAACATTGAATAGTCCGCCGCAGCAGCGCTTTTTTTTAGACCCTGCCAACGTATAAGTTTTTCTTTTTATATATTAAGTGCAATCAAGTGTCAGTTGCGTCAAGTGCAGTGTTTTCTTTTTGTTATATAAAAGCATTTCCAAGAACTGCAGGGTGTGCAGTGACCTTTGAAAAATGCTAGCAAATATAACCTCAAATGAAGAAGCATGTAAAAAAAAACGTGAATAAAGAAAGTTTGATCAAATTTTTTTTTTTGGTGTCATTTCAGTCTTCACAAACTTTCACAAAGAAAGTTTTTCAGTTGAATTCATTTTTCTTTTCGGCTGTCACCTCTCTGCAGGCAATGGCAAACCTCAGTGAGTAAAATCTGCCATGAAAAGCTTCTTGAGAACATAAGCCGTTCGGAGTCGGCATTAAACTTATTGGTCCAGTTCTCGATCATTTGTGTTCAAACATTCCACAACACAATTGATCGTAAGGAGCTCCGTCAAAGTCCTTTTATGGGCTGAAATTGGCCATTTGGTTTTTTTTTTCATTTGAGTAAATAATAATTTCAGTAATAATTTAAATAGCAATTTGAATGTTACAATTAAAAAGGTATGTACTTAAAATCAAGGTCCTAAGCCTTTGGTTTAAAGTATATTTTTTTGGGAATCTAACATTCTGCGTCTTGCCTAACGAATAAAAGTCTTTGTGTCAAAGTACATTTTCTTTACTTTTACGACTTTTCCATGCTTTTGTAAAGACGTACGTCCTTGCCACAAAAATTTATGTTTTTGATTTAAAGTATATTGTTCTTGGGAATCTAACAATATTTGTATCTTTGCCGTAACAATGTTTTGTCTAACCAATAAAAGTCGTTGTGGCAAAGTGCAATTTCTTTGGTTTTAAAATTTTTTCCCTGGGTGTTGATGTAGGAATTATATGTGAAGAATAATGTGTAATGTGTTCAGGTTTCAAAAAGTCAATCGAAATTGTTTGAAGGCATAATATACTTGCAACAACTAAAAAAAAGCAGCTTCTAATCAAACAATTTTTTTGAATACAAGGAGCTTTAATTTTTTTCGAATTTATACAGCTTATTGTACGTAAAAAGTTCTTTTAAAAAAATCACTTTTTAAGGCTTTTATATAGAGGGCGGTGAAAATGACATAAAAAAAAGACATTCAAAACTTTTCGATGGATATGACCTTTCCCATGTAAAAAAAAACGAAATGGCCATTTCAGCCCTTGAAAGGACTTTGATCTAGCTTCTTATGATCAATTGTATTGTGTGTGTTGTGAAATGATTGAACACAAATGATTGAGAACTGGACCTACATGTTTTATGCCTACTCGGAAGGGCTTATGTTCTCAAGAAACTTTTCATGGCAGTTTTTACTCTCTGAGGTTTGCCATTGTCGGCAGAGATGAGACGGTAGAGCAGAAAAATTAATTCAATTGAAAAAACTTTGTGTGTCAGGTGAGATTCAAACCAGGTTTCTCTGGCGTATAGGCCACACAATTTACCCACTGGGCCACGGCCGCCACTCCCTTTCGTTTCAGTGTATCTAAATCAAAAAAATTAAGAGTCATTTTAAAGAACTGACTTAATTTGGCATCCCCCTAACGTGAGACCACGGGGTTTTTTCAAAATTATGGCGAAAGTTAGAGTAAAAAGTTAAAAAAAGAGATAGTCTTTTGCCCGCTTTTTTGTCTATAAAAAAAACAAAAAATATCAGGTACTTAAATTTAGAGGTGATGCTTAAAGGACATAATTTGGAACAAAATGCAAGATTCACTGAAATTGAACCATTAGATTTCGAGTTATCTATCGAATCGTTTAAAAAAAACAAGTTTCGAGGAAATCGCGTAAAAAGGATTTGTTTTTCGAAATTATATTTTCAAAAATTATCGGTTGATTAACTTACTATTATTTAATCTGCAATGCCAGGTATCGATTTAAAACTATGTATGTATATTCTAGAAACTATAAAAACACATTAACAGATCGATTCTGTCGCGGTAACGTTAATCTTATTACCGAGGAAACTCACCTTTTGGTAACATTTACATCCTTTTGGTATTCTACAAGCAAGCGTTACCAGTGAATATTGTTACCATCTCCTTAGGTGGTAACAAGCAAAACAGTCAGATGCAGGGAAGGAGTGTTATTTGTTCTTAAACGAGCTTACGGCTTTTGAAAGCGCTACCGAGTGTACAGAATACCGAATACTAAGACCGGTAACAAATTTCGGTAACAAGATTACTATTACCGGTAACGCGCAGAATAGATCTGCAAGCAAACAAAAAAAATGTTCTTTCTTGAAAAACATACATGTTAATTGTATTACTTTCTCAATTTTAAATGTGTTTTTATGTTTTGAAATTACTTCAAATGGTGTTTGTAGTCCTAATGATCTTTTCATTTTCACAAATACGTACTCACATGTGCCATGTGCATTTGGTACAAGACTATTTTCCATGTTGTGGTGAACAACTTTAGTTCGTACATGTGAAAAATGTTTTCTTAGCATTTGAAGAGCTTGATAATACAGATCGTTATTGTTATTGTTAAATACAAGTATTTCTCCATGTAATCGAAGGATTTCACCCTAAACCAATTCTGCAGGGGAGCATTTGAGATATTCTTTAATGGCTTTACGAATACCAACACGAATCAATGGTAAAAGTTCTGACCAATGTGTCAAATTTTCTGATGTAAGAATTGAAGATTTAAGTTGTCGATAAAACCGTTCTATCATGCCATTACCTTGAGGATGATATGCTCCTTGATCAACGGTAATTTTCAGCCAAAACGTGGAACGTAATTGTGTGCAAAGGTGTATGCTATTGTATGAGTAGAAATGTCTTTAAGAGGATAAACTTCAGGCCAGCGTGTATGTCTATCAATTATGGTTAATAAGTATCGGTGATTGTTTGAAACTGGTAAAGTTCCCACTAGATCCATATGTATGTGTTCAAATCTGCCTGTAGGAATATCAATTTTCTGAAAAGAAGTCTTTGTTTAAATATTAGCTTTAGATTTTTGACATTTAATGCAACTGTATTTTTTTTTTTTATTAAGAAGTATTTTTGTTTTTTGGATTAAGCGTCTGGTCGTTCGATCTCCAGGATGTGAAAGTGAGTGCATTTTGTCGAATATGATTTTTTCATTGAATTTGGAGCATAAGGTCGCTGAGAATCACCTGAAATGTCACACTATATTTTCGAATTTATAATTGGAATATGTATTTCTTTTATGTTGCATTTGGAATTTGTAGTTAAAAGCAAAGATTTAAGTGTTATGTCTGATTGTTGTTCTTTGTAAAGTGTTGAAAAATTTATATCTTGTGATAATGCAAAAATGTTTTGTTTTCCTGTTATGTATTGAATCGTTCGTGAATTGTACTATGTATTCTAAGTGTCGTGTTTGCCTAGGTGATCTGTCTGTTTTTGAATTTAAAACGTATGTTAATGTATGTGATCTGTGAAGAAATTAAAATTTCTTCCTTCTAGAAAATGGTCAAAATGTTTGATTGCTTGATAAATGCTTAAGAGTTCTCGGTCGAATGTTGAGTATTCGGTTTCTACTGTACTTAATTTTTTTGAAAAATATGCAATAGGTACCCAAGAGTTGTCAACGGATTGTTGTAAAAGAGCTCCAACAGCACGGGTTGATACGTCGACAGCTAGTGATATTTGAGAATTTTTATTAAAATAAGTATCTTAAGTCTTTTGAGAAAAAACATCGCATTTTTCGAATGCGGCTATAGAATTATCGGTCCAATTGTTCAGATAGTTTTGCTTTTGATTGCAGATGTAAGCATATTGTGCAGTGGACTGAGTTCTGCTGCTAACATTGGGATATATGAGCTGCTCAGAGCACAAGTGGCGTAAGTCCACTTTTAGTAGTTTTGAGAAAATGGAATAACGAACGACGAACGAAAATGGCCATCTCAGCCCTTGAAAGGACCTTGACCGAGCTTCTTATGTGTGTGATGTGAAATGTTTGCACACAAATGATCGAGAACTGGACCTACATGTTTTATGCCGACTCCGAACGGCTTATGTTCTCAAGAAGCTTTCCTTGGCAGTTTTTACTCCCTGAGGTTTGCCATTGTCTGCAGAGAGGTGACGGCCGAACAGAAAAATTAATTCAATTGAAAAAATTTTCTGTGTCAGATGGAGGATGAAGGAGAAAACGGAATATTTAGAAAAATTCTTATTAGAAATTCTATGTATAAAGAACTCAGTTTTGCTTACAAGCTATGTCAAGAGAATAAAATGAGCTATTCATATCGTAACAAATTAACTTAATTATACAAAAAAATAATGAAGAATTTTGCATACTAAACTGAACATATTTTTGAAATTTCTTATTTCCGCTGTAGAAATATAATTCGAGATATTTTTAAGAATGTTTTGATGAGAAATGATAGCATTTACTTTCAGAAGTCGAACAAACCTTTCTAGTAGTGATTATCTTTATTATTAAGGGAGATATAAAATGAATGGATTTACGCCACTTGTCCTCTGAACCTTTTTTGAAATTTTTAATTTCCGCTGTAGAAATATAATTCGAGATATTTTTAAAAATGTTTTGATGAGGAATGATAGCATTTACTTCCAGAAGTCGAACAAAACTTTCTGCTAGTGATAATCTTTATTATTAAGGGAGATATAAAATGAATGGACTTACGCCACTTCTCCTCTTAACTTTTTTTGAAATTTTTCATTTCCGCTGTAGAAATATAATTCGAGATATTTTTAAGAATGTTTTGATGAGAAATGATAGCATTTACTTCCAGAAGTCGAACAAAACTTTCTGCTAGTGATTATCTTCATTATTAAGGGAGATATAAAATGAATGGACTTACGCCACTTCTCCTCTGAACTTTTTTTGAAATTTCTCATTTCCGCTGTAGAAATATAATTCGAGATATTTTTAAGAATGTTTTGATGAGAAATGATAGCATTTACTTCCAGAAGTCGAACAAAACTTTCTGCTAGTGATTATCTTCATTATTAAGGGAGATATAAAATGAATGGACTTACGCCACTTGTCCTCTGAAAAAATTATATAATTTGTCAAAACAATAACCAAGTATTGCATTTTATTCAGAGATTACATAAGCTAGGAGTTTCTAACCCGGATAGCTCAATTTCCTTAAAAAATGGACTTACGCGACTTGTGCTCTGAGCAGCTCATATCTATGATAATAATTAATGCTGCGTCTACACCAGACAATTGTCATAAATATTTCATAATCGGTATTAGTTGTCAAATTATTGTCAGCTGCAAGGAAATTGTATGATTATAACGTAGGGGGGGCAAGACAATTGCAAGACAATAAATGACATTTGTTTCGTTATTGGATGTGTCATTTGAAAGTAGAAAAAAAAATAGAAAAAAATAAAAAAACGTAGTTTTTGGTTATGAAAGTTAGAAAAAATTAAAAGAAAAAAAAAATTATTTTATTTCCTTTAGCTATTATTCCTTAGCTTTTACTAACTGGTATTTTTTAGCTTTTTTTTTAGCTCTTAATTTATTTTGTAGCTCTTTTAGCTTTTAAAGGTTTTTTTTAGCTCTTTTTGTAAAAAATTGTTGGCAACACTGGGTGTGTAATGTATGTACTATACAAATTAGCACCCTCGACTAATATTTTACTTTTATATATTTTTGTGGTCCGTGCTCCTGGCAGGATTGCCAATTTAGTGGTTTAACTAAATAAGTATTTTTTTTTTATTTTATTTAGCATTAACACTCATATATATTACACTCATATCTATCTTTAAGATAGATTTTTTTAATATCGTTTGAAGTTCAAACAAATTTTTAATTTTTTTTTTTAAATTTGAACACAAAATTTAAAACTATAAAAACAAAAAATCTAACAGAGTATAATAAGTGAAGTATAAACTATATAACTTAATAATAATTTAATATTACTACAGTATCTTTCCCAGTTATCAATCAGTTGAATAAAGGCACCTTCCCAGTTGATTTCGGACATTAAAGGTGGATATCCGCAAATCATTATTAGTTTATTTTTTATTGAATTGGTTTTGCTTTTTTTACGTGTTGGGCTTTAAACCCGACGCACAACCTATTTAAGGCTAGGTGACCCGCCGCTCAAATAAGTCGCCAAACTGACGGATGTCAGTTTGCTGTTGCCCAGGGAACACCACAAGGCGGTTTCAGTCGGCTTGGGACGATTTCGACATGAATAAATAATATGAAGGTTCGGTTCCTATTTCCTTCGATTGTTTATAAACAATTTGATTTTTATCAAAAATCGAGAGTCGTTGGCTAACTTGCGAAATTTCTACTCATAAGCTAATACTGGAGATATTCCTTAGAGTAACCATTAAAATTTTTCTTTTCCATTTTTACATAGGACGAAATAATTTGGATAATAAAATTCATTTTTCAATTCAAAAGCCTGCATGCTTTTGGATGTTTTTAATTTGATAACTTTTGATATTACTGCAGAATTTTTTTATGTTATTTCAACTTAAAGTAGTTTAAACAATTAAAGAAGGGTCCGAATTGTTTCCATATTTTTGGTTTTAATAAAAACTAACTAAACTTTAACGCGCCCAATAAGAAAAAAATCGTTTTACAAACTTTTTAATTTCAGGTTGCCATTAAAATTATTGATAAGTCCCAATTGGAAATTGAAAACTTGCAGAAAGTCTACCGTGAAGTGGAAATAATGAAGCGACTGAATCATCCCCACATCATTAAATTATATCAAGTAATATAGAATATTTAACACCAATTTAATATCAGCCATTTTACACAGCAGAATTTTTTGCAATAGGTTATGGAAACGAAAAATATGATATATATTGTTTCAGAATATGCGTGTCAAGGAGAAATTTTTGGTAAGTATCGAAGTATCTTATTAAGATAAGAAAACAGATTGCTTTAGGGACGGTATGCTTTTTAATATAAAAAAAACTATGTATATAATTACTAAGACGTATGCCCCGATTAGGTTACACATCGGTCACATATAGTTTCGGCGTATGTCCGTATTACTGAAAGTGTCCGGAATTCACAAATCAAAATAATTATGAAAGCAATTATATGTACAATGTTTATTTCAGCTTCAATCGTTAAATCCTTTTTATTAAAACAATTTTGTAAAGAAATTTTAAGAACTTAAGTAATAATAAATTAACATTGTTTCATAAAAATATTTTTATATACACATGTTATTATGACATAATATAATACATACATAGCGCCGTTACCATACGCACTACAATAATACAATGATTCACATTGAAAAAAAGAGTCAAATTGTAAGCTGGAATTTTTTTTTGTCCGAAGCGGTAGAATACTAAAAATGTCCGAAGTGTAGAGATGTCCTTATTACTGGGAAGTCCGGTATAGCCAGTATCCGGATAAGCGAGACTATACTGTACTTGAAATTTCAAATATACCCTCAAAATCGGAACACACACAGAGCAAAAGTTAGTAGTAAAACTAGAAAAAAGTTAAGATGATTTCTCTTTAGTTTTTACCCAAGAAGTAAGTCTTATTATTATAAAAGAAAACCTTCTTAATAAATTAAAGATGAAATCTTAGAAAAATAAGCGGAAGATCATCTTAATAAAATTAAGATGAAATCCTAGATCAATTAGCGGAAAATCTTCTTAATAAAATTAAGACGAAATCTGAGAGTAATAAGCGGAAATCTTCTTAAAAAAATTAAGATGAATTCTTCTGAATTAAATCAAGCAGAAATCATTTTCAAATTAGCCGAAATCTTAGTAAAATCGTGATGAAATCTATTAAGAATAAGATGAAATCTTCTAAATAAAATTAAGAAGGAAACTATTTAAGATTAGTCGAAATCTTTTTAATAAAATCAAGATGAAATCTATTAAAAATTAATATGAAATTGTCTGAATAAAATCAAGAAGAAATCTATTTAAAATTAGTCGAAGTCTTTTTAATAAAATCAAGATGAAATCTATTAAAAATAAGATAAAATCTTCTGAATAAAATCAAGGAGAAATCTATAAAAAATAAGTGAAAATCTTCTTAACAAAATCAACTTCTTATCCATTAAAAATGCATTTAAATAAAAACAGGGTTAAATTTATCGATAAAAAGGTTATTGCCAATATTTTTAGTAATAATATAGCAATGTTTTTAGCATATGATAATATATATACGGAAATGATATATAATATTACATCAGAGGCCAGCTCTGTACAATATAATAATGGCAATGAAAATATAGTTTACTAATTTAAAAACGCCAATATTTTTTTGGCCTTATGGCCAAAGAGATAGCCCATTACATAAAATATAAAAATGAAATGGTGGACCATTAAAAAATACCTGAATTTTGAATTCTGAATTTTTGAAAACGATTGCAAAAAACTATAAGAAACAGCACAACACAAGAAAACGAATGCATACAGTACGAAGCAGGCATGGCAGATTGAAGGTAACCTTTTTTTTCTTTGTTCACAAACTTTGAACGCGTTTATCTCGAAACCATGTTTTTCGTACTGGTTGCAGCACTAGCGGGTTAATTTTTTGACGATTTTTTTTTGTATTTTTTCAAACTTGATTCGCTATCGTATGACACAAGCTTTTTTTTTTTAAATTTTTTTTCGAGTTTTTATGAATTTTTAAAGTCAATATTTTTTCGAAAAAGCACACTTTCAAATTTGGAACATCACCAAAAATAGAAAAAAAATTTAAAAAAAGCTCGTGTCATACGATAACCAATTTTGTTAAGATTTAAAAAAGTACTTTTTTTCCAGATCGGACAATTTTTGCAACTCCCAGCGCTGCAGCCACGAGGCCCCGTTTTTTTCTCTGCCGCCAGTTTGGAGCTCTATAAAACCATGCTGGAGTGAAAAAAATATTTTTTTGAATTTTTTCTTGTAACTTGTTCAATACTCTACAATAAGAATAATACAATTACAAAAACAATAATTTTGGAAAAATGTTTGTTTTTGACTGAGTTATGAATTTTTAAAACAAGGTCTGTTTTCTCTGCCGCGAATGTCATGTCCCGCCTTAAAAGAGGAGGAAAATATTTCCAAAAAATTATTGTGGCTCTCTGATGAGCCACAAATGAAGTAAATGAAATATCACATACAAGTTCATTATTTTGAGGAGAATTCAAGTCTTTCGTATGTTTGTATAAATGTCTTTGAAATTTATAGAGGTTATGAAATATTAGCTTACAATTATCTGCATTACAAACAAATTTGTAAATACTTGGTACACCATGATGTTTTTTGAAATGGTCAATAGCAAAAAATAAAAAATTCTGATATTGTACTACAATCTGAACCTCCGTGGCTACATTGTCTGCTTTCTGTCACTGTACTGTACTATCGTCGGCTTGTGTGTTTTACTTACACGCTGCGTTTGCAAGAGGAAATCCAAAAGAAGATAGGTTACACAGTATTTCGAATCTGAAAAAATATATAGAGCACAATTTTAAAATTCATAAACATTTTAATGTATATTCTTATTTATTATTTATTTTTATTATTACTTATTTTTATTATTTATTCATGAACAACAAATGTTGAGTTTCGTACCATTTGAAATTTTTTCATTATACAGTTTGGGCAGCAGCATTTCTCGGCTTCCTTGTCCTTTAATTTCCTTTTGAAAGATAGGGACAATTTTTTTGAAAAAATCATCCAGCTTCATAAATATATTGTTTGCCTTTCCAGGGAACATAGAATAAAAATCAATTTCATAACAGAATGACGGATTTTATGAAACTTACTAATTCGTACCCGTTTGAGTCATTTAATCTGGGCCATTCATGCAGCAAATAAGTAAACGAGGTATCACTCGTTACTAACATTACATTAAACTAACAATTATTTAAGGATATTTTATTTTAAAAAGGAATATAACGATTTATATGATTATGATTCTCATCATAACCGTAAAGTTTTATTGAATTTTGGTAAATTTTTTTACAAAAACGTAATTTCGTTCTAACCACAAGGTTTGACAACCTCATTAAGTTGCGAATTTTCTTGAGAATTTTCATTTTGGAGTTTTAATTTTATGGCAGTTAGCCCAACGTGAAAATAATTTGACAGTGGGGTTTTTGCATCGACTTTTTGCCAAGAAATACGATTTTTTTTTTTAAAATTTATATTAATTTATTATTAATTAAATTTTATTGTTAGCTTAGTAAATTGTAAATTTGGAATTAAATAAAAAAAATTACCTACTATTCTTTAGGAAATATATCACAAATAGCACTCTTTCATTTCGGTGTAACTCATTTTACGGCCAGAACCGATGTAGGCATCAACAAAACAATGCCAATGTTAAGGTTTTCTGGCATTTAGTGTCTAAATAACCATGTTTGTCGTGGAAAGTTAAAACTGATTGGCCTTTAACCGTTGTGTCGATCGTAGAGCCCACGGGTACATTTGCAACTTTAATTTTCCTGTATCTTCCAAACGGTTAGTCCGATTGACCTGAAATTTCATGATATCCTCAACCATACACTTTTGCATCATGTGGAAAAGTTTCATCAAGATTGGAGCAGCAGTTCAGTCGATACAGCCCAAATTCAAGTTAGTGGAATGGCGTCGACTGCTGATGTACCTGGGTACTTGTATGAAAATTCATACAAATATATAGAAATAAATGGCAAAGTTCACTTTATATTGCTATATCTTCCAAATCTTGATGAAACTTCGTATCATAGCTTGGAAATATGTAATTGATATTGGTGTGAAATTTCAGGTCAATTGGACCAACCGTTTGGAAAATATAACCCAGTTACTAGAAAATGACCTAGCGTCAACAGCTGATGTTCTATGAAAATTCATACAAATATATAGAAATATTTAGTTTATTTTATGGAAATTTGTTTATTTATTTATAGAAAATCATTATAATGAAAGTAAAAAATATATTTTATGAATTTTAGCAGCATCTGAGGCATTGTGGATGATCCTTCGAGTGCTCTGCGCACACAGGCTTATTACAAATTGCACCATCCATTTTATTTTCACTTTTTATATATTTGCCGCACAAAATAAATTTTTAGGTCTTTACACTTCAAAAATCGCACATAAACTGACTTATGCATACAAAACTACTCAAAACGAAACCTGCGCAAAAAATCATGTTTCTGCCTGCAAAACTGGTTGTGCAAGGGTAGGTAGGCAAGATATTCCCAAATACCCTTTTGTTCCTGTTAGTAGACGTGTTTTCCTACACATTCCAAAAAAAAAATGTTTACATTGAACAAATATTTTATGAGTTATAATTATTCTGCGCAGGTACTAAAAATAGCACTATGAGCAAGAGGGGTTGATTTTCAGTTCAAATATAACGGAATTTTGCGAATGAAAATTCAATGTTAATTATTTTTCTTGGTAAAAAGGGATCAAATTACAAGGATTAAAAAAGAATTTGGAAATTGTTAAATTTTTATGGATTTTGGCAATTCCCATTTTTGGTAAAAATGGATTATTTAGGTACCAAATTTTTTTTTTCCCAAATTATGATAAAAGTTTTGTTAACTAGACAATATTTCCAATAAATAAAAAAAAAAAAACCAGAAAATTACAAGAATCCAGGTAGTAGTTAATATTTGTATATCAAAAGCAACTATCTGCCATACAAAACGTATGAAGTACCCGGGTACATCTACTGTCGATGTGGATAAAACCCAACAGCTGTTGACACAACGGTTAACCGTTGATTTTAAAAGGCTAACCACAGCATGGCGAGCACTCAGTGAGCAATCAAATTGAGAAGATATAGGTGTGAATTCTCTTGATTTCACAATATTCAAATAATGGGAAATTTTTTCCAGCCAATTAAATATCCGACTGTTTGTTGATTCGGTGTCTCCGTCTATTAAGTAGAATATTCTATAAAAAAACATTTTGGCACATATTGATGCTACCTAAAGTTACAATTGAAGTTTATATATTTCTTTTCTCCACTCCTTAAGACCAGCCTTGAATTTAATACGTTCTCCAAAATATTTGTTTCCTAACTTTTCAAACAGCTCCTCCATATCTTCCAATTCCATTTTTTTTTAAACAATGCATTACAATGCAAAAAAGCATTATTGTAAACTATCAAAACGTTTATTTTTAAAATAACTTCCTAAAATTTATTTATTTATTTATTTATTTATTTAGCCAAACAAGGCAATATACTTATTCTAACTTATTTTTCTAACAGGTTGTTGTTGTATTTATTTTTTTATTTTTTGTTTTCTCTCCTCTTTCCTTGTTTTAGGTGTAGAAGATATGCAATTCTCAGTGGGCGTAATCCGCCCACATGAATCGACACATTTTCAAAAACACGTCAAAAAGAAAAGACAAGAAGAAGAACGAAGGGGGAACTTATATACTAAGCTTACATACTAACAGATTTTATACACATAGTAAAAATATGTACTAATTTTTAATACTATGCTAAAATATTATTAAGATGGAAAGCTGAGTGGGAGAACAACTAAATTTTGTTTAGGTATGGGTGGTAGACGGCAATGTAAGAAGAGGCATTTGGATATGGGAGAATAGAGTTAATATTACAATGCGGTGTTTTACTTATTTAACATTCAAATTTTTGATTTACAATTTTTCTACAAATGCTAGATCAAGGAAATAGAAAAGGGGTCAGAATGGTAAAAAGGAATTGGAGAAGATTCTGAAGTAGTTATGTAAAGGAAAGTGATTTGGAAAGAGAACGCTTGAATCTGAATTTCGATATTGGCGGTGTATAATGCTCGCTGATATTATTAAATATTTTACAACATCTATTCAAGGGCTCGTTCAATGCGTAAATAGTGTTGCGATGCGATTCTTTTAACAATTTTGTATACCTTGTTCGCCTTATTGGTTCATTAAATAGTACCTTGCTCGAGATGTATTCGCTATCGATGTTACCAGTAATAACATCGAATGTAAAGCATGAGCAAAGTAATATTCTCCTTGATGACAGCGACATTAAATTGAGGATTTTAAGTCTACTCTCGTATGGTGGTAAATTTGTATAGTCACGAGGATCGTATAGGTCTCTCAGTGCAAAAAGCAAGAATTGTCTTTGAATAGATTCTAGCCTTTCACTATGCACTACAAAAGCTGGGTTCCAAATTATGCAACAGTATTCTAAGATTGGTCGTACTAATGTGCAGTATAAGGTTTTAGTTACCCAAAGGTTTTTGAATTCTTTTGCACGTCTTTTTATGAATCCGAGCATTTTGTTTGCCCTGGATATGATATGATCGTAGTGAAGGTTAAAGCGCATCTTACTATCAAGAATTATTCCAAGATCTGCTATGTGGTTGACCCTTTTAAGTTCTACCTTATTTAGCATGTATCTGCTATATGTGATTACGTTTTTACGGGCAAAACTTATAACGTAGCACTTATTTATATTTAAATAAAGTTTATTTTTACTACACCACTGTTCTAGAGAAAAAAGCTTATTCTGTAAGAATACTGAATCCACTTCTGATCTAATGTTATAGTATAATTTTAAGTCATCTGCATATAAGAGATGGGGGACATCATGCAAAACTTCAGATATGTCTGCAATAAATATGTTGAAGAGAAGTGGGCCAAGATGGCTACCTTGAGGTACACCCGACGAGACAACAATCTTTTTAGACAAAGTACCCTGAAATTTTACATATTGGGATCTTTCACAGAGATAAGACTTGAGCCATTTCAGCACAGTACCTGATATACCAAATTTTTCTAGTTTCTTAGCTAGGATTTCGTGATCAACACGATCAAAGGCTTTACTAAAATCTGTATAGACTGCATCTATTTGGTGGCCCTTTTCCATTTTAGTAAGAATGTCTGATGCCATGATTGCAAGATTTGTGGTTGTTGATCGTCCTTTACGAAAACCATGTTGCTGCTCGTTTAAACACGGATTAATTATGCTCGTGAGTTTGGAACATATAATTTTTTCAAATAGCTTTGGAATTGCTGACAATATTGCAATACCCCTATAATTTTCAACTGATCTCTTGTCGCCATTTTTATAAATTGGCGTAAGATGACAAGATTTCCAAAAAGTTGGGACCTGTATGCAAGGATTTGTTAAAAATCATATGTAACGGCGTAATTAATTGGTCTAAACATTGAACAAGTGAAATTGGTGGTATAAGGTCTGGACCTGGAGATTTATTTGAATCTAATTCTTTAATGGAATTGGTTATGTCACTCCATGTAATATTTATTTCACAAACCAATGTCGGTCTACTAGTTATACTGGCAAATGTAGGTTGATTTTGGGAAGTAGTTGAACAAAAGACTTCTTTAAAATGATCCGCAAAGAGATTACAAATTTCCTGTGAGTTATATGAAGTAACATTGCCTTTAAACATGAAGTTTGGGTATCCGGTCGATTTCCGTTTTACATTTACAAAATCGAAGAATTTTTTTGGGTCTTCAATAATCCTTTCTCCAATTAAATTGGTGTAAAGCCTATAAGCCTCTTCGGACTTAATGGAAAACTCCTTAGACAGCTCTTCGTATCTAACCTTTACCTCATCACTTACAATGACGCAATTTTTAATGACTCTGTAAAGTTTATTTCTTTGATTTCTCAAATTTCTAAGATTTGAATCAAGCCACGGTTCCGATAGTTTATTTTTTTCTTTATTTTTGGAACATGAGTATCAAATACAGAAAAGACTTTTTGATAGAAAGACGATACAGCATCGTCCAATTCTAGTGCAGACAAGTGGTTCCAGTCCAAACAATTTAAGTCATTTTTAATGTTATTGTAATCGGCATTGAGGAAATCGTATACAATAGAATTATTGAATGACTGTATAAAAGTTATGTTGTTGGTACATAACTCAGTAGTAAAAGCAGTATGGTGGAGGGTATTGGAAAATATGTGCTCAGCCTCACAGGTTGGACTAACCTTTACTTCGTCATATGAGTTAGTAAAAATCAAATCTAGCCAGCGATTGTTTCGGTTTGGAGCAGGAGCAACTTGCTGACAATCATTACTATTAAAAGTACTTAATAAATCGAAGTCGACCGCATTGGACAGGTTAATTGGAAGGAGATGGTTGTCATCATCATCGTGCACAAAAGTTATATTGGGACGGTTGAAGTCTCCAAAAATAATAATTCTATCATCTTCGTTTAACGCAGCTGTTTTTGACGTTATGATTTTACATAATTCATTGTAGGAATTGTGGGTTGAATTCGGAGGAATATAAATAACACCTATGTATACGGAAGCTTTTTGATCTAGCCTTATTTTGATTATTTTGTGCTCAAAGCATTTGGAGGAGCAGGTTACAATCAATTCACTAGATAAGGAGTTATGTGTGGCAATTAAGACACCGCCTCCTCGAGACAGGCCGCAGCTTGCATAGTTTCTGTCATTCCGGTATATTGTCCAGTTGCTATCTAGAATTTCTTCATTTTTGATAGCGTCATTCAACCACGTTTCCGTAAAGACAAAAACATTGAAATGACAAGATTTAGCTTCAACAAACAGTTTATTGAGTTTGCCCTTCATGCCACCACAATTGTGGTAGGATATATAAAAAGACGCAATTGAGGGTAGTGTATTTCGGGAGGCTGGATAATCGGACATTGCTTTAGGATGAGAGTTAGGGACAATAAAAATTTTTGAAGTTAGAACGAGCTCTTTGTAAATGCCATATATACTTTGAGCTAGTATGCGATGCAAATGCCGTGAGGTCGTTTTCAACATCAGTGGGTGAAATGTTGAGGCTTTCATGGAAGTTAATGAAAATTTTTTTCAGCTCGACAGGGTCGGTAGGAAGACCTTCTTGTTGGATGGATACCATAGCACTTGTTCTTGTTGTACCTTCAATACAGACTGAGTCAGACTTATTATGTAAATAAGACAGGTATAATCGAACATTATCATACAACCGACGGTCTCTTAGACGAGACATAACGAAACGACCTTCACTACTAACGTCAGCGAGATTTTTTGTGAGCTTCGCATTAGGTGGCAGAAGAGGATCCAGAAAGGCTGGTGTAGCATTAGAGAACGTTTGAGTATTAGTGCAAGTAATTAAGGGAGGAGGTGTGTTATTGGAGGGTGTGATTGCTGGTGAACGTGTTGCAGTAACAGGTTGTGTAGAAGTAGGCTTAGGTATGACTATTGCGGGCTGTGGGGTTGGATTTAGTGTATGGGAATGGACGAAATTAGGATATTTATATGAATAAGTTTTATTTTTTTCGTCGTTATTGAGGTTAAACGAAACACGTTTAACTTTAGGATAAGGGAGTTTCGACGATTGAGTAATAGGAAATTTAGAAGAAGATAACAGTTGAGAAGATAGTTTTGACTGTGGAGAAAACTTTGGGAATAAATTTGTTTTATATGACCAGTTTTGATCTTGAGCTGGCTTTGAGGGTGTTCTGGCAGGTGGGCTTATATTATTTTTATTACTATTAATATTAGTAGGCTTAATAGATTTAATCATAGGCTTAGTGATAAGCTTAATACTAGGTGCCTTAACTTCCGTTTTTGGTTTTTCCGTCCATTCAGTTATACGAATGTTTCCTTATTACTAACAAAATATGTCTGTCCTGCCTACTCACTACTTGTTTTCAGATTTTAAAATTGGACAAAAAAAAATGAAGTATCATACGGGCTTAAGGAAGTGGTATAGAAGTTGAATGTATAGTGTGTATAATATTACCTTTAAGTAATTCGGCTGAAGGGCTTTGTAGATCGCTAACAAAACAGTTGGCAAAAAAGCAGAAATGGAACTCTTTCAGAATCTAATCAAAAACTGCAAGAACTTAAATGAGTCTCTAGTGCCCAAAAAGTTAGGAGTAATTGCTAGTTCTGCTCGTGGTGTTATTGCTTTCCGCATCGGCGTATCGTTTTTCTGTAAGCGTTCGGAAACCTGATTTTTAAAATGAAATAATTTAATATTTACAAGTTGTAAGTTTTAATATATTACCAAGCTCAATAATTCCTCGAACTGGTCAATGTGCAATCGCGTGAAAGTGTAGAAATCTTTTCCATATTCCCATTGCAAGTCTTTTAAAAGATGCGCTTCTATGTCCATTTCTGTCCTTTTCATAAGAAGGGGCTTAACCCAACACTTTCTGACTATTCCTTGCTTTTGTTTTGTTTTTGAAGCGAAGCTTTTTACGACCAGTTCTGTGATTTGCTTGGAGTGAAATCTGAGAAATTTTCGACAGATTTTTTCTTAGAATTTTATATGGTTCTTTGTTTCTGTTTTTTTTACAACAAGACAATTTCATAACAAATATAAAAAAAACATTTTCTCCGCCTGCCGTGGGGACTCGAACCCGTAAGCCTTTGGTTGTAAGTTCAATCCTCTATCCATTGAGCCAAACACCTTTCTTATGCAGAAGCTTTGATTCAGTATTAAGTGCAAGTGAAGCTATGTTGCAGCACATCCAATAATCTATTAATGTGCTTGTGTGGTTTGGGTAGCTGCTTAGCCACTTGCTACAAGAGTTGATTAATAGATTTTTATGGTTTGGGTAGCTGCTAAACCACTTGCTACAAGAATCATCAATATTGCCACACTTTTATCACCCACTATTTGTATTTTTCCAAAGTCTATCACTTTTTGATATATTTATATGAAAATTATTGCATTATAATTCCAATTTTAAAAATTTTATTATACTTAATTTTTTTTTATTATAACATTTATTTTATTAAAGTACTGTTTTAATAACATTATATGAGAAATATTTGCAATAAAACTAATTCAGCGTGAAACTTACTTTAGGGTATATTTCTTAAGATTTGCTTTGTTGTAGGTCTTCAGTCGAATTTTTTCTTAAGAAGAAAATTATAGTCCAACGTTTTTTATAATTCAGCACTCATTTTAGACTCAACCTACCACTATTTAAAATTTGCAAGTGACAACACTGGTCATCACCTCGATTTGTTAACGCCATCTGTTAACAACTGTTAACCTAGCTGCAGTTATATATTTGATATTGAATCAACATTAAAATTTAACAGTGGTGTTTGGATCGGTGGAAAGAGTATAGCGCTATAAATCAATGGGTCATGGGATCAATTTTCACGGTGGGCAAAGGAATACTTTTTTTATGTGAATGCGTTTGCGTTGTTGTTGGTACATGCTTTTGTTTTGTTTTTGCACAGTGCGAAGGAAAAATTAACAATTTCCCACAAGTGCGTTGAAATAACAATGAGTGTAACATGTAATAAAATAATAATGAAATGTACTAAAATTTACTTGTGTGAATATTAACGTGTGTTTTTTTTTTACTTTATTTGATGTTATTTTAAATTTATGAATTTAAGCTAATTAAAAAAAAACATTAAATTATCAAATCCATGAAACTGTGAAAGAGCTTTGCTTCTCTCGTGTGTCCAACGACGCACCTGTGTTTTCTTCTTTTTTTAATTTTTTTAGTTCTCGCAAAACTAAGAGTTTTGCCAATTTATGCCCTGTTTAGGTAAAACGAAGCCTTCGTGACAAGATTCGTTCGTTTTCCGACGTGATCGTCCAAAATTGGGTCTTTGTATTTTTTTCTTGCGTGATCGCCCAACATTACGTTGCTTACGTTTCTCAAATACTCAACGTGAGTACTTGTCAAAAACCTTATTACCAGATTGTAAAATCTGAGCATTTAACGTAAAACTGGCAAAAATCTTGAGAATTGTATGCTTATTACTGACATTTTTTAATAGGTGGCAATACTTTTTGCATCAGCAGTTTTGATTGTTGACTTTTGGAGGAAATTTAACTGTTTTTAAATTGATTGGGAAGTTTGAGACAATTTAAGCAAAAAATGTTTTCGGCAATTGCCTTCTACAATTTTAATGAGGACACAAGTGATAGTGATAGTTATTGTTTTCTTTGTACTAAGAAGATTAGAATTGATAATTTTTTCTTAAATATACCAAATTTACGTTTTTGTAGCAGAAACTTCCATTTTCAGAACGATTTGCTCTCGTCAAATTTTGACGTTTCGTTCGGATTTTTTTTCTCACAAAGACCCAACTTTACACTGAGGTTACGTCTTCGCTCGTTACTGAGTCAGCTGTGTTCGTTTGTCACTGACATTCTTCATACATGAATTCAAAACAGCTGATTTTCGCCTGTTTGACGATGCGTTCGTGAAATACACGCATCGTTTGTTTTACCTAAACAGGGCATTAATTTTCAAAGACATTTTCATATTTTAAAATTGGAAAATGAAGCAATATTTATAAACACAACAGAAAAAAAATGTCAAATACTGTTTGGTTAATTGTCTGGACGCCTACGTCAGAGACAGTAAATTGACACGATTTTGACATTTAGGGTGTGCAATTGAACTTAATTGCTACCTAAACTAAATTAAGGCAAAGCAGTTAAGGTTTATTAAGGCTAATTACAAATAGGTTAAAGGTTAAGAAATGTTAAGAAAGCATTTAGATAGCTCGGAATTAGTCTAAATTAATTTAGGCAACACTGCTTTATCGACACAATTTAGTTTAGGTAGCAATTTATTTCAATTCGCTCACACCCTTAATACATATTCTTTACTGTCTTAACTTTACTGTCTGTTGTAGACGCAGCGTAAAGTAATGATCAGCATAGTTGTCAACGCTTTGTTCTTGTTATTATATTGTACGCTTGCACATGTTGCGTCTCATTTCAATGCATAAGGGCTATGTTGTGCTGGCGGTCATTGGCACTTCATGGGCACGCATTGTTGTTGTTTCAATGTAAATTGAAAAATTGAGAGCGAGAGAGAGAGAATAAATTTTGCCCACCACTACCACCAAATGATTCGATAAAAATATGAAATCACGGGATCAAAACAGTGTTGCCTTGTGGATTTATTCACATTTGTGATTTCGCATTAAAATAGTAGAATTTCAGTGCGAAATATATAAAAGCAGTAATGAATCCTGCTTAATAGCAACACTCAACCATGTTCAACGATGATACTTTTTTCGGATTAAGTACTAAAAGTAGCAAAAAGTATACTAATGTTTGGGGATCATATGACCGTCAGCATACACTTTGGGCACAGAGCTTATCAAACGAAAAAAGAGCGCAAAAAGTGACGTGACCAGGGATCATTTTACCGCCAGCATAACATCACCCTAACAATGTATTAACAAGAACAAAGTGTTAAAAACTTATATAAAAAATATATTCCAAAAACAACAACATGCGCCTTTGAACACACACACACACAAACTATGATCGAAACAAACATTAGCTGCATTCGCGTGGGCGTTGATCTAGAGCGTGTTTATTTATTTTATTTTTATTTTAATTTATTCACAATGCAAAAACAAAAATTAGAACCAGCTCTTTTCCTGGCTCTATTTCTGGTCTTAAAATGCTGCCAAGTTTAAAGCATTTTTTTCAGAACGGACATAGTTGGCAAATCTAAATTACTCTTATTCGAGTTTTCGACTCACTGCTCGCAACCGTATTTAGACACTTCATAGAGAGTGGTGGCAAATTGTAATAAAGTTAAACTAAAACTGTTCCACTGAGATTTGATCTGATCCATTGCCACGGGAATGCAGCTATTAGGTGTGTTTCCGTACTCACACTGTGTAACTTGTGGGACACTATTTTCTGTTTCCGTACTTTCTGTGCTTAAAATGGGAGAAGAAGAACAAGCATAAAACCGCTCTCTCGAGTACACATAGTGCACAGAGAGTGCTAGAACTCAAGACTCCGAGTAAAGTAAGAACAAGCATCAACTTCACAAACAAATTGACGATCATTTTGATTCCGTACTCACACTGTGTAACTTGTGGGACACTATTTTCTGTTTCCGTACTTTCTGTGCTTAAAATGGGAGAAGAAGAACAAGCATAAAACCGCTCTCTCGAGTACACATAGTGCACAGAGAGTGCTAGAACTCAAGACTCCGAGTAAAGTAAGAACAAGCATCAACTTCACAAACAAATTGACGATCATTTTGATTGGCGCAATTTACGTTTGACATGTCTGCAGTCAAAATCAGCTGTTTTGTGCTTGAAACTTACTAGAAGCTGTTTCCGTACTTTTGCAACTATTCTCACATTTCATTTTTACTCTCTCAGTTTGAACTTACACAGTGTAGAGTACGGAAACACACCTATTGTGTCTCATGTCAATGCATGCAAATTTCAGAAAAAATCGCTGCGGTAAAAACGCTCTTATTGTTTTTAACGTTTTTGAGTGTTTTTTTCTTAATTTTTTACTCTTTCTGCGTTGTTCTTGTTGCTTTGTTGTTAGTTGTTGGTACGTTAAGGATGATCATAATCAGCTATGGGCACGGACAAGGTTGATTAATATAGGTTAAGTCACTTGAGAGAAGCTCGGTCGAACTGTCAAAATGGATGAAAGGAAATCAAGAAAAAAAAAATCTGAATCTGTACAATTTTTAGCTAAAAGCTACTCTGACCGTTCGAGCAAAGGCGAAAAAAGAGTGCTTTTCTCTCAAGTGACTTAACCTATATTAATTAACCTTGGGCACGGAGCATTGAGAGTAAAGGCTTACGTAGCAACACAAGACGCAACAACAAAGAACAGAAACGAAAATCAGTTCAGTGTCGAAAAAGACTGCACGCAAGTAAGATCTATGTCGGACGAAGACAAAAGAGAACAGCGAAAAAATTAAAAAGCTACACTCTAAAAACAAACAAGCGAACAAATCTTAATGCCTGCATGCTTTGCATGTTATTATGAAAAACATTTAAAAAGATTTCTAATGTGTTCTGCTGCAAAGGGCGCAGTGCGCATATTTTGCATTAAATTAAAAATAAATATTTAAACTTGTTTTGTTGATATTATGCGAAATTTTAGAAGCTTAATTAAAATAGGTATCAGTCTTATTTAAATCGCGTATAAGGTTCTCTCTAGCGTACTGTGTGCAAGATTAAAGCCAATTACAAAAACACTGATTGGGCCTTATCAGTCTGGCTTTCGACCTGGTAAGTCCACCATAGACCAGATTTTCACAGTACGACAAATCCTGGAGAAAACCCACGAAAATCAAATTGACACACACCATCTCTTTGTCGATTTTAAAGCTGCGTTCGATAGCCCGAGAAGGGATTGCCTATACGCAACAATGTCTGAGTTCGGTATACCTGCAAAGTTGATTAGACTTTGCAGAATGACGTTGAGCAACACAAACAGCTCCGTCAAGGTAGGAAATGACCTCTCCGAAACCTTCAATACCGAAAGAGGTTTCAGGCAAGGCGATCCACTGTCATGCGATCTTTTCAACATCATCATGGAGGGGATCGTACGAAAGGCCGGTGTGCATCGTAATGGCACCATTTTCTATAAAGGTGTCCAGTTACTTGCGTACGCTGATGATATTGATATTGTTCGCAGAACCAAGAGAGATGTTACCGCTGCTTTCGCCGCTATCGAAAAGGAATCAGCCAAAGTGGGTTTGACGATAAATGAGGGTAAAACAAAGTATATGCTGTCTACAACCAAGGGAGCGCGGCGTTTAGACTCCCACGTTTCATCCGGCAGCTATAACTTTGAAGTAGTCAAGGAGTTTGTATACCTTGGCATCGCCATTAATTCCAATAACGAAATCAGCCTGGAGATAAAGCGAAGAACAATAATTGCTAATAGGTGCTACTACGGGGTCAGTAAGCAACTAAGTTCCAGAGCCCTCTCCCGATCGACAAAACTAAAACTCTACAAGACGCTCGTTCTACCTGTGCTGCCTTATGGCGCTGAGGCATGGGTAGTTTCGCAAACTGACGCAGACGCTCTGGGAGTGTTCGAGAGAAAAGTTCTTCACAAAATCTTCGGTCCTGTTCGAGTCGGCGATGACTATCGCATCCGAATGAACCATGAGCTGTATGAGCTCTACGAAGACATTGACGTAGTTCGCCGTATAACTGTGCAGCGACTACGCTGGCTGGGTCCTGTCCATCGTATGGACAACGAAGCTCCAGCGAAAAAGGTGCTCGAGGCGAGGGTCACTGGTCAACGACGACGAGGGAGACCATGCCTCCGATGGATGGACCAGGCTGAGGAAGCCCTAACCGCACTTGGTGTATCCGATTGGAGAAGGCGCGCGCAAAGCAGAGGCGCCTGGCGAGAGCTGATGAGGTCGGTCGAAACCCGGACACGGGTTGTTACGGCCACCTAAGTAAGTAAGTAAGTAAGTAATTAAAATACCCTGATTTTATTTGAATTTTTATTTCAAAAATGGAGAACTTTAACTCCAGTTCACTTTTTCATTAATTTCTTTCTCTCAACTCAATATCTAAACATCAATTAGTCAATCTCTTCTTCTGTCATATTCTACTTTTTATTTTCCTATCTAGCAGCTAACTAAACATATGTTTATAATTTATCGCAATTTTGTGCCAACTGTAGTAAATTTTTATCCATTAAACCAAAAAGAATTCAGTTTTCATTTTTTATTTTTAATATGCATAAAATTTTTTCTAAGTGCAAAAAGCACTAAAAAACACGAATCTTTAAATGTAGTGGTGCCCATACCTGCCCTGTAGGAAAATCAACTAATTTAAAAGTATTTGATAAAGTAGTTTTTTGTCAACCAGAACTAGTTGAAATTCTGACTTTTTTCCATAGAACGAACTAACTTATTTTGTATGGTGATGTCCGCTAAATAAGTCAATTGACTGTCGTCTGCATGTATTTTCAACTACTTGTTAAATTAGTTACATTTAAATTATTTTTTTAATTGCTTTAAAATAACCAATTGAAAACTATTACTGATGGCTAAAAGTTAATAATATTTGATGAAATAACATGGTTAAATATATATAAGCTTGTAATCTAATAAAAATTTTCAATTAAAACATGCCAACATCAGAGTAGTTGCCGCCTTAATATAATTCAAAGTAGTTTATCAAACACTGGTTTTTAAGTAGTATTTCAATTACTTCATATATTGAAGTGGATGCCGCCTTAATATAATTCAAAGTAGTTCATATACTGGTTTATTTTAAACTAGTTTTTTAATTTGTTGTTTTTAAAAACAAGTTAGTTTGTTCCTATAGGGTGATCATTATGTAACATGCATGAATGTGTGTGAGTGTGTGTATTCGAACTGCTGTAAAGTAGGCAAAGAGCATATATTTAGATATAGAGAAGCCAGTTCGCTCTTAAAAATTTCTGCAGCCAAAACTGGTCAAATTTAATTAGATTTATGAAATTACATTTAACAGAGCATCTGTACAGACAGATTTAACAGAGCGCTGACGATATTTGTGCAGCTACCACCATGTTTGTTTTCAGCGTTCAGAAAATATAAAAACAGAGTATTTTCAGCGCTCGAAAACTATATTTTTATTTTATTGAAATGTTTCCCTGCACAATGTTTACTTTTTTTTGACAAGATTTGTTTTCATGGATTTATTTCTGTTTTCATTTATTAGCTGATTTTGTTTGCAGTATTGAATTAATAAGTATGAAAATATTAAATTTTACTTTTTTAAATCTTTCTAATTATATGCAATTTTTTTTAAGTCAAATAGAAAATGTTACATTTAATTCATTTTATTACACCTACAAATAAATTAGAATAAACGAAATTTTGCAGCAAAATGTAAATAAGATTTTTTAGCCGCTCTTTACTTGCATGCATTTATTTCAACTTCCCAATTAGATATTTGCAACTTTCAAAAGTTTTGAATTAACTTGCAGGTATTTAATTGACAAAGTGAAGTATGGAAAAATTTAATTTTTTCAATGTTTATAATTATATGCAATTTTTTTAAGTCAAAGAGAAAATGTTTCATTTAATTCAATTTATTATACCTTCAAATAAGTTGGAATAAATGAAATTTTTCAGCACAATGTTAAGATTTTTTAGCCGCTTTTTCCTTGCATATATATGTATTTTCATTTCCCAATTAGATATTTCAAAGTTTCAAAGGATTTGAACTAACTTGCAGGTATTTAATTGAAAAATTGGAGAATAGAAAAATTAAATGTTATTTTTTTTTAATGTTTATCATATATTAAAATTTTTTAGGTCAAAAAGAAAATGTTTCATTTAATTCAATTTATTATACCTTCAAATAAGTTGGAATAAATGAAATTTTTCAGGACTTGCATATATTTATTTTAATTACCTTATTAAATATTTCAAAGTTTCAACGGATTTGAATCAACTTGCAGGTATTTAATTCACAAATTGGAGAATGGAAAAATTAAATGTTATTTTTTCAATGTTTCTCATTATATTAAATTAAAATAAATAAATATTTTTTTAAATATTTATTAAATAGGTCTAAAAAGATTTGCAAAGATTTTTTTCTATTAAATTATTATAATTTTCTTCAAATAATTTTTCCAATTTGCTTTCAAAAAACAATTCATAGTTATTTATTTCACTCAGGTGACAGGAGAAAAATCCAAAATTTAATAAAAATTATTAATTAATTTTTCTTATTAATATTTCTTATATCTTCTGACTCCATTGGAAGTTTAAACGCCCAAAACTTCTTTCTTGGCAACGCCTCTGTCTTAAAGCTATCTTCATTCTTTCCATATAATAGCACACAAGTGCCGCAAAGTTCGAAAATTCTCTGCCGCAGCTGCTAAAAAAATATTACAAACCATAGCAGCAGCGACTGCAAAAAGTAACAATACAATGCTGCCTATAGCACACAGCACCGCTAGCCAAAATATATGCTGATGTTGTGCCTCTTGCTTGAAACATGTTTGAAAGAGACAGCAGCAGCAAGTAGACGAATTTAAGATTCGATCAGCTTCTGTTGCTATCAATTTGTAAATGTTCAAAATTTAAAGCAGCATAGCAGACACGACTTCGAAATTCGTTCGCTTGCTATTGCTATCGCTTCGTGAATGTTCAAAAATTTACACAGCACAGCAGACGCAGATGCGAAAACTGGTCTCTCGCTGTTGCTGTTGGTATTTGTTATTTTCATAGCGGCAGCCGAAGCAAAATTTTAATTAGGAAGAATTGAATATGCGAAAGCACAGCAATAGCAAAAATGTTGATGCTTTTGCAAATCTGCCAAGAAGTCCTGAGAAGTCTTTTTAATAAAATTGATTAGATTTTCTCTATAAAATGGACATACAATAAAGTTTTCATCTTAAATCAATTTATAGGGGAAAATAGTAGTATTAATAAGAATTTCTTTTTAATAAAGTTCTGTTGAATTCATAGAATATTAAGAAGATTGTCTTTTTAATAAAATTGATTAGGTGTTCCCTATAAAGTACACATAAAATAAGAAAATTTCCATCTTAAATCAATTTAAAGGGAAAAATAGTAGTATTAATAAGATTTTCTTTTCAATAAAATTCAGATGAAATCTTATAATATTAAGAAGATGGTCTTTTTAATAAAATTGACTAGGATTTCCCTTTAAAACAGAAATAAAGTAAGAATATTATCATCTTAACTGAATTTATAGGGCAAAATAGTAGTAGTAATAAGATTTTCTTCGCAATAAAATTTAGATGAAATCTTAGAATATTAAGAAGCTTGTCTTCTTAATAAAATTCATAAGATTTTCTCTATAAAAAAGACATAATATAAGAAGATTTTCATCTTAACTCAATTTTTGACAAAAAAAAAATACCAAATAAGAAGGTATCCTCTTGTATTAAGGTGATTCTCTTTTAAATAAATTGAAGATGATTTGCAACATATTAATTAGAATATTTTCTTCTTGAAATTTCTTCGTTTCTGGCCTCGGTCATTCCCCTTTGCCTAAAAACTGTTTAACCCATTAATGACAACGTATGATATATCATACGAAGAAAGTGTTGACACGTAAAAAATTCTAGCGCGGGCTAGATGAGAGATATTGCAAAGAGATATTCCATTTTTTTTTTTTATTGCAAAGAGAAAAAATTGGGTAATAAAAAAATGTGACAATTTTCCGCGGCTTACCTTTAATTTGACAGGTGAAACATCACAGTTAAAAATCTGAGCTTTTTGTGTCGAAAATTGCTCAGGAAAACTGCTGCCAAAAAAGAAGGAAAATGGAAAAAACAGAAAACGCGCACCTTTTCCAGATAGCCTAAGGTGTCTTCTATGGAAGTAAAAAAACCGTCAGCGATTTTTCGACATTCCTGGAAATCTCACCCATGCCATATCTCAGGTGTGCTCAGGTACATTTTTTTTATCTTTTCTATCAACTTCTATGGTTCCCCAGGCACATATTACAGAACTGCATCAAAATCGTACGAGCCGTTCTATGGGCGGGCCCTAATGGGTTAAGATGACAATCTTCTTCATTTAAGCGGGTCTAATTTTCTCTGGGTTGGTCCAAAAAACTGTTTTTCGGGGGTCTCAATTAGAGATGCAAAGGTTAGTGATTTGGCCGGATTTCAGGCTAGCTGCAAGGCTGAATAGCCGAATATCCAGCGTCCGGATAGTAGCTCCATTGCTTCGTTGTCACCAAACTATATATATTGCCTTTCTTTTCCTTTTTCTTGTGTTGCGCTGTGCTTTGGTTGTCCTTATTGTTACAAAAACATCAAATTTTGGCTTCATATTTCGTGAAGTTGTGTAAAATTTATATAAGTTAGAGAGTTCAAACATGCATTTTTCAACCGCAATCAACCACATTACTAACATCCGAGGATGACGTAATTCTACGTTAAGAAAAAAACCGAAATGGAAAATATTATAAAATTACATATATCGGTGATTCCATGTTGAATCGAACGCTTTTCGAAACTCATATATTTGTAAAAATTTGGTACTTTGCACCTCGATAGCACGAACAAAAATATGCACATATTTTTGTTCAATTTTTTTTTTTGCAATTTACATATTGGAAAATTAAAAAAAAAAAATTAATATTTCTCATTTGGACATCTAATAAGGTAACCGTTGGTTATATAAAAAAAAATGTTGCATATATTTTAAGGATCTTGAAATTGTCTTCATTGTGGTGTACAGTTTTACCAAAACTTTTCTGAAAAATTTTGATTTGTGTGACCCCTAAATATTTCTGTCATATTTTTCATGGTCAGCACCATTATTTTTTGGCGTTTTGAAAACATTGTCGTATTGAGGCATGAATTTTTAATGCATTCTCATATTGAGTAATCAACGCTTACTAATTTAAACGAGTTATTTAAAAATTGTCATCACAATTACATTTAACATACAAAATTCTTTAACTTTTTAAGATTATTGTAAAATGGGTTTTTAGTATTTTTTGTACTTCTTACGGTATTTTATAATTCTTCAGCTAGTAATGTACCAAGTAATATAAAATCAAAGTTGCTTAGAATCAAACATCTAAGAGAATGTGTATGACGACAAGGCTCAAAGGCCAACTTGAATTCCAGACCCAAGCGGAAACATTAAAGAAATACAGCTGGCAATAGGTAATAAAATTGGGCCCACGCCCTTTTTTTTGCTAATCTGTATTTGGAGGTGCTAAATCTAATGCTTCAAAAAACGGCCGGTCTCAAATGGCTTAGGAGACATAAATTCTAAAACTTTAGAAAATTTATCTCTTTTCGTATGCAAAATATCCATATTTTTTACACAGAAGACTAGTTTTAAGAATAGTTTATACAAACTTAAAAGGTAAAAGGTTTGATCGATTAAATGCTATATTAACTGCAAAATTCCATTGCATACTTTAAAAAATTCGAAGTATTAAAACTGGATCAGTGAAAAATACCAATGATCTTACAAGTGTTTTCAAATTAGTACTTTTTGATTGCAATTGGTGCCAATGGCGATTTACTTCGATTCTTTATGCATATAATATGATAGTGTTTTGTAATTGTTGCGATGTGGAACGCTGATTACTCAAGGACCAAGCCTTCAACTTAGTACATGATCTAAGTTGAATTGGTAAACTTGAGTTTGATGATTGTTACTCCCAGCACTTGAACTGGTAGCAACGATGTTAACTAAGTTTTAAATAAAACGATTGGTTTTGTTGAAGTTTAAATTGTAACTCTTTTATTAATTGAAATTCGAACACTTATATAGTAACTTATTACTAATTACATTACAATCATAAGTTGCTTATTAGTCAGCATATTGCGGGCGTTGAATTGCGGAAATAATATTTTGATTGACATAAATAAAAAACATAGCTTTGGTCAATGACCGGCAATATAGGTTGCAGTTACTCACAATGCGATTTACGGATTACGAAATATAAAAATTATCCAAAACAATTAAACAAAGCAAATACTACTTGTTAAAAATGAACATGACATTTTGTTGCTTACGCAAACATATTTATTAACTGGAGCAATGAATATTATAAATGAGGCAAACTGCTAGTCGTTGAACTAAATACATATAATAAAAAAAAACTAAAATAAAATAACTAAAACAATGAACATTCTCCTGCACGTTGAGGCGTTGCTCAACTCTATGTTGATGTAGGTCGGGAGTGGTTAGTTAAGCTAAATTCGCACAGTAATAGCCCGAACACAATGCGCGCGACGAGCGGCGAGCAGCACGTCTCCACTCTGTCGTTGTAGAGAAATGTTGAGAAACTTCAACAGCAAGTGTTTTTGACATTAAGAAACACTTTGTTTTGTTAGGTTTGTGCTCATTGAATATATGTTATTATTTCATAAAATTTGTGTTTTCTATATTGTTCACTAGCATAATGAGTGATATTGAAGATTTGGTGGCATTTGTGGAAGCAATCAGCAAAATAACAGAAATAGTTCGAGTTGCCTATGAGGCATTTCTGTTCAGGCAGCAATCTGCAAGAAGATGGTGGATTCGACCAGTTAACCTTACTCGAGATGAGGAAGGCTTTTTTCGGACATGCACTCAAAAATTAAAAGAAATGGACCAGGAGCATTTCTTTAAAGCAACGAGGATGAACCCGGCCAATTTTAATGTTTTGTTGTCTGTGCTAAAGGAGAAGCTGCATCGATTTTCTTATAGGAAACCCATAGATCCCAAGACACGATTATCCGTAACGCTCCTGTAAGTAGATATGATTGTAAAGAATTAATTTTCCAAAGTAAACGCAAACGTAATTGTATTGTAGTTACTTGGCTCAAGAATGCAACAAGCAAGTACTAGCGTGGGCTCACAAGCTTGGCATTTTAACAGTGAGAAAAATTGTTTACGAAACATGCGATGCTATTTGTGAGGAGCTGCATGCCATTTATTTATCGCCTCCAAATATCGACGAACAAATAAATATTGCAAACAAATTTTTCATCAAGACTGGCATGCCTAACTGCCTGGGAGCTATTGATGGAAAGCATGTCAACATCGTACGTCCATCTAACAGTGGATCGCTATATTATAATTATAAGAAAACTTATAGCATTGTCCTGTTAGCAATGTGTGATGCAAACTACGTATTCACATATGCGGATGTTGGAGCCTTAGGAAGCCAAAGTGATGGCGGTGTGCTAGCTCGTAGTGTTTTTGGCAGAAAATTATTAAATGAAACTGGAAGTTCCAATGAACAAACAGTTACCGGGCACTGAAGCTCATTTTCCATATTTTTTTTGTCGGAAATAGTGCATTTCCACTTAAAAGAAATTTAATGCGTCCTTTTCCTGGATACAATATGCCACACGATAAAAACAATTTTAACAACACCCTCTGTAAAGCTTGAGTGCATATTGAAAATGCTTTTGGAATTTAGGCCAACCGCTGGCGAATATTACTTACCACAATCCATGCTTCTCCAGAAAATGCTGATAAAATAGTTCTCGCTACTATTGTATTGCACAATTTTTTGATGTTGCAGAATGACAGGAACTTTTTTACCCTGGAGTTGGTTGATCACGCCCAAAATAACCAAGATTTTGATGAAAAATGCAGAAGCGAGATAAGGCCTTTACAATCATGTAGACCAGGACATATAAACCGTTCTTCTTCTAATGCTTTTGCTTTACGAGATTCTCTTAAACATTATCTCCAAAATAATTAAAGACTGCGAGAAAACCATATTGTCAACGACCTTAATAGGTGCAATAAATAATTGAACGAAATTGTTTTGTTTTAATTTTAATAAACTTAACACCTTCTTTGATAAATTCTTTTGCCATCCTTATGTAATCTTTAAAATTGAAGTCTGTTTTCATAAAAAATAAAATTTTATTTAATATTCAGTCTTCTATATAATATTTCTTTATTTTTTTTTAATTTTTTAACATTTCTTATTTATATATTTCTAAAAAAACATCACGATGATAAGTATCACAAAATTGCATTATATTTTCAAACAAAATTTCATTCAAAAAAAGGAAAACTTAAAAGAATACCGTAAATTCGGATTTTTATGTAAAAACAATAGCGTGTTTTTTTCGAAGCGATTTCTAAAAAACGACCGCTTATTGTATGGAAAGTCGCTTCATACGTGCTTTAATAATAAAATAAATTAATAATACCTAAATTCAATTTTTTCAATTCAAAAATTTAAAAAAAACAAGCTATATCATGTTTCATGCAATAAGCGCTCGTTTTTTACAACTCGCTTTGAAAAAAACACAGCAGTGCAGCAATACATATAAAAATTAAATAACTATGCTTTGACTGTAGTTAGTTGCGTTCTTAAGTTAATTTGTATCATTGGAACAAAATGCAAAATTTCAGCGTTAAATCATTTCCTGTAAAATATTTGAATTAGAAATGAAACAAAGTGATTTTTGGTGTCTTACATTAATGTTGATGAAATTCTTCAATTTCATCATAAATTAATGCAGCAACTTTTTGATGCAATCTATTTAATGTTGGCGGCGGTTCGTTTACGAAATGCAGCGCAAGTTTCTTGGATGCTTGCTCTTGCCGTGTCCAAAAAGTCGCTGAACTGCATGTCATCTTTCTCCTTGAGTGCAAAAAAGTTCAAAAATGCTTAATAAGTGACAGTATAAATGCATACCTTACGACGACGTTTCGATTTTGATGGGCCTTCAGTCGATACCGTATCGTTTAACGTGCAATCCAGCTCACCTTCTTCCGCATTCTGAGGGCTTGAATGCTGCACCGCATCGACGTCGAAAGCATTGTCTGCCGGAATGCTTGAAACTGTTCTGCAATTTTTGAATATTAAATTAAATTAAAAACAATACATAACGTATCGCAAACTTTTCATCACACACTTCAAAATTTACCTTCTTGCACTCGTTACTTTGTCCAAAAAAGACATTGCAGCATAATACTTTCACAACTTCCGTGGAGCTGCTGCTGCACTACCCGATGCAAGAACTTCCGCTCGTTTGCACCGCTTGTAGCAATCTCGCAGCCTTTTCCATCGCTTTTTGCACTGCGCTTCTACAAAGTCAACATTTAAGTTAATGTTTTTAAATAATATAACACATATCTATTTATATATTACCATCTAAATTTACGCTTTGGGCCACTTCCATCCATGCACGATCCCTCAACCTCACATTTGTTATAGTGCTCCATCCCTAGGTCGTACAACAGTTGGTGCTTTCGCACCTCTTCAGTAATTTTTTCATCTAAGTCCATAACTGCAATAGAAGAAACATAATACATATTAAATTCTTTGTTATAATTTAATAAACTTACCTTCAAAACTTTAACTCAAACAACGTTCAGAATATGTAAACAAAAATACGAGCAGAAACTTGCTTTTGCTCCAAAATTCGTCCCATAAGAAATACATGTAAATGAAAAGTTACAATTGGCGCTTGCCGCTCGTCGCGCACATTGTGTTCGGGCTATAAAGGATGATTCATCGGTGTGCATTCGAGGCGGCTTTGGTGGCACATTTACTGATCTGTTGACAGTTCGTCTGTGCTTCAATATCCATAATATACAGCTTACTAGGATGGCTACTGTTGGACAACACTATTTCCGGTAACCTTGATACGTCTTCATTTGCTAACTGGGGTTGTAATGCAGTTAACTGTTCTAATTGGGTTTTGAATGGAGCAACCGTTGCGTTAGACCTTTGCCTCAATTCGTGTTATGTTGTGGTCTTGCTGATCTCCTTGAACCTGATGTATGACGTATGCATGACGGTTGAAGACGTGTGATTGCCCTGAATGCTGATGCCATCACTCTTTATTGGGCAGTTTGAACTCATTGTTAACAAGCCTGAACCTGTTAGAGTCAATTGCGTGGCTTGAATGTCGCACCCCACTGATATTTCGATGTCTAACATTGTTGCGAAGATCCACATGTTCCTATGCTGTAGTTGCGTCCAAGAAGATTTTCCTTGCAACTGGTCTAGTCTGCATGGTGTGGTGGTTTTATTACTGAACATATGAAATTCATAAGCATGAACAGATGATTCTCTGCTAAATTCTCTGCTGGTCTCTTGGTGTCGCATATGTAGATGTTTCTTTTCATGGTGAAACATGAGTTTAGATCTTCAGAACTTAAGTAAATAAATTGGTCTCGATGTGAATTGGCTGCTAAGAATGTGACCTTAGTTTCTATTGAAATTAGACCTCCATGTCCTTTTGTTGGAATGGGAGTTATGTGGAATAAGTCGAAATGTTGATGATCTATGAGAGGCAGCTTTATTTCAAATACCACTTCATTTTTGGTTACTGCTCCTTCTGCCTTCATGATTTTGTAGAGTTGTATTAGATTATCTGAATCAACGGGCAATGATCGAGCTGGAGGAAGATGACCACTAATGGAATTGATTACATTTTTTAATTGTTGAGGCGTAAGTAGTAGTGGACTAATTTTCCCGTGGTGTGTGTCAGTCAGAATATTGATTATTTCTGAATGAATTTGTTGTAGATTTGCAACCATTAACGTGAGTTGTGCTGTTAATGATGTAATAATTTGAATGAGTCTGATTTGGCTTGAACCGTCGTCTAACGTGTTCATAAGAAGATCTATTTTATCTTGTAAATCCGTTATTTTACTCTTTGTAGTGATTTCATCCTGTTTAATTATGTTCAGTGTTGAATCGATGATTGAGGTGAGGTTTTGCAGTAACCGTAGAATATGATCTCTATTTGCTTTGACCTGACTGATTGTCCTTGACATTTCTTCTGCATAGTCAGAGTCCAATACACCGAATAACGTGCGAGCAACGTTTCCAACTATGTTGAGTGCTGCTCTTCTTTTTCGACTAGTTGATAGCGTATCTTTATCCTGTAGAAATTCGTCTCTGGTGTACTCAAAGTTTTTTGCTAATGGGTCGCAGGTAGTTGGCTGATGTGTCTTTGAACATAAATTTTGAAGTGTTGCTATTCCAGATGAAAATGTTCTGATTTCTGTCCAGAAGGGAGCTAAGTCATAATAGACTAGCAATTTCCATTCTGCTGTTATTATTCTCGTTGTTCCGATGCCTTCAAAGTATAATCCTGGATCCGAGCCAAATTGCTTAACGTGAATTGTAGTTCCAAGTACTGCAGGAAGTAGTAATAAGGAGATGAGGATGGTTAACAGTAACGGATTGGTTGTTGATTTTCGTCTCTTTGGAGGCATATAATTTGAGTCCTCATGACTTGCTGGCCTGTGTCGTAAATTAGTTCGTTCCCTTTGTACTGAAGGATTATCGATGTCTTCCTCTTGATTGAATAATGGTGCCAATCTGTGGACTGGACGTTTCAAAATACCTGATGCTGTTTTAACGTCAGCTACTCTGACCTTTCTATCGTTTCTCTTGTAAACCTTTTCGATTCTGCCGAGTGGACAACTTAAAACAGGCACGTTGTCCTCCTTAATAATATCCAACTGACTTTCATGGACGTTTTCTGATTGGTTATTCCACTTATGTCTTTGTTGTAGTAGATTGAGGTATTCTCGGGACCATCGATTACAGAATTCATACTTGAATTGCGTGACCAATTTCCACCGAGTCGATAAGGTAGCTGTATTATGTGGTGTACTCCTATCGATATGTGCAGTCAAGGGTTCGCCAATCAAAAAATGCCCGGGTGATAATGCTGATAAATTTGGGTCTGATGACAATGGATTTAGCGGTCGTGAATTTAGAATTGCTTCTATTTCTATGACTAGCGTCTCAAGCTCCTCATGAGTTAGAGATGCTGTGGATACGTTACGCAGCATCAATTGTTTAGCTGACTTTACTGCGGCTTCCCACAGGCTCCTCCAAAATGAGGAGCTCTGGGAGGAATGAATTTGAAATTTATTCCGCGATCACTACATGTCCTTATGATCTTTTCTGTTGAAGCAGTGGCATATAATACGTCCTTTAGTTCCTCCAGTTTATTACTCGCCCCAACAAAATTGGTGGCATTGTCACAATATATGGTATCACATTGTCCACGCCGAGAAAGAAATCGCTTGAGTGATCCAATAGATGCTTCCGTTGTTAGGTTTGTTACTACCTCCAAATGGACTGCATTCGTAGCAAAGCAACATTAGACGGCAATATAAACCTTATGAGGTTTCTTTCCACGAATCTTATAATGGACCCAAAATGGACCACAAAAATCCACACCGGTGTGCGAAAATGGACGTGAAGGTGTGAATCTGGATGCAGGTAGATTTCCCATTATTTGATCGAAGAGTTTTGGTTTTGCCTTTGTGCAACGGACGCAGTGTTGTACAACACTTGCCATAATTTTTCCCTTGATTATCCAAAATTTTTGTCTTGAAGCTGCTAATAAGTTCTGTGGACCATAGTGAAAATGATCAATATGTAGCTTTACTAATATCAATTTAGCTATGGGATCGTTATATGGTAGTAGCAGGGGGTGTTTGGCGTCAAAGGATAATATTGATTCTGCCAATCGTCCTCCAACTCGAAGAATTCCATTGTCGTCATAAAAAGGTGCTAGGCCTTTAAGTGAACTGGAACTGTCGATTTCATGGTGGGCCTTTATTTCTTTGATTTCCTTGCTGAAATCAGAGGATTGTGTAGCTGCTATGATTTCTGTCAGTGCAGCATTTAATTCCTTGACGCTGAGTGAAACTTGTGTTGTTCGTGCTGTCGCATTAGTCTTGAGGTTTTGGATGAATCTCAAAACATACGCCACTACCCTTTGTAGTATTTTGAAAGAGTTCCTGTGATTTATGTTGTACACAATATCTTCTAATCCAGTGGACGTGGTGGCAGCTAGACTCTGGACCTTTGGTTTACGTTCCGGATCCGTTGATATATGATCATTGTTAACAAATGGTTTAGGTCAATGTGATGAATTTCCGTGTAAAAATAGGGGCCCATAGAACCATAAGTTGCACGTCATTAATTTAGTAGGCTGGAGTCCTCGCGAAATAACATCAGCAGGATTTTTCTTTGAGCTTACATGACACCATTGAGTTGGAATGGTGAGGTCTTGGATCTTGCTCACTCACATGATGAATTTATCCAGGATAACACAATTTCTGAGTCTGACCAAAAATACGGAATCTCAGCCGTTAATTGTAGATCCTTCCTTACCCTTGATGTTCATTCCTCCCCAAGCATTGCAGCGTATAACTCTAAGCGAGGCAATGCTTGACGTTTGAGAGGTGCCACCCGTGATTTGGCATATAACAATCTGACTATTAAGCTATTATTTGGTAGTTTTGACCGAAGATATATTGCAGCGCCATAATCATTTTCAGATGCGTCCATGAATGTGTGAATTTGAATCGTGCTTGGCCCTTGACCATTGAAGAACGCATGCATTTTTTAAAGTTCTTAACTCATTTGAAATGTTGACCAAGTTGCTTCTAATTCTAATGGTAAAGAATCGTCCCATGCTAATTTAAGCTGCCACAATTGTTGAATAAATATTTTCGCAGTATTCTTGCTGTGTCTGAGATGATTGTGCGTTTTGTTATGCTTGAATTATTTTCTAGATTCGTTGCTACGCAAAAATGTTCTGCTTTAGGAATCCAGGTTAATCCTACTGTTTTGGTTGAAGCATTTTCAAAGTCAAGATTAACTTCTTGATCCTGTGGAGGTATTCCTTGCAATAACTTGGGATGGTTTGCACACCATTTCCGAAGTTTAAATCCTGCCTCTTGAAGAAGTATTGTTAGTTATTTTTGGGTTTCCATGGCTGTTATTAGACTGTCTGATCCACTCACACCATCATCAACATAAAAACTGTCGCGTAACACTTGGTCACCTAGTGGAAATCTTTCGATGTTTCTCTCTGCTAACTGTTGTAAGCACTTAGTTTTTAAGTATGGTTCTGAAGATGTTCCGTAATATACGGTGTTGAGCTGATAGTGCTTTAGAGGATCAGTTTCGGTTTCCCTCCACAAAATGCGCTGTAAACTGCGATCGGCTTGATCAGTTAAGATTTGTCTGTACATCTTCTCGATATCTGTGGTGAAGACAAATCTTGGTAGTCGAAACCTCAATAGTATTGAGAATAAGTCGCTTTGTAGAGTTGCACCAGTGTACATGATGTCGTTAAGCGATAATCCTGATGACGTCTTAGCTGATGCATCAAGACAACTCTCAATTGTGTAGTTGTGCTTGATGGTTTTAAGACACTGTGATAAGGAATAAAGCAATGTGGATGTTGGATATCATTAAGACTGATTTCACTCATGTGTCCTAGTTCTATGTATTGCTTCATAAATTCGACGTATTGTGTTTTTAAAGCTGGAGTTTTTGCCATACGTGTCTGTAATGCCAAAAATATTTTGAATGCGATAGTCCTAGAATCGCCTAAGCTGTTTGGGTGATAGGATAGTGGTAGTTTGACGACGAATCTACCTTCACTGTTTCTAAGTGGGTTTTGTTTGAAATGGGTCTCACAGTGCTTGTCTGCTAGCGTAAGGTTGGTATCGGTTCAATCAATATCATCAAGTTTCCAGAACTTTTGTATCAGTTCGTCGGTTGAACATTCTTCATGACTGAAGACTGCACAAGTGGTTGTATTTGATGCTGAATCGTTATTAATTTTACCGCTGATGATCCAACCTAGACATGTGTTCTGTAGGATTGGTAATTCTGGAGAAAGCTCGATTCGACCAGTTGACATTAAACTAACATAGCATTCTGCTCCCAGAAGTACATCAATCTTTCCTGGCTCATAAAATGCTGGATCGGCTAGCTGAATGTTTCCAGGAATGGACTATGAGGAGACGTCTAATGGTTGAGCTGGTTGAGCTGGAACAATGTTTGGCAAAACGAATGCTTCTACCCTTGTTGAAAATTTGGTTGTTCTTGATTGAAGTTCGAATTTAATACGTTGTGATGCATTTTTTGTTCTGCCACCAATGCCTTCAATGCGAAGCGCTGCCTTAGATGGAACAATGTTCAGTCGTTTGATGAGTCGTTCGGTCACGATATAAATCTGAGAGCTGGAGTCAAGTAGTGCTCTGAATTCACCAGACTGCCCGTTGGTTGCTGTAATTCTGATTTTAGCTGATGCTAAGAGTACATAGCTCCTGTGAGACGACATCACTTCCGCTGCGGCTAAAGTTACGGATGCGTTGGATGCAGTTTCTTCTCTGCTGGAATGTTGTTTAGAATTTTCTGGATACATTTTCTCATTTGGAACCTGGTTTGTGGGATTCAAGTGTAACAGTGAATTATGTCTTTTACTACACTTGCTGCATGATTTTGTTTTGCACGTTTTTGAGCTGTGATCGTGTTTGAAGCAGTTGACACACAGCCTTTGTCTTTGCACCCAGTTCAAACGGTCGCATACAGCTAGTCTCAGGAATTTATCACAATAATATATTGGATGATCTTCGATGGAACAGTAGCTGCATCCTTTTTTGGAAGAAGTCGCTACTATTGATGCTGTTGCTCTTGATGATGTTGGCCTTCCATTAAGGAATTCCTTAATGGTTTGGATTTCCTTGGGATTTTTTAATGATTGCTCATACAACATGTGGCCTTGTCTATCCAACTTCTTTACGAGTATGAGCAAGAGTATTGGATCCCATTATGACGTGTCTATGCCTTGATTTTGTAAGGCTAAAATACTCTCATGTATTGTAGCATGACGATTTTTTAATGCTGATGACGACGCTTTATCTGCTGCTAGGATTGGATGTCCTATTATTCGTTGTAGCAATGTTAAAGCCAATGCCCTTCTGTTTTGGTGTCGGTCTGGAAGCGCCTTCCAGGCAATGCTGTAATTGTCCTGGGTCAATGTTAAATGCTTGATGACTCTTTCGGCTTCACCAGTTAAGTTTGACTTCAAATACCACATTTTTTGTATTGGGGGTATTGAAATTTTATGTACCATTTCTAAAAAAATGTCATAAAATTGTTGCCATTTGAGGTAATCACCATCGAATTTTGGAATGGAGATCTTTGGCAGCCTGCAAGATTGCTGAACGGTTTCTGCTGAAGAAGTTTGCCCTCTGGATTTCGTTGACAGATTAATTATCTGATTGTGTACAAGCACTTCTGTGTCTAAATAAGTGCCGTAGTCATAGCCTTGTTCTTCTGGAGATGAGCTAAGTTTCCATATCCTGTAGTTGAATGTCTCGATTTCATTCCATAATTTTCTTAGCCGTGCTGTGTTGCCTTCCTAAAATTCTTGCGATTGTTCTACTGTATCTACAATTCCATTTAAGAGACGATGCAATGACGTCATAAGCGCACGTTGGATACGCAAGCTGCTTGCTATGCTGACTACTGATTCAGATTCCGGCATTTGTTGCCCGGCAGTAAATCTTCCGACGGTTGCTAAGGTCTGCGTGTTGCTAGCTGCAGTTGACTGAGAAGTAGCACCTGCCACGGTGCTGGTCCAAGCTGTTGTACTTGGATTTGAAAAATATTGACGTATTCAGTTGCTATTGCTTTGACTTTGTCATAGTACCCTGATGTAAAGTACTCATGCTCCATTGGTACTTTGTGTAACGGCCGTAAAGCTGTGTCGTTTTCTTCAAATTGATTCCAGGCTCTATCAAGATTTTGAAGTCGCTCATGAAAGTATGCTGCGGTCTTCTTACTGTCTGTGGCATCTTTCTTGAAATTGGTGATGATCTTCTGTATCTCATCACCCGTAGTTTTTGATCTTTCCTTGATTTCGTCGATTGTGGACATGTCGATGTTCTCAAATTGTCCAAATGTTTAAATAATTTCAGGAACTCAGGAATATTGTCCTGATCTATTGTTGTCTTCTTTAAAATCACTAAACGGCTCACGCTATTGTACAACGCAATGTGATTGATGTGTCCAAGTGATGGACGATCGAAATTTTATTCGCGACGGACTTTTACACTATCACGCTTAACGAAATTAAAATTTTACGCGCTTAGTAGAATTTTCAGAAATCTGTGCTTCCTATCTCGGGTTCACTAAATGGCTCACGCTTTGGATTGTTGCCGATATGATGACCTTATTTATCAGAAGATTGTTGTTTTCTTTCGGGGTTACCAAATGTTGCGATGTGGAACGCTGATTACTCAAGGACCAAGCCTTCAACTTAGCACATGAACTAAGTTGAAATGGTGAACTTGAGTTTGATGATTGTTACTCCCAGCACTCCCAGCTCTTGATGTTAACCAAGTTTTAAATAAAACGATTGGTTTTGTTGAAGTTTAAATTGTAACTCTTTTATTAATTGAAATTCGAACACTTATATAGTAACTTATTGCTAATAACATTACAATCATAAGCTCGTTATTAGTCAGCATATTGCATTCTTCGTTTAGCGACCGGCAATATGCTGACGTTGAATTGCGGAAATGATATTTTGATTGACATAAATAAAAAACATAGCTTTGGTCAATGACCGGCAATATAGGTTGCAGTTACTCACAATGCGATTTACTGATTACGAAATATAAAAATTAACCAAAACAATAAAGAATGTAAACAAAGCAAATGCTACTTGTTGAAAATTTACATTATATTTTGTTAATTTTCGCAAACTAAAACAATGAACAGTAATGAAAATGTTCAAAATGCACCAAGAGCAAAATTTTTTAAAACTTAAGCGTTTGTGGTATAAAAAAGGTAAATATATAAAGATTTACTAAACACATTTTTTTCATGATAGGGGGTATTCATAAATCGCTTTGAAGTGATCTAGATAAGTATGTAAAGTTTTTCAAAAGTTATGTAGGAAAATAAAAAAAAAAAAATGAGCGCTGTAGGCAATCATTTTTTATTGGAAATCTTTTCGATTTTTTATAATATTTTTAAATGAAATATTATATCATAAAGAATGAGCGCCGTAAGCGAAAAATGTTTATTAAATATCGCCACTATTTATGAATGTACAATTGTTGTCATTATTCAACATCAGCAGATGAGGGTTAAAGCTTATGTATTTTTTCACGATAATTTTAAACTGTTTTTTCTTGTAAATTTGGTCATGCCAAAATTTTGTGTTATTAGCTTTCACGCACTTACAAATTTGCACTGAATTTTCAAGCTTTCTCGATTTTTATCTCTTAAACCATTCGAGACCGACAAAATGTTACTGCACCAATTGGTTTATAAAAAAAAAAATTAAAATAAGAAAAAATATATAGGCGTGTGCCCTTAAGTAAAATTATGCCTTTGTCTGTAGGTTTTTCATTTCCATTAGGTTTTAAGGTATTTTTTTTTTAAACTTCGGATGCTGCGTTCCTCTTCATTATTTTTTACATATTTACAAGCGTCAACTTAACTTAGTAGTTTGGAACAAAATTTCTTGCTAGATTACTCAATCCACAAACCATAATTCTGTAGTTATCTGCATATAGAAGGCTTGCAGGCATCAAAGCATCTGACATTTCTGTTAAACCAGAGAGTATATATACTATAGAGAAACCACTTCGCTCTTGAGTATTCCGACTCTCTGAATGAAGTTGCAGATATTAGAGTCCAGTAATTAATCGGTGCTGGCAGAGCAGCCGCCACCATGTTTGTTTTCAACCAAGGTTGATTTATAAGGTTGTCGCAAGGGAGAGAGCGAGTGCCCATAATTATCAAATCGAAGTTGACAGCTCATAGAAAATCTGCAAGTGCTCTCTATTATCATCCGTTTTTCTTTCGCAGTCATTCGCAAAATTGGCTGGTTTTGACAATTATGGGTACTGAGAAGAGAGTGCGATCAGCCCTGCGACAACCTTGTTTTCAACGCTCAGGGTGATATTGCTAGAGTTTGTGTATAGAGTGCTACAAATGTTGATAGAGCACAGACAAATATCTCGCTACAATGTTGGCTAGAAGAGAATTTTCCTTGGAATTCTAATCCGACGGCTGGCTGGCTTGTTTATATTTTTTTTTGCTGGTTTTTGTTTTTGCTGTCTGTTTGGATTTTTCTTTTGCAGCTTTCTCAGCTGCTTGTTTGCTATTTTTTGGGTGGATTTCGTCGATGGTCAGAAATGATCTTTTTATGATTTTGTCTATTTTGAAGTATGAAAGTATAGAAAAATCGCTATAACTTCTTCATTTCTGATTAGATTGAAATGCACCCAAGGACAAAATGCTAGCAAATTTTACAATCTTTAAAATTAATAAATTTTTAATATTTTTTAAAAGATTTATTCATTTATTTTCTATCTCTATGTTATAAACTAGGCTAACTAAACTAACTAAACGAATAAATTTATCTAATATAAATAAAATTAATTTTTTTTACTATGCTAACTTGACTTATAAATCTATGCCAGAAAAGGGCACTTTAAGGATTTTTGAAAAAAAATCTAGTTGCAACAGCTATAACTATTTTATCCGATTTTCGGTTTTTTTAATTTCTTGCACAAAATAGTTCAAAGCGGTCCTTAGTGCATTTTGAAAAATTGTTATTTTTCGATTTTTGGGAATTTTTTTTCGTAAAAATATTCAAACTCAAAATTTACAAAAAGGCGTACTTCTACCAAAAAATTTCGTAACGACCAAAGGTACGTATATAGGTATAGTTTTAGAAAATATTTCCCATGACATTTTAATGTATTTTTTTAAAATATGGATTTTTTAAATTTTTTTAATAGAACAAGAAAAATAAACTACATTTATTTCCAAAAGTAAAAACTCATAACCTTCAAATAAATTGCAATAAATGTGGGAAATATATTCAAAATGTGCAAAATATATTTTAAATATTTTAAACATCTTTTAAAACGTGGTGGCATAAAACTTTATCCTTCAAGGTATAGCAAGTCCAAAAAAACAACTTTGTACACTTGTAACTTCAATGCACTTGTTGAAGGGACCACTCTACTCAGGCCCGTAGACAAGGGGGAGTTTAAGGTGTTCAAACTCCCTCTCCCCCCTTAGGGTCCAGAAAGTATAAAACAATTACTCAAATAAGATAATGATATTAATTTACTTGAAGATGCCACGGATATCCGGAAAATATATGTTTGAAATTATACCTAGAACGTATATATGTTTATAAATTATAGAAAAATAGGTTGGCATTTATGATGAAATTATGAGGAAACAGTTAAATTTTTGAAGATTCTTAAATAGTTTTTTTGAATATAATTTAAACTGCCGAAATCGTTTTCGAGAACAGTAATATTTTGGCCTTTAACGATAACTCGAACTAGGTTCACATAGGTTCAAATAGTTGTACACAGACTGGGTATCAATAAAAGCGTAAGAGAGCCAAAAAGAAACCAAATCTAAACACTAAACACTTATTTTAATTTTGATTTTAATAAGCTGTAAGAAAGCTTACCTTTTTTTACATTTTAAACTAATATTGCTGTAGTAGTAAATTTTTGTCATAGAAATTTTTACTTTTTGTGCTAATTTTAGGAATTATACTTTTTAAAAAACAATTAAAAATTCACAATTTGGACCATTTTTCAAAACATTATAGACAAAAGCTTAGTACTCAAAATTAATTTGATAAAAAAATTCAATAAACTCTTGTCATTCATGAATTGGCATAATCACGAATAGTCTTAATAGAAAACGGATTTGCTTGGAAAAATTTCGATATCCTTGCTTTTAGTCTTTTTACTGGTATCTACTTATCTATTTTTTTATCAAAACCCCCCTTCCCCCCTAGGGTAAATTATGGCTACGGGCCTGATTCTACTGTACATACTTACTTTGATTCCATTAAATACATGCCAACAGTAAAACAGTTTCTTACATTCTAAAACGAATCAAAATAAAAACAAATAAAACAAGGAGTAAAACATATATATAAAATTTTATTTATGTAATCCAATTTTTAAATTTTTTTATATTAAATTTTATTTAATCCAATTATTTATGTATTTAAATATTGAGTAACAAATGTGGATAATATATTACAAATATTTTAAACATTCTTCAAAAGCTTTTAAGAATGTAACACAAATTATATAAACTTTTATTTATGTAAATATATACAAACAACATGAGCAACAAAATGTTTCTTTAATCCAATGTCTATTTATTCAAATATTATGGAATAAATGTGAATAATATATAAAAATATTTTAAACATTTTCCAAATGCTATCTTCACAAAATATGTATGCGAAAATACGTGAAATATGTATAAACTTTGGCTAATGCAAAGCTTACTGCAAGCATTTAAATAAAAGTAAAGTTCGTGGAGGCCGAACGAGAGAATAAAATTTTGCTGAGCGCCAGCTTAAACAGGTTTTGCGACAATTGAGAAACGTTGTCTATTTTCTAAAAAAAATTATTTGACACAATGTGCATGTGTGTTTGTGTGTGTGTTTTATTACTACCCCTGTAGGAAAATCAACTAATTTAAAAGTAGTTGATAAAGTAGTTTTTTGTCAACCACAACTAGTTGAAATTCTGACTTTTTTCCATAGAACGAACTAACTTATTTTGTATGGTGATGTCCGCTAAATAAGTCAATTGGCTGTCGTCTGCATATATTTTCAACTACTTGTTAAATTAGTTACATTGAAATTATTTTTTTAATTGCTTTAAAATAACCAATTGAAAACTATTACTGATGGCCAAAAGTTAATAATATTTGATGAAATAACATGGTTAAATATGTATAAGCTTGTAATCTAATAAAAATTTTCAATTAAAACATGCCAACATCAGAGTAGTTGCCGCCTTAATATAATTCAAAATAGTTTATCAATCACTGGTTTTTAAGTAGTATTTCAGTTACTTCATATATTGAAGTGGATGCCGCCTTAAGGGACCCCCTCCTTATAGGGACCCTATAGGAACAAACTAACATGTTTTTAAAAACAACTAATTAAAAAACTAATTTAAAATAAACCAGTATATGAACTACTTTTAATTATATTAAGGCGGCAACTACTCTGATGTTGACATGTTTTAATTGCAAATTTTTATTAGAATACAAGTTTATATATATTTAACCATGTTATTTCATCAAATGTTATTAACTTTAGGCCATCAGTAATAGTTTTCAATTGGTTATTTAAAAGCAATTAAAAAAATAATTTAAATGTAACTAATTTAACAAGTAGTTGAAAATATATGCAGACGAAAGTCAATTGACTTATTTAGCGGACATCGCCATACAAAATAAGTTAGTTCGTTCTATGGAAAAAAGTCAGAATTTCAACTAGTTGTGGTTGACAAAAAACTATTTTATCAACTACTTTTAAATTAGTTGATTTTCCTACAGGGTAGTTTGTAGAGAAATATTTCAATTGTTTTTTCTAGTTTATTTTGTATTAGTTGTGACGTAAACAAGCTTTTTGCTCTGATCGTTTTGTCTGTGATATGTTTTCGCTGCAGTCCGTAATTTTTGCAATTTAAAAGAACTGTGTGAACAATTTTAAACATTTATTGTATAGTTATGGGTAATGATAACTACTATACTGATTTAGTCAGTATCATACTTATTTGAGACTTGAGATACTGATTGAAATATCATACCGATATATATATCGATATATTTATATCATATATATATACCCTATAGGAACAAACTAACTTGTTTTTAAAAACAACTAATTAAAAAACTAATTTAAAATAAACCAGTATATGAACTACTTTTAATTATATTAAGGCGGCAACTACTTTGATTTTGACATGTTTTAATTGCAAATTTTTATTAGAATACAAGTTTATATATATTTAACCATGTTATTTCATCAAATATTATTAACTTTAGGCCATCAGTAATAGTTTTCATTTGGTTATTTAAAAGCAATTAAAAAAATAATTTAAATGTAACTAATTTAACAAGTAGTTGAAAATATATGCAGACGAAAGTCAATTGACTTATTTAGCGGACATCACCATACAAAATAAGTTAGTTCGTTCTATGGAAAAAAGTCAGAATTTCAACTAGTTGTGGTTGACAAAAAACTACTTTATCAACTACTTTTAAATAAGTTGATTTTCCTACAGGGTTGCTACTTGTATGCTACGTTTGTTTATGTTTTTGCTAAATTTATTGAAATTTCGTCCAATAATTTTTCTTCTGATTTTGAAGAAAAGTTTTTCATCAACAATTTTTTAGCGACTTAAGAGAGATAATTTTTTTTGTTCAAACCCTCCCATTTTGAAGAAACATTTTTGGTACCTAAATTTCTTTCTATGCAAAGAAATGTAATTGACAGAATTTTTGCGTTTTTTTTTTGGGGTGATTTCTAGCTGCTAAGGAAATGATAGACATTTTTTTATTGCTCAAAAATGTTTCCTTTAATTTTGAAGAATACTTTTTGATATCTACGTATTTCTCTGCTAAAGAAATGATAGAAATTTTGTTTGTTTAAAAATTTTTCGTCAAAATCGTATAAGAACCCCTCCTTGTATTTAGGCACATCGAAAAAATTTTTATTTCGAAGTGTAATGACATGCCGTCCGAGAGATTAATATGAGTATGTACATGAAAACACGTCTTGCGACATTGTCTATTTTCTCAAAAAAATCTTTTGGACACTATGTGCATGTGTGTGTTTTGTTTTGGTTTTTACTAAATTAATTAAAATTTACACTATTTCGTTCAATCATTTTTCTTCTGATTTTGAAGAAAAATTTTTGATTTAGAATTTTTTACCAACATAGAAAGGTGATAGATATTTTCAAAACTTTTTTCTTCGATTTTGATATCTACATTTTGTCGATCTGAGAACGAAATTTATTACATGATTTAAAAAAATTTTGTTCAATTTTATTCTTAATTTAAAAAAAAATTTTTACAAATTAATAAGATGCTTTGGATGATTTTCAAGTGTGACATTTTTAGAGTTTACTCCCTAATAATCGATAATCGTAATGATAGAATTTGGTTTTTTATTTAGAAAATTTTTTTTATCTATATATTTTTTATCTATAAAATTTCCAGCTAAAGAACTTATAGAATTTTTTATGTTCAAAAAATGTTTCCTTAGATTTTGTTGAAACATTTTTGAACTATACATTTTTATCTGCTATCTGATAAGTGATTTTTTTTTTTTTAATTTTCCTCTGATTTTAAAGAAAAATTTTTGATCTATAAAATTTTAGCTGCTAACGAAATGATAAAAATTTTTTCTGTTCAAAAATTATAAATTTTAACTAACAAAGTTATAAAAATTTTATTTCAAAAATTTTTTCTCTTTGAAGAAAAATGTTTCTTCTACAAATTTTTAGCTAACTAGCAATCATAGAAATTTCTTTATCAAACATTTTTTTCTCTGAAGAAAATTTTTTTATTCCTTTAATTATAGCTGCTAAGGAAATGATAGAAATTTTTTCTTGTTCAAAAATTTTTCCTTTGATTTTCTCTCTTCTCAAAGACTCTTCTGCTTTCTCAGATGTTTTTTGTAAAAAAGTATAAATCAAAACTCAAAAGTAAATTCACTTAAACTGTAGATCACTACATTTTTTAATTTTCACTTAAACACCATTCTGCTTTACGTGAAAAAATAATTTATTACTTAAAAACTTTATTGCGTATTTGGTAAGGAAAATCAAAGCTTAACTAATTATTGTAAAGCAATTTTTCAGTTAAGAAAATAAGTCAAATAGGAATAAATCACAAGTTTATTTCTTTCTGTTGTAGTTATTTTGTATAAAAATTATGTCTAATAATTGTATTCAATTAATTAAAAAATTGTTAATGTGTACACCTATGAAAAACAACTTACTTACTTTCTTAGGTGGCCGTGACAACCCGTGCCCGGATTTCGACCGACCTCATCAGCTCTCGCCAGGCGCCTCTGCTTTGCGCGCGCCTTCTCCAATCGGATACACCAAGTGCGGTTAGGGCTTCCTCAGCCTGGTCCATCCATCGGAGGCATGGTCTCCCTCGTCGTCGTTGACCAGCGACCCTCGCTTCGAGCACCTTTTTCGCTGGAGCTTCGTCGTCCATACGATGGACATGACCCAGCCAGCGTAGTCGCTGCACAGTTATACGCCGAACTACGTCAATGTCTCCGTAGAGCTCATACAGCTCGTGGTTCATTCGGATGCGATAGTCATCGCCGACTCGAACAGGACCGAAGATTTTGCGAAGAACTTTTCTCTCGAACACCCCCAGAGCGGCTGCGTCAGTTTGCGAAACTACCCATGCCTCAGCGCCATAAAGCAGCACAGGTAGAACGAGCGTCTTGTAGAGTGTTAGTTTTGTCGATCGAGAGAGGGCTCTGGAACTTAGTTGCTTACTGAGCCCGTAGTAACACCTATTAGCAATTATTGTTCTTCGCTTTATCTCCAGGCTGATTTCGTTGTTAGTATTAATGGCGGTGCCAAGGTATACAAACTCCTTGACTACTTCAAAGTTATAGCTGCAGGATGAAACGTGGGAGTCTAAACGCCGAGCTCCCTTGTTTGTAGACAGCATATACTTTGTTTTACCCTCATTTATCGTCAAACCCACTTTGGCTGATTCCTTTTCGATAGCGGCGAAAGCAGCGGTAACATCTCTCTTGGTTCTGCCAACAATATCAATATCATCAGCGTAAGCAAGGAGCTGGACACCTTTATAGAAAATGGTGCCATTACGATGCACACCGGCCTTTCGTACGATCCCCTCCATGATGATGTTGAAGAGATCGCAAGACAGTGGATCGCCTTGCCTGAAACCTCTTTCGGTATTGAAGGTTTCGGAGAGGTCGTTTCCTACCTTGACGGAGCTGCGTGTGTTGCTCAACGTCATTCTGCAAAGTCTAATCAACTTTGCAGGTATACCGAACTCAGACATTGTTGCGTATAGGCAATCCCTTCTCGGGCTATCGAACGCAGCTTTAAAGTCGACAAAGAGATGGTGTGTGTCAATTTGATTTTCGTGGGTTTTCTCCAGGATTTGTCGTAGCGTGAAAATCTGGTCTATGGTAGACTTACCAGGTCGAAAGCCACACTGATAAGGTCCAATCAGTGTTTTTGTAATTGGCTTTAATCTTTCACACAGTACGCTTGAGAGAACCTTATATGCGATGGAAATAAGACTGATACCTCTATAACTTGCGCAGATTGTAGGGTCTCCTTTCTTAAGTATAGGGCACAGTACACTGAGGTTCCAATCGTCGGGCATGCTTTCTGCTAGCCATATTTTGCTGATGAGCTGATGCATGCGCCTTATCAATTCATCGCCGCCGGTTTTAAACAATTCAGCTGACAGGCCGTCAGCACCCGCTGCTTTATTGTTTTTGAGTCGTTGGATAGCAACTCGAACCTCTTCATGGCTAGGTGGTGATACTTCCACTCCGTCATCGTCGATTGGTGGCACTGCACTGTGCTCTCGATGGGCGGCATTGGTGGAATCGTCGCCATTAAGTAAATTGGAGAAGTGCTGTCTCCACAATCTAAGCACACACTGTGTATCCGTATTCAGATCTCCATTTTTTTTTTAAAAACAACACTGTTTTTATGTACAGACACTAAGTATATAATAATTGTATACAATATATTCTTTAAATGTCATTTTTTTACAAATCAAATTAAATTTTTTGCACTTTAAATTCATAATCAGTAAGAGAAAGATTTTTATTATTATTTTCGCATCTAATCATAAAGTAATACATATTTGGTATACCTTATTAAAATAAATTCAAACGTACGTCAAAATATCAAATTAAAATAAATTCTAAATAAATGGAAACACAACCAAAAACAAGAAATTAAAATAAAAATGTCACACAATGTAAATTTTCTACAGTTTTTTTTTTTAATCAAGAATTAATTTGAACAAAACTTATTCTAATCATAATTACAATAATGTTTTCAGATCCAAAAATTAGACATCAACAATTTTTCTTCAAATTCAGACAACCAATTTTTAAACAACTAAGCACATTTCTAACAATTTCTAAGTTGGCGAACTCAAACCAACTTAAAAATTGTCAATTTTTAATTTTTCTTCAAACTCGGAAGAAAACACTTCTGAACAAAAACAACGACTTTAGCAGCCATAAATATATACCAAAAATTTTTTTTCAGAATGAGAAGAAAAATGTTTGAACGAAATAATATAAATTTCAATAAATTTAGTAAAAACATAAACAAACGCAGCTTTTCTAGAAATAAAACACAAAGTAATATAATAAATAACCGCAAAAATTCTGTCAATTACATTTCTTTGCATAGAAAGAAATTTAGGTACCAAAAATGTTTGTTCAAAATGGGAGGGTGTGAACAAAAAAAAATTATCTCTCTTAAGTCGCTTAAAAATTGTAGATGAATAATTTTCTTCAAAATCAGGAGAAAAATTTTTGGACGAAATTTTAAACATCAACAAACGTACCTACTCGTATGGTAGAAATAAAACACACACAAACACACATGCACATTGTGTCAAATAGTTTTTTTTTTAGAAAATAGACAACGTTTTTCAATTGTCGCAAAACCTGTTTAAGCTGGCGCTCAGCAAAATTTTATTCTCTAGGCCCACTTCGAAATCCATATTTTTTCGAATTGTCCAAGAACAGGAAAGAGTTGATCAAAAAGTTTTCAACATGAATAAAATTTCTACCATTTCCGCAGCTAAAATTTTATAGATAAAAGTTTTTCTTCAAATCAGAGGAAACATTTTTGAACAAAAAAAATTTTCATCATTTCTTTAGCGGATAGTAATTCATAGATCAAAAATTTTTCATCAAAATCGGAGGAAAAATTTTTTAACAAAAACAAAAAATCTTTCATTTCTTTGGTAGTTAAAAATTTGGAGATCAAAAATTTTTATTCAAAATTAGAAACATTTCTGTACTAGAAAAAATGTCGATAATTTCTTTAGTAGCTTAAAATTTATAGAAGAAACATTTTTTTTTCAAAATCAGAGTAAAAATTTGTTTTAAAATAAAAGCTATCATTTAAGCAGCTTAAAAAATTAGGTATAAAAAATTTGTCTTCAAAATCGAAGAAAAAATTTCTATTATTTCTTTAGTAGCTTAAAATTTATAGATCAAAAATTTTTCTTCAAAATCAGAAGAAAAATGTTTGAACGAAGCAATTAATGTAAATTTCAATAAATTTATCCAACCAAAACAAAACACAGCGTCCAGCTAAAAAATTAGCAGATACCTACATGCAAATAAGAAGAGCAAATAAAAACACATGCTCAGCATGATACAATAATTTACAAGGTAGCCTTGACAACTACATTTTTTTCACGAGCGGCGATCGGGAGTTGTCAAATCAATACAAAGTTTAACTTTTCATCTGTTTTTTCAATTTCAAGCACAGATTCGAACATAATTTCGAATCCACCAAGTCGGCCAGTTCAAAATTTCTGCAAAAGGGGAAAAATTGTCTGGTGAATTCTCTTTAGAATCTACCCTCCTTGGTTATGTTGCTAGAGTTTGTTGATAGAGTGCTATAAATTGTTGATAGAGCACAAACTATCAATACTCTCAGCAATGTTGACGAGAAGCCTTTTATACATATTTTTCTTTAAAATTCTGAGCTGACGGCTGCCTTGCTTGTTTACTTTTTTTTTGCTGGTCTTTGTTGTCGACTAGGTTTTGTTTGCTGCTGTTTGTTTGCCATTTTTTTGGGTGGATTTTGTCAATGGTCAAAAATGATATTTTTGCGATTTTGTCTATTTTGAAGATTGAAGTTATAGAAAAATGGTAGTAAAATGGTAAAGTAACTTCTTTATTTCTGAATAGATTCAAGTGCACCCAAGGACAAAATTTTGGCAAATTGTACCATCTTTAAAATGAATAAAATTTTAAATTTTTAATTTTTTTTTACTAAATTTATTCATTTATTTTTATTTCTATGTTCAAACTATGCTAACTAAACTAAGAAAACTACCTAATAAATTAAATTTATTTTTTATGTTACAACTATGCTAACTAAACTAAGAAACCTATGCCAGAAAAGGGCACTTAAGGATTTTTTGAAAAAAAGTCAAGTTGCTGCAGCTATAACTATTTCATCCGATATTCGGTTTTTTTAATTTTTTTGCATAAAATAGCTCGAAACTGTTCTTAGTGCATTTCTTGTTTGTATTTTTAAAAATTTTTATTTTTGAATTTTTGGGAATTTTTTTTCGTAAAAATATTCAAACTCGAAATTTCCAAAAAGGCTTGCTTCTAGCAAAAAATTTCGTAGCGACCAATTGGGTATAGTTTTAGAAAATATTTTCATGACATTTCATTAAATTTTTTTTTTTAATGTTAGATTTTTTGGAATGTTGGAAAAAAATTTGGTTTTTCTAATAATCTAATGAAATTTAATTGTTTTATGTTAAAACTATTTTCATTCTTATTTACATACTAATAAAAGCATCTAATAAATTCAATTGGTCTAGTTGCCACCCAGGACATCGGCAGCTAGACCAACTACATTTTATTGTTATTGCTGTACACATCATAAGTTGAGATCGTAAAATCATAACTCTGATAATTTAAATCCGACTTTTCCTATTTTCCTATATAAGTCAGATTTCCAATATAGTGGTCGCTTGAGGCACCTTTAATTATCAATACCCAGTGAACCAAAACTACCGTTTTTGAATTCATTTATGAACCTTTTCGGGTAGAAACGTTCATTTTCGGCACTCATAAATGAACCCTTTTAATATCATTGTCGGACTAAAATGCCTCTCAAAAACGAACCTTATTTTGTTCGCAAATGAGTTAAAAAAGAACCATAAGTTATCCTCTTTTTTGTTCGGAAATAAGTTAAAAAAACCATAAAAGCTATTTTTCGGCTCTCGGAAATTAACCCTTTTTGAATCAATCGCCGGATGAAAATGCCTCTCAGAAACAAACTGTTTTTGTCTTCGGAAATGAGTTTAAAAATGAACCATAAAAAAGTTATTTTTCGGCACTCGAAACCAAAACGAAATTGAACCCTTTTTGTATCAATCTTTGGACTGAATTGCCTCTCATAAACAAACCTTTTTTTGTTCAATAATGAGTTAAAAAAAAGAACCTTTTTGAATTATTAATTTTATTTTTGCATAATACTATTTATAATTACATATCGATATTTTGTTAAAGAAGAAATGATTATTACTAAAATTAGAGATCATATTAATCATTGGGTTAATAGGATTAATATACCTGGGCTGGAATTCACGCTTTGTGTTTTTCATGATATTAATGTTTCAAAGTGGAAAAAGCGTGATTGTTTTCCAATTTGACAAACTTCCAAATTATATATGAAATATCAAAATAGTTAAGTTATTGATTGGGGAATTTATTTAATTACATTTTTGCTTGGAATGTTTTCGTGGTTTTCATTCTATTTGGGCTTGATTTTAATTTTTGATAGAAATGTTAAAAATTTTTATACGTGTAGCAGTACATCCATCTCGCGCTGGTAAAAAAGTTCATATGACGTTTATACGAAGGTTAACATTTTAATTTTAAGTTCCTTTATTTACCTGATTTTAGATTATAAAGAGTAGCATTTATGATTCATTTGTGAACTCATTTATGAACAAAAAATGGTTCGTTTATGAGAAATTGTTTCCTACTGATATGATAAAAAAAATTATTCTTTTTTGAACTCATTTCAGAAAGCAAAAAAGAAACATAAATGATTAATTTCCAAACTCATTTATGAACAAAAAATGGTTCATTTACAAGGAAATCTTACCTACTGAAATGATACAAAAATGATTCATTTTCGACTAAAAATAAGTTTTTAATGAATTTCGCAAAATATGCACAATTTTTCTTTATGGGAAAAGCTTTCACGAATTTACTATTAATTAATTTATTAATTTATTTGACATTTTTAGAGTAAACAAAACTATTAAAGATAAATGTATGCTGAATTGGAAGTGATGTGTGTAGCTAATATTAATTTATTAAATGCAGCTGCCCTTAAAAACACCAGACATAAAAAAGTAACAACGTTTATCCTTTTCTTACAAAATATGTCTGTCCTGCCCACGCGCCACTTGTTTTCAGATTTTAAAATTGGACAAAAAAAAATAATTATCATATGGGCATAAGCAGAGCTGCAGAATCTATTTGCAGTTTGCAGATACTACAAACTTAGAAATACATAAAATCCTAACTGTACCCAAGTTTATAAACCCGATTCTCAGCCAATAGATCCGAACATTTTTTGTAACATTCCCCAACTTTTTAATATAGGTATACTGAAGATACACGATAAGCTCGTTTTAGATACACTGATCAATCTTGATAGCAGCAAAGGTGCCTTATCATTGCATTCCGTCCTGAGCCTCATATATAACAAGTCACTTTCAACAGGTATTTTTTTAAACGAATGGAAAACAGCCTGTGTATCACCTATTTACAAATCTGGCCAGAAATATCTTGTTGTAAACTATCGCCCCGTTGTAAAACTGTCCATTATTCCCAAAGTATTTTACAAAATAGTAGAAAAGCTTTTGTTTGCCGAAGTTCAAGGCCGTATATCTCCGCATCAGCACGGTTTCTTTGCTGGTAGATCTACCACTACGAACCTGGCCATCTTCTCCAATTTTTGCACCAACGTTGTCGAGGGTGGCTCACAAGTTGACACATTGTATACAGACTTCTCTAAAGCTTTTGATAGCATTCTGCATCAAATACTCCTTCTGAAGCTCGAAAAGTTAGGTGCACACTCGCAAATGCTGAGATGGATGGAGTCGTATCTTCGCGACAGAGTTCTATACGTAAAGGTATGTGACCAACTCTCTTATCCAGTTTCCGTTAAGTCAGGAGTTCCGCAAGGAAGTCACTTAGGTCCCCTTCTTTTCATTCTCTTTATAAATGATATCCCACTTATATTGAAGTTCTGCAAAACACTCTTCATTGGTGCAACATCAAGAAGCTCCCACAAAATTTTTTTAAATGTAAGGTTTTATCATTTTCTAGAAGAAACACAGTTATCAATTACAACTACATCGATGGTTCTGCGCGAAGGTTTAGTAGAGTAAGCCAGGTTAAGGACCTAGGCGTTTTCTTTGATTATATGTTTTTTTTTTTTACACTCACATCGAATATGTTATATCAAAAGCCAACTCTCAATTATGCCTGATTCAGACTGTGGGACAAAATCGTAATTTTTTTAGTCATTATCAACGTCATTCGTAATCACACTGTCTGAACGATTGTCACAACAATTCGATGGCGAACTGTGTCATATATTAGACTTCAACAGTGGCATGTTGATCTGAACGATGAAAATTTTGTGTGACTAGTTGAGTGACACAATGACATACATAAAATTAAAAGCCAACATGCTGGCTTTTGTGTGACGATGTGACATACAATTTGGCTTAGCTTTTTTATAAATCAGAACAAGTATGTTATGAAATAAAAAATATCAAAAAAGTATATCGGTATGTTCTGCATGGTAGGCAATTGCTCTCAAGTGGCGGATAAATTCTGCTTTTATTAAAAGGTTAAAGCAATTTCTACGTGACATTTGTGATAGCTTTTGAGAAGCAGAAAAAAGGAGCAAAAAACTTCTGGTGGCTTATTAAACAAGACATCAACATCGTTTTTTTTTTCTTGTGCTTCACCTTTCTGGTTTTATATCTGTGATCGCAGTTTGCGAACTACTGATTTAGTGGCACAACTGGTTTTTCAAAAATATTTCCAAATATCCTCCGAAGTGATTAATATAGAGTTGAAAAAGACTAGTTGAAGAGTACTTGTTATAGATTACTAGAGTACAAGTAGGACGATATTATAAAAATATACCACAGTATCAGTAAATTCATTTCTTCGTCAATTAATTGAAGGTCTGTAGCTCGTTTCTATAACTTTCGTTACGCATTAATCCGAACGATATAACGAATTTAGTGGTGTAACGAACTGCGGTGTTTCTATAAGTGTGGTGGTATTCATTTTCGTTATAATTGTAGTTAAAGTTTTCGTTATTATATCTTCAACAGAAAGTGTAGTGATATTGGCGCAAAAACAAACATGAGTGAGGTAAGGTTGAAAAATTATACTACTGTGTGTTAATTATAATTATTAAAACATATTATTTACAGAAGAAAGTACGTACTGGTAAAATTTCCAAAGGCCAAAAGCAAAAGCTTTTGGAAATTTTACGCGGCCACAGAAATGTGGCTATGGGGCAGTTTGGTGGACCAAATAGCGGCAAACCGGCACAGGCTGTTTGGGAAACAGTGGCGGCAGAGCTTAATACATGCGGACCAGCATGTAAGACGAGTGACCAGTGGAAAAAGGTTCGTTCATTTTTTTATTTATTTATATGAAGTTGTATTCAGCAAATGAAAAACAGTATATTTATATTATATATGTTATATGTATATAGTGTGTATAATATACATATACACTGTATATGTTTGAATTCATCAATACCGTTATATATTTATTTTTACATAGTGTAATTTTATATAGTGTTGGGCAGACTGGAAATCTACTGTCAAGAAGCAGCAAGCCGCGGTTAATAGATTCAACCAAGCCACTGGGAATCGTCCTGCCACCGAAGGTCCCCCGCCGCTAGAAGGGATGGCCAAGGAGGTGCTGGAGTTTTTTCCAGCTGATCTTGTTGGTTGCGATGGTGGAACCATAGAGTCGGGATTCCAGGAGGTAATTTATGTTTTTATTTAAAAATTTAAGTTATTTTTAATTACAATTTTTGAAATTTAGGAGAATAATTATGATATGGAAGTGCAGGAAACACTGGAGGAACTTTTGGCGACGCCTGGTAAAGAAGTGACAGAAGTGGCAAACACAACAAAAGCAGCACGGACCGCCACTTCCTCTTTCTCAAGTGCTTTAGAGGAAGTGAAGGAGCTGATGAATAAGCAGGAGGAGAAGAGGTGTAGTGAAATGGCAGAGCTCATGAATGTACTCAAAACGATGAGTTCTTCTCTGCAATCAATTGATTCGTCGCTTAAAACTTTGGCTGAAAAGAAGCAAATTTAACTTCTATTTATATGTACATATATTAATTTTCATTTAATTATTTGTACATATGTTGAATTGTGTTTAATTTTTTTTTTATATCTATTTTTATTTTAAACTAGCTTAAACCCGCCGCTTCGCCGGGTTTTCAAAAAGTTTTCATTCAAAAATTGATAGTGGGTAGGCTTGATTTTTCGCTACCAAAACGATTTTTTATTGTTTAAGTAATACTACAAATTATTAACCTTAAGATTGTTATATCATCTGATAGGAAATCGAAAACCTAAATTTTGGATTTAATTTTTTTTACAACAAAAACAATTTTTATCCAATTTTTTGGCTTAAACTACAAATTTTTCAACATTTTTTAATTATTATTATTTGTACATATGTTGAATTGTGTTTAATTTTTTTTTTTTATATCTATTTTTATTTTAAACTAGCTTAAACCCGCCGCTTCGCCGGGTTTTCAAAAAGTTTTCATTCAAAAATTGATAGTGGGTAGGCTTGATTTTTCGCTACCAAAACGATTTTTTATTGTTTAAGTAATACTACAAATTATTAACCTTAAGATTGTTATATCATCTGATAGGAAATCGAAAACCTAAATTTTGGATTTAATTTTTTTTACAACAAAAACAATTTTTATCCAATTTTTTGGCTTAAACTAAAAATTTTTGAACATTTTTAAAAAATTTTTTAAAAATATTAATACTTTGGTTTAGTAAAAATTTCAACTTATGTTTGAAGGATATTTTAACAAACAACATTTTTCAAAAAAAATTATTGAAATCCATTGCAAACTGACTGAAATATTTGCCTTCAAAGCTAAAAGTGTGAATTTCAAGTCGTTTTTCTCTCATTCTCAGCTTATAATTAATACTAAAAAGATCTGGTACTAAAATTTTTCACAGTTTTCAAACTACATACATGATTTTGGTATCAAATTGAAGGAAATTTAAAAGCGTTTATTGATTTTGTTCTCGTTTAACCGAAGTGCAATTTAATCCATTAGGGCCGAAAGAAAACCATAAAAAACAGACATTTTTAGACTTGAAGCAACATTTTGGTGAAAACTATGTATGCCATTGAGCAGAAATAAGATATTATTGCATGCTAATTTTACTTTTTTTAAAAAACTGGCACTAAAACTTTTGAAATATTATGCAGTATTTAATGAAAATTCGAGGCGCATATGTTTCCATATAGTAACATTGGTTGTTAATGGGTTAAAATAAAGTATCCTATTGCACTCTCTGCTGACCTATAAATATGTGTACAAAATTTTAAAAAATCTGAGTTGTCGTTTAAACGTGATGAGTGAACATAAAAAGTGGCTACAGATTTATTAATAGTATAGATGAATATATTTATTTAAATGAATTGTTTTGTTTTGCTATAAATTTGTTGTTTTATTTTTCTTGTTTAATTGAAATAGTTCCTTACAATAGATTCGCGAACTCTTCGTCCTTGATTTAAGACATTTGGAATATCTTCGTCGATAGCTTCTTCATGCATTATTGAAATATCAGACCCATTTACGTCTGGAATGGTTTGCTTATGAATTCGTCTGAAATTGTGCAACGTCAGGCAGGCATTGATTATAATGCCAGTATATAATGGGGAAACTAAAATCCTGCGCTCATGCGACAAGCACGTAAAGACTTTTTTAAAAACTCCATTAAGCCTTTCCACGCAGTTGCGAGCTTGGATATGGACCTTGTTATAATTTTCTTGCCCAACAGATTCCGGATTTCGAAATGGTGTCATGAGACATGGCTGAAGTGGATAACCAGAGTCTCCTATGAGCCAATTGGAGCTTGCGCTAGCATTATATTGTGATTCCAAATACTCCTTGCATTTGGAATTTTCCCATATGTAGGCGTCATGGGTACTTCCACCGAACCGTGCATTGGCAGATCATATATTAAGGTCGTAATCGCTTATCATCTGTACATTTTTAAAAAAATACCCTTTTCTATTTATGTAACAGCACTCAGCATCCATTGAGGGTTTTTTATTTTCACGTGCGTACAATCGATGGCCCCAATCGATCCGGGAAACCCAGTGCAAGAAAAAAATCTACAATTATGCATACAATATAGTATAGAAAGTGAAATTATATTATCATATATTACCTCTGCTTAATTCTATTCGACTCTGCCAACATTTTGGGAAAGCGTATATATTTGCACATAGGCACATGTAGGAAACTTCATGGATGGATTCCTTGGCCCATTCCTAAAAAAAAATTGTTCCGGAGCTGGGGTCTATGTAAAACACCCTCTTAATTACAGGGTGTTTCATTGAGTTGCCTATAGAGGAAAATTCACGCTCTCTGTTTTGACTTTGAAAGACTAAATTGCATTAGAACAACACAAAATTGTTTTTCTTCTCTGTTATTGTAATTAATTCCTATTTAGAAGAACTTGCAGGCTTTCAGTTTTCCAAAGAAAAACCTATTAATTTTTTATCAAAAAGCTGTTAAAATATAAGAATAAACACAGTAATAGTTATTCAGAATTTGATTTTTTGCTTGTAAAATTACTCTCACTTCCTTCTATTATTTTGTTTAACTTTGACTCTGATTCAGTGCTTGGTAATTTTATAAGTTCCATAACTTCCTCCGAAGATATCCAACCTTTATACAATATTTCCATGTTTGTCTTGGTTCTTGATTTCGTCCTAGAGTGGTCCAGCCTAAATTTTATTTCTCGCTTTATTAAGAAAAATTTTAATCTTTTGAAGAGTTTGAAATTTAATAAAAAAATATAAAAAAAAGCCATGATTTCAATGATTGGACTAAAAATTAGTCCAAGATTTTTGACTGTAAGCCTTACATTGCATTTAGATAGTATCTTAGTATGCATTATTAGCTTATAATGATGGTCTTGGGCTTTTGTCATTTTTTTTTAACATCATAAAGTTGCATTCTTGAGATATTAAGGCTTCTTCCTAAAATGCAAATATTTTGGTTATCTGCAAAAAACAGCAGCTAAATTTTTGTATGAACTATCTATGAGAGTGAAACTTAATAAAAAATTCAGTTTATATGCATACGTATGCATACAAACTTTTTGGCAGTCCATCAAAATGTTAGCTGATTTTATCTTTCTTTATTTATGATACATTTTCCATCGCTAATTTAAATTAAACTCAGATTTATTAAGCGACTTATTTTATTGTGAATTAATCTACATATTTTCACAAAAGTTTTCCATTGCAAAAATATTTTAAAAGTTAACACCCTTAATCAGCGTACTTAATACAAAAACTACTATCTTCAGGCTTAAGAATAATTTTGAAAAACACAAAAAGCACCATTTTACGAATGCCGTTTTAGATATTTCGAATAAAGCAATAATTTTCAAACTTTTGGCATGGCTTTATGTGTGTACTAGCTATATTTTCAAGAAAAAGAAATTAATTTTTTGAATGTTTTTTTTTTTACTTTTGTCCTCCTAGATTGATAAAATCTCACACAGTGCATTGTCTTGCTCATCGAACAAACGAAATCCTGCCCAATATCCCTTAAGTAGGATCCTGTCGCATAATAATGCAATGCTGCTGCCATCCTCAATGGTTTTGGAATAAAAGTTATTCTTACTCCGTCTTTCATGTAAGGGCGTATTTCATGCAACAACGCTATTGCTGCATCTTTTTTAAATCTAAAACGCTCTTCAAATCGCGCTTCCGGGAGGTGAAATGGGTCGGTTGACTCCCTTAGGTAGCGTCTATGTACACGCAGCATATTTCGCTGGTCAACTAATATTGCTAGTGCGGCAGCAGCAAGCATAGTCACAAGCTTCAAAAAAATTAAATAAGTAAACAATTCACATTTACACACTTACTTTATTTATCTATCTACTTTTTTAAATGAATAATTAAGCAAATCAATACAATACAATATGTTCAAGTAAAATGTACAAGTAGAATTGAAGTAAACAAAACAACTCAGTTGTTACACATAACGAACAGTGTTTTGTTTCCACTGTTTCATACACTTTATAATAACTCGCCACGCTCGTAACGAAAGGTAAGTTTTCTGAGTTGTAGAAACACTTCGAAGCAAAATTTCGTTATGACCCATTCGTTATGAAAAAAATAAAAATCATTCGTTATCATAACGAAAAGTTATAGAAACGGGCTACTGGAAAGTTAAAGAAGATCTATGAATCTTTATATATATATATCCTTTAAACTTAAAAATATGGACTTGATTTTCGTATTAATATTGTTGACATAAAATAGATGAGTGATTTAAATTCCAGAAACAAACTTTCGCAGAGCATTTAAGCCCTAGATATATGTTACGTGCCCCATCGTTGTCCTAAGAAGTAAAATTTTGACATAGTACTGAGGAATACATGTGCATGGTTCGTCTATTCGACATTTGTGAGTTCCTTAGGTTTTTAAGACATGAGTGAAGATTTCATTAGACAAAATATATCATGTTAACCCATCGCATTTAATGCAGTGTTTTATTGGGACTTTTATGGATTCTTTGAATTCCTTGAACAAAAACCAAAAGTTGTTTGGGCAATAACTTCCAATGGGATTATTTATGGACTTAGTTTTCTAATGGTTTTCTTTTCTAGATTTATTTGCGACATAGCCAGAGGCTCTACAAGGGATATCTATAGAAACATAAGTTTGGAAAGTAATGCTCTTAATGAAAAAAAAAAACAAGTTCTATACAGAGTTAAACAAGAAAAAGTTCCATTTAAGAAAAATTTTTACTTTTTTACCCTTATATGGACGAAGTAAGCAAATAATTTCATCAGCCAGTATTTCTGAGTCCGATTTGTATAAAAGTAATGAACGTTCATTGCCTCTGAAACTGGTACTGCAATTCAAAGTGATAAAGAAAAACTTAGTAAACTTAGTTTTTAAATTAATAATACATGTTCTAAGTAGCACTCAAAAATTGACTGAAATTGCATGGTGAAATTTTCAATTTAATTTTTGTACAATATTTTTTTTTAAGTAGAGTTTTCTAAAAAAATTTTATATTATTGCCAACAAAATACTTGTCCACTCCTTGTTAAATAAATTTTCATCAAAGTTGTTTTAAACAAACTGTTTTTAAAATATCGGTGTCGAACTTCAAAATACAGTATTTTCAAACGAAAGTGTGAACGATTGTCACTCAAAATGGACATGAAATTGTGACTATTCATTTGACACTGACTGCCATACAGATTTGATGTCATTTTAGGACACACAATGTGAACTATTTTTCAATTAATATGAAAATGAACAATAGTTGCCACACATTAAATGGCCATGTTGTCACTCAGTCTGAATTAGCCATTAGGTTTTTTAAAGAGAAATTATAAGGAGTTTTTAGATCCCTATACATCTAAAGCAGTTTTTGTTAGTCTTGTGAGATCTCTTCTGGAGTATGCAAGTGTTATTTGGGATCCCTTCTATGAATGTTGTAAGTCTAGAATTGAAAATATTCAGAAGCGCTTCACGAGATTTGCGTTACGCCAGTTATACTCCTGGGAAAACATGCCTGCATACTGGTTGCGCTGTCGATTGTTGTGCCTTAATAGCCTTTCACAAAGACGTGTTGTATCTAACATTTTATTCATAAAGGACATAATTGATGGCAAAATAAATTCGTCAGAAGTGCTTTTTGTCATCCCATTCAATGTACCTAGTCGTACACTTAGAAACTCTGATTTATTCCACACGCCATACCACAGAACTAATTATAGGCTGAATGGAACTATCAGTAGATGATTATCGCATTGTAACACGGTTGCAAATCAGCTAGATTTCTCCAGTGAATGGTATAAGTTTAAAAGACAGCTCTTAGACATTATTGAAAATATGTAATTTGCTTTGTATAGTTGATGTTCCAACTGCACTTTTCAAACCTATTAATCTCTTAACTAATAAAGTATTAATTGTATTGAATTTAACCTTATTATACTGTTGAAGCTATTTAATTAATTTCTCTAAATCTTTCTAATCTTTTGCATCTCAAAATTAAACATTATAATCAACTTAGTCTATTCAATCAGTATACTATTTCTGTACATAGAAGTTATTAATAAGTTATCTACTATATATTTAGAGTTTAAGTTGAACTATGTAATCTGTGAAAGTTTTCAACCTGGTAGATGAATTGAAATAAATAAATAAATAAATTAGATCAGTAACGATCTCAACTTATGATGTGTACAGCAATAACAATAAAATGTAGTTGGTCTACCTGCCGATGTCCTGGGTGGCAACTAGACCAATTGAATTTATTAGATGCTTTTATTAGCATGTAAATATAATATATGTATGTAGAATGAAAATACATTAGAAGGAAATACATCATAGAAGGGATCCCAAATAACACTTGCATACTCCAGAAGAGATCTCACAAGACAAACAAAAACTGCTTTAGATGTATAGGGATCTAAAAATATATGTGTGTAGAATTAAATTTCATTAGATTATTAGAAAAATCAACTTTTTTTTTGTTCTACTAGAAAAATCGCAAAAATCCAACTTAAAAAATAATTGGATGAAATGTCATGAAAATATTTTCTAAAACTATACCTAATACAGACACAAAAAATGGTGCGATTACGTTTAATAATTTGGTCGCTACGAAATTTTTTGCTAAAAGCAAGCCTTTTTGGAAATTTCGAGTTTGAATATTTTTACGAAAAAAATTCCCAAAAATAAAAACTTTTAAAAATGCAAACAAGAAATGCACTAAGAACAGTTTCGAGCTATTTTATGCAAAAAAATTAAAAAAAAAACCGAATATCGGATGAAATAGTTATAGCTGCAGCAACTAGCTTTTTTTTCAAAAAATCCTTAAGTACCCTTTTCTGGCATAGATTTCTTAGTTTAGTTAGCATAGTTGTAACATAAAAAATAAATTTAATTTATTAGGTGGTTTTCTTAGTTAGAATAGTTTGAACATAGAAATAGAAATAAATAAATAAATTTATATATGAACATAATAAGTAAAAAAAAAAATTAAAAATTTAAAAATTTTCATTCGTCACTTTAGCGAATATTTTTTCAGTAGTTTTATGTGAAAAAACTTGTTATTTTATTCCACCACTTTTTAAAAACTAATATGTAGTATGTAAATTGCATTGAGGGAAGTATAATATATAATATATAATAAATTGGATTAAATGCAACATTTTCTATTTGACCTAAAAAAAATAAAATATAATTACAAACATTGAAAAAAAAAGAATAAATTTTTCCATACTTCAATTTGTCAATTAAATACCTGCAAGTTGATTGAATTCCTTTGAAAGTTGCAAATATCTAATTAGGAAGTTGAAAAAAAGGAAATATTTTCCATACAACACGTTATTTTCAGCGTATTTAAATTTGTTTAGGAAAATTTTGATTTGATTTCATCAAACTTGCTGTTATTTGTTATTAAGAAAGAACTCCTTCAATTAAGTTGTGGCGGACACTGGTTAACGTGTTTACCTTGAAATAAAAGTGTCCGGGTTCGAAGCCGAGTAGCGGCGCATTTTTTTTTCTTGTTAAATTGGCTGCTATAAATTATTCTGTTATTATAAATGAAATTCCACACCTAAATTGATATAACTTGAAATAAGTATGAAATGAAATTAACTCAATTGAAATAAATCTATGCAAGCAAAAGTTGGCAAAAGCAGCTAAAAAATGTAACATTTGAAAATATAAATTGGATTTAATAAAAAATTTCCTATTTGACCAAAAAAAAATTAATTTACATAAAAATATTGAAAAAAAATCATTTCATAGTTTCATACAAATACCTGAATCTTGCATATATCCAATTGGCATATTGAAATAAATCCATGCAAGTCAGTCCAGCCAAAAATGTAAACATTGTGCAGAAACTATTTCAATAAAAGAAAAAAATCAGTCAAACCAGCTTAATAGATTCTGACAGCACACAACAGTCATGGCGGTGACTACACAAATACCGACAGCGCTGTTTTCGAAGATAAAATTTCGAAGACTCTTATTTTCTTGCTACATTTGCAATGAGTTAACTCCAGAGCGACAAAAACTCTCTTGTAAATATATACTCATTGTTAGTACTTCATTTATATGTATCTCTCTTTACGAATTGCGCGAGGCTCCTCTGTTTATTATGTTGTGCTGTGCTGGCTGAGCGGAAAAAGAAAAAACTAGAGAACAACATGGAGTTTATTGAAATTCTCGCAACAGAAACACGTGAAAGAACATGATCAAGCAATTCAAGTCATTGGGGAGGATTTCTTTAAAAACTTAACACTTTAATTAAACATACTTTTTATTAAAATTTCGAAATAAAAGTACCCCTATGTAGATGTAGCACAAATATGACATTTGCAAACTTATTTCATAAAAATCGACCCAGTACTTTTGAAGTTTACCTGGAAACAAAAAAGTTCACTTCAATTTTATATAATAGTATAGATTTACTGGAGCTTATACATATTATATCAGTTGAAAATAAAGAAAATGGCGGACATCTGAATATTAAGTATAGTTTTTTTAAATTTTTTCTCTTTAAAATGCGCAAAAAAATAAAAAAACCGACGAATATTATATGAATTTAGGCATAGGATCCAATAAATTTTATCTACTTCAAAATAAAAAAAAAACCAAGTCAATTCATAAAGTAGTTCTTGAGATATTGTGGAGAACTGTTTAGAAAACATGGCTTTCCAGAAAACGCGTTTTAAGATTTGGTAAGCAAGGGAGCGGGGTGTCTAGACTCCCACGTTTCATCCGGCAGCTATAACTTTGAAGTAGTCAAAGAGTTTGTATACCTTGGCAACGCAATTAATAACAACAACGAAGCCAGCCTGGAGATAAAGCGAAGAAAAATAATTGCTTATAGGTGCTACTACGGGCTCAGTAAGCAACTAAGTTCTAGAGCCCACTCTTGATCGACAAAACTAACACTCTACAAGACGTTCGTTCTACCTGTGCTTCTTTATGGCGTTGAGGCATGGGTAGTTTCACAAACTGACGCAACTGCTCTGGGGGTGTCGTAAGAAACATTCTTCGCAAAATCTTCGGTCCTGTTCGAGAAAAATATTCTTCGCAAAGTCTTCGGTCCTGCTCGGGTCGGCGATGACTATATGATGACTATATGAGCTCTACTAAGACATTGACGTAGCTCGGCGTATAACTGTGCAGCGACTACGCTGGCTGGGTCATGTCCATCGTATGGACGACGAAGCTCCAGCGAAAAAGGTGCTCGAGGCGAGGGTCGTTGGTCAACGACGACGAGGGCAACCATGCCACCGATGGATGGACCAGGCCGAGGAAGGCCTAAACGCACTTGGTGCATCCGATTGGAGAAGATGCGCGCAAAGCTGAGGCGCCTGGCGAGAGCTGGTGAGGTCGGGCAAAACCCGAACACGGATTGTTATGACCACCTAAGTAAGTAATATACCTCAAACATACCTCAAATTAAAATTGTTCATTAAAGTGTTGGCAAAAATCTACCCCGCAAAGATAAATTGAAGATCTCTGAAATATGCCATTAACATTTTTTTGTAGTACTAACGGTCTTGAATATATAGTTATTTTACTACATGTCCGAATCGCAAATTTTGATTTTTTTTTTAATTTTCTACAGTGTATAACTTGCAATGAAAAAACAATTAAAAAAAAAATACTCCCTGTCTATTACAGTATATATCAGTATCGTGAATCACAACCATTCTTGTACTTGCAAAATATGCTGTTCAGTAATTCATCTGGAGCTGGTGGTAATATTAGTGGACCTATTAGTGATTCTAGGTACACTTATATAAAATTTAGTGTACCTAGGATCACGGGAACCCGTGCCGACATTCATCGAAACATGTCAGTATTTTGCGATATGGGAAAAAAGTGCTACTTTTTTTCAAAACACCCTAATTAACTCTTGTATAAGTGTACATTTTTAAAAAAGCTGGTTCGCAGCTCGTTTTCTAGTTAATTTTTCTTTAGAATAAGCTAACAAAATCAAAATTGGACGGAAACTACCAACTACTTGTAATATTTTACTTTTTGAAAAAAACTCCTTTTTGTTCTTGTTTAAAAAAATCTAAATATACATATATATCTCAGCCGGGGTAACATAAATAATTCTAGAACTAAAAAGGAATGGAGGTTCGGCAGGGTACCGAAAGTTAAACACCCCCGCGGTCTTATTGAAGAATATTCCATCCGTCTATAAAATGCTTATTTATAATCTCCACAAATATTTTTTCCATACGCTTAATTTAATTTTACCCTAAGCTGCCACATAGAGTAGTTTGTTACCCAGGCTTTTTGGTCAATTAAAATTTTTTAATTTTTTAGGCTTCGTTTTTTTTTTAATAAATATTTGAAGTAAGGATTAATGAACCATCAGAACTTTAAGGCATATATCAAATAAAGTTCTTATATTTTGGTAAGTCAGAAAACTTAATCTCAAGTTAAGAGAGCGATGTTTTGTCGTTGGGATAACGAATTACCCCAGTGTTTATGATTTTGATTGCTTACAACTCCATACTGTCGCAGTTGGGTTTTTTCATAAAATTACGTATAGTCTTATCTATGACCAGGAAAGTTTATTATGAATTTTAAGCCTGAGATACAGTTTTTAAATAACATTTCTATTTCCTTTTTTTTAGTCACGCCCAGGGCTTGCATGTTGCTTGGAACAGTTCCCACCAACTCCTGTCCAAAATATTAATACTATGGTGGAGATATTTACTGAGATAAAGTATTCAAATTAAAGTAAAACGCCAAAGAACATATGTACAAAATTTTTTGGAAGTCGAAGAAACGGTGTACACTTGTTGAAGTTGGAAAAATGTTGTAGAAGGAGTTAAATGAAAATGAAAGCGCCACACCTCATGTCTAATCCCGCATACTTTTCTGGACTAAGAACTGTACATTATTCCGAAACCTATTGGGAAAAACTTGTTGGTTTAAAATGAAAGTGTCACGCCCCTGTCTAGTCTCGGCCAATTTTCTAAAATACTGACTACTCAAATTGACAACAATACTGACTACAAAATTTGAAAGAAATCGGAAAATCGGTGTAGGTGTTCAAATAACATTAAAGTGACACGCCCCTCTGTCTAATCCCGGCTTATTTTCTAATCTCATGACTGCTCATTATGCTAAATAATATAAGTATGTGCAAAATTTGGTTGAATTCATACCAACGGTGTAGAAGAATTTCGTTTAAAATTAAAATGCCACGCCATCTGTTCAATTCTGCCTAATTTCCTAGACTACTGACTGCTCATTATTTTTAAAAATATGAGCATTGGGGTATAACTAGTCGCGTTGAGGTATAACTACACATAATGTGAAATAACTGGGTACAGGGTTGAAATCATTGACAATTTCTAAAAGGGAAATGAATAGCTGTATTGTAATTATTAGGCTTACATTATTAATACTTACATAATTTAACGTTTTTTAAAATTAATTTTAGATTATATTGCTAAATGTGGTAGAATGTCTGAAAATGCAGCAAGGTATACATTTTGGCAGATTTTATCGGCCGTAGATTACTGCCATAAAAAGGGAATTGTACATAGAGACTTAAAGGTATAATATGAAGAAGAATACGTTTTTATTTCAAATTAATATATAAATACTTTTTAAATATTTAAGGCTGAAAATCTTCTGTTAGACATGAATATGAATATTAAAATTGCTGATTTCGGATTTTCAAATCATTTTAAGCATGGGGAATTGCTGTCCACATGGTGTGGCTCTCCACCTTATGCTGCACCTGAAGTTTTTGAAGGAAAGAATTACACGGGTCCTGAAATCGATATATGGGTAAATGTTAAAAGCTGTTTTTACATTTTCGTACTGAATATAATAACATGTTAAAGAAGATGCAGCAAAATTTTATTTAATTACCAAATTTATTTGTGGCCCGTAGGTCGCTTTTACGGCCAACCATGAGTTAGACGATAATAGATTTGATTGGAGTTACTACTTCACCATTTTCCCCATTCAAAAATATCACAATACAAAATTTTATGTTTGCTTATCAAAAATAAACGTAAAGAAAAAAAAAATTCTGATAGCCAACTGCATGCAGTCACAGAATTTTTTTTAAGAAAATAATGTTTCGCTTCAGGAATATAACACAAGAATTTTTTGACTCTTGGTTAAGAGCCATCCATTTAAAAAAAAAAAAATGTAATAAGCCCGCCAAAATATAAACAAGAATTTTTAGCTTAGTACTATTAGTACTATTATTACTATAATGTTACAGTTTTGTTTTTTTATTTTTTTTTTTGTTATTGAAATAATTTTTTTTTTATGATAGAGAGTTTTTTATTTAATTCAGGAATTTTTATTGTTGTTGTTATCACAATATCTAAAAAAAATCTATGATTGGGTATAAATCTTCTTGAATTCTTCCTAGAAATGTATCATTGAATAAAGTTTTATATAAAAAATTTTACAAGAAAATTTAGATTTGGAGGGTTTTACAAGGCTTTTTCAAGAAAAGAATATATAATTACTTTTAGACAAGACCTTTTTAAGTTGAGTAACTTATGAATAACATAAAATATTTAGGTGAAATTGTTATCCGGGATGCTTCTTCAATACCTACGATTGAACTTATTATATTGACTGCACTTTTACATTGCTTATGCCAAAGGGTGCAAAAATTCCTTAAAGTATTCCTTACAATCCTTACAATCAATTAAAACAAATTTAAAATATATTTATAATAGCAGGACCCAGTGGTCCACGGCTTCGCCACTTAATTCAATAATATCAATAAATACGAAACCAATGCTGGCGAAAATAGTACAATATTAGTACATGTACCACTCTTATGTCTTCCGTTTGCACATTTGCACGAATACATCCGAACGCCTCTTCAAAACATCCCTGTAGGAAAATCAACTAATTTAAATGTAGTTGATAAAGTAGTTTTTTGTCAACCACAACTAGTTGAAATTCGGACTTTTTTCCATAGAACGAACTAACATATTTTGTATGGTGATGCCCGCTAATAAGTCAATTGACTTTCGTCTGCATATATTTTCAACTACTTGTTAAATTAGTTAAATATAAATTAGTTTTAACTACTTTAAAATAACAAATTGAAAACTATTAATGATGGCCTAAAGTTAATAATATTTGATGAAATAACATGGTTGAATATATATAAACTTGTAATCTAATAAAAATTTGGAATTAAAAGATGTCAAAATCAGAGTAGTTGCCGCCTTAATATAATTCAAAGTATTTTATCAATCACTTGTTTTTAAGTAGTATTTCAATTACTTCTATACGTATATAATGCAATAAAAACTATTTAGAATTGCAGTGGATGCCGCCTTAATATAATTTAAAGTAGTTCATACACAAGTTTATTTTAAATTAGTTTTTTAACTAGTTGTTTTAATTAGTTGCTTGAAATTGAAACACGTACACATACACTCTATCATTGTCAACAACCAACTACGAGTGAGTATACTCGTACTACAAAACAAAAGAAAATCATTCAAGTACTGTACTCAAAACCGAAATGTTTTCAATATGAAATTTCCTCGCGTACTTGTGCTCGTATACCAAGTACATGTATATAAGTTAGATTAAATAAAAGAATTTGAAAATAATTCATACAAACCATAAAAAGAATAAAATTAAATTTTTTAAACTTCAATACTTTTATTGAAGTGAATAAACAAGTGAATAAACAAATAACAACGACAGATTCTGGTCAGACAGTCACTCTTTTCACTTGTCATCGCTTGACTTTGCCGTTTTTGAGTTTTACTGTCCACTGTTAAAAAATTAAATATTTCAACAAAAGTCTTTTTTGTTAGTTCAAAACGTATCTACGTTAATACGTAGATATATAAGACCGTCTTTTAACCCAATTTGTTCACTCAATTTTAAATGGCAAAAAATCTGGAAAGAATTCTGACATTAAAATATTTTTGTTGTAACAAAACATATGACAATTATTTTCTTCGTTCTTTATTTTCCTCTTTTTAATAATACACTGTTTTGTTAAAATTTTTTGGCGACAATTTTTTAACTTTAATGCAGAAATTTCGATTTTGAAATAGTCGTCAGTTTTTTTATTATGGCGTGCTTTAAGGCCGGCAATACATTTAGTTAGAGGGGAGTAAAAAAGAGTAATATTGAGGTGATGGTTTTTATTAGAAGAAATTTGTTTAGAGTTTTAAAATTTAAAATTTTTTTAAGGTATATATTCATGTTTAAGAAAAAAAAAATGTCTTTTTTCAAAAACAAAGATTGCGCTGGCTACAACGATTGCTGTAAAAGATCTCTTTTCGCATTGCGGTCATTCTGCTGGCTCTAGGTTGACTTGAAAACATTTTTAAATCTTGAAACGTAATGAAAATATCTCCTATCTGAATGAGACAGCATTTTAAAGAAGTCTTTTTAAAAATTTATACATACTTGGAAAAAAAAATTTAATTTTTTACTTTCATTTTTGTTTTAAATTTTGAGATCAAAATCGTGATCTAAAAAAATCCAGTTTCATTCGGTTTGGTTAAAATGTTATTAAAAAATGTCCTTCTAAATATTTTAAGAATCGGTCAAGTAGTTTTTGAGCTAGCGTAGTAGTTTGAAAAACGTAGTTTTGGGTAAAACGACTTTAAAGTTATACGAAACATATGATACGAAGAAGTTGTTTTTTTTTTTATGTGAACCCCTCAATTTTTCGTATGATGTTGAAATAAATGTAAAAAAAATTGGTGTACCTAGGACAACGGGAACCCGTGCCGACTTGCATCTGTACATGTCAGTTCTTGGTTATATGGAAAAAGTGGTAGTTTTTCATAAAACCCAAATAAATTTGTGTAGGTGTAAATTTCGAAAAAGCTGGTTCGCAGTTCGTTTTCTATTTAACTTTTCTTTTAAATGAGCTATCAAACATAAAAATTGAAAGACAATCTCCAGAGTTGTGATTTTTTACTTTCCGAAAAACTTTTTTTTGTTGTTTTAAAAAAAATCTAAAAAAAATAAAAATTTGAAAATATTTCAATGAAATTTAGTGGAAATATTTTCTTAAACTATACCAAATGAAGATACAAGAAATTGTGTAATTATGTTGAATAACCTGGTCGTTACCCATTTTTTAGCTGGACGTGTACCTTTTTGAAAATTTCGAGTTTGTGTATTTTTACTAAAAATGGCTTCTACTTGTATGAACACATTTCGATGAAAGTCTGCACGGGTTGTCGTGCTTCAAATGAGCAGAAATTTAGTTTTTCTATGTTTTAAAGAATATTTAGTAAAATCAGTGCATAAGTGTTAAAAAACAAGTGAATTTTTCGACTTTTGGTGGAGCGCTATGTTTGCCTTTTTGATGCGTTCCTCAGTGCTCTCGTTCCATAGAAGTTTCTTGTCTCGGATTACCCCCAGAAACTTGGCGCTGTTGCTGAAGTTAAGCCTGACGTTGTTAAGATTCGGGGGTATTAATATAGCGATTTTGTGTCTTCTAGTAAAGAGAACCAGTTCTGTCTTTGCCGGGTTCACGCTGAGCCCGCAGGTTCCAGCCCAGCTGGATAGCGACCAAAGCACGGTCTCCATTTTGTTGCAGAGTGTTTTCGAAAATATACCACGCATGATGATAGAGACGTCATCCGCATGCGCTATCACCTGGTGGCCATCCTCTTCCATGCGTTGTAGCATCTGCTTGATCGTTAGGACCCATGATAAAATAACGAGGTAGGCTCGTTATGGTGAGAATTTAAAAAGTACCCCTTATATTATATTATTGTTTTGATTCCTTTTTGATAATACCTTTAATTCTGTCAAAATAATCCCAAATGAAAACAGTTGAGCTTACACCTACAGTTGCCGAAAATAGTACTCTTGTAGTTATACTTTAATACTTAAGTATCCATACTACTACACTACTACTTTGTATCATATATGTTAGTTGCAAGAAATCAATAATATTCACAATTATTTTCAGCAAACTTCCTTGAAATAAAAGAGCAATGTTATTACTATTGCAGAATTTTGATTAACTTTTTATTTCCGAAAATTTTTTGTTGTTTTTCAATTTTATGGCACTTATTTAAGTACTTAATCCTAAAGTTTATTCTGCATTTAAAAAAAAATATTTTTGCAGAGCTCCATTATTATAAAAAAATATGGAGCAGTAATAAAAAGTGGGGGAACCTCGTGATAATGTTGTCGCGCGAGCTCTGTGTATTGGCAACCCGGAACGTTAACGAAGTCCGTTTGTAAAAAGTGTTTTTAATTTTTATTATAGTATTTCATTTCATTTTTATTATTATAGTATTGCAGCAGCAATCACTCCATATTTTCCGTTTTTTTTTCATCCTGTGGCACTCTTTATTTGTTCATTTTTCCAAGTTTTTTTGGCAAATTGCACAACTAGTAACCATGTTTTAAATTTTTGAGATAAAAAATTAAATAAGTTCAAGTACACAAGTCCTCTGTTCCTTGTTTTTTTACTTTGATAAGCTTTGCAGCGGCACTTTACAAGGGCACATCTATGATCAAGTTAAATTTTGTTGAATTTCGTTTTGCAAAATTCTCCATCATACCTAATAGCCGGAATTTTTTTCTACTGAACATATGAAGAACTGTATTTAAGTTTGTATGCAAATCGGATTTGGATGTTGGAAAAAACGCAGCTAATATCTTAGTCTTATATTTATAACGTTTTTCAGCACATTTCAAAATTATTCAAACTGAATTAAAAAGGTAGTCAAATTAATTTTTTTTTTATTTTGATTTATATATTGATTTATATTGAATTTTAAAATTCAATTTTTTTAAGGTGAAATGAGAAATTGTTCACTAAAAATTTCTTACCATTGCAGTATTTACAAGTATTGAAATTTAAACACACATATTATGCACAGCAGCTCAATTATTTTTAAGGTGAAATGAGAAATTGTTCACTAAAAACTTCTTACCATTGCAATATTAACAAGTATGGAAATTTAAACACACATATTATACACGGCAACTCATATTAACAAATGCATTTACTATCATTCATGCCCTCCGTTACTGAAGAGAACATTATTCAGTATGTATTAAAGCATTCTGAAGTTCAAAAATATCATCTAGTATGTTATAAGCTTATCAAAAGAGACTTGCCTGCCAATTGATGACATTAAGAGAGTTATTTTCAAATTAGGTGTCTCTGCGTCTACATACAAAGAAGTTTTCATATCTTCGCTCTGGCCTGCTGATGTGAGACTACGACCTTTTAAGAATTTTTTTCAAAAGCTTCTTTTAGCTTTTTTTTAAGACAAGATTGTTTGATTCGCGCCCAGCTGCATTCCTTGCCGTGGCATACAGCAGGTCTAAAAAAATTCAAAAATCTGAGAAATAAATTCCATAAAAAGTATGCACTGTCAAATGATACAGATCACTTTAACAAATATCGGCATTATATGAGTGAGTTTAACTGCCTTGATAAATATTTATTTATTTATTTATTTATTCGCCAAACAAGGCATTTACTTATTCTAGGTGTTTTTTTTTTTTTTTTTTTTTTTTTCCCCTCTCCTTCTCCCTTTTTTTGGTGAAAAATTGTGTCATTCAAGGTGGGCGTAATCCGCCCACCTGATTGACATGATCTAATATTACACGTCAAAATAGGAGAAAAAAAAGAGAAAGTAAAAATAAAAATATACTTATATCTTAACATTCTAAAAATATTTAATTAAAAAAGAGTGGGGTGGTGAGTTAAGGGGTAGTAGGGGTGAGAAATAGGAATTCAGAATGATAACGCTTGAATTTCCCAAGTGAGTTTAAAAGAAAGACGGGGAAAAAGGTATTAGGATGGGAAAAGATACTTTGAGAGGTTTCGTTTAAATGTGTGCTTGGACATGGGTGGCAAATAACACTCGCTAATATTATTGAATTCTCTACAGCATCTATTGATGGGCTCATTACCTGCGTAGACGGTATGATGCTGATATTCAGTTAACAGCCGTGTATGCCTCGTTCGCCTTATTGGATCAGTAAATTTTATCTTGCTTGATATAAATTCGCTGTCAGTAATTCCACTAATAACATCGAAAGTGAAACATGAACTAAGTAATGTTCTTCTCGATGATAAGGGCATTAAATTAAGGAGGCTAAGTCTTTGTTCATAGGGTGGCAGGTTACTGTAATCACGGGGATTGTAGGTGTCTCTCAATGCAAAAAGCAGGAATTGTTTTTGAATGGATTCTAGTCTTTCCTTGTGTGATTCAAACGCAGGGTTCCAAATAATGCATCCATATTCGAGGAGAGGGCGCACTAACGCACAGAATAATGACTTAGTGACCCATACATTTTTGAACTCTTTTGCACGTCGTTTTATGAACCCAAGTTGTTTGCTAGCCCTAGACAAGATTTTATCATAATGTAGATTGAAGCGCAACTTATTATCCAAGATAACTCCAAGATCTACGATATGATTTACTCTAGATAATTCACTGTTGTTGAGGGAGTATATATTATTTGCTATTAAATTTTTACGAGAGAAGGTAATAATGTAGCATTTGCTAACATTCAGGCAGATATTATTTTGAATGCACCAATGTTCAAGAGATACGAGCTTCGACTGTAAGAAATTTATATCATGCTCCGATTTAATGACATGATACATTTTTAGGTCGTCCGCATACATCAAATGATGGATATCATTCAATATGTCAGATAAATCTGAGATGAAAATGTTGAAGAGAAGAGGACCAAGGTGGCTTCCTTGTGGTACTCCGGATGTAACGGAAATTTGTTTAGATAAGGTCCCTTGAAATTTAACGAGCTGTGATCTGCCTTGGAGATATGACTTTAGCCAGTTGAGAAGAGATCCTGTGATACCAAACTTTTCTAATTTAGAAGCCAAGATAGCATGATCCACACGATCAAAGGCTTTGCTAAAGTCCGTATAGACTGCATCGACTTGATGTCCTTTTTCCATTTTACTTAAAACATCAGATACCAATATCATTAAATTTGTGGTGGTTGATCTACCTTTACGGAAACCATGCTGCTGTTCATTAAGTAAAGGATTTATAATGCTTGTAAGTTTATCACATATTATCTTTTCAAAAAGTTTTGGAATAGCCGATAATATAGCAATACCTCTATAATTCTCAACAGATCTTTTGTCACCATTTTTATAAATTGGGGTAAGATGAGATGATTTCCAATAAGAGGGAAAAATACCTTGGTGCAAAGATTTATTAAAAATTATGAGCAAAGGCATGATCAGTGGGTCCTTGCATTGAATTATTAAGCTTGGGGGTATGAGGTCAGGGCCAGGTCCCTTACCTGGGTCGAGGTCGTGGATTGCTTTGATTATCTCATCTCGTGTAAGACAAATATGATTTATCGTGTGTAATGCATTTGGATAGTGAGGAGGATTGGAAGTTTGGTTTCCTGGAACACAAAAAACTTCTTTGAAATGATCTGCAAAAAGATTGCAAATCTCTTGCAGGTTTGAAGAGATAATGTTATCTTTAAACATCGACGTAGGATAACCGTTGGATTTACGCTTAACATTAACGTAGTCAAAGAATTTTTTGGGTTCTTGAACAATATTTTCTCCTATTAGGTTTATGTATAGTTGATATGCTTTTTTTGACTCAGTAGAGAATAATGTAGCCAGCTCATTGTATCTGATTTTTACTTCTTCGCTCACATTAATGCCTTTTATGACAAATTTGTAAAGTTTATTTCTTTGATTTCTTAGATGTCTAAGATTTTGGTCTAGCCAAGGTTCCGAAAGTTTATTTTTTTTCTTTATCTTTGGCACATGTCTATCAATAATTGTGAGCACACGCTCGTAGAAAAGTGAAACTGAACTATCTAAGTCCAATGCTGACAGATCGGTCCAGTCAAAGTAATTCAGACTGACCTTAATACTCTCGTAGTCAGCATTCAGAAAATCGTATACAATCGAGTTATTGAACGAGTGGGTAAATGTCATATTGGAGGGGGATATCTCTGCAGTTAAGGCTGTATGGTGCACACTGTTAGAAAAAAAGTGTTCAGTCTCCAGAGTTGGACGAACGCGTATTTCGTCATAGGCATTAGTAAATACTAAATCTAGCCATTTGCCATTCTTATTTGGGGTTCTACTAACTTGTTGTAAGTCATTGCCATAAAAGGTACTAAGTAAGGTAAAATCAATCGGATTAGAGAGGTTAACCGGAAGTAGATAACTGTCATTTTCATCAATGACAAAGGAAATATTAGGGCGGTTAAAATCGCCAAAGATAATGACTTTATCTTCTTCATTTAAGGAAGCCGTTATTGACGAAATTGTTTCACACATTTGGTTATATATAGCTTCAATAGAACCAGGTGGAATGTAAATAACACCAATATAAATAAAAAGATTATTATCCGAACAAATTCTGATTATTTTGTGTTCATAGAGCTCGTGTGAAGTGGTTTCGACAATCTGACTTGATAGGGAGTTGTGAGTTGCGATAAGGACACCACCCCCACGGGAAAGACCTGTGTGAGAATAATTTCGATCATTTCTATATACTGTCCAGTTGCTGTCCAGAATTTCCTCGTTTTTGAAGGAATCATTTAGCCACGTTTCTGCAAAAACTAACACATTGAAGTGGCAGGATTTTGCGTCGACAAAAAGTTTATTTAATTTGCCGCGCATACCACCGCAATTATGATAAAATATTTTTAATGAAGAAGTTGCTGAGGAATGTTGGAGTGGATCTCGGGGTATAACTTTTGGGGCAATCTCGTGGGTATTATTTGTGGAGCAAGCAATTGTGGGTGAAACTTGTAGGGGAAAACTGTTAGGAGCTATAATAGTTTTTGAAATTTGACCGGGTTTTCTGTAGGTGCCAAAGACGCTTCGATGTTGTATGTGAGGCAAATGCTGTCAAATCATTCTCAACCTCAGATGGAGAGATATTAAAGGTTTCGTGGTAGCGAATGAATATATTTTTAAGGTCGGTTAGGTTAGTCGGCAGACCCTCTTGTTGAATAGCTACCATGACGCTAGTTTTTGTCGATCCGTCAATACATATTGAATCTGATTTATTGTGCAGATATGCTAGGTACAGGCGTACATTTTCATATAGTCGACGGTCTCTCAAGCGAGATAGCACGAACCGCCCTTCGGTGGTAGTTTCAACGAGATTTTTGGTTAATTTAACTGTGGGTGGAAGAAGAGGATCCAGAAATACAGGGGATGCGTTTGAGAGAGTTGATGTTGTGGTAGGCATTTCAAAATTGGATGGGGTTGCTTCGTTATGGGAGGAGTTTGATACTCTTTTTGGAGTAAAAGTTGCAGCTTCTTTGTTAAGAGTACTTTTATTTACAGTATGTGACTGAGGTTTTTGAGGATTTAAAGTGTGTGAACGTATGAAGTTTGGATAACTGTTGGAGGGGGAGGCTGATGGAGGGTTAGAAACGGAACTAGAGGGTGCCAGATTAAATGAAACACGCTTATTTTTCGGATACGTTATATAAGTGGAATTTTTCGGAACCGATTTTTTTTGAATGGGAGACGGATTTGAGATTTTACTTCTAGTAGCGGGGAATGTAGGGAACATGTTTGTTTTAAATGTCCAGTTGGAATTGGAGGAGTATTTTGGAGGTGTACTGGAACGTGATTCGGAAGGGTGTCTTAGAGGGTTTATTGAGTTGGGAAGCAATTTAGACTTATTACTAGTGGATTTATGATTTGTTTTTTTTAAGGTTTTTGACGAATAATTTAGATTAAACTTAGGATAATTATGTTTTTTAGGATTATTACTAGCTCTTTTCTGTTTACCACGCCAAAGTGACAACCTCAACTGGCCTAGCTTAACACTTCCTTCTGTGGACGTCTGGAAAAGCCACACGTACTTTGAAGGCATTTCGAACTTAAAACTGCCAGTTTTTATCATTGTGCAGTCCTTAATCGTAATGCTAAGCGTACGTTTGAAGTATTCCCGAACCCAAGAAGCGTCCGCTAGATGTGGAGCACCTTTGATGAAGAAAGCAGTGTGGTTTAGTTGATTTCCTTCGTTAAGCTTCATTATTCTGCTTTTCCATTCTGAAGCAGTCCACGATGTTCCAAATTTAGTGATGAATTCTCTGGGCGCAGCAATAGGAGGAAGAGCCAATTCAGAATTCATAGTAGTTGCAGGAGGAATTGGAGTTGAATCGGGTCCTGCAGTATGAAGCAAATGGGGATGTGGAGAACAATGTTGGGGTATTATGGAGGAGGTTTCCAGTAATTCATCAAGAAGTGATCGTTGATGAACAGCAGATTGAGTCGACTCTAATTGAATATTGTCTGATATGTAATCGATGTTACTCGAAGCATGTTTGAGTACATCTGTTACATCCGCAAGCTCCAGACGAGTGGCTGCCATCTCATTGCCAACTTCTGTAATTTGGTTAAGTAGGACCGGAAGAAGTGGATCAGACCGTTGCTGTATATGTGATGTTTTCGTCATTGAGCTCTGCATTAAACTATCTATATCACTACGTAGATATGTAATGCTATCACTGATTTGTTTTAAGTCTTTCGCTGTTGTTGACGTTTTGGTGTTATTTTCATTCATCGCACTTATCGAATGACCGAAATTATTCTTGATTTCATCTAAAAGTTCAATTTTAATATTTTTTAAGTGTTTTTCAATGTTTTTATTGTTCGATTCACTGAATCTTTTTAAAGATTCTAACATTGAGGTCTCTAAGTTGCATTTAAGATCCTCAATTATTTTAAAAATGTCTTGAGTTACGGTACCGAAATTTTTAAAATGATTTGACATGAATTTTTTACTTTCGGAGAACGAGGTGGCAAAAGAGTCATTTAAACATTTAATTGTGAGCATTAAATGTGAAACAGATAGTTCTTTACATTCGTCGCAGAAAAATAGAAAGTTATTCGAATATTCATTTAAATAGTTGAGGCCTCTTTTTGACAGCCCAGCGCAACTACAGTGAAACGATTTTTTGCAAAGCCCATTGCACGATATTTTGGGTGCATTTTTGTCATCGTTTTTGCAATTAATATTTGCGCAAGACATTTTTTTATTTTTTTTTTTTTTTTTTTTTTTATGGTGTATTGAACTTTTGGCACAGTTACCGAAATTGAGTTTAGTTGCTATATGAGTTTTTTATTGTTAATATGCAATGTTTGCACTTTTCACAGAACACTAGTAAGCACTGCAGCGATTTTTTATGGTGTATTCAACTTTTGGCACAGTTACCGAAATTGAATTTAGTTGCACTATGAGTTTTTTATTGTTAATATGCAATGTTTGCACTTTTCACAGAACACTAGTAAGCACTGCAGCGAAAGTGCTGGGTGAATAAATTTAAGGAATTAATTTGCGGAGCAACTGAAAAAAACACGTCCGAACGGTTTGACTGCTGAAAACGTGAAATTTATACAAGCAATATATAATGAAATTTGAATTCAACATTAAATCTAACCCAAGAGCCTTTTGGAGTTATATAAATTCTAAAAAGAAAATTTCGAATATTCTATCCTCGATGTTTTTTACTATATTAAAATCAAATAATATTAATGATACTGTAAATCTATTTGCGGATTAATTTAAATCAAATTTTGAATCTGTATTCAATTGCCCGGCATGTGTTGATGATAACATTATCTCATCCACAGATTTTGCCTTTATATTTCTATCTGAGAATAATATCAAGACTGCTAAATTAAAATTGAAAATGTCAGCTAAATCTGATATTGATGACTTTTCCGCTAAACATTTTAACTTTTTTCCCGTTTCAAGTTGATACAATCCATACAGACTTCCCAAAAGCTTTCGACAAAGTTTCACATGAGATTTTACTAAAAAAACTAGTACTTCATTCCACTAGCTTAACATGGCTGCTTTCACATTTTAGCAATAGGATTTGCTTTGTTCAGTTGAAGCTAAATCGCTACCTTTTATTGCTTTATCTGGGTTTCCTCAAGGCAGTATCCTTGGCCCACTGCTTTTTATTCTATTTATATACGACATCACTACTGTCGTTCACTACTACTCATCACTACTCTCTGTGCCTGCTCTTTGCTGATGATTTTAAGCTATCTTTTATAATTCAAGTTAAGTTTGCAGGTTCAACTTTATTTAAAAAAATACTTTGCTGGAAACCTCAACTTCGGTTTCCAGATTTTAATTTAAAACACAAGATTTAAGTAATATTTTAACAGTAGAAATTTATTACAACTTCACAGAGTCGGTCGCGAATTACAACTGAACTTCACATTCTTTAATATCTTATCACTAAGCTTAAATTACCAACACCAATAAATTAACTAATAACTTAAACTATGCTGCAATCCCCGGTGAACTCGCTGCGTCGGCAATCCAACAGTTCAGGCAGAACAATGCTCCAATTTGCCGGCGCGTGTGCTGACTCTGCTTACCGCTTGCGACAGCTTGTCGACGCTTGTATGATGCGTACTCAGCATATTGGTGGGATTGCAGGGTGTTAACTCCTCCCTCCTTAAGTATCTGCGTCGCGCAGATTAAATAATGATGAGGAGATGGCGTCAGGACTTCGATAAGGTTTGGGTACTGGATTCACAGCTGTTGCTTGTTTTTCCGGAAATCGAATTGCTAGAATGTTAAACCTGCCACTTATTTTTCTCCATAGGGTGTATGCAATAGATGCTATGATTATGATAATTAAGACATCGGAGGCAAACGAAAAGTTTAGTCTTCCTTTCAATTTCTCGACATATTCAATATTTCTCGGACTGAGATCATGAACATATTCTAAGATTATTTTCATGCCACGATTTGTGATATTTGACAGTACTGGCGGAAGTGCTTGAAGGCTTGAGATTGTTTTGCTGGAGAATGTATGGTTTCGCAAGTGTATTGTCTCATTACTTAGTTGAAGAACGTATGACCCATTCAGCAAACTCGTTACGTTGTCGGCTTTAACTTCTCCACAGAAATTTGAAAGAAAAATGGTATTTTCATTTATAAGTTCTGAAATTATCTCGTTGTTTGCTTTGTAGTGACAAGCTGCATGACCACCCTTGAGTATTCTGGGCAGACAGTCATCCTCGTCTAGCTACTCCAAATCGTCTGTTTTACAAACGGTAGAATTACTAATGGAGAAACAATCTCTTACCATACCATATGTTTCTCTCTGGTTTACGAGCATCTTCTGGAACTTCAGATCGATTTGTTTTCCATCATTTATCGTTGCCCGTGTTATCAACAAGTGGTACTTCTCATCTTTCAGCTTTGGCATCTAGAGGACATATAGTAGAAGTGAACCGTTAGTCATAACAGTAGGTTTTCCGTACTCAATCGCCTCTATAGTGTTCTGGTATGGAAGAGTCTCCATTTCTGCGAGTATTTGATTAATTTCTTCTAAGTCAAGGAGGTTGGTGTTCACGATTCCTTTTTTTGCCATCTGACAGGCTCGCACTATCTCACAAATTTCTTCTTTAAGCAATATCACCTGATTTATTGCATCTGAAATACCATTTATACTGGTGACAATTTGTTTCATCTTCTGCATTACCTCCTGAGTTGCACTGAAGAGTTTTTCGTTGATTTTGAACTGCTGATTATTGTTTTCAATTACTTCGCTTTGCTTTTGAAGAATCATATCCCAGTCGGTTGCATCTGGGTTCCCGGCGATCCATTTCCAAGCAGAGCCGATCCAGTTTATCGAGCGCGGTGTTCTAATTTTGGCACCTCGTAATTCATTCAAGCGTTCTATTGTTTGGTTGACATAAAACTCCAAGAGTAAGCCCTTCCCCTCGTCTTTGAAATTTGTTGCAGCCAAATTTGTTATTTGCGCTAGCGCATCGTTACAGCGATCTAGGTTTATGATGTGCACCATCTTGAAGTAGCCGTTCACAATCCAGCCATCTCCTTCCCTAATGGACACTATGGGAGACTTGTATTTGAGTACATGGAAGCCATCTGCAGCAGCTACTAAACATCTGTAAGTAGTTATGAGCTTAAAAATTAGGTAGAAAGGTTCTTAATCTCTAATTTCTTCAGATTTTTATTTTTAACATTTCACAAAAATTTTCTTATTTCCTATAACTTTTATATAACTTTTTATATATTTTTTTTATTATATTTAACATTTATTAATAGATCTATGAAAATAAATATAATTCTTCATCTTAGAATGAAATAATTTTAAAAAGGTGTATTTAAAAGAAACATTTATAAAGCATTTAAAAAATATTAACCAATGATGTTAAAAGGTTGAAAGAAAAAAAAATATTTTTATAACAGAGTATATCTTCTTATCAATAGCTAAAAATAATGGAAGAAAAGAGAAAAAAAAACAAAAATATTTTAATTAGTAATATTTTTAATCTTTTTATGCTTATCCTATTCCTCTTTTTCTATATTAGTTTTTTTGTATGTTACTTTTTTATTTTTTTTTTTTTTTTTTTTTTTATAAGAAATACATTTATACATTTTTTATATGAGACTTGTGAAATTTTTTCCCTGTTGTTGTGGTTATTGTAACGTTATTATCCTGTCCTACAATTTCTTTCTTATACAGAGGTTTTTGTTTTCCTTTTATCTGTTTGTTTACTATATATACCTCAACTCCTGCATTATATTTTTTAGGCTCTGTTTTTTTTTTATTCATTCTGAGATTTCTTAATTCTTGGTTTCTTTCTAGCTGACCCATTATATCATTGTGAACTTTTTCTTGAAAATCTTTTAAATCCTGATAATTTATTCGTTGCGTTCTGTTAAAAAATATGTCGCTAGGTTTTTTATTTATTATGGAGTGCACTGAGTTATTGTACCTATCAACTGCTATATAGAGTCGCTCTTTTGGACTTATGTTTTTTAACTCTTTTTCGAGACAACGATAAATTTCTAAAATAGTGGAATGCAGCCTTTCAACTTGTCCGTTGACTTCACTTTTCTGAGTTGGAGTTTGGTAGAGTTCGATCCCCAATGATGTAATATAATTTGAAACTAAAGAACTCATGAACCCTCTTTCGTTGTCAGTAACTATTATTCTTGGTGTCGTAAAGTAATGTAAAATTTTTGTAAACTTGGTTCGAATATGAATTGCGGATTTGTTTTTAATGCTGAAAAATTTAGAAAATTTTGAAAATTTATCGATACAACTTAAGAATTTAAATCCGCATATTTCAAAGATATCAACATGAAGGATTTCACATGGGTATTGAGGTATGGGGGTCTCCTGTAACTTGGGTTTGGTTGGATGGCGGTCGTATTTATTTAAACGGCATACCTCACAATTACTTGTGTATCTTCTGATAAGGCTGTTCATGCTAGGGAAGTAATATTTTTCTAGAATTTGTTCTCTATTTTCTTTTGGATTTCTATGAGCCCTCTTGTGTTCCTCTTCAATTATGCTACAGACCCTTTCTTGGTTAGCTACGTCCTCAACTAATCTTTGTGTCACGCGTATCTTGTAGCTCCCAAACTTATCTAGGTAGACGTTTTGTAGCAATTGGAGGTAATTCTCAGGTATTTTAATCCCATTTACTAGACCGGGATTAAGAAACTCTTTTAAAAGTTCTGTGAGATTTGACATATTCAGTTCTTTCACCCTTATAAATTGACGATGATAACCAGGATGTGGTTGTTCCGCAATTCGCGAGTCTTCCCCTATTCTAAACACAATTTGATTTTTAAATACATTTAATGGCGCTTCCACGTGAGGAATTAAGTCGGAATTATCCCGTTCAGTGCTATGAATACTAAAGTCACTTTCGGTAGAGTTTCCTTCTTTGTCACCTTGACTATTTAACTGGTTTACCTCTGTTTTTAATCGTGAAAGAGCATCGGCCACAAAGTTTGATTTACCGTGAGTGTAAATCAACTCGTAGTTGTACTCTTCGATTCTTGCCTTCCAGCGCTTGAGCTTCGCATTGAAGTTTCTGTTGCCTAATGCAAAGGTCAAGGGCTGGTGGTCGGTGAATATTCTTATCTTCCCAGCGCCATATAAATAATTTCTCAAATTATCCAACGCCCACACTATTGCCAGCATCTCCTTCTCATTCGTCGCATAGTTTTCTTCAGTGCGATTTAAGGAGCGGGATATGTAGGCAATTGGCTTTTCCTTCCCATGTTCCCCCTGGGAAAGTACTGCTCCAATGGCGTAATTGGATGCGTCAGTTGTTAAATTAAATGGCTTATCAAATTCTGGGAAAATAAGAACTTCAGAGGAAGCGAGCAGCTTTTTTAGGTCATTAAATGCCTGAAGGGCTTCATTATCAAGGTGGATTGTTACATTCCTTGATTGGCTATCTTTTACTTGAGCGTGCTCGCCACGAGTTAAGTTAGTTAGTGGTTTTGCTATTTTCGCGTAGTCGCGAATAAACTTCCTGTAGTATGAAGTAAGACCTAAAAATCTTTTTAACTCCTTTAAGGTTTCGGGTGGAAGAATCTTATCGATCGCTTTAATTTTCTTTTGATCAGGCCGAATGCCTTCAGTCGAGACTAAATATCCTAAAAATTCTACATTTTTTTCCATGAAATGCGTTTTTTCTAAATTAACCTTCAGTCCTGCCTCTTGTAATCTTTGAAATACCGTCTCTATGTCCCTAAGGTGATCTTCCTCCGTTTTACTGAATATGATTATGTCGTCTATGTAGACAAAACATATTTTTCCAATAAATTCTTTCAAAACGTCGTCTATCATTCGTTGAAAGATGGCTGGGGCGTTTTTATGTCCAAATGGCAGTCTTAAAAATTCAAACTTGCCATTCATGGTGGAAAAAGCTGTTTTCTTTATATCTTTCTCCTTCATCAATATTTGATGAAATCCCGAGGTAAGGTTAATTGTTGTAAAAAACTTTGCATTACCCAAACTCGATAGTGTGCTGTTTATATCAGGAATTGGGTAGGTATCCGCTATGGTTACGGCATTAAGCCTTTTGAAGTCAATGACCATGCGATACTGTTTTTCACCGCTAGGCTTTGGTTTCTTCGAGACCACCCATATGGTTGAATTGTAGGGACTGTTTGAATTGCGTATGACACCAGAGCCAAGGAGTTCTTGTATCTGTCTATCTACCTCTTCCTTCATATTCATTGGGTAGGGGTAACTTTTCATATAGATAGGGTCATCAGTGGTTCGAATTTCGGCTCTAACTGTGGTTTTGACTACCTCTTCATTAGAGATAGGTCCAAAAAGCCGGCCAAATTTCGAAATTAAACTATTAAGACGAATTTTAGCTTCTTCAGACGGTCCTTCCCCGACCAGGAGGTGCACGTTTTCAGAAATTTTAGCTTTTAGAGGAATTTTAATATTAGGTTTTAGAGTTAAGATATTCAGTTTTCTATCGATAACAGCTTCAAGTTCTCTTAAAGTATCATCCCCAATGATACCGTGAAATGTCGTGAGACCCGGCAGAACATAAAAGGTTACAAGGGTGTTGTTGCCAGCTTTTTCAAAAAATCTGCCGGATATTTTTTCCAATATTTTAATGTTACCAGCAGCAGAGTGTACAGAGAAGGGTTTTTTTAATGGAGTTGGATTATTAGAAACGGATGGGCTGATAAAATTTTTATTTGCTCCCGTGTCTACAAGGAATTTTAAAATTCTACCATCCCCTGATTGGTATTCTAAATAAGGAACGCTGGAGAGGCATTTGTCATAAAATTTTCATCCTCTTGTTCTTCATGAGTTCCACCATCTGCCAGGCCAGTGGTTTCCATGTTATTCAACTTTTGTTGCTGATAATATTGAGTTGACGGAGTTTGCCTTTTGTATGGATGAATTCTATCCGGCCGGTTCATATAGTTAAATCGTTTAGACTGAAATGAGCCATATGGCTCCGACTTTCCCTGGAATTTTGAGTCATTATGTATACGATCGGTTTGAAGAAGAAGGGCCGGCATTGTCATAGAGTATAGGCCTTGAGTTGAACCGGTTTCCAAAGGATGGCTCGAATTTTCTAGGAGGTAATGGTGGTCTTGTTTCACTAGGAAAGTTCCTATTCATAGGAACCGTTACGTGATTCTGGACATTTAAATGAATAATGTTGTTGCGTAACGTTAGATTTTGCTGTTCAAGACAAGCAGCATAAGCATCAGGAAGAGTTTTTGGTTTTTGAATTATCAACATTCGCGATATATCGCTGTTTAGACCACGTATAAATACATCTAGTGCTCGATTACGATAGGAGGCCAGGAGTGCATCCACCGTTTCTTGCGAATACTCTTCTGACTTTAATTTATTTATTATAAGAGAAAATTGATGGTTTACTGTAGCGTAAAACTCATTAAGTTTTGAACCCTTTTGGGACAACTGAGCAAGTTGATGCTCAAGCGTCTGCAAGTCTCTTTTATCTGCATAATGCAGCGAGAGGACACGTTTGATTTCCAACCATTCCTCGTTGAAAATATTATAAGATACCAGAGCGGTATCAGCATTGCCCCTAATTTTTTGTCTAATGTGTTGCAGTATTGCCCTGTATATGGGCTTACTGCGAACTATTTCAAAGTCTTTTAGGATAGATTCTACGTTATTTATCCAGGAAACATATTGCACCGGATTGCCGTCAAAGACTTGCAGTTCTTTCACGCAATCCGGCACTTTACCGATATCCTTAAGGTCCTGTTCTGTCCTGGGAGCGCACAATGGCTCTATTTCTTCACTGGTTGTAGGGAGGTTGACAACAGATTCCTGTTCCATCACATTGAGGCGTCTTTCCGTCTGAGCGATACGGCTGTCTAACCCCTTCAGCTGTTCCAGGATGACGTTTACCGCCCCGGTCAAATCCGTCAAAGGTTTCTTTATTTCCTCCATTGACTCGTCGTCGTTGGTATTCCTGGATCGGAGTCCTTACATGGATTCTCAAAATCTGAAAAGAATTAAAAGCCCTCCTTTTTTCCAGGTTCTCCTTCTATTTTTTTTGTGTCTTGAGTTCTATATTTTCTTTTTATCTAGATTTCGCACAAAAATCTTTTTTCGTGGAGAACTTAAATTAAAGTATCGAACGACTTTTGAACATTTGAAAAGACGTAAATTTTTCTTTGATCAACTTATTTTTGTTTCATTTTCTTTTATACCCTTTTTTTTAGGTTTCTCAAATTATTTTTCCTTTTACTGAATTCTGAATGTTATCTTTTCAGCATTCATTTTTTACTTCTATCTTTCAATTTAGGGTTTTCCCAAAAAAAATAAAAAAATTTTTTTTTTTTTTTCACTAAATTTTGAATATTTTTATTCAATATTTTTCCTTCTTCGCTTTTATGAAGATTTTTCTTTTTTTTGTAACTTTTTATTCTTTCGATTTTTAAAATAATTTTTGAATTTAGGATTTCCTCAAAAAATTTTCTTAATATTTTATTTTTATTCGATATTTTTTCTTACTTCTTTTCTTGGAAGATTTTTCTTCTATTTTTTGTAACTTTTAATTCTTTTTTTTTTAAAACATCACTTTTTCATTCAGTATATATTTTTTATATCTGCTTTAGGACGTTCTTCGTTTCTTTTTTTTTTTTTCCTTACCCAATAATTATCACTTCCACTATTCTTCGGTGGACCGACATTGGAGGGATTGTGTAATCCGGTTTAGTTCCAAACGTTAAAAATTGTAAGGAACCTACTAAGGCACAAGAACACCTCACCACCAGGATCTTTTACCCGTTTGACAAAAATTCTTTCTGTAAAAGTTATTATCTGGTTCTTATGTTCACAGATGTTTAACCTCTTTTGTTCGAACAAAATCAAAATATGGAAAGATCCTTGGCTTTATGCCGGTCTCTGCTCGGGCGCCAGTTAAATTTGCAGGTTCAACTTTATTTAAAAAAATACTTTGCTGGAAACCTCAACTTCGGTTTCCAGATTTTAATTTAAAACACAAGATTTAAGTAATATTTTAACAGTAGAAATTTATAACAACTTCATATAGTCGGTCGCGAATTACAACTGAACTTCACATTCTTTAATATCTTATCACTAAGCTTAAATTACCAACACCAATAAATTAACTAATAACTTAAACTATGCTGCAATCCCCGGTGAACTCGCTGCGTCGGCAATCCAACAGTTCAGGCAGAACAATGCTCCAATTTGCCGGCGCGTGTGCTGACTCTGCTTACCGCTTGCGACAGCTTGTCGACGCTTGTATGATGCGTACTCAGCATATTGGTGGGATTGCAGAGTGTTAAGATGTGCTAAATCTACAAGAAGTTTTAAACTCCATAAATTACTGGTGTCTTAAAAATAATCTCGATTTGAATAAAGATAAATGTGCTATTGCCACCTTTGCTAAAATATGTACAATACGAGTATTTGTCACAAAACTCGCCGCTCGAAAGGATGAATGAGATCAAAGATTTAGGTGTTATATTTGACTCAAAATTTAATTTTGTTGGTCATCTAAATTACATCATACCCCAAGCATACTTTTATCTGGCGTAATAGCTCAAGTTTTATAGACCCCCCACTCTTTTAAAATGCTATACACGTCCATAGTTCGCTCAAAACTGGAATATGCGTCCCTGATCTGGAGTCCTTTTTATTCATGTCACGCGCTTCGCTTAGAACGGGTTGAGAAATCCTTTTTGCGTTTTATGCTTCGGACTGTTCAGTTTAACCATACCATTCCTTCATATAGTTAGTGTGTGATGTGAGTTCTTTAACTTAAAAATGTCTTGAAATAAAGAGAAAAGTGCTATCTATGTTATTTATTCATTATATTATTGCAGGAAGAACGAATTGTACATTTCTTCTAGATTTAATTCATTTTAACGTTCCGAATAGGGCGCTTCGTGATGTTAACATATTTTATTTAAACCTATGCCGAACGAACTATGCTGTAAATTCACATATGTATAGAGCTCAAAATTATTACAATTATATAACCTCTAATTGAAGTGTCGACGCGAATATCGTTATAAGCGAAAATTATGAGTTTTCAGGAATTGAAAAAAACGTTTTGAATGGCGCACTTTAGCCATTTGATTTCGATTTCCAATTTTTTGGTGTAAGAGCTAAAAATAAATTTTTCTGTGTATAAAAAACCAAAATTTCTACTGAGTTTTTGTTTCCAAAATATTACAAAAAATACGGAGTTTTTCGAAAATAACTAATATTATTATATATAATATATAATATTATGTACAATAATATATATAAAATAATATAATATTTCAAAAATATTTAGTTAAAATATGTTCTTTATGTATGTACCTATGCTAGCTTTAGTGTTGCTATTTATTATATATTTAACATTAAACTCCATTTCATTTGTAATTTAATGCACGGTTCTAGTAATTTTTTCACATCGATTTTTTTTTTCTTGTTTATTTATCTTTAATCGGAGGTTTTTTGTAGTAGTTTTCCTTCGCAATTATCCCTAATTATTGTATTATACATAGATTATTCTTTTAATTTAATTGTTATATTATTCTATAGATGTTATGTATTAACAAAAATCTGTGTACATTTTCATTCAGAAATATTGACTTTAAAATGTTTATCTACTTTGAATGAAGATTCATTCATTCAATCATTCTATTAAAACAAATTAAAAAAGATTATACGGATTTCTATGGATTTTTTGTTTCCAAAAAAATACAAAAAATACGGGATTTTTCGAAAAATATCAGGCAGTACTGGTGGAAGGCACTGTCTATGGATTTACCCTTGCTGTACGCATGTTTCGCAAAGTTTCGCAAAGTTTCGAAGGGTGAATGGTTTGCCTCAGATAAACTTTAATAAGTTTTTTCAGAGTTTTTAACATAAATGAAGATAGGCTGATCGGCCTGAAGTCTTTTGGTATGAAAACTACTATTAGGGATAAGAGACCAGCCCTGTTTTTTATCTTGTTTGCGTGAATCTCTGGATTCAATTTAAGTAAAATGTCAACATTATCTTTTGTTTCTATTTCTTGTTTTTTATTTTGAGTTTGTTCAGTTGGAATTCGGATTAAATTGATTGTTGTTGAAAGGAAAATAAAGATAATTCATAAGCAGTCAACTATTTACTTAATTTGTTTTATATTGGAACAGGGAAAAGGAATTCATTATCTGCGTGTTAGACATAGCAGGAAAAGTGCGTTGTCTTCAACATTTTGGTGTCTCCTGTAAGGAATGAATTTCATCATTTGTTGGACATTCGAAAATATTCTTAGCTTGGCTTCTCTCTGCTACACAGAATCCTTTATCCGACGTTGCATCAGTGTGTGACGTCGACGTCTTCGTTTGGCTTGGTGTTTTTTTGCTATGACACACAAGCTAGCTACGAAAGATTAGTACAGTCAGTCATCGGACATACCATCAACATGACAGATCGCGAATCGTCGAATGTTGGCAGTAATTGCAATTAAGAGAATTCCTGCAGCAGTACAAGCTGATGGCTTTGATGTAGATCAGTTTGCATTGCCACAAGAGATTCAAAGCTTACAAACAAATTTTAAACGTTATATGGCCGCACATGACTCTCTGGTGGACTCAGCTGAAGCAGACGAGTTGGATGCTCATATTCAATTATGGGAGGAGATTGAAGTGTAATATAATGCTACCATGGCTTCGTTGCATAGGTCACAAGCGGGAAAAGCGATGGCAAGCGAAGTCAGTGAAATTTCAGTTATCGCTACACCAGATGAGGTGAAGCTCGATCCACTGAAGATTTCAACATTTGATGGCACATTGGGCAATGGGCTTGCTTTTAAGGATGCGTTTGAAACTTTAATACACGAACATAACTTTGCGGAGGCATACAAATTGGGCAAGCTTCGTGCCGCAGTGCAAGGCAGTGCCGTCGCTTTGGTTGGTGGGCTATACAGTGGAGGCTACAACGAAGGAGGCGCGCAATCTCACTAATAATTTTACGTTTTGTATTTGATGGTGAATCATTCAATTTAGTTTTGTAGAATAATTCATCTGATTTTGGGACTCCAATGCAAACCAAGCACTGTAGTTTCGAGTGATTTCAACTTGATTTCAACTTGATTTCATCACTTGAACTGTCAATCAATGCTAATGCCTCTGCACTATTCGAATGCCATTTTCTCAAATGAGAATGTCTTTGTTGCAACACAGCGTCAACGTATATTGCCAACTCTACAGCCTGACTAATTGTCTCGGCACTTGTCAGGTAATCGTCCAAATAAAAATCCTTTCCCTCGCAGCAGCTGCCCGGCTGGGATCTGCTAATATATTTGAATTATCGCTACCACACTGCTGCATTGATCTAATCGCATTGAATGGACTGCATGCCATGCCATATGTAACAGTCGTGAGTGCATATGTTCTTAACGGTTGCTTCGATGTCTCACGCCATACTATTCGTTGCCACTGTTGATGCCTTTTGTCAACATGAACTTGTCTGAACATCTTCTCCACATCAGCTGAGAGTGCCACCTCGAAACGACGAAATCGGAGTATAATGCTAACCAGCAGCTCTTGAATTGTTTTTCCTGTCAATTGTGTGTCGTTCAACGATACTCCAGTGGCTGTTTTCGCCGAAGCATTGAAGACCACCCGAAACTTGGTGTTTACAGCATGCGAGTTATTCACGCATAAATGCAATATAATTGTATCGTAGCTCTGAGTTTGATGACAACAACAGTTCCAATTGATAAAATTGTCGCAATGCCTCAAAATGCGAATTACCTAGAATTGGAGCATCCGGACGAAATGGTAGTGTCACAACGTAACGGCCATCAGGGTTGCGGTGATGCGTAGCCATGAATATTTGTTCGAAAAAATCCTAGCTTCGATCAGCCAACAATGGATTAATTGCTTCCTCCAATTCCCAAAATGCGCGGAGTAATTCATCCAACTGCTGATTGTATCCTGAATGGACCATCATTGAGCGTGTTGATTTGATGATCTGAGATTCTATGATTGCAGGGCCAAAAAAATCCCACCAAAAACGTGTGGACTGTGCATAAGGTTCACGTTGTACAAAGTAACGATGGGTACAAAGGTTGGATCAGCCAATTTCAGTGATCAGAGATGTGCCCAGCAGAATTCGCTAATGTTTACAGATGGAATCGCTGACGTGATTGTTTTTAAGATGTGAACCTCAACTGCCATACCAAATGAGTTATCAAAATTTGTTAATTGAACCGTTGCTCGACCACACGTGTAGGTTGATGTTGATGAGCCAACGCCATCAACTGGATGACTTCTGAAAAGACCCAATCGATTGAAAAAACGCTTAGTGACAAAACTTGCCTAAGAACCGGAATCACATAGAATACGACAACAATGACGAGAGCCATAACCATCAGTAGCATATGCATACGCAGTAGCTAAAAGAATGATTTGATTGCTAGATACTATGAATGTTCTTATCTTCTCCGTCAGTCAAATTGGTGAAGTATAGTTTCGTGGCGGTGTCGCCTGCCTAAGTATTGATGTCTCTGTCTGAGCTACTAGTCCAGTGGCGGTGTCGCCTGCCTAAGAATTGATGTCTCTGTCTGAGCTACTAGTCCAGAACGACACAGCAAAATATTGTGTTTCTGGTTACAACTTTGACAGTCACCTGATGTGCATTTTTTGTTGAATGTCCAGGCCGAAGACAATTAAAACATAAATTTGACTGTTTTAGTTTTTCGAAACGTTTGGCAACCGGGAGAGCCAGTAACGATGGGTACCGGTTAGTGCAAAGCGAACCACCACAGTATTCACACTTGCCAAGTGATGTTAATGACAAATTTGATTTGACTAATCGAGCTCCCACCACTTGTTGATACGAGCGTTGACTTGATGTTTGTGCCGCAGGTGCAGCGACCACTAAATTGCCAATACTGTGCGAGCGAGTTTCTAAAAATGTTAGCTATTCATCTAAAGTTACTCCATACCCCAAGCTTGTTGTGTAGCTGATGGAAGCTTTGAATTTACCAAAAAACGGTAAATGCATCCCAATATTCCATAGGCAATTTCATGACACGTAGTGCTCGATGAGTTGAGCACACTGAATTCACAATAGCCAACAGCTGTTATGATGTTTCTTGTACTGCCGGCTTCATGTTCAGCAGTCTAAATACGTGTATATACGCCAATTGTCTTGGACTGTCATAACGCTTTTTCAGTGCTTCCCATACTTCGTTGTAGCCTCCACTGTATAGCCCACCAACCAAAGCGACGGCACTGCCTTGCACTGCGGCACGAAGCTTGCCCAATTTGTATGCCTCCGCAAAGTTATGTTGGTGTATTAAAGTTTCAAACGCATCCTTAAAAGCAAGCCCATTGCCCAATGTTCCATCAAATGTTGAAATCTTCAGTGGATCGAGCTTCACCTCATCTGGTGTAGCGATAATTGAAATTTCACTGCCTTCGCTTGCCATCGCTTTTACCGCTTGTGACCTATGCAACGAAGCCATGGCAGCATTATATTACACTTCAATCTCCTCCCATAATTGAATATGAGCATCCAACTCGTCTGCTTCAGCTGAGTCCACCAGAGAGTCATGTGCGGCCATAAAACGTTTAAAATTTGTTTGTAAGCTTTGAATCTCTTGTGGCAATGCAAACTGATCTACATCAAAGCCATCAGCTTGTACTGCTGCAGGAATTCTCTTAATTGCAATTACTGCCAACATTCGACGATTCGCGATCTGTCATGTTGATGGTATGTCCGATGACTGACTGTACTAATCTTTCGTAGCTAGCTTGTGTGTCATAGCAAAAAAACACCAAGCCAAACGAAGACGTCGACGTCACACACTGATGCAACGTCGGATAAAGGATTCTGTGTAGCAGAGAGAAGCCAAGCTAAGAATATTTTCGAATGTCCAACAAATGATGAAATTCATTCCTTACAGGAGACACCAAAATGTTGAAGACAACGCACTTTTCCTGCTATGTCTAACACGCAGATAATGAATTCCTTTTCCCTGTTCCAATATAAAACAAATTAAGTAAATAGTTGACTGCTTATGAATTATCTTTATTTTCCTTTCAACAACAATCAATGTAATCCGAATTCCAACTGAACAAACTCAAAATAAAAAACAAGAAATAGAAACAAAAGATAATGTTGACATTTTACTTAAATTGAATCCAGAGATTCACGCAAACAAGATAAAAAACAGGGCTGGTCTCTTATCCCTAATAGTAGTTTTCATACCAAAAGACTTCAGGCCGATCAGCCTATCTTCATTTATGTTAAAAACTCTGAAAAAACTTATTAAAGTTTATCTGAGGCAAACCATTCACCCTTCGAAACTTTGCGAAACTTTGCGAAACATGCGTACAGCAAGGGTAAATCCATAGACAGTGCCCTCCACCAGTACTGCCTGATATTTTTCGAAAAATCCCGTATTTTTTGTATTTTTTTGGAAACAAAAAATCCATAGAAATCCGTATAATTTTTTTTAATTTGTTTTAATAGAATGATTGAATGAATGAATCTTCATTCAAAGTAGATAAACATTTTAAAGTCAATATTTCTGAATGAAAATGTACACAGATTTTTGTTAATACATAACATCTATAGAATAATATAACAATTAAATTAAAAGAATAATCTATGTATAATACAATAATTAGGGATAATTGCGAAGGAAAACTACTACAAAAAACCTCCGATTAAAGATAAATAAATAAGAAAAAAAAATCGATGTGAAAAAATTACTAGAACCGTGCATTAAATTACAAATTAAATGGAGTTTAATGTTAAATATATAATAAATAACAACAGTAAAGCTAGCATAGGTACATACATAAAGAACATATTTTAACCAAATATTTTTGAAATATATTATTTTATATATATTATTGTACATAATCTATATATATAAAAATGAATGTATGTATGTGGGTATGTGGGTATGTGGGTATGTGGATATGTGTGTATATCACGTATAGACTCCAAAACCACCGAACCAAACTTTATGAAATTTTTAGGGATACTAAAGCAACATTCGGGAAGTGTTCCTGTGAAGTTTGGTGTTGATTGGGCAAGGGGGCGTGGTACCTCCCATACAACCCAAATTGGCTCTATCGCCCACAAACCAAAAAAATTGCTATATATCAGACGGTTTTAATCATATAAAACTTAAATTTGCTAATTTTGTTCAGATGGTTACTTTCGGTGACTGTACAAGAAATAGGCGTGGTCACACTATATATACGCCCACTTTTCAGCACTAATTTTAATTCATGATATTTTCAAGTTTTGACAGTGAATCTTGATATGCAGGTGCTATGCATACACGTGGCAGTCACTATGTAAATATAAACGTTGTCACGCCCACTTTTACCGCCCACAAATAAGTAAAAATGCTTTATATCAGACGGCTTTTTCCGTAGAAGACTAAGATTTGGTAATTTAGTTCGTATGGTTACTGTCGGCCAATATACAAAAAATGGGCGTGCACGCACTATATATACGCCCACTTTATCGGAATCATGCTTATTCCTGAGTTGTACACGTTTTGATAGTGAATCTTGGTATGCAGGTTCTAAAGGTCCAAGTGGCAGGCACTATGTAAATAGAAATGTTTTCACGCCCACTTTTACCGCCCACAAATAAGTAAAAATGCTTTATATCAGACGACTTTTGCCGTAGAAGACTAAGATTTGGTAATTTAGTTCGTATGGTTACTGTCGGCCAATATACAAAAAATGGGCGTGCACGCACTATATGTACGCCCACTTTATCGGAATCATGCTTATTCCTGAGTTGTACACATTTTGATAGTGAATCTTGGTATGCAGGTTCTAAAGGTCCAAGTGGCAGGCATTATGTAAATAGAAATGTTTTCACGCCCACTTTTACCGCCCACAAATAAGTAAAAATGCTTTATATCAGAGGGCTTTTGCCGTAGAAGACTAAGATTTGGAAATTAAGTTCGTATGGTTACTCTCGGCCAATATACAAAAAATGAGCGTGCCCGCACTATATCTACGCCCACTTTATCGGAATCATGCTTATTCCTGAGTTGTACACGTTTTGATAGTGAATCTAGGTATGCAGGTTCTAAAGGTACCAGTGGCAGGCACTATGTAAATAGAAAAGTTTTCACACCCACTTTTACCGCCCCCAAATTAGTAAAAATGCTTTATATCAGACGGATTTTGCCGTAGAAGACTAAGATTTGGTAATTTAGTTCATATGGTTACTGTCGGCCAATGTACAAAACATGGGCATGGCCGCACTATATCTAAGCCCACTTCATCGAAATCATGCTTATTTCTGAGTTGTACACGTTTTGATAGTGAATCTTGGTATGCAGGTTCTAAAGGTCCAAGTGGCAGGCACTATGTAAATAGAAATGTTTTCACGCCCACTTTTACCGCCCCCAAATTAGTAAAAATGCTTTATATCAGACGGTTTTCGCCGTAGAAGACTAAAATTTGGTAATTTAGTTCGTATGGTTACTGTCGGCCAATATACAAAAAATGGGCATGGCCCCACTATATCTACGCCCACTTTATCAAAAGCATGCTTATTCCTGAGTTGTACACGTTTTGATAGTGAATCTTGGTATGCCGGTTCTATAGGTCCAAGTGGCAGTCACTATGCAAATATAAATGTTGTCACGCCCACTTTTACCGCCCACAAATCAGTAAAAATGCTTTATATCAGACGGATTTTGCCGTAGAAGACTAAGATTTGGTAATTTAGTTCATATGGTCACTGTCGGCAACTGCTAAAAAAGGGCCGTGGTCGCACCATATCTGCGCCCACTTTTTCAAAATCATGCTTATTCCTGAGTTGCACAAGTTTGATAGTAACACTTGATATGCAGGTGCTCTAAGTGGCAGTCAATATATATATATATAAAATTTGCAACGCCCAATTGTACCACCCACAAAAAAAAAAAACAAAACGAAATGGCCAATTTCAGCCCTTGAAAGCACTTTGACCGAGCTTCTTATGATCAATTGGGTTGTGAGTGTTGTGGAATGTTTGAACACAAATGATCGAGAACTGGACCTACATGTTTTATGTCGACTCCGAACGGCTTATGTTCTCAAGAAGCTTTTCATGGCAGTTTTTATTCTCTGAGGTTTGTCATTGTCTGCAGAGAGGTGACGGCCGAACAGAAAAATTAATTCAATTGAAAAACTTTCCGTGTCAGGTGGGATTCGGACCAGGGTGTTCTCGCGTATGGGCCACACACTCTACCCACTACGCCACGGCCGCCACTTGATTTTTTTTTTTTTGATCCACAAATTAATAGAACTACTTTAAATCAGACGATTATCATCGTTAAATACTAAAATTTGGTAATTAAGTTCATACGCTTACTCTCGACAGCTTTGCAAAAAATGTGCATGGTAGCACTATATCTGTGCCCACTCTTCAGAAATAATTTTATTTAATTTATTTATTTACTTATTTTTTTAATGTACTATAGTTAATTACAATTTAAAAATTATAACTAAGTCAGCACTAGCTGCCAGGGCTATCGGTTAGAAATAATTTTAATTCCTGAGATGTGAACGTTTTGATAGACAAACTTGGTATGTAGGTGCTATGGGTCAAATTGGCGTTCACTTTATATATAAATGTTGACACGCCTACTTGAAACGCCCACAAATCTATAAAAAGGATGTATATCAGACTTTTTTTAGAGTAAAAGACTAAAATTTGGTAGATTAGTTCATATGGTTACTGCCAGAACCCTTAAAAAATGGGCGTTTCGCACGTTATCTACGACGACTTTTCAAAAATCATTCTAATTTCTGAGCTGTACGTGTTTTGATAGTGAAACTTGGTACGTAGGTGCAATGGGACCAAGTGGCGGTCACTATATATATAAATGTTGCCATGACTACTTTATCTGCTCATCTATCTATCTGTAAAAAATGTATGTATGTATAATAAGGCTCCTCACAAAAAGAAAAGGTGAACAAGTCGGTTCCTCAAAATAATGCTTAATGTTGTGATGATTCCCCAAATATTTCGACTGTAGGAATAGCCATCCGTGAGCTGGAATAGTTTGAAATAAAAAAGAAAAAAAAAACAAAAACGAAATGGCCATTTCAGCCCTTGAAAATACTTCGACCGTTTGAACACAAATGATCGAGAACTGAATCTACAAGTTTTATGCCGACTCCGAACGGCTTATGTTCTCAAGAAGCTTTTCATGCCAGTTTATACTCTCTGAAGTTTGCCATTGTCTGCATAGAGATGACGGCCGAACAGAAAAATTAATTTAATTGAAAAAACTTCCTATGTCAGGTGGTATTCGAACCTGGGTTCTATGGCATTCAAGGCACGCACCTCAACCAGTATGCCACGCAATGGTTTGAATAATGCTCTAAAAATCGAGTTTTTTATAAAAATATTTAATGGTGTGTTAGTTTAAAATAACAAACGGTCAGAAATAATAGTAATGAAAAAGTTCTTCCAATCTGCACCAATAAATTTTAAATTTTTACAGTCGGACGAGAGATAATGCAGATTTTTATTACTTTTTTAACTTTTTTTTTTAATTACTTTCACTAAAATTCAAATTAATTTTATTTTTTTGTTTTGCCATGTTACTTTTAGTCAAATAAATTATCTATTGATGATAAAATATAGTGTAAAGTGAAGAACTAAATTGAATGAAATTACAAAAAAATTTACACATTTTTTACATTTTACAATTTATTTGACTTAAAGTAGTATAGGAAAAATTTCGTTTGAATTTTAGTGAAAATAATATGGAAAAAGTTAAAACAATCCATAAAAATCCGCATTATCTTTGGTCCAACGGGAAAAATGTAAGATTTTTTGATGCAAAAGAACTTTATCATAACTCTTATTTCTGACCGTTTTTTTTTAACTACCATACCAGCCAATATTTTTCGTCGAAATATTTTGGGGATCATCATAACATACGCCATGGTTTATTTTGAAGAACCGGACTGAACAATTTTTTTCCTAAAGAGCGTGAGGCGACTGAATGTATATACGTGTGTGGGTATATATGTATATCACGTAAAGAGTTCGAAACCGCTAAGCCAATTTTTATACCAAAGCCTTGAGAGGGTTCCTGTGAAGTCTGGTGCCGATCGTAAAAGGCACCTTACATACACCTAAAATGTTCGATATCAAACAGTTTTGGAATTATAGGTCGCACAGCCTAGGAATTTAGTATTCGACCTCAATTTACACATGCCGTTCCACAGGTAACATATTATGGGTGTTGGGCGAGGGTCGAGGGGCGCGGTCTTATTCCGCACCCAAAATTTTCGGTATAGCTTTCGAAATAAGTCACACATCAATGAAACTCGGTACGAAGTTACTATAAAAGCATGGCTTCACTGAAGCTACGCCCTCTTTTAGGGAATAAGCGCTGAGCGCAGCGAAGCGCGCCGGGTATAAGCTAGTATTATATATTATATATAATAATATTAGTTATTTTCGAAAACTCCGTATTTTTTGTAATATTTTGGAAACAAAAACTCAGTAGAAATTTTGGTTTTTTATACACAGAAAAATTTATTTTTAGCTCTTACACCAAAAAATTGGAAATCGAGATCAAATGGCTCTAAGTGCGCCATTAAAAACGTTTTTTCAATTCCTGAAAACTTATAATATGAAATTTTGAATTAAACAATATTATTATTATGTGTTGAAAGAAAACACACAGCGTCGATATGAAGAATTGGTCTGTGTAAGTACCGCTTATTCCCTTTATAGTCCTGTTTGTCATCAGTGAAGGCAGTCCTGTTTCTGCTAAACTCTATCACCGCACAAACACTGCACCCCTGAAAAAATATCAAAACTTTTCATAGTATCTTCACCAGGAAGCAATTCCTGCGACGGTGTGTGTTTTCTTTCAACACATAATAATAGTTTTGTTTAATTCAAAATTTCATATTATGTGTTTGCGAAAAACACACAGCGTCGATATGAAGATCTGTTTGATATCATCTGGTGACAAACACAAAACGCTATGTGAAAGAATTTTAAAATTTTCTTTATCGTGTTTTTTATTTTAATTAATAAAAAGAAATTATTCATAAAATTCAATCAACAAAAAATTTCATTCAAAATAAAATACAAATTAATTTTCCAAATTATTAGTAGAATTCAAAGTTGTAATAAAGGGTCCGCCAAATATCTGTTTTTTTCGAAAATGCAGAAAAAAAAAACTACTGAATATTTTCTCAAATTTCTGTTTTTATTTTAATGTACAATCCTTCCCGTTAATAATGAAAAATAATTTCATTCAAATGGCTGCCTCGGCTGGCCATGCAGTGGCCTACACGATCGGTCCAATTTTTAAGCACATTATCGATTGTGTGCAGCTGTATTTCATCAATGGCTACACGAATATTGTCCTTTAAAGCGTCAATTGTCTCTGGCTTGTCGGCGTCACACTTATCTTTGAGGGCACCCCACAAATAAAAGTCCAACGGTGTCAAATCGCAGCTCCGAGGTGGCCAAACGACATCAGCTCTGCGGCTGATAATGCGATCTTCAAAAACAGGGCGCAAAACATCGAGTGTAGCTTCAGCTGTGTGGCACGTAGCGCCGTCCTGTTGAAACCGAGTGTTGCCAATAACATCCTCTTCAATTTTTGTGAACAAAAATTCGTTCAACATGGCCCGATAACGATGACTGTATGACGATTGACTGTAACGGCCACTCCTTGCTCATTTTCGAAGAAAAATGGCCCAATTATGCCTCTGGACCAAAATCCGCACCAAACAGTGACTCGTTTTGGGTGTATCGGCTTTTCAATGTATGCGTGCGGGTTTTCTTTGCCCCAAATGCGACAATTTTGCTTGTTTACATACCCGCCAAGATCAAAATGAGCTTCATCTGAAAAGATGATTTTTTTGGCAAAATCAGACATGTGCTAAGTGTTACCATTCACGAAATAAGCACTAGCTGGAAAAAAAAAAAAACGTTAGATGGCGGACCCTTTATTTTGTAAAGCTTAGTATTACAAATAAAGAATAATAATTAGTATTATTAATCAAATTTTTATCATAATTACATGAATAAAAAGAAAATTTAATTATTTTCATTGAAACAAGCCTCGAATAAGAAAAATTATTCTGGGCGAAAATTTTTAAAAAGCAGATCTGATCCTTAAGTTTGTTTTTTTAACTTCCTTACAATAAAACTTTTTTATTGTATTACCACTTCTCCAGTTTCCCCTTGTTAGTATTTCCTAAACTGAATGGTTCTCGATCCAAGCTGTTGAAGCCACCGCTGATCTAAAAAAACCAGGGGCAGCATTGATACCGATCTCTTTTAATACCGATTTTACCCAGCCACCTATTACTGTACGTGATGCGGGACGAGGGACACCAGTAAAAGAAATGAAAAGATGAGCCAGTCCTTTCACACTCTCTCTTCTCTATTAAAAAATTGAAACTAACTGCCTTATTGAGGAAACTGGACAAGCGTTCTTATTTGGATGGCTCGATAACAACCAACCTGATCGTCTGTGCTCTTTAGAATCCGTTTTCGAACCAAAAACAGGCCAAAAGCGTACTTGATCATCTGAGAAACACATATTTTCAGCGTGATATCATGTATTCTTCTTCCAGATGTCAAAAGAAGAATTGTTGCCTTTCGTCTTGAAACATCGAATAAAGTCTCTTTACAAGTGCTCTGAGCTAACCAGTCAAAAACTAGTTGAGCATCCCAAACCGGTATTTGCGACTTGATAGGTTGAGCTGCTGCAATTGCTTTCAATATCTGACGCAAAAGTAATTGCTCTGATTCTTGTATCTGCATATTACAGAATGTAAATATAGCAGATTTATGTACCAAAATCGTACCGCAAGATTTTCTACTAAATGCAGTTCAGCCAAAAATTTAGCCAAATCTTTTATCTCAGGGTATAAGGCATCCAAATGATTTAAATCGCACCAGCTTAACCATCTCTTTAAGGCCGGGTAATATGTTTTCATTGTTGATTGTCTCCAACTAGAATTTAGGAGTTCCTTTTCAGCCTCTGACCAAGATTTTATGAGGTTGCCCCACATCCAATTAACCATGCCTGCAGGATCAGTTGGTCTACTTGTGGTGGAACGAGATTCGTCGCCTTGTCTACTAAATTTTCTTGGAGATTCTCTATTAGCACCGGTTGCTCCAAAGCTCGGGCCCTTAAGTCTGCCAACCAAAATGTCTTCTCCCAGAGTGGAGCTATTACAATGTTACGTCCTCGGGCACTGTTCAAGTGAGCTAACACACGAGGTATGAGGTTGGGAGGTGGAAATATCCAACGTAGGCGAAAATTCCATGGACGGCTGAAGGCGTTTGAGTAAAGCGCTAATTGATTTCTGCAGTTTAGCGATACGTATCTGCTGACCACGGCTGTTTCTGCAGATGCGAACAAGTCGACATCTGGAGTGCCCCAAAGCTGAAACAAGCTGTTTGTTACCGTGGGCAACAGATGCCATTCTGGCAAGCGCCTCCCCCTTGAGAGGCGATCGGCTATGCAGTTGTACTTCCCCGGGAGGTAATGTACTGACAGCAGAATGTTTAACCTGCCTGCCAACTTCAACAACTTGATTGTCAGCAATATTAGAGAGTGAGTACCGCCCTCGTTCCGAATGTATGCTACAATTGTTTGGCTGTCCGATTGGATCAGAATGTGTGCATTCTTTAGATATTTTGACTGTTTCTGGATCGCTATATAAACTGCAAAGAGTTCTTTTATGTTTGAACGCCATTTCATTTGATATCTGGTCCAAAGTCCTGACATCAAAACTGTGCGTTCAACTGTGCTCCCCAACCCGCGTCCGCAGCTTCGGTTGTCAGAAAATGCGTGCATGGAATCGCATGAATTTGAGACTTTTTCTGAACAGCTTGATGCCACCACTTTAAATCCTGAAATCCTTTAAATCCTTTTTGTTGGAGCTGGTATTCCAAACAATTCCTAAATACTCTACCTCTTGAGCTGGTCGAAGAACTGATTTTTGGTAATTTATCTGCCAAGCTAAGGATTCCAAGAGATCCAGGACTTCCGAAGTCTGCAAAATCAACTTGGTCTGGTCTTGATGTACTAGAATAAAATCGTCTAGATATACTAGAACTCGAATGTCTCGGTCTCGAAGGATCTCCGCGATCCAATTCGTTATTGCCGCAAATGTTCGAGGTGCTGACGACAGACCAAATGGAAGAGACGTAATTTGAAGCAACTCTCCATTGAAAACCAACCTTAGGTAGCAACGATGAGCTTCTGAAATTGGCACGTGAAAATAAGCACTTGAGACATCTATTTTTACCATACAATCTTTCTTTTGAGGAAATTCTGGTACCAGCGCATTAGATATTAATTGGAACCGTTTGGTTTTTATATAGGCATTTAAGCCCCTCAGATTGAAAATAAGACGGAGCCCTCCACTGCTTTTTGGTACTAAAAACATTTTTGATAAAAAACTCGGGCTTACTTAAGGTAGTTTTTCTAACACCTGTGGCTGTATCAATGTTTATATCATTATTATCATCTCTGGTGTCCCTTTGGTGCTGTAGTTTTGTAACAGGCACGCTGTAGGAAAATTCAGAGGCGGCCTGCCTGTAAATGGAATTCGAGCACCCGAAATTATTTTTAAAATGAATTTGTTTGCCCCTAGAGACTGCCATGCAGGTAAAAACATTTGAAGGCAACCTACACGGAACAACAATTTTTGACTGTCCCTTTCGATCTTTGGCACGAAAGGAACTATTATCACCGTTCAAATTTTTGGTATCTCGCTTTATACTTTTTTGACTTGTCCTGTTCTTCAGGAAAGGGCGTGAACTATAACGGCGATGAGATGACTGTGTATATGACGGTGCAGGTGCATCTACAGATCGTCTTTGAGGTCTTAAATCCTTCTTTTCCTTGAGATATGTTGGAATATTCAGCCAACTGCTTGCACCGCAGAGAAACTGAATCACTGGCATTAAACTCATGCTATCAAATAAATGCTCAGCAGTCTTGCTCGGAGGCAGTCTTCTTAACGTGGCTTGCAAGTTTTTATTGCTCACCTCAGAAATAATGCGTTCTCGTCTGACTTCAATGCATTCAGCTCTTTTATCACATACTACTTGCAGCATTTATTCCATATTTTTATAATTATGAGAATTGGGCCCAAAGAAATACATTATCTTGTCATAAAGATTGGCTACGTTTAATACATTGGGTGAATTATTTGCCCAGTTTACAATTTGTTGCAAGCTAGATTGGACAGAGTCCTTCTGATCGAGCAAACCATTAGACAAGCCTGCCATAACACGCTCTGTAGTTGCTTCATTAATCCAAACAATTCATCATTAATTTTAAGTTCTACAAAACCTGGTTTGGCCAAGAAACCCTGTAAAGACTTTGCATACTTGACATCCTTCCATGCATCTGTCTTAAAGATTTGCAATTTTTGTAACGTGTTTAGTCGATCCTGACGTGCATCTTTTACTGCACGTTGAGTGTCAGCAACAGTTTCAATGGAACCAAAATCTAAATGATCCACTGTACTTGGTTTAATAAGAAACTCACCCTGTGGCTGCGAAGCATTGTAAGACGTTGAAGCATCCGATGCATTCAATGGCATACAGCTCGACAAGCAGCTAGTCAAATAGTTTACTTGACAGATTAGCTCATCGCCACGAGGATCACCTTTAAATCGCTTGTTTGGAGGATGAAAAGAGCCATCTTCTGATTCCGAAGTAGTTGCTTCGCCACTAACGTCTCTCACTGCACGGCGTCGGTTATTTGGCAAAAAAGATTGTTGCTTATCTGGGTTATCCAAAATAACATCATCATCCGACTTCTGTGCACTCATTTTTTAATACAAATGTTCTTAGAGAATAATAACGCTTTTAAGCTATTATTTTATGTTTTCCGCGAACCGTTAAAAATTATACGTCTTTTTGCGGGAAATACACAAAACGCTATGTAAAGTTTTGACATTTTTTCAGGGGTGCAGTGTTTGTGCGGTGATAGAGTTTAGCAGAAACAGGGCTGCCTTCACTGATGACAAACAGGACTATAAAGGGAATAAGCGGTGTTTACACAGACCAATTCTTCATATCGACGCTGTGTGTTTTTGGCAAACACATAATTTTCGCTTATAACGATATTCGCGTCGACACTTCAATTAGAGGATATATTATTGTAATAATTTTGAGCTCTATACATAAGTGAATTTACAGCATAGTTTGTTCGGCATAGGTTTAAATAAAATATGTTAACATCACGAAGCGCCGTATTCGGTAAGTTAAAATTAATTAAATCTAGAAGAAATGTACAATTCGTTCTTCCTGCAATAATATAATGAATAAATAACATAAATAGCCCTTTTCTCCTCATTTCAAGACTTTTTAAGTTAAAGAAATCACATCACACACTAACTATATGAAGGAATGGGATGGTTAAACTAAACAGTCCGGAGCACAAAACGCAAAAAGGATTTCTCAACCCGTTCTAAGCGAAGCGCGTGACATGAATAAAAAGGATTCCAGATCAAGGACGCATATTCCAGTTTTGAGCGAACTATGGACGTGTATAGCATTTTAAAAGAGTGGGGGTCTATAAAACTTGAACTATTACGCCGGATGAAAGTATGCTTGGGGTATGATTTAATTTAGATGACCAACAAAATTATATTTTGATTCAAATATAACACCTAAATCATTGATCTCATTTATTCTTTCGAGTGCAAATACTCGTATTGTACATATTTAAGCAAAGGTGGCAATAGCACATTTATCTTTATTCAACTCGAGATTTATTTTTAAGACACCAGTAATTTATAGAGTTAAAAACTTCTTGTAGATTTAGCACATCTGAGGGATCATCACCAAAGAGCAGGCACAGAGAGCTATGAACGACAGTAGTGATGTCGTTTATTAATAGAATAAAAAGCAGTGGGCCAAGGATACTGCCTTGAGGAAACTCAGATGAAGCAATAAAAGGTAGTGATTTAGCTTCAACTGAACAAAGCAAATCCTATTGCTAATGCATAACTTATCTTTAACAATAATTTCTAAGAGTTTAGTTATCTTGCAAGGGAAATCGAATATTTGTAGGCCAGATGAAACTTGATGAACTTATGAAAAAGTCTACGAGCGGTCAGCCGAAAAAAGGGAAGATTTTTTTTTTAAGATGCTAGAGGAAGTTTAGTGTGTCATCTTCCATTTTTTACTTTTTTTTTCAAAGATTGCACTCTGCCAAATAACTATCAATTTTTTCGAAGTAACGCCACTCATCACACTTCATTATCTAGAAAAATGTCTTGTTTTTATAAGATACTTTGTCTTGAAAATTTTCAATGTTTTTTCACACTTGCCGCCTTTTTGTCAGGGTTGCATTGTAAGATAAATTGTAGTTCTTGGTTTTTGACATTTTCCACCGGTGTCACGGTTTTTTGACTTCTAAAAAGACACCGAAAAACTCCGGTGTTTTAAAAAAAAAACCGATCACTCTTCAACACCGACCGGTTTTGGCCATCCCTAGTCTAGTCTGCTGCTGTTTTTTTCTTTAAAGAACATTGTTGTTGTGGCAACCTGTTGCTCCATGAATTACTTGGCATAAAGCACACAAATGTAATTCTTAAAAATTTATATTTTTAAATTTTTTATATTTTAAAATTTATTTTCTTAAAAATTTATATTTTTAAGAATTGCTAAAAACTAAATGAGAAGTTTTAAGCCTACAAAAGTGGATGGGATTGGACAAGGGGCGGGTCAATTTAATTTAATCGAACTCCCTCTACTCCGTTTGTCCGACTTAAACCAAGTTTTGCTCACATATTATTTAGCATAAGGATCAGCCTGTATTTTTTAAAAAAGGGCGGTACTAGACAGGGGCACTTTATTTTTAATCTATTTCTATCACCACCGTTTCTCTGATTTCAACCAAATTTCGCACATATCGCACACCCTCTTCAAAAGAGACACAACTCGAATTTTGTCATTTTTCAGAAAACACAAAAAACTGTTTTCGAGTTTATAAAATATTTTAGGAGAAAAGGTCTTCAAAGAATTATATGAGAAAGGTTTATGAAGATTATGAAGATTGTTTTTAAAATTTCTTGGAAAAACTACTTTTTTGAGTTATGACTCTTTTGGTAACATTTGCACGCATTTATTATTAAATTATTTTTAATTATGTTTTGCTGATTTAAAGTTGCAAAATAAGTAAAACGCAATTTGTAGAAGAAAACAGATTTTATTTATTCAGGTATTACTTAAGCAACTATATAACTGAAAAAGAAAATTAAAAAGAATAAAATTAATTAATTAATTTTAAGTTATGTGTCTATAGAACTCCAATAATTTTTTCAATTATTAAAGGTTATATTTTATCGAGCTCAAGGTCAAGGCTCTTGAGTAGTTAGAAAGCTTTTATCTATCTGCGAACTTCCTTTCCCTGAAAGTGTGCTTCACAAATTAGAAGAACTTTAAGCTGCTTTCATATCATTTGTATTCTCGTACATGCATTTCAGGGTAATTTACTAATTGTATTCGTAAAACAAGTAGAAAATTAAGAGCTTAGTGGATCACAGCAAGAATCACGAACACAGGCTATTGATGAGTTGGTGTAGCGGCCAACGAAACAGCTGTCTAGTCTGCTATGTGATTGATACTCTATATAGGGTATTGTTGTTGTTAGTTGTTTTTTTCTTCAGTTGTTTTCTACGGAAAGCAACATTGACCTTTAGCTCGATAAAATATAACCTTCAATAATTGAAAAATTATTGGAGTTATATAAACACATAGCTTAAAACTTGTAATTGTAATAATGAAAGAAGGTCGTAATTAATTTACAAGAAAAAGTAATTAATAAATTTATTTAATATGTTCTTATAATACGTTTCTAGAAACCATACTAGTAGCTATAAATTCTCGTTGCCTCTGCAAGTCACCAATGCTTCAAAAACTTTCAGATCATTTTTGCCTATTGGCTTCATTGAGTTTTTTGGTGCCTACATGTGTCCTATTCTCTGATGCGTTGAAATCGTGTCCAAACGACAAGACGCTAATCACATGGAAACAGACAATAACTATTTGGTTTGACCTTTGGCAACCGCATTTTGCCTTCAGCATTCATTTCGGACGAATAAATGTTCTCTTCCATTGTTTTTCGAATGTTAAAGTTAGGAGTTTTTATTTTTACAAAAACGATCTAAAAAGAGTTAACTTAAAAATTCAAAGAATCATTTTTGAAATTGTTGTTACTATCACGGAAATAATGCGAAATAATATTATGTTATTATAAATTCAAAAACAGAAAATAAAGGTGTTTTATTTCTGTTTTTCAAAAAGGAGACAGTTCAAAAATTTCATAATTTCTTATACTAAGCATCACAAATAAAAATAATGCAATTGCATTTTAAAATTAAATCAATAAATGTTGTCAAAAAAGTCACAATTCAAAAAAGGTCTCTTTACAAAATCCGGATACGATCAATGCACTTCGCTTATCACGACACAACTAAAAATATGATTTTTTTTTGCAGAATTGCAAGTGTCAGTCGAAACAAAAAAAGAGGCATAACGGTTTTTTCGGCAATTTACAATATCGAAAACGATGTAGAATTTTGTGTGTTAGTAGACAGGTGAACTATGAGCAGGTTCCATATATTTACTCAAAATTGAAAATTTCGGGTTATGACTCTTTTGAAGAGGTTGTGCGATATATTCTTTAGTAAAACGAAAAGTCTTAAGCCTATAAAAGTGGTTGGGATTGGACAAGGGGCGTGTTAATTTAACTCTAATCGATTTTAGAGTAACCCTGCCGAAGCTCCATTCATTACTAGTTTTTTGAAATTCGACATTTTTAAAATTAGTTTTCATTATATCTTAAATGTTTAAAAATATCGAAAGTTTGTAACGACCCAACTTTCTGGCCGAGGAAGAGCTCGCCGGACCCAGGGTTCGTTGCATAATTTTTTGTCTTATCTGTTCGATGAACACCAAATCAAACCAGAGGTTTCTGAACTTCAATAATGTTTATTACAATCCTTCGGTTGAAATATTCTTAATACCTAAAATTTACAATTTGACGTGAATTGAACAAACCAATAAACTTATTCTTATCGCAGATGGCGATACTTCAACAGTATGAATTGTACTCTTAGAGCTAATGCAATTATATGAATTTCGTAACAATAAGAATAAAAAAATAAATACGAGTGATATACTAAAACTGATTTAGATAAATCTACAACTAACGATCGACTTTGGATCCTCACCACCCTATCCTGGCAATCATTGGCCTGTGTTGACCTGAGCTTATCCTAGGAGGTGGTAGCCCTGATGTTGCAGGCTATTATCTTGGGTTTGAGCGGGAATTTAGCTCACAGAGTCGGATCAGGTCATACCCATTCACGGCGAAGTAATTTGGTGTCTTACGTTAATGACTAAGCTTCTAATCTTGGTGTCGAGCAGGAATTTAACTCACAGAATCGGATCAAGTCATACTCGTTCACCGAAAGTAATTTGGCACTTATACCTAATAATTAATCTTCTAGTCTAGGGTTGAGCAAGGGCTTAGTTCACAGAGCCGGATCAGGTCATACCCATTCACCGAAAATAATTTGGTACTTTTACCTAATAATTAATCTTCTTGTGTATGGTTGAGCAGGGGTTTAGCCGACAGAGTCGGATCAGGTCATACCCATTCACCGAAAGTAATTTGGGCCTGTGTCTCTTAACTTAACACAATTCTACCTTTAAGAAAATCTTTAAATGCACGGTAGTATTATTTTCAAATAATGTAATAAAAAGAAAATGTCTTCATCAAACCACTCGATGTCCTGACGCGGGGGCTCCAGTATCCGTATTCTTGACGTTGCTGCTCTGCCGCAGTCCCTGCTCTGTCGTTGTTCTATTACTGCTCGGTCGCAGTCCATGCTCTATCGGTGCTCTGTTACTGCTCGGTCGCAACCGATGCTCTGTTACTGCTCAGTCGCATTCGTTGTTCTGTTGCTGCTCAGTTGTAGTCACTGCATTAATATGTTTGCCGGTTGGTTCGGGCAGCCAACTTGCTGCCACCCGAGACGCACGTCTTATCACTAGCACTGTTCAAACCAAAAAGCTCTCGAATACTCTCCTGCTGGTCCTTTTATGCTCTTCAAAGCTTGTGTGCTTTGTTTTCCGTCTCATTATATCGTATGATCATGCTGTTAGCAGCCAAATGTGAGTCAGAAGAAGCTAATTCTTGGAACCGTTGTGCATAAAATAAAGTATAAAAAAAAAAAAAAAAAAAATTAGATTATTGAATTGGTAAAACGTAAACAACACTCGCTAAAAAAAAGTTGGTAAAACCCACAATATTTTTGTTGACTGGTGAACTAAAATAATATCCTAACTGATATTATTGCTGCTCTTAGTGCTGCCACTATCAGCTCAACCAAACACTTATCCTGCCGTCTAATTCCTTGATTCCTTTTCTTACTTTTCTTTATTCCCCCATTTCCTATCCTATTCTTACGAAATAGTAAATCATGCGCTTAAATATTTGCGTATAAAATTAAGTTATTATTATTTCTTCATGTACTATTTTAACTTATTATTTAGGTTTAGATTGTGTCAAACTAAATATTTAAGTTTATTCGTTTGTTCATTTCGAGGGTTTTTTTTATATTATAATTTTCTGTGACTTTTGCAGCTCTAAACCATCCATATTTCTGGCTGGTGTGCCCGTTTGTGGTCCTGCTGCATCACCCGGTAGGAACTAGAAAAGAAAAATCACATTACAAATTATGTTGGGATAAAATTCCAACGAAAGTTTATTCCTTACAAGTTTAAAAATTTTTTTTTAAGAAAATAACGTTTACTTCTTACGATTTTAAGAAACCCGAACCAGACTTAGTAATACAAAGGCCAATAGAGGTGTAAAATAGCCAAAAAGAAACAAAATCTAAAATATACAATTTGCCCTATTCATGGAAAATGCTCCATAAATGTATATGCTTGATTCGTAACTTTAACGGGTGAAATTTTAATTTTTCTTTAATCATTTCAATTTTGACTTTAATGAGCTGCAAAAAACAGTTACAAGGTGTTTTATAATGTGATGGGATTACGTATTCGCACCAGAGATCTGCAGCAAGTCATTATAAACATAGTTGACTCGAGTATATACGCATTAATTTGGCTTCTACTTCATATTCAGACTTATCAAAAATGTTGAAGCATTCATAACACGCAACTTAAATCCAATGCTTCAAGAGTCATACTCTGACTCACAGTCGAACGTAGTCGGTATGATTCTAACTTCATTTCAATAAGTACAACATGTTGTGAACAACATGCACAAGCACTTCAAAGGAATGATGTGTTTTTCAGGGTTACCAGCTCTGGTATAAATTAAGAATTTTAGTTTGATAAATGCTAACATTTCTGCATCAGAAAGTCCAAGAGATGAGGTTGAGAGGTATTCAAGAGAACATGTGACAATAAATGCAGATTTTGATGTGATGGAGCGGTGGAAAATCCATTTTAGCAGCTATCCAAAGCTTTCAAAACTTGCTCTAAGGGTTCACTCCATTCCAGCAAGTAGCGCAGCGTCAGAGCGTATATTTTCATTAGCTGGGAACATCATAACAGAAAAGCGCAACAGAATTGCTCCAAAATCTGTTGACAGTGTATTATTTTTAAATTCTCACTATAAAAATTTAAAAAAATATTTTTTTTTTTTTACATAACTAACAATTGAATCACTACACTCTGCTGATTTATCAATTGAGTCAGAACTGCTGATTTATCATATTTAAATAATGTATTTTCTTGTTTTTATGTGAATATACGTGAAGTTACTTATATAATTATTTTGCTAAATTTAAATAAACAAACTTTATTAAATTGAAATTTATTTTTATTATTTCTTTTGGAGAAGTTCCCTTTATATACAAGGTGTGTTATTTTACTTTTACACCATTTCGTGAAACGCACAGCGAAATTCTATAAAAAAGTGTTTACTGCATCTTAAAATCCAATTAAATGTATTTCGTTATAAAAAATTCTATGGTAACCCTGCTTCTCTTCTAACAGCGAGCGTAAGTTCAAAAACAGCCACTGCGTTTGACTGGAAAAATTCGCACGCATTCCTAATGAACTATGGGACTTTAGCTTGAGCTATGAGTACTTTGTTTGAGCTATGGGTTTTCGGTATGATTTATAACAAGTTCTTTGATGTTGCAGAGTATTTGGTAGACTTTGACGTTCGATTGACGAATCAAACATTGAACTATGATTTTCTTTCTGTAGCAAGAGTGCTTCGAGTAGAAGTGGTGGTTTTTGTTTGAAGTGCACGCACTACAACTCGGTTTTGCATGAATCACTATAAGTCGCAAAAACGTGACTCGTTGCAGATCTCTGATTCGCACTCCTTCTTTTTTGTTTTCAAGACCTGGCTAAATAATGCCAGCGTTAATGCGCCACAGACTCAAAGTTTGTTTTTAGCTTAAAAAGCAAGAGCTTAAATTAAAACTCCATTAGCTTCTTTTTTTTAGCTTGAATTAGTGATTGACTTTATTTCAAAATTGTTCGACCTTTTATAGTCGAGCAAAAGTATTTTATATATACCCTAATTTAATAATATAACATTTAAATATTCTTATAACTAATATAAATTTAACTTACATATAACCTCCGAGTAGGCATTGGCAGGCCTTCGAAGGGATACTAGTAGGCCTTAAAATGGATGGCGGAGGTCTACCCAACTCATATCAAGCCCATATACTTTTTTAAATGAAATGGCCAAATTTTCCAGGCCTTCCGCTCTCCCTGCTTTAAAGAGACCGGCTATAAGCACTCCTTTAGAGGCTTAAAGAAGAGGTTAACCAAAAAAATTAAAAAAAAATATATTTTTTTTTATATCTTTTGATGTATTTTAATCCTACCTATTAATTTTGTGTTTTTTTTTATTTCACATATTTTTGTCAGATAAGAATATTTCTAAGTCATGACGTTGATTATTATTCAGTATTTTTGAACTAATATCTATTTTATCTTTTAACGAAAAAGTAACCCTGAAATATAAGCAGAACCAGTTTTTGTAGGAAAAATATAATTGTTGTACTGCCCTGGGTAGCGAAAAACTAGGCCTCATAGAAGCGCTCGCACGCCTTTGTTAGAAAAGACCTAGCTTCATTGCCTATTGGGCTAGAGGTAAACATTAAGATATGTTCAAAGTGCAAGAAAAATAGTGCGTAGATATATGTTACAAAGTGTTTGCAAAAAAAAAATGCAAGCATATACATATGTATTTATAGTGCGCAACAAAAAAATAACAACATAACCCTGTAGGAAAATCAACTAATTTAAAAGTAGTTGATAAAGTAGTTTTTTGTCAACCACAACTAGTTGATATTCTGACTTTTTTCCATAGAACGAACTAACATGTTTTGTATGGTGATGTCCGCTAAATAAGCCAATTGACTTTCGTCTGCATATATTTTCAACTACTTGTTAAATTAGTTATATTTGAATTATTTTTTAATGACTTTAAAAAAAATAATTGAAAACTATTACTGATGGCCTAAAGTTAATAATATTTGATGAAATAACATGGTTAAATATATATAAACTTGTAATCTAATAAAAATTTGCAATTAAATCATGTCAAAATGAGAGTAGTTGCCGTCTTAATATAATTCAAAGTAGTTCATATACTGGTTTATTTTAAATTAGTTTTTTAATTAGTTGTTTTTAGAAACAAGTTAGTTTTTTCCTATAGGGAAGTTCAACGTTCTTTGAAAATACATAAGCAAGCAATACATAAGTACGTGTTAGGGCAATAGTTTTTTTGTGCAAAATAAATAAAGTGCATGCTTAATATAAGCATTAATTAGTTTGTGTAATAGAATAGTAATATTTTTTTTAATATAAGTGTTAACTGGTTTAGGTGTGTGTTATATAAATAATGATTTTGGAGTGCACTACAATATATATGCTTTTTTTTTTGGAGGTTGAATATAGAAATAGTTTTTATGAAATAAATAAATTTTGTGGGTACCTACTATTACATTTTATGCACATTCAAGAAGCATTTCTAAAGTTCTATGGGAATTGTTCCATGTAGTTTTGATAAATTTTCTACTGGTACTTCAGATTTTTTATCAAATGAGGGCCATAAAACATCCTGGCTGCAGGTCTTACTTATCACATCCGTGCGCTTATTCATTCAAAAGTACTTTCAACATTTTTTTCAATTCCTTTTGAATAAATCCATAATTACAATATTCAGACCATTACTTCTGAAGTTATAGTAGCACTTCGAATGTAAAATGTGGATTTCCCCATAAATTGAAAATATTTCCAAATGACAAGACTTGAAAAAATAATTAGAAATAAAAAATAGGGATCAAATATTTTAGACCACCTTACATGTATGCAAAGTTTAAGAGAAATAGAAGGCCAAGAATCCAAATCTTGCTCCAATTGACATGGAATGGCAGATATATGGCAATTGATATGATTATGACGTCTTAAAAAAGAAAAAAATGTTATAGACTCACCCATTGTCAGCAATTGCAAAACGTTAAAAATTCGTGACTCAAGTAGCTATAACAAATCGTGTTTATTTTTTATATCATTGATTAACAGAATATTTTAAACATTCATTTTAAAATATTAAAATGCTGTTCTATAATTTAATAAAATATAAATTTATAATAAATAAATTTTAATTTCAGTCCCTTGGCGTAGTTCTTTATGTTCTTGTTTGTGGATCACTTCCATTTGATGGCTTGACGTTGCAATCGTTGCGAGATCGTGTTCTCTCCGGACGTTTTAGAATTCCTTTTTTTATGTCATCAGGTAATATAATGTAAGCATAAGAGTTCAATTGTTTCTAATTTCGAAAATTATATAGATTGTGAAAATCTTATTCGAAAAATTTTGGTGTTAGACCCAACACGAAGATATAAAATGCAACAAATTAAAAGACATCGTTGGTTATGCCCGCTTACGATAAATACGTACAACCTTTCCAAATATAATGTTCAACTAGAAGGAACTTCAAATATACCACCAAATGAAGATATTCTTCGTATCATGTTTGAATTCGCGGGCATAACTCCTGAAAAAACAAAATCAAGCCTAAAACAAAATAGCTATGATCATATAGCAGCTATATATTTGCTTTTGCAGGAACGTGTAAATACAAAGAAATCAACTCAGGAAAGCTCAACACAAAGCCCAACACTGCCAAAGTTTTCAGCGGAACTGTCATATATTCATAACTCCACAAGACTCTTACAAAAGCAAAAAAATGAAATTCATCGAGTTAAAACGAGTACAATAATTGAGAAGACAATACATAAAATGCCTAAGGAACAAGCTAAGCTTGAAAGCTTTTCTATAAGTATAAGTCCCCACCCAATTACGAATGGTGACAAATATTCAGCTCATCTTCGAAACACCACATCGTATAATAAACACTGCGACTATACAGGCCCTAAACCTGTAAAAGGCTGTCAGACTGATATTACTGGAAGCCATTATCCATATAGAATTATAAATAAAAAAAATTCAACAAGTTTAATTAATGATAATAAATTAATTAATAACCACATAAAACATATATACACCTCCGTATCGGGATCTCAAGGTTCTCAACGTGTTCTCTATGATAAGCGAAAAGAATGTGATTTGTTACATAGTTCAGAGGACTGCAGCCATCTACTTCAGGTAAAAGTTCATAAAGCTAATTAAGGGATAAAGTTACTTATTACTTATTGACAAGCCAGAGAGAAATTAGTTGTATATGAAGGTTAGAGTGTCCCTTAAAAATTTAAGTTGTTTTTTAATGGCTTACATTCTTAATTTCTTCAAATAATGTTAATATAAATGTCAGAATAGTTTGGTGTACTTAGCCACAACCCTGAAATTCAAAAATTTTTCAAATCAAAACTAGAAATGCTTTTGTTTCTTTAAGTTTAGTATTTTTGGAGTTTACTCCTTCAGAATCGATTTTATATAGGGATTGAAATCAAGATTTGAATAAAAACTCAAGCGTTACGTTTTCTGTCATTCGTCTAGTGACAGTTGTTGTACACACAACAAAATACACACACAGCAGCAATCTGCAATTATATAAAATTGAATTGAAAATTTTTGTAAAACTCCAAGTACTGGGCCGATTTTTATGAAATAAGTTTTAGAATATTATACTTGTGCTACAGCACATATTCCTTTCGAAACTTTAACAGAGAGTATATTTAATTAACATGTAAAGATTTGTATGAAAACATCCCGATGCCACTCATTGCTTGGTCGTTTTCTTTTCACCAGCTTGTGTTTGCGAGAAAATATGTCCACAAATTGATCTCAAATAGAAAAAATATGAAAAATTTAAGGAAATTTTTAATTGTTTCATCATATAGATGAAGGATTGCGCTTAATACAATTTTTGAAAGAAAAAGCTAATTTAGATTTAGTTTCTGGTAGATCGCTGGGAACGACTTGATATGGTAAAAACATTTATGCGATGTTTTCACTATTACCACAAACCTAATATTACAGTATTTAATAATGACGTTAATATTAATGAAATTCAACAATTTACCTCATAATGAATTTATGTAATATATGTAATAAATATATTTTCAAAATAAAAAAAGTATACAATCCTTTTGTAATATAAGAGCTGACTTTACTCACCCCCTTACTCAAACTCGAAATTTTAAAATAAGTACATTCTAGCAAATAAAAATTCATAACGATCAAGTTATTTAACATATTTACACAATTTTTTGCATCTGCATTAGATATAGTTTAAAAAAATATTTTCACAAGATTTCATTTAAATATTTTCAAATTTGGATTTTTCGATTTTTTTTTAATACAGCGGATACAACAAAAGGAAAATAAAAAAAATCGCAACTCTGGAGGTTTTCGTTCAATTGTCGTGTTTGATAGCTTATTTTAAAGAAATTTTAAATAGAAAACGAGCTGTGAACCAGCTCTTTAAAAATTTACACCTGTTCAAAAGTTATTTGGGTTTTTCGAGAAAATTAGCGCTTTCCCATATCGCCATTACTGACATATACCGATGCATAACAGCGCGGGTTCCCATGGTCCTAGGTACACCAAATCTTATTAACATTTATTTTAATATCATATGAAGAAATTAAGAGGGTAAGCTATAGTAAAAGCAACTTCAGTTTTAAAGGGACGCTCTAATGACGGTGCACCATGAAATATGAGTGTCATTTCATTAATAACATATAATTTAATTTCAAAACTATCATATAATATCAAATTTTTTAAACTAAATTTTTCTGAAAATAAACTTGCTGTATCGATATGCGCTTAAAAAGAGTTTTATTATTAAAATTAAATATAACGTGGAATTCAAATATTAATGATTCCAAGCATTTTAATTTTGTTTCGAAAAAACTGTTCCGCTCTAACATCTACAGGGCTCATATATGCTAAAAAATTAGCCACTCTTAGATCAGGGAAGTTTTTGTGCTTGTTGAGTATGCTTACCTTATGCTTTACCTTATCAGCAATAATGTTGCCTGCAGCTTGTTAAATATTTCCTATAAATATATCAGTATAGGAAAATAAACGGTAAGATATTTCAGTGTACGAGTTTCGTGACTCATCATTTTGTTGCGTATATGTTTATGTGCACGAATTGAAGCCCTTACACTATTGTAGTGGTATCACGAGACCGCAACACACCAGTTAAATTATGCAGCGACAAATATTATTGTTCTTTCTTTTCTTTTGCGACACACAACGCTTATTGAATGGCATTCGGTCATGACTTACATTTCGTCATGAAGAAATGTAAACAATGCGCTCACTGGCTACCTAACCCAAATAGCTGCATAAGTGCAAGCACAACATAGAATTTCAAAGTTAAACAATAAGTCAATGAAGAAGCTAAAGAAAAACAAATATGAAACAAACGCGGAAAGAAACGCGAACTTCAAATTTAATATTCAAAATTAAATAGTGGGGAGGCCTTCAAGAGACAATGTAAAAATACAATACTGGTATTTTTGTTTATTATATATAATACATAAATACTTTTCATTTAAATACCAGCACTTTGTGGATAATAACACAGAGTAAAGTCTATTTTAACTCAAAATTAAATGGGCATTTAATTCTTCTTTTAATAACAATTACGGCATATTGGCCATAAATAGGGTCAGCCTTATCATTGTCATTTTTATCCTACACACACATTTAGTAGTAAAATCACTAATAATAATAGCTAAATGGGTTAGCTAGCCAGTAAGTGCATTGTTTACATTTGCTCATGACAAAATGTTAGTCATGACCAGGTATGTGCACCACTGCATTTAAAGATTATTGTTGTTTTATGCTCTTTGCACTGAGAAAAATTTATATGCATATTAAAAATAAAAAAAATTAAAACTGAACTCATTTTGGTTTAATTGATAAAAATTTACCACAATTGGCACAAAATTGCGATAAATTATAAACATATGTTTAATGATCCGGTAAGATAGGAAAATAAAAAGTAGAATATGACAGAAGAAAAGACCGACCAAGTGATGTTTATATATGGAGTTGAAAGTAAGAAATTAATGAGAAAAGTGAACTGGAGTTAAGGTTCTTAATTTTTGTTATAATAAATTAAATTAAAATTCTTCTTAAATTTCGCATAATATCAACAAAAGAAATTTATATATTTATTTTTAATTTAATGCAAAATATGCTCACTGCTTCTTTTGGAGAACACATTAGAAATCTTTTTAAAATATGATTCATAATAACATGTACAGCATGCAGGCATTAACATTTGTTCGCTTGTTTGTTTTTATAGTGTAGTTTTTTAATTTTTTCGCTGTTCTCTTTTGTCTTCGTCCGACACAGATTTTACTCGCTTGCTTTCCTTTTCGACACTGAACTGATTTTCGTTTCTGTTCGTTGCATCTTATGTTGCTACGTAAGCGTTTACTCTCAATGCTCCGTAGCTTGCTCCGTGCCCATAGCTGGTCATGACCTAATAGGGACGGTCACATAATCAAATTCTTCATCAAAATATTGTTCAAACAGTTTGACCACGCGAGTGTTCATATTATGAAATTTTTCGTCAAATTTCATTATTGTCTTGCACACCGAAGTGAACACATCAGCAACACTCCATATGCTTTATTTCTAAATAATCTTTTTTTTGTAAATGTCCGATTTAATCTGCCAGTTGTGGATGTAGTCTATAAATTTCAATAAAATCATTACAAAAATCTTCTTCATCGTGCATTTTGAATTGATGTGTTCGCGTTGAAATCTTTTTTAAAGTGATGAAATCGCACTAGAAAATTTGACGAGTGTTCACACGTCAAATTTTTCACCAAATCGTTGGTCAAACAACCGAAAAATCAAAATATTTTGATTTTCGTCAAACGATTTGTCCAACAATTTGATGAGTGTTCACATGTCGAATTTTTCGTCAAATTCCATATATATTTCTGTTGGTCAAATTTTTTGATGACTTGTTGGATGAAAAATTTGATCATGTGACCGGGCCTAATGCCATTCAATAAGCGTTGTGTAACAAAAAAAAAAAAAGAAAGAAAAACAATATATGTCGCGACATAATTTTGGCTGGAGTGTTGCGTTCACGTGATATCACTACATTATATTACGATCGCACAAAAAATTAACACACACTTATCATTCTGTACCGTTCGACAGACAGTACATATAAAACTGTTTGCATAGTAAGTATTTAATCCAAACGGCTTACGGAAGCTTTTAGCGTTACACTCTGTTGAAACAAAGATGCATAATAAGCAGAGACAAAATAATGCTGTTGTTTGTCTCTTAAAAACCGCTACACATACGGACAAAAAATGTAGTGTAAAAAATGTAAGAGGTTGTCCTTTTTATGCCAATATTAAATCTAATTGGCAAACGACAAACCGCAGCTCAAAGCAGGGATGAAAAAGTAGGTACAATTATACCTTTTGCCAACGTTTTTGACCTTAAAAGGTACATTAGGAATAATCGCTTCATTTTAGGTATATTCCGCCTTTGGTTGAACGCATTTTCCCACTAAGTATTCTAAAAACTATTTTTGTTCTTTAAAAAGTAGTTAATTTAACAACTACTAGCTTTAAGACCAACAAATTTGTTGTGGCGATTCTATTCTGGTTTCAATTTCAAACTATTGTGAATAGTATATATAAAAAGAAGAATAAAGCTTTAAGAACTCTTTCCCTCTGCGCGGTTTTCCTATGGCGGCTTTTCTAATACAGCGATGGATAAGAAAGTTTATTAAATTTATTCCCCAGATATAAAGTGCTTATTATATTTACTTGTTGTAGGTGGATCGCCCGCATTGTGCGTTGTATTACGGTCCATATATTATAAACACCCGGAATGCTATACCGTTATATAGTTTTTGTATAAAAACTAAAAAACATTGGTGAATAATTGGTGATTGGTCAAAGACAATCAGTTCCTTCTGATTCAAATGTGCTTCACACAGCACCCAGCACTATAAACTCTCCAAATTTAATATATGCAAATGCAGAGAAAAATAATTGCTTACTACCAGGGCTGATAACTCATTTCAACCAAATTTCCCAATCCTGACGGACACATTCCCCCATTTGGCATACGATTCCCCCACAAAAAAAATTTATGTTTTGCAAAACAATCTTTATTTAAAAAATAACATAAGAAATAACATAAAAACATAACATAAAAAAGATAATAAAAACGACTAGAATAAATCTCTTAACATTTTATTTCTATAAGAATAATTTATTTTTTTAACATTTCAATAAATTTTTAATATGTACAGTGTTGAAAAAAAATAAGAACAATTAGATAGAAACCTTTCCAGTGATAATGAAATTATTAAAATTTTAAGTACAATAAAGATAAAGGTCAAAATTTATTGCAACCTCTATTGAAGCGCTATTACTACTACAGTTACCATTTTTTTTTTTTGTAAAAATTAATAAAAAAATAATATAAAATATAAATAATAATTTTATAATAATATAAAATTTTTTCCGACAATGTATATTATTAATATTGTTGGCTTTTTCATAAACACTATAAATTAAAAACTTAAGATTTTTGAAAAATTAAAATTTTTTAAAAAATATTTTAAAACATACTGCTTTCTGAAGATCTTTGTATATGTTTTTTAAATAAATTAAATTAAAAAAAACAGATTAACAGATAAATATATTAACTTCTTGGTTTGCATGCATAAGATTAAACTTCTTAAAATGTTTATCGGTTACTACAAAATTTATATCTTTAAGAAATGTTTTTTATATAGATCTTATGACTTCTGTAGATTAACTTTTTTTAATGTAGTTCTGTTCAAATTTGTAGTAGAATGCGGCGAAGTGAAAATTTGTTGAACCAGCTTAGTAAAAATTGGAAACATGGGTTCTTTAGCCTCACTTTTCGAGCTTGCAATGTAAGACTAAAATAATTTGTATTACCATTTTCAAATTCGATTGCTCTCAAGGAGCGATAATTGTTTTCAATAGGTATAAGCTCTTCATTGGTAACTACTTAAAGCGAAATAGTAGCGAAAGGTTTTTAATTTTTGAGCCTTGATTTCTTTTGCTTCCAATATCTTACATTGCTTAAAAAGTTGTTGATGATAGCTACAAAATCGTAGCTTTATTTGAACAAACAACTCAATTTTAAAATCAATACATCGCATCTTAAAATATATTATGTTTATATAATGTTGTTTAGGATTTTCCCCCCCAAAATATCAATTATTAAGGCGTAAATAATTGTTTTCATTATCAAAATCTACATCTAACTCTGTTTTTAAAAAAAATTCAATATAAAACTTTAAACAGAATTTTAAGACTCTCCCGATCTGCATTTCTAAATTTAAGGATGAAAAATAAGCCAAACGTTTCCTAAGAACCTGAAATAAAGTTGAATTACTGGATCTTGACTTGTGGCGACCATTTCATACTGATTTAGGTGCGTGGCTGGTATGCGAAGGAACCCAGGTTCGAATCCCATCTGACACAGAATATTTTTTCAATTGGATTAAATTTTCTGTTCGGCTGTCAACTTTACAGACAATGGCAAGCCACAGAGAGACAAAACTGCCATATAGAACTTCTTGAGAACACAAGCCGTTCGGAGTCGGCATAAAGCTTGTCGGTCCGGTTCTCGATCATTTGTGTTCAAACATTTCACAACACTCACAACACAATTGATCAGATGAAGGCTCAGTCAAAGGCCGTTCAAAGGCTAAAACTTTTTTTTTTAATTGAATTTGAATTTTGTTTTTGTTCATTAATATAGAAACTGTGCAAAGATTTTTAAGCATATCAATATGGAACAATTTTGTAATTTGATATTTTTTTAATTGAATTAAGCACTACCCCCAGTTGGCAGTACTGCTTACTATCGACAGTAACGTACGCCGCTGCTATAAAATCAGAAAGTAGCGATTTTAAAAACATCGCCATCACAGAACTAAGAATCGACGATATCTAACTTAGCATGTACATCCAGTACATTTATGTTTTGTTTTAACTTTCAAGTTGCAGCGTTTTTAAATATATCTGTTTTCACAAGGCAAAACAACTAAACTCAAACTACTGTAAATAACGACGAAGCTTTGAACCTGCCATTCGTAATTCTCTGAAGTTAGTGAAACGATTCAACACAAAGAATAAAGATATATTGCTCAATTTAATTCAAATTAAGTTTTATTTTACCAAAAACTACATCGATATATAATCTGAGTCCGAGCTAATGAGTTGCACTGACATCGGTTGTTTGAAATTGTATTTATCCTGGGAGAAATTTTCCGCAATAAGTTTGGGAGAGTTTTTGAAAACTTGAAGAAATCAAAACAAGTCCATTCCATGTTGTATTGTCGCTCACTTGTCCTAATTGACATTTTTTCGAAACCCACTTTTATACATTTTCTTGAAGACCAACCTCAAATACACCACCCAAAAAATTGGAGCTGTAACTCCAAAAATACAAATTTTATGAGATGATATCAAAAATCCCTAAATGTATTAGTAAAAAATTTAATTTTATCAAGTTCAAATTGCAATGGGTAGAGTGGCGCATTTGAATTCCTACAAAATTCCTTATTCCTTCCTACAAAGCCCTTATTGCGCTTATTCGCCAATAAAACTTATATTAAAAAGCCCTAATTGAAATAAAATAGATATCAATAAAAAAAAAATTACTTTTGTCATTATGAATTAATATTTGGATATTTATGTAAGATAAAAAAAAAAACGAAAAGGTCATTTCAGCCCTTAAAACGACTTTGACCGAGCTTGCCATAGAGGGGTCCTGTATCTAGTTGGGGGTCCTAATACCTGACTGCGGCGAAGCCCAAATGGAGGGTAGAGATTTTTCAAAAAATAAACAAAACTGCTAGCATTTAAAGGGTGGATAATTTTTAGGGGCCGATGTTGAATGTGAACCACACCTTAATGTCAAGTTTTTTCTGCATTTCATTTGATATTTCTCAATTTCAGACTAACTCAATTTGAACCATGGAAAGATACACAATCGAGCAACGCGTTAAAATTATTCAGACTTATTATGATAATGGGCGCTCGAATCAAAATGCATATCGTGCACTTTGTGATTTTTTCGGTCAATTTAATCGTCCAAATGTGCGTACAATCGGAAAAATCGTGCAAAAATTTGAGCAAACCGGGTTTGTAGTAGATGTGAAAACACCAGTGCATGCTCGTACTGCAGAAAATATTGCTGCTGTTCGCAATATTTTATAGTAGTACAGCGGAGGCCCAGAAGGTCACCCAACATGGGTTAAACTCAAAACCCACCAACAGTGATCACGCTAGGAAATAGGCCCCACAGTAAGCCCACGTAACGAGGTCAGAGGTATAAATGTCATCAAGCAACATGTATTAGCAACAACCACGTAAGTCGCTATAGGCAAAGTTGAAAAACAACGAGAGCGCAAGCAACATGGTATACACAACATGCTGTGCATCAAACTCAAAGTCAGAGCTGCAACAATAGCTGAGCACACGACAACCGGTACCATCTACACCACCACACCTACACGCATTCAACATGTAAGAGAATGCAGACCAGTGATGTGATTTGGCGGGACTTCACCCACTTTTCGGGATTTTTGACCACTTGGATTTTATGTTTCAAAGTGGGATTTACATACCTGTCAAAATAAAAAAATCTTAGTTGGTAGCATTGCCCCAAAATCGGACCCGAAAATTGCTTTGGATATTGATAAGATAGTTTATTCTAAGAATCTTCGTTTAATCTCATAGATTTCTTGGAAGTAAACAAATTTTCAGTAGAAGATGAATGGAATGATTTACTATTTTTATTTAACTATCTCAATGCCTATAGTGTTTCGAGTTTTGGGAAAGAGGTGCCATACAGGATGGCCTTAGGCACCGTTGTTTTCATATTTAATAGTACTGCCAACTTCTGTCCTGTTATAACCGCACTCCAATGTCGAAGTCGATAGGATATTCTCAATAGTAACGGATATTAAAACAAAAAAACTAATCAGACTTGGGGACGGTACTTTAAGCGCTGTTTGTATTATATCTTCATTGAGAAACCAACAATTAGGCGCGGTTTCATTTCAACGTAGCGAAAAATATTTAAAACTATTAAATTCAACTTTTGTTTTTTGTGGAATTTGTCATAAACCAAATCACTTCTATAATATTTTTATTTTTTTTTATCAAAATGAATTGTTACGTTAGATTTTTAATGTTATATCATTTTTTTATATACGAGTGTAATAAATACGTAACGTCGTTGGGCGTGCAATACCACGTATCAGCCACTTGCAATACCGCGTATAATGCAAAAAAGCCAAAATTGAAATTTGAATTTTAACTCAATTTGAATTAATAAATAAAGGGAGGATTTTTCATCAAATGAGATCAGGTGAGATTTTTGGTGGGATTTTAAGGTACCTTTGGCGGGATAATGTGGCATTTTTGCTAACATGGCCGGGATTTTTCACATGGTCTCAATCACATCACTGATGCAGACGCCAAGTAGCTAGCAACATATACTATATATGTTGTTCATGCTAATAAATAATTAAACATATACTATATATGTTATGCACGTTAGGTAACAATTCAATATATTATATTATTCATGCTACTTACTTATTGAACATATATTATATTATTCCTTCTAATTCAACATATAATATATTTAAATTACACTGTGGAACAAATTCAGGTTAGCAAAAGTTAGGTCAATTCTGAGAGTGAGGGGTGAAAATAGTGGCTAAATTAGAAGACCCGTATCGCGGCGTTTGTTTATGTTAGTTCGAATTTTTTTTTTAATCGGCCTTCGAACTTTGCAGTCAAATGCCGATTTTCAGCATATTGTTTATATGGTTTTTTGGCTATAACTCGTCGACTACTTGATATTTTTTCAATCTGTTAAAGCCACATTATTGCTAGAGACTTTTCTTTTTACTTCTCATTTTTTATGTATCAATTTTCCTTACATATGGCTCTAAAATATGTAATTGATCGATTTCGGTAAAAGTCATGTGCAATTGAGCATCAGTCTGCAAGCAGTTTATCAGTTCACGCAAGATGTACCAATTTTGTTCAGTGTTGGTTTTGAAGAAACATTGAAAAAGAAACTATAAAAATATGAAAAAAAGTATTATTTTGAAATGTGAGGTATGAAAAGTTTTTTAGTAAAAAAATTAAATAAATTAAATTAATGATTTGGCCAGTTGCCGTTTAGCAGGCGGCTGTGGATCAACATCACTGCTCTCTCTACTATCTTGGTCATCGTCATCATCATCAGAAAGGTGGATAATTTCGTCCAACAGATATTCTGGAATTTCATCTTTGTCTTCCCCTTCTTCCTCTTTCTCCTCGTCTTTCTCTTCTTCAAAGGTGTTTTTATACCACCAACAAATTTCAGCGAGTATTGCATCTGGAGATTTCTTTCCTCTGTACCTGAAACGAAAATAGTTTTCAACCGTTAACATGTTTAAATTGTGCACTCTGACAAAGATATTAGAAAAATCTACTAATTCAAAATATGCCCACTCTATAGTTACCTTATTTCAAATGGAAGCGCAGTTTGGTGATAACGTTCGCCTTGATCATCAAATTCAGTTGGCAACTGTTGAGCGAATTGATCAAGATGCTGATGCAAGAGATGAATTTCATCGAAAGCGGCCAACAGGTTTGCAACAGATTGCCTGTAGTTGTCTTTGCGTTCCTTACCCCAAAAGTCCTTTAATGACTGCTTTCAATGCGAGCCATGCATTTAATTCTCGGTCTGTCAGAACTTGGTCAAAATCTTGACGACTCATTAGTTTCCGTATGTCGGGACCATTAACAACCCCTTCCTGAATTTTGGCGTTACTTAGTCTTGGGAAAATGTCTTTTAAGCGGTTAAATACTGCTGGTCTTTTTGCGATACATTTCAAAAAATTTTTAGCAATGCCAAGTTTAATGTGGAGCAACGGCAACAAAATTTTCATTTCAGGAACAAGACTTTCGTGTAGCCTATTGTCTTTAGGCCATTTCCGTCCAATGCGACTATTCCAGTTATGCTGTTTGTACTGGTTTCTTCCTTAAATATCTTCTCCGTATCATGAATCCCAATCGCACAAAAAATATGGATATTTTGGACGGCCAGATGCTGTTTAATCAATGAAACTATTTTGAGGTTGCAGCAAATGTGCCACTGGTGTTCGTTATATTTGACTACTTCCAGAATGTGTTTCAAATTATCGAAATTTTCACTAGTATCAGTGCTATACGCAATCGGAACAGAAGGCATTCTATTTGTCTTGTGCAAAAGCACAACTTTTAAGCTATCGATGAATATACGCCAATCATCTTTTTTATAGGTTAACCCTATCGTCTCCATTAACTTTTCAATATCGTTGCAATAAGCGAAATTTTTTGCATCATTCACATTGAAGAACTTTTCTAACTCTTTTTGGCGTTTTCGATATGATGTTACTTTGGTACCTTTCGCCAGCAAATTATTTCCTTTCAAAAATGAAGCCATTAGTTCTGATTTTTTCTGAGTCAAACACAAATTTGCAACAATCCATCCAATTGGTTTTGTGGCACTAGGATTGCGTCCTCTGATGTTTCATAGGATGTACCTTCACCAGGGTCGTATTCTGAGAAGAAATCCATGGATGTAGCAGCGGCGGTTGTAGTACTGATATCTGTTTAAAGATCAATACTTCGGTATGTTGGTACTGGAACGAACTCTGAGTGCGGTAATGGTAATTCGGCACTTGGCACTGCTACATAAGTTTTATTCTTTGCTTTCCTTCTATTCAAAGTTTTATGGTAGTTGATACATCCATAGCAATTTTCTTCTTGATGCGGGCTGTTGTCTAACCACATCATTGGTATACCAAAATGCATGGCCTTCTTCTTATCACTGTTACATTGCATAAGAGTTGAATAGCAATCAAAGCAAACTTTTTTAGGGGCATAGTTTACGTTAGTGATAAACTCTTGCGAGAAATATTGTTTTTAGGCTTCCAAAAAAAAAATCACTCGCATTGCCACATTTTTCATCGCTTGCTATGAAACGTCCACAAACATTACAAAAATGGTCCATTTTACATTTTGGTTCCGACATTTTTAATACAATATATATTATACAATGTTTTCTTTGTTATTTTTACGCAACCGATGCACTTAACTTAAATCACTCACAAAATGAAGTAAGTTCCAAAAAAATTAGCTAAATTAGCTAAATTATTCTAAGTTAATACTTTAATCTTTTCTACTTGCTGAACATAAACATGCACATGAATTACTATTAAAATCAATATTACTTGGATGTTAATATTTTCTACTATTTCTACTATAACATTTATTACTGTTATATTATCAATTTCATTTATTTAATTAATTATATTAACTTAATATATTTATAAACATAATCTCATTGAATTTAATTATGTTAAGCTTCTCTATGCATATACACACACAAACATTGTTAATATCATGTCACCACTAAAACTAAGGCAACAGGTTGTCACACATAGTATGTTTAAGAGTTATATTAAGTGATTGAGTTTGAATAAAAGTCAGTCGAGTACGGACCACGAAACGAAGCAGACGTCTTATCATTTAACATCCAGCTTAGAAGACATCAGTTCGCCTCATCATAAAACAGTCGTGCTGTGGCTAGCGAACAGGAACGACGTGCCTTTCCTCTATTTTCCTATCCCTCTCCCGTTAAGTAGACACTGTGGTATCTCGGGCCGCCGAAACGGATATCGGCCCTCTCACGTGTGCTCTCACTCTTGCTCTACACGAGTGACTCTCTGTGAGTTTCCTTTCCGCCGAGTAGACACCAGGGATGATATTTGGGGGCTTTTAGGGCTTTTTCGAGCCCTTTTTAATTGCAAAAGCCCCGAGGCCCTTTTTAGTCGTTTTAGGCCCTTTTGAAAAAATTTAACCGAAAAAATTATCGCAATTTTTAACAAGAAAAGTTTAATGGTTGATATCTGTTGACAACATTTGTGTACTACGCCATCGTAATACAAAATTTTAAATTTGGAGGTAGGAAATTGAGGTAGGAAATATCGTCCACAGAAAAATCACACAAAAAATAAAATTAAAAACCACTAAAACGAAAAATTACCAAAAAAAAAAAAAAGAAATTAAAGAAACATATAAAAATCACCCAATAAAACGAAAATATGCCCAATATTTGAAAAAATTGCCTAAAATGCAATCTTGCGGTGTCGGAGTGCTTGACAAGAATAAGATCTCTTGAATTTATTAAATAATTGAAAATATCTGGAGTAAGAAATAAATATTATTTATAGTAATTATCAAAATGTATGTCTTCCGCGGGACGGGGATTGATTTTAATTAAAAACTTTGAATTTTTTTAAAAACATGATGATCGAGTGGTAGTAATAGCTATAATTGCCATTTTACTAGTAGTCAATGAAACTATCACTCGAAAACAAAAAGTGTAATTTAGTCCTAAAAAATGAAGTGACTTTTGTATGGCAAATAACCAAACCAAAAAACGAAATTTTGCCCAAAAACGTGCAAAACCGCATAGCTTTTTTGGCGGTTTCTAAACGAAAATGAACAGAATTTTGTATGGAGAAATTTTGGGGGATTTTTATTTAAAGTCTATATTTCCTTTCGCCTTTTTAAATGTTCTCATTAAAATAAGTTCCGTTATATACAGCGACGATCACATAAAAAGCATAATTTTTAGTTATCACAACTACAAATTTAGTTTGTTTTCCAAGTTATATGAAAAGAGCGAGCCGTAAAGGCTCTATCGTAGTCCTGACAATGCCTTAATATACATACAAATTAATCCATTTTGTTATCAATTCAATATCAACGCTAAGCAAATCAGGCCAGTACAATCTCTCTACAGCCTGAAGTTTTGGTGGCAAATTTCAAACTTATTTCTTGGCGATTGTTTTGTCATCTTATCAGATGTAATTTGACTTGATTTTCTTCTTTATTCTAAAATTGTAGTTATTTATTAAACTATTTTTTGTTGAATTCAGCCATGCCTCCAATGTATTTTTTGACAGGAGTGAATTGTTTCTACTCAATTTCGTTCCGCTTCGTTGATTCGTCTTCTTACAAGTCTTAACGTAGAAGAGTCTACATTAAATTGCTCATTAATTTCTGACATTCTACGACTATTTTAAGGTGGATATAACCGATTTGCGGTTTTATGTGGAAATGCTTTGAAATTTTTTGCTTAAAATTTTTTTTGCAAAAATACAATATATCTAAAGTTTGTTTTTACCATTTTATGACTTAAAAAAATTTTGACACAAATAATGCGTAAAATAAAATGTATTTGAAAAAATCACCTTAAACACTATTAAGATGGAGAGTGATTTAATATAATCATTTAAATTAGAGTGCGCTATTTTTGTGATCAACCAAGAACTATCTTCCATATTCGGCTTAAACGGCACAAACGAAATAAAATACGAAAAAGTTAAAGTATTTTTGATTTCTCAAAAGTGTTAATTCGAAATTTTGACTATTTTTATCAAAAATAAACTGGACTTGTTGAAATTTTTAAAAAGTGTGCTATTTGTGAGACCATGTCACATGACCGTGTGACCAAATAGAAAGTCTTCAATATTGAATTGCCACTTTTTAAAACTAAAAGCCAATTAACGTCAAATTGGCCCAATTTTTGTTTGAAATCTGGCCCTTTTCCAACTAAGTCTATATCATCCCTGGTAGACACTGGGGTATCTCGGGCTGCCGTAATGGATATCGGTCCTCATATGTGCTATCTCTCTCGTTCTACACGAGTGACTCCCTTGAGCCTTTTCTCTTGAGTGCACTCTCGCTCTATACGAGTAACTCTCTGTGAGTTTCTTTCAGCCGAGTAGACATTAGGGTAACTCGGGCCGTCGAAACGGATATCGGCCCTCTCACGTGTACTCTCGCTCTACACGAGTGACTCTTGTGAGTTTCTCTTCCGTCGAGTAGACGGTATCTCGGGCCGCCGTAATGGATATCGGCCCTCTCATGTGTTCTCTCACTCTCGCTCTCTACGAGTGCTCACCCACACACATTCTCAACTAGCGCATATTTCCCCGACACGACACGACGGACGAGAGCCATCTAAGCACCAACACAAGCACGCGACAAAAGATAGCGACACTAAAACAAGAAGACAAGAAGCTAAACAATTGGAAGTACATTCACGCAATCTGGGAAAAGCTGCCCCGAGAGGAGCCATAAGTTTTCTGGGTCAACGTGACGACAAACGCTACGACCTTGAGAGGTCACCATCGCAGATTGACACGCCGCATATAGTGTCCAATACTCCGACCGTCCCACATATCTCGACTCCAAATTCGTATTAATCAGCAGAAACAACTACCCGTGGACACACCCACACACCATCCCTCGTCGACGAGGAACCCTCAACCAGAAAACCTTGGTTGAGCATGTAAGAACCCTGGACAGCCGCTCAGGATACCTCAGCTAGTTTGTTGTAACGATCAGAGGTTCGTTACAAGTGTGGCTGAAGAGCCGTCCACCTCAACTGGTCGTCGTGCCCAACAATTGCACCTCTCACGCTCGTCGTTGATGAGCATAATGCATAAAGACTTGCATTTACACGCTTACAAGGTGCAATTGACTCAAGAACTAAAGCCTATTGACCATTTCAAGCGTCGTCAATGGTCAGAATGGTGGCAAGAAATGGCAACAGTGGATGATCAATTTTTGAAGAAAATCATCTTCAGTGATGAGGCACATTTTCACCTCAGTAGATTCGTCAATAAGCGGAATTGCCGCATTTGGGCGAATGATAATCCAAGAGTGATTGTCAAAAAACCAATGCACCCACAAAGAATGACTGTTTGGTGCGGCTTATGGGCTGGCGGCATCATCGGGCCGTATTTTTTCCAAAATGAGGCCGGTCAGGCAGCTACTGTGAATGGTGTTTGCTATCGTGAGACGATAACGAACTTTTTATGGCCCGAATTGGAAGATATGGATGTGGACGATATGTGGTTTCAACAGGACGGTGCCACTTGCCACACAGCTAACGAAACAATGGCTCTTTTGCGCTACAAATTCAATGGCCGTGTTATCTCACGTGGTGGCGATGTCAATTGCCCGCTAAGATCATGTGATTTGACACCGTTGGACTTCTTTCTTTGGGGTTATTTGAAAGAAAAGGTGTACGTCGATAAGCCAGCAACAATTCAAGAGCTAAAGGATGAGATAATTCGGCACATTAACGGCATAGAACTTCACTTATGCCTCAGCGTCATCGAAAATTGGGACCATCGGATGGAGGTGTGCCGCCGAGGTCGCGGCGGCCATTTGACCGATATTTTGTTCCATACATAATTGAACCATACCAATATTATCATAATAGACAGAAATGACAATAATTTCCTAAATAATTTGTGTTTTATTCAAAATCAACATCGGCCCTTAAAATTTAACCACCCTTTAGTAACACATATATTTATTGATTATATTGCTACCTTAATATAGAAAAGCCCTATCTCAAAAGGCCCTAACTCAACATAAAAATTTTGCAGAATTTGAAGAACTTTGTTTTTTTATCAAGTATTTTCTTCTTTCATAATGTAAAAAGAAATGAGTTGGGGCCTTTCTATATTAAGGTAGCGATATAAGATATTACTTACAATAAGTGCCACTAAGAGCAAAGCCAAACAGTTCAAATTAAATATATACCTTTGTAGCCTTTTTTGCAAACTTATTTATTAAATCATTCATAGCTGAAGACGATTTCAGTTTTTCTAGATTTTCTGCCTCTATAGACAGTAGTGACAAGTGTGATAGCCTTTCTTGCCCCATAGAAGTCCTATGATAATTTTTTATCAGTTATAATTTCGAAAAACTTCTATCAGCTGTTATATCCTTCGAAAAACTGAATGCACGGCTATTGAATTTTATCAATAATAATTCTGATAGAACTGATGTTTTGAGGCGTCCTGTGTTGCCAACTTTTTATAATTTTTAACGTTTCATTGTGTTTAACTATTTTCTACATTTTAAGTTTACCATTTTTAAGGCTTCTTGGCAAGTTGCTTACATAAGGTCTGTTCCCGTACCCTAGAGTTTTACTTCAATGTACCAATTTTGCAGGTTTTAGTCCGAAAAGCGTTCCCGTACTCGAAAAAATGGTAAAAGAGAGTACAATAGAGAGAGAGAGCAAAAAATTTCCCCTCCCTATCAAAAGGTGCAAGTTTTTGTATGAGAAATTTCTTTTGGCAAAAATACCAAAACTATTAGAATGGAAACATTGTGGATGGGAGAATGGTAAATTGTGTAAAAACCAAATATAAATGTTAATTTCAGAATTCATTTCAATATTTTTCAAAAGTTTTCACATCACGCTAGCAATGACTTTATTTGACAGTTTACACAATTTTAGTCCGAAACGCTTTCCAGTACTTTTCTGTGTTTTTTGTGCTATATTTGTGCTATATTTTTGAGAGTTTTTTTATTACTCTTCATGGTTCATGTATCTTGTTGATCTACAAAACTGGAGTTTATTTAATAAGTATACAGGAGTTTGTGTATTAATCAAATTGTGTAAAAAAATGAAATTTCTAGCATCCAAATATTTGAAAATATTGCGACCAAGTAATTGATTGCTCAAATGGCTTATACGGTAAAATTTTTTTAGACCATTTACGTATCTTACTACGTTATTAAATGCATGTTGTAACTTATGCCTTGACCTAGAATCAGGATTACTGTAAACCACCTCTGAATACGAAATTATAGGCATTACAAGCTGGATAACTGACTTTCTTCTGGTCAACAGGCACAAAGGATGCAGTTCGTCTCAGATTCCAAAGGATGTAGTAAACTTTACAAACAACGGAATTTATATGGTCATCGCAAGAAAGAGTGGAGTTGATGCAGAACCCGAGATTTTTAACCTTTTTAACAAAATCCCCATTGAGATTAATTTTCAGGATATTATGAAGAGAGTAGCTTGATTTCAGAATCGGCAAGACATATGACTTGAGGGGATTGAGTTTCAGCTTATTAGTCTTAGCCCAATCAGATATATTACTCAAATCTTCGTTCAACTTTAAACATAAATCATCAACAAGACTAATGGACCTGGAACAGTATAGCTGAAGATCATAAGCATATGCGTGCATGGTTACGTAATGACATTTAGTAAAGATATCATTTAGAATCAGATATCATTTAAGATAAAAAATAAAATGGGACCGAGAACAGAGCCTTGAGGCACTCCACAGGTTAAATTTCCGAAAGCGGACAGACTATTTCCCACCCTTACTCTTTGAGACCTCCCAACTAAGTAATTATATACCAGACGGATAGCCGAAGTAGAAAATCCAAAACTGACCACACGCTTACGACAAAGTATTGAATGATCAACAGAGTCAAAAGCCTTGGAAAAATCTAGCAGACAGAGCAGGCTTAAGTGCACCAGATCATATGATATTCTGTCATCTATAATCTTTACTATGGCTGTAGAGCAGCTGTGACAAGTTGCGGGATTCCCAAACGCCTTAACGACGATTGTCGGTGTAGTTAACTAGCGAAAACTGTTATTTGCTATGAAACTGTGCATGCACAATGACCGATAACGACAACTACGATTATCGTTAACTGTTTGGGAATCCTGCTACAGGTCTAAAGCCAGACTGAAGTGAGGACATAAGATCATGATTTCTGATGTGTTCAGAAATTTGCGCAGCCATGAGAGACTCAAATACTTTTGATAGGAAAGATAACAGAATTACAGGACGAAAATAAGATAGTTCACAAGCATGGGCCTTTTTAGCTATTGGAATGATTGTCGCTACTTTCCATATATAAGGGAAGCAAGAACTAATAAAACAATAATTAAATATGTGCGTCAAGGGACTTAGAATAAAAGGTAAAATAAGTTTAACAAATTTAATGGATACTCCATCCTCACCTATAGCATTCGATCTAATAATATTCACACAACGAGCAATATCACACTCACCTACATCAACAAATTTCAAATTAAATGGACATCCAGAAGTACGAATATTTGTATTATCAGTTCACGTATTATCAGGATTAGCTGAGCTAGCAATAAAATATTCGTTTAAACTATTAGCATCGATACAACACTCATTAGACGTTACATTACAAACTCTAGCATGTCTTAAATTACTCCAAAGCTTCTTAGATGGCTGTGACTAACTTAGTTTGGACATAAAGAAAATACGTTTTGAAGACTTAACAGATGAATTGGCTTAATTTCTAGACCTTTTGTACTACTCCCGGTTGAATATTGAAGGGTTTCTTTTCCAACGATTGTAACATTTATTCCGTTCTTTGAGAGCTAATCTAACATTCCTAGTGAACCAAGGACAGCTTATCGCTACCTTAATATAGAAAACCCCTATCTCAAAAGGCCTTAACTCAACATAAAAAGGAAAAAGCTTTAACCCTCATCGGTCCCCAAGGAAATGCATCGAATGGGTCCCATTGTATCAATTTGATACACATTCAAAAAAAAAAAGTTAAGAAAATCGTTTTAAAAATTAAAAAACTGATTTTTTTTATATTTTTGTAGTTCTATTTTATTGTTTTCATAAATTTTAATTTAGAAAGTACATGTATTAGTAATGGAAATTTGAAAGAGAAAAATGGCAAAAAATGCTTATTTTTGTGGTAATGTGCTTCAATTAGCGCATTTTTCGCAAATATCATAATGATGATCATTACGAACATAATTCTTACAATTATCACAACGATTTGAATACAAATTTTTATTGTTTTTATATGTACATATGTAGCAACGGCCGCGTTTCGTAATTTTTGGCAAATGGGTAATCGCCGGTAGTGCTTCAATATTGAGCCTTCGAGGCTGAGATTTCCTCTTTTCTATGTGTTTTGCACAAGAGCCATATCAAGCTCCTCAATAAATATTCGATGACGTATATTTTTATTGGTTTTGTTGTTTTTCCAAGCCGGAGATAGCGAAATATACGTTATATATGCATTCAATGCAGTCAATCAAATACTGCCTTTGGCCACCGACTTATCTTCCTTTTGCAGGTGTAGGTAGCCACCATCTGGTTCATAGTGTCCACGCCACTCTTGGTTTTGTTATAATCCTGAATTAGATTAGGTTTCTTCTCAGCATTTTCACTTATAACGACGTCATTGTGCCATGTACCGAGCAGTGTAACATATCTATAACGCCGAGGCACATACGACAGTAAAATGGCTTGTAATTTGTGGTCATATACAATAACGCTCGAATACACAGGTTTTTTTCCTCATATCTAACAATACTGGAGGAATTTCGGTCCTATTTTTCCGTATAGTGCTCAGAATAGTCATTCGGCGTTTATGTAACTCATCAGCCAGTTCATAAGATGTGAAGAAGTTGTCGCATGTGATATTCCTCTCCGACAGCCCATTTGCCAAATCCAAAACAACACGGCGTCCAATATTGCACTCTGGAGCGACGTTGCGATTGCGACCAACATAAATTTGCGTGTTGTAAACATACCAGGTAGCTGAATTGGGCAAAATCCAAATCTTTATGCCGTATTTTATGCCAATACAACATTTTCACTGACATTGTGTCTCGAAATATTGGTCGACCGGTTTTCTCATACCAGAGTTATTTAACACATTCACCATACGAACGATACACACCAGCAAGCAGTAGCAATGCAAAGTACGCATGTAGAGTATCCATATCAATTTGTTCCCATTCTTCTTTGTATTTCCGCAAACCATATAAATTCGTCATATTCAAAATAGTATTTTCTATCGGTCGCAGAAACAAATCAAATGCAGACAAAACATCTACAACATGAGCAGCTGCAACTAGTTTTGGTCCTACAACAACAACAAAGAGAAACAAATACTGAATATGAAGCACAAAACAAGAAGGGTAGGTTTTTTACCTGAAACAATATTATCAGCGGGCCTATAGGAATTTCTTCGGTTATTTTCAAATGGCTCCGTTGAATATTGCATTTTTTTATTTTTTGACAAATATTGTGCTGTTGCATTTCTGGCAATTTCTTCTGCCACATTTTGTTCCAGTGGCTCAACATCGTACTCATCAGAATGCTCACTCATTTCTGCAACGCATTCTTCCTCCATTGTGAAATCATCGTCACTATCTACTGGAGATTCTTCTGCTTCACTTCCAGATTCGGTTTTCACGTAGATTTTTTAGATCTCTTTGACGGTTTTCATGTAGATTTTTTTCCATTTTTTTTAAATCAGTTGAATGTATGTATAACGCAATGAAAGTATGCGGCAGATAAAAATCACTTCGAAATTCACTAAAATCACTTATCACTTCAAACAAGTTCAATTCAATCTTGACTCGTGTGTGTTCAAGAACATACTGAAAACAAAAAAATTAAATAAAACTAGCCTAACCCAAAAAATAACTGCAATAACCATCGGCAGATGTATTGTATCAAGTTGATACGAGGGACCGATTCGTAACTATTTCGTCTCAGGTAAAACCAATAATGCCCGAACATTAAAAACTCATTAGTCCAATTCTACATGCAAAATGCAATTTTCCCAAAAACCGGTTCTTTCCATCGGGCAGTTTTTTTTTATTCAACTTGAAAGACAAAAATTGTATCAAATTGATACGAGGGACCGATGAGGGTTAAAAAAATAAAGTTCCGTAGTTTCGAATTTTTTGTAAACGAATTTTTTTATTAAAAACTATAAGTGATATACTGATGTTACTATTTTTTTAACTGCAGAATTTGAAGAACTTTGTTTTTTATCAAGTTTTTTTCTTCTTTTATAATGTAAAAAAAAATGAGTTAGGGCCTTTCTATTTTAAGATAGCGTTATGTTAGAAGAACGGCGAGTAGTTAAAGGTACATGCAATTCAAATAACGTGCATATTAAATTATTAAAAAAACTAAATTTTTTATTTACTGAGCTAAAGAACCAACACTCGGACCAATTTATGTTTCGAAGGTCATTGTACAAGGCGTCATAATTTATACCTTTATAATCCCGGTAAGTAATAGAACTCTCAACAACATTTACTATTAGACTGATATTTTAAGAACAGAACAGGAGATCATGGTCAGATACAAACCAATAATTGGTATAAAAGTAAAACAGAAGAAATATCTGAGACAACAAAGACGTCCAGTAAACTGGTAGCAGCACTATAAGCATAGCGAGTGGGTATACTAGTATTAACTATTTGGAGACCAACCTCAGAAAATCGATCATAAAACTGATCAACAAGACTATCCTGGACTAAAATCTTGATATTAAAATCTCCGCACATGATGTCAACACCCCAGAAAACAATTGATCTAAGCGGATCCAATGACCATACGGATTACATGCACAAGACAAAAAAACTTTAGTACAGTTATCGAAAAGTTCAACATTTAGAAGCTCTACCTTAGAACCACTGGACATATCTTTTTTCAGTGCACTTTTTTATGTTAACTTTACTTTTATTTAAATTATAGCAGTTAGTTTTGCATTAGCCAAAGTTCATATATATTCCACATATTTTCCACATACATATTTTGTGAAGAAAATTTTTGAAAAATGTTTAAAATATTTTTATATATTATCCACATTTATTCCTTAATATTTCATTTAATATTTATATGTTATTTTAATATTCATTGGATTAAATGAAAAATTTTGTTGTTCATGTTGTTTGTATTTATTTACATAAATAACATTTTTCATAAAGGGTGATTTTTTTGAGGTTATGATTTTCATGCATTAGTATTTGACAGATCACGTGGGATTTCAGACATGGTGTCAAAGAGAAAGATGCTCAGTATGCTTTGACATTTCATCATGAATAGACTTACTAACGAGCAACGCTTGCAAATCATTGAATTTTATTACCAAAATCAGTGTTCGGTTCGAAATGTGTTTCGCGCTTTACGTCCGATTTATGGTCTACATAATCGACCAAGTGAGCAAACAATTAATGCGATTGTGACCAAGTTTCGCACTCAGTTTACTTTATTGGACATTAAACCAACCACACGAATGCGTACAGTGCGTACAGAAGAGAATATTGCGTCTGTTTCTGAGAGTGTTGCTGAAGACCGTGAAATGTCGATTCGTCGCCGTTCGCAGCAATTGGGTTTGTGTTATTCGACCACATGGAAGGTTTTACGCAAAGATCTTGGTGTAAAACCGTATAGAATACAGCTCGTGCAAGAACTGAAGCCGAACGATCTGCCACAACGTCGAATTTTCAGTGAATGGGCCCTAGAAAAGTTGGCAGAAAATCCGCTTTTTTATCGACAAATTTTGTTCAGCGATGAGGCTCATTTCTGGTTGAATGGCTACGTAAATAAGCAAAATTGCCGCATTTGGAGTGAAGAGCAACCAGAAGCCGTTCAAGAACTGGCCATGCATCCCGAAAAATGCACTGTTTGGTGTGGTTTGTACGCTGGTGGAATCATTGGACCGTATTTTTTCAAAGATGCTGTTGGACGCAACGTTACGGTGAATGGCGATCGCTATCGTTCGATGCTAACAAACTTTTTGTTGCCAAAAATGGAAGAACTGAATTTGGTTGACATGTGGTTTCAACAAGATGGCGCTACATGCCACACAGCTCGCGATTCTATGGCCATTTTGAGGGAAAACTTCGGAGAACAATTAATCTCAAGAAATGGACCGGTAAGTTGGCCACCAAGATCATGCGATTTGACGCCTTTAGACTATTTTTTGTGGGGCTACGTCAAGTCTAAAGTCTACAGAAATAAGCCAGCAACTATTCCAGCTTTGGAAGACAACATTTCCGAAGAAATTCGGGCTATTCCGGCCGAAATGCTCGAAAAAGTTGCCCAAAATTGGACTTTCCGAATGGACCACCTAAGACGCAGCCGCGGTCAACATTTAAATGAAATTATCTTCAAAAAGTAAATGTCATGGACCAATCTAACGTTTCAAATAAAGAACCGATGAGATTTTGCAAATTTTATGCGTTTTTTTTAAAAAAAAAGTTATCAAGCTCTTAAAAAATCACCCTTTACTTCTATATTTCAATTTGTCAATTAATTACCTGCAATTTAATTGAAAACCTTTGAAAGTTGCAAATATCTAATTGGGAAGTTGAAATAAATGCATGCAAACAAGAGCAGCTAAAAAATCTTCACATTGTACTGAAAAATTTCGTTTAATCCAACTTATTTGAAAATATAACAAATTGCATTCAATGAAGCATTTTCCTTTGACGCGAAAAAATTGCATATAATTAGAAACTATAAGAACAATAATTGTATTTTATACATGCACGAATACAAATGAAATATTTTCCTTACTTAAGTAATTAACAAATTACAAAATAGATCTAAAAAAAATTTCATTTATAACGCAAAATTCTGAGAAATTTGCACTCAAAGTTGAAATTTGGTAGTTTCAACCGAATGATTTTGTATTCACACAAGCACAGCTCGGTAACGGTTAAGTTGGTGGGATCTGTTGATGTACCGTACAAACCGCTATCAAAATAACTTTTATGTAAGTTAGTTTTTCTGCTAGAAACAATAACGTGAATCAAAGTCGTGAAATATTAATTAACCGTGAAGCTCCTAAGGGTTTCAAAATATACCCCCTACCCCTCCCATACGATTTTTTGCTCAGCTGGACATAACCTTTCAGCTCCGTAAATAGTTGAACTCAATTGCGGGACTCCCTGTATATACTCTCTGCTTACACTGTTTGTTATGTTTTGTTTTCTGTTCACCTTTTGCTCAGTGCGTTGAACTATTTATCTTCTATTCTTTCTATATATCTTTACATATTATCTTCTTCTTCTATATATATAAAAATGAATGTATGTATGTGGGTATGTGGGTATGTGGGTATGTGGGTATGTGGGTATGTGGATATGTGTGTATATCACGTATAGACTCAAAAACCACCGAACCAAACTTTATGAAATTTTTAGGGATACTGAATCAACATTCTGGAAGTGTTCCTGTGAAGTTTGGTGTTGATTGGACAAGGGGGCGTGGTACCTCCCATACAACCCAAATTGGCTCTATCGCCCACAAACCAAAAAAAAATGCTATATATCAGACGGTTTTAATCATATAAAACTAAGATTTGGTAATTTTGTTCAGATAGTTACTTTCGGTGACTGTACAAAAAATGGGCGTGGTCACACTATATCTACACCCACTTTTCAGCAATCATTTTAATTCCTGAGATGTTCAAGTTTTGATAGTGAATCTTGGTACGCAGGTGCTATGGATACAAGTGGCAGTCACTATGTAAATATAAACGTTGTCACGCCCACTTTTACCGCCCACAAATCAGTAAAAATGTTTTATATCAGACGGCTTTTGCCGTAGAAGACTAAGATTTGGTAATTTAGTTCGTATGGTTACTGTCGGCCAATGTACAAAAAATGGGCATGGCCGCAATATATCTACGCCCACTTTATCGAAATCTTGCTTATTCCTGAGTTGTACACGTTTTGATAGTCAATCTTGGTATGCAGGGGCTATGGATCCAAGTGGCAGTCACTATGTAAATATAAACGTTGTCACGCCCACTTTTACCGCCCACAAATCAGTAAAAATGCTTTATATCAGACGGCATTTGCCGTAGAAGACTAAGATTTGATAATTTAGTTTATATGATTACTCTCGGCCAATGTACAAAAAATGGGCATGGTCGCACTATATCTACGCCCACTTTATCGAAATCGTGCTTATTCCTGAGATGTACACGTTTTCATAGTGAATCTTGGTATGCAGGTGCTAAAGGTCCAAGAGGCAGTCACTATGTAAATATTAATGTTGTCACGCCCACTTTTACCGCCCACAAATTAGTAAAAATGCTTTATATCAGACGGCTTTTGCCGTAGAAGACTAAGGTTTGGCAATTTAGTTCGTATGGTTACTGTCGGCCAATATACAAAAAATGGGTATGGCCGCACTATATCTACGCCCACTTTATCGAAATCTTGCTTATTCCTGAGTTGTACACGTTTTGATAGTCAATCTTGGTATGCAGGTGCTATGGGTCCAAGTGGCAGCCACTATGTAAATAGAAATGTTTTCACGCCCACTTTTACCGCCCCCAAATTAGTAAAAATGCTTTATATCAGACGGCTTTTGCCGTAGAAGACTAAGATTTGGTAATTAAGTTCGTATGGTTACTCTCGTCCAATATACAAAAAATGGGCGTGACCGCACTATATCTACGCCCACTTTATCGGAATCATGCTTATGCCTGAGTTGTACACGTTTTGATAGTGAATCTTGGTATGCAGGTTCTATAGGTCCAAGTGGCAGTCAGTATGTAAATATAAATGTTTTCACGCCCACTTTTACCGCCCACAAATTAGTAAAAATGCTTTATATCAGACGGTTTTCGCCGTAGAAGACTAAGATTTGGTAATTTAGTTCGAATGGTTACTCTCGTCCAATGTACAAAAAATGGGCGTGACCGCACTATATCTACGCCCACTTTATCGGAATCATGCTTATTCCTGAGTTGTACACGTTTTGATAGTGAATCTTGGTCTGCAGGTGCTAAAGGTCCAAGAAGCAGTCACTATGTAAATATTAATGTTGTCACGCCCACTTTTACCGCCCACAAATTAGTAAAAATGCTTTATATCAGACGGCTTTTGCCGTAGAAGACTAAGGTTTGGCAATTTAGTTCGTATGATTACTGTCGGCCAATATACAAAAAATGGGTATGGCCGCACTATATCTACGCCCACTTTATCGAAATCTTGCTTATTCCTGAGTTGTACACGTTTTGATAGTCAATCTTGGTATGCAGGTGCTATGGGTCCAAGTGGCAGCCACTATGTAAATAGAAATGTTTTCACGCCCACTTTTTCCGCCCCAAATTAGTAAAAATGCTTTATATCAGACGGCTTTTGTTGTAGAAGACTAAGATTTGGTAATTTAGTTCGTATGGTTACTGTTGGCCAATGTACAAAAAATGGGCATGGTCGAACTATATCTACGCCCACTTTATCGAAATCATGCTTATTTCTGATTTGTACACGTTTTGATAGTGAATCTTGGTATGCAGGTGCTATAGGTCCAAGTGGCAGGCACTATGTGAATATAAATGTTGTCACGCCCACTTTTACCGCCCACAAATTAGTAAAAATGCTTTATATCAGACGGCTTTTGCCGTAGAAGACTAAGGTTTGGCAATTTAGTTCGTATGGTTACTGTCGGCCAATATACAAAAAATGGGCGTGCCCGCACTATATCTACGCCCACTTTATCGGAATCATGCTTATTCCTGAGTTGTACACGTTTTGATAGTGAATCTTAGTATGCAGGTTCTATAGGTCCAAGTGGCAGTCAGTATGTAAATATAAACGTTGTCACGCCCACTTTTACCGCCCACAAATAAGTAAAAATGCTTTATATCATACGGATTTTGCCGTAGAAGACTAAGATTTGGTAATTAAGTTCGTATGGTTACTCTCGGCCAATATACAAAAAATGGGCGTGACCGCACTATATCTACGCCCACTTTATCGGAATCATGCTTATTCCTGAGTTGTACACGTTTTGATAGTGAATCTTGGTATGCAGCTTCTAACGGTCCAAGTGGCAGGCACTATGTAAATAGAAATGTTTTCACGCCCACTTTTACCGCCCCCAAATTAGTAAAAATGCTTTATATCAGACGGCTTTTGCCGTAGAAGACTAAGATTTGGTAATTTAGTTCGTATGGTTACTGTTGGCCAATGTACAAAAAATGGGCATGGTCGAACTATATCTACGCCCACTTTATCGAAATCATGCTTATTTCTGATTTGTACACGTTTTGATAGTGAATCTTGGTATGCAGGTGCTATAGGTCCAAGTGGCAGGCACTATGTGAATATAAATGTTGTCACGCCCACTTTTACCGCCCACAAATTAGTAAAAATGCTTTATATCAGACGGCTTTTGCCGTAGAAGACTAAGATTTGGTAATTAAGTTCGTATGGTTACTCTCGTCCAATATACAAAAAATGGGCGTGCCCGCACTATATCTACGCCCACTTTATCGGAATCATGCTTATTCCTGAGTTGTACACGTTTTGATAGTGAATCTTAGTATGCAGGTTCTATAGGTCCAAGTGGCAGTCAGTATGTAAATATAAACGTTGTCACGCCCACTTTTACCGCCCACAAATTAGTAAAAATGCTTTATATCAGACGGTTTTCGCCGTAGAAGACTAAGATTTGGTAATTTAGTTCGAATGGTTACTGTCCGTCATTGTAAAAAATGGGTATGGCTGCACTATATCTACGCCCACTTTATCGAAATCATGCTTATTCCTGAGTTGTACACGTTTTGATAGTGAATCTAAGTGTGCAGGTACTATGGATCCCAGTGGCAGTCACTATGTATATATAAATGTTGTCACGTCCACTTTCAACGCCCACAAATCAGTAAAAAAGTAGAAGACTAGGATTTTGTAATTTAGTTTATTTGATTACTGTCGGCCAATGCACAAAAAATGGGCATGGCCGCACTATATCGACACCCACTTTCTCGAAATCATGCTTATTCCTGAGTTGTACACGGTTTGATAGGAAATCTTAGTATGCAGGTGCTATGGATCCAAGTGACAGTCACTATGTATATACAAATGTTGTTACGTCCACTTTAACCGCCCACAAATCAGTAAAAATGCTTTATATTAGACGGCTTTTACCGTAGAAGACTAAGAATTGGTAATTTTGTACATAAGGCCGCTATCGGCAACTGTTAAAAATGGGCGTGGTCGCACCATATATACGCCCACTTTTTCGAAATCATGCTTATTCCTGCGTTGTACGCGTTTTGATAGTAACACTTCATACGAAGGTGCTCTTAGTGGCGGTCAATATATATATATAAAATTTGCCCCGCCAACTTGTACCACCCGCATATAAAAAAAAAAACAACGCGAAATGGCCAATTTCAGCCCTTGAAAGGACTTTGACCGAGCTTCTTATGATGAATAGTGTTGTGCGTGTTGTGGAATGTTTGAACACAAATGATCGAGAACTGGACCTACAAGTTTTATGCCGACTCCAAACGGCTTATGTTCTCAAGAAGCTTTTCATGGCAGTTTTTACTCTCTGAAGGTGGCGGCCGAACAGATAAATTAATTCAATTAAAAAAATTTCTGTGTCAGGTGGAATTTGAACCAGGGTTTCTCTCTCGCATATGGACCACACAATCTACCCACTACGCCACGGCCGCCACTTTTTTTACCCACAAATCAATAGAACTTCTATTAATCAGACGATTCTCATCGCTAAATACTAAAATTTGGTAGTTAAGTTCATACGCTTACTCTCGACAGCTTTGCAAAATATGTGCATGGTAGCACTATATCTGTGCCCACTCTTCAGCAATAATTTTATTTAATTTATTTATTTATGTATGTATTATAGTTAATTACAATTTAACAATTATAACTAAGTAAGAACTAGCTGCCAGGGCTATCGGTTAGAAATAATTTAAATTCCTGAGATGTGAACGTTTTGATAGTCAAACTTGGTATGCAGATGCTATAAGTCCAAGTGGCGGTCACTTTTTATATAAATTTTGTCACGCCCACAAATCCGTGAAAGTATATAAATCAAAATTTACAGTAAAAGTCGCACTTTATCTACGCCGACTTTTCAGAAATCATTTTAATTTCTGAGCTGTACATGTTTTGATAGTGAAACTTGATATGTAGGTGCAATAAGACCAAGTGGCGGTCACTATACATATAAATGTTGCCATGCCTAAATGTTTCTTTGTATACTAGGGCTCCTCACAAAAAAAAAGGTGTTTGGGTCGGTTGCTCAAAATAACGCTTTTTGTTATGATGATCCCCCAAATATTTCGACAGTAGCTGGAATAGTTTGAAATAAAAAAAAAACAAAAACGAAATGGCCATTTCAGCCCTAGAAAGGACATTGACCGATCTTCTTATGTTCTTAATAACAAACGGTCAGACTTAATAGTTATTTTGTCTTGCCATGTTACTTTTGGTCAAATAAATTATCTATTCATGATAAAATATAGTGTAAAGTGAAGAATTAAATTGAATGAAATTACAAAAAAATGTACACATTTTTTACATTTTACAATTTATTTGACTAAAAGTAGTATGGGAAAAAAATTAATTTGAATTTTAGTGAAAATAATATGAAAAAAGTTAAAACAATCCATAAAAATCTGCATTATCTTTGGTCCAACGGAAAAAATTTAAGATTTTTGATGCAAAAAAACTTTTTCATTACTCTTATTTCTGACCGTTTGTTTTTTTTTTAACTACCATACCAGGCAATATTTTTAGTCGAAATTTTTTGGGGATCATCGTTACATAAGCCATGGATTATTTTGAAGAACCGGACTAAGCAACTTTTTTTTTCTAAGGAGCGTGAGGCGACTTAATGTATATACGTATGTGGGTATATGTGTATATCACTTAAGGACTCCGAAACCGCTAAGTCAATTTTTATACCAAAGCCTTGAGAGGGTTCCTATGAAGTCTGGTGCCGACCGTAAAAGGCTCCTTAAATACACCTAACATTTTCGATATCGACCAGTTTTGGTTATTTTTTGTAGGTCGCACAGTCTCGGAATTCAGTATTCGACCACAATTTACACATGCCGTTCCACTGGTAACATTTTATGGGCGTTGGTCGAGGGGCGTGGTACTTTTTCGGAACCCCAAATATTCGGTATAATTTTCGAAATAAGTCACACTCAATAAAACTCGGTACGAACTTACTATAAAAGTATGGCTTCACTAAAGCTACACCCTCTTTTAGGGGATAAGCCGGGTATAATCTATTATCTATACACACCTGATCAAATTACACTTTACGACGCTGTATAAAACTTAAAAAAAAACTTAAAGAAGTTATACTTTTTTTATAATAATTTCATTATTTAATTAATATCCTGTGTATCCACCTCTGTTTTGAATTGTTTTTGCCATTCGATTGGGCATGCTGTTAATAAGGTCCTGACAGGTCTTTATTGGAGTTTCGTACCAAGTTTTTTGGACAAATTCCCACAGTTGCTTCTTATTAGCGAAAGTTTTTGCTGCCAATTTTTTCTTTAAGTCACTCCATAAGTTTTCAATCGGATTTAGATCCGGGGACTGACTTGGCCAGGTGAGCACATTTATTTTACTATCCGCAATGAACTTTTTTACCAGCTTTGAGGTGTGCTTTGGGTCATTATCATCCTGGAAGACCCAACGAAGAGGCATGTACTCCTCGGCATATGGAAGCATAACGTCTTCCAAGATGCTCTTATATTCTGCTGCTGTCATTTTATGTGACGTTTGGTAAATCGGACCTACACCTTGCCAGGAAAAGCATCCCCACACCATAATATTTCCGCCACCATGTTTAACAGTTTTCTTAGTAAAACGGACGTGAAATTCCTTGCCTTTAGGTCGTCTTACATTCCTTTGTGCATCATTTCCAAACAAATTAATTTTGGTTTCATCACTCCATAGTATATTTTGCCACTTCTTCTTACCCTCGTGTCCTACCCAGATGGCGTGATCTTTTGCAAAATTTAACCTCATGCCCACATTTTTTTTTTCGCAGCAAAGGTACCTTTCTAGCAATTCGTCCTGGCAGTTTTGCTTGTTGTAGACGACGTCTAACCGTTGGAGCGCTTATTAAGTTGCCCATTTCGGCTGCAATATTTTTTGAAGACTTGAATGGGTCCTTTTTTGAGAGCATTACTATGTGGCGATCATCTGCCAGGCTTGTTTTTAACGGTCTACCACGCGTTTCTTTGGATGGCTTGTTTTTAAAAATGTTTTGTACGAAATGCAATGATCGATTTAATAATCTGCCAATGTCTCGCAGAGATTTTCCATCTTTTCTAAGATTCGATGCCAAGATCTTCTCTTCAGCGGTGCAATGCTTATTTCGACCCATCTACATTAAATGTTTTTCGATATTTTATAAAATTTAAATGCTTTATTGAGAACACTGTTTCCTTAAAAAAGTTTAACAAAATTTGTAATACCAGCTCAAAATACCAATTTAACTTTTGTTGTATCTATTATTTTGATCAAGCAAATTTTCGCACTTTACACAAAAGCTTAGGAATATAAAAAAAAAACAGGGATGCACACTCTAAATTCTTCGATCAAAGGCGTTACCAGTTTGCATTTTTTAAATTAAAATAACCGCTGTATACAAAAACTTACTTAAATGTGAATTTATGGTGAATAAACGTGAAATCTTCAAGGTGTATCTATTAATTTGATCAGGTGTGTATATATAAAAATGAATGTATGTATGTGGGTATGTGGATATGTGTTTATATCACGTATAGACTCCAAGACCACAGAACCAAACTTTATGAAATTTGTAGGGATACTGAAGCAACATTCGGGAAGTGTTCCTGTGAAGTTTGGTGTTGATTGGGCAAGGGGGCGTGGTACCTCCCATACAACCCAAATTGGCTCTATCGCCCACAAACCAAAAAAATTGCTATATATCAGACGGTTTTAATTATATAAAACTTAAATTTGGTAATTTTGCTCAGATGGTTACTTTCGGTGACTGTACAAGAAATGGGCGTGGTCACACTGTATATACGCCCACTTTTCAGCAATAATTTTAATTCCTGAGATGTTCAAGTTTTGGTAGTGAATCTTGATATGCAGGTGCATGCATACACGTGGCAGTCACTATGTAAACATAAACGTTTTCACGCCCACTTTTACCGCCCACAAATAAGTAAAAATGCTTTATATCATACGGATTTTGCCGTAGAAGACTAAGATTTGGTAATTAAGTTCGTATGGTTACTCTCGGCCAATATACACAAAATGGGCGTGACCGCACTATATCTACGCCCACTTTATCGGAATCATGCTTATTCCTGAGTTGTACACGTTTTGATAGTGAATCTTGGTATGCAGCTTCTAACGGTCCAAGTGGCAGGCACTATGTAAATAGAAATGTTTTCACGCCCACTTTTACCGCCCCCAAATTAGTAAAAATGCTTTATATCAGACGGCTTTTGCCGTAGAAGACTAAGATTTGGTAATTTAGTTCGTATGGTTACTGTTGGCCAATGTACAAAAAATGGGCATGGTCGAACTATATCTACGCCCACTTTATCGAAATCATGCTTATTTCTGATTTGTACACGTTTTGATAGTGAATCTTGGTATGCAGGTGCTATAGGTCCAAGTGGCAGGCACTATGTGAATATAAATGTTGTCACGCCCACTTTTACCGCCCACAAATTAGTAAAAATGCTTTATATCAGACGGCTTTTGCCGTAGAAGACTAAGATTTGGTAATTAAGTTCGTATGGTTACTCTCGTCCAATATACAAAAAATGGGCGTGCCCGCACTATATCTACGCCCACTTTATCGGAATCATGCTTATTCCTGAGTTGTACACGTTTTGATAGTGAATCTTAGTATGCAGGTTCTATAGGTCCAAGTGGCAGTCAGTATGTAAATATAAATGTTTTCACGCCCACTTTTACCGCCCACAAATTAGTAAAAATGCTTTATATCAGACGGTTTTCGCCGTAGAAGACTAAGATTTGGTAATTTAGTTCAAATGGTTACTGTCCGTCATTGTAAAAAATGGGCATGGCCGCACTATATCTACGCCCACTTTATCGAAATCATGCTTACTCCTGAGTTGTACACGTTTTCATAGTCAATCTTGGTATGCAGGTGCTATGGGTCCAAGTGGCAGTCAGTATGTAAATATAAACGTTGTCACGCCCACTTTTACCGCCCACAAATCAGTAAAATGCTTTATATCAGACGGCTTTTGCCGTAGAAGACTAAGATTTGGTAATTTAGTTCGTATGGTCACTGTCGGCAAATTGAATGATCAATTGTGTTGTGAGTGTTGTGGATGTTTGAACACAAATGATCGAGAAGTGGACCTACATGTTTTATGTCGACTCCGAACGGCTTATAATCTCAAGAAGCTTTTCATGGCAGTTTTTATTCTCTGAGGTTTGTCATTGTCTGCAGAGAGGTGACGGCCGAACAGAAAAATTAATTCAATTGATAAACTTTCCGGGTCAGGTGGTATTCGAACCTGGGTTCTATGGCATTCAAGCCACGCACTTCAACCAGTATGCCACGCAATGGTTTGAAATATGCTCTAAAAATCGCGTTTTTTATAAAAATATTTACTGGTGTGTTAGTTAAAAATAGCAAACGGTCAGAAATAATAGTAATGAAAAAGTTCTTCCAATCTGCACCAATAAATTTTAAATTTTTATAGTCGGACGAGAGATAATGCAGATTTTTATTACTTTTTACTTTTTTTTTTTAATTACTTTCACTAAAATTCAAATGAATTTTTTTTTGTTGTGCCATGTTACTTTTAGTTAAATAAATTATCTATTGATTATAAAATATAGTGTAAAGTGAAGAGCTAAATTGAATGAATTTACAAAAAAATGTACACATTTTTTACATTTTACAATTTATTTGCCTTAAAGTAGTATAGGAAAAAATTCGTTTGAATTTTAGTGAAAATAATGTGGAAAAAGTTAAGACAATCCATAAAAATCCGCATTATCTTTGGTCCAACGGAAAAAATGTAAGATTTTTTGATGCAAAAGAACTTTTTCATAACTCTTATTTCTGACCGTTTTTTTTTTTAACTACCATACCAGCCAATATTTTTCGTCGAAATATTTTGGGGATCATCGTAACATACGCCATGGTTTATTTTGATGAACCGGACTGAACAATTTTTTGTCCTAAAGAGCGTGCGAGCGACTTAATGTATATACGTATGTGGGTATATGTGTATATCACGTAAAGAGTTCGAAACCGCTAAGCCAATTTTTATACCAAAGCCTTGAGAGGGTTCCTGTGAAGTCTGGTGCCGATCGTAAAAGGCACCTTACATACACCTAAAATGTTCGATATCAAACAGTTTTGGAATTATAGGTCGCACAGCCTCGGAATTTAGTACTCGACCTCAATTTACACATGCCGTTCCACAGGTAACATTTTATGGGTGTTGGGCGAGGGGCGCGGTACTTTTTCCGCACCCAAAATTTTCGGTATAGCTTTCGAAATAAGTCACACATCAATGAAACTCGGTACGAACTTACTATAAAAGCATGGCTTCACTGAAGGTTCGCTCTCTTTTAGGGAATAAGCGCTGAGCGCAGCGAAGCGCGCCGGGTATAAGCTAGTTATATAAATAAAAATGAATGTAAGTATGTACATATGTGGGTATGTGGATATGTGGGTATGTGGGTATGTGTGTATATCACGTATAGACTCCAAAACTGCCGAACCAATCTTTATGAAATTTTTAGGGATACTGAAGCAACATTCTGAGAGTGTTCCTGTGAAGATTTGTGTTGATTGGACAAGGGGGCGTGATGCCTTCCATACAACCCAAATTGGCTCTATCGCCTACAAACCAACAAAAAAATGCTATATATCAGAAAATGACTAGTCTTTATGCAAACTGTGCCAACAAAATGTTTTTGGAGAGCATAAATTTAAAATATGTACAGTTTGTGCAAGCAAACAGTTTTCTGAATAACTTTTTTTATGAATTAGATTAAGAAAGATAAGAATCTCATAAATCCTCTTATCTTTTCAACTATATCTTTAGTTATAGTAGTACAGACGATTTTATATTAACGTTTCGAGAAGATAGGTAAAAATTAAGTCACTAATATATTTGTTTTATATATTAAATAATTCATTTGCCAAATTTCACTAATTTGCCAAAATAAATAAAATATCATTATGCCACATTTTTTGGTTGAGCTCCAAAAACCTGATTAGACTAATTTGTTGAAGAGAAAAACGAATCTGAGTTTCGTTTTGATACTTTGTTCGTTTGTTACAGGTGACTATGTCGACTCCGCGTAGAAGCGGACTTATGCAAAAACACAAAAAATAAGCAGAGAAGTGTTATTTAGATTTTTAATAGTAAACCAAGTATTTATGAATTGAACAATTTCCTACTCACCAGTATTTTTTGTACTTCGATACAAAGACATATATATAAAGACCTTGCTTCAGGGAGGGGTAGAGTAAATTCGAAGTTCTTGAAGAAACAGACGAGAGCACGGGCGAGTAAACAACGATAGCGAGCAGTGAAAGTAAATCTGACAGCTGAAATAATAAGAATCATTTGACACCTGACACATTTTTAAACCTGACATCTGAATTAATGCCTAAATCTGACATCTGTTACAAAAGTTTATTAGTAAATCTGATAAGTGTTGAAATCATTTCTCTCTGATAGTTTAAATATTATTTTTGAATCTGACAGCTGTTTGATTTGAAAATTATTTTTAAATCTGACAGGGGAAGCGAATTTTTTATCAATGTTCAGAAACGAATTGTTTTTATTAATTTAAGCCTGAACATGGAGTCGACGGCTCAGAACGGTCAGCTCAGTTAATTGTTGAACGCCGTACGACACTCCAACTTGTGCATCCACCTTAACCATATGCTTTCAATTTTCGAAACGCACCCTATTCGTTTTTGTTGTGGTCAGAAAGGGATTTCAAACAATCTAACATGTCGGTCCAACACGGCATGTTGGACGACATGTCGTTCGTGTGAAAATAAGAACGACTGTCGGATCCAAAAAATGTTTTTTTTCAGCCGGTCGGCCCAACATGTTAGACATGTGAGTGAAAGCGGTCCAACTTGGTGCATTTTTTCATTCTGCTTTCGAATTTTGGTTAGAATTTTTTTAAATTTTATAAATGTCTCCTGAAATATGGAAAGATAAAATTGAAGCATACGAAAATAAAGTAAAAAAATATTGGTCAGCTATAAAGCAGCCAAAAAATTTTTGTTTCATTCCGCCGAAGTGCTCTGCTTAAGAGCTTGCAAATAATGATGTTGGATTGTTTGAGCGCTCGAAAAAAATTGTCCCGTTACTTTGCCATCTAGCATTGTTGGATGACATGTTAGATCGTTTGAAGGCCCCTAGACGGTGATCGCTTAGAGGCATTCATACGAACGTACATGTCAGCCGACATTGTTCGACGTTAACATAACGGGAATATTTTGTTGAGCTTTCAAACAATCAGACATGTACGGCGACTTAATTTCATTGCAGATTCCCATGCACCGTAGAATCGTATAAAACTAAAATTTGGTAATTTTGTTCAGAAGGTTACTCTCGGTGGGGGAACAGGGGGCGAACCTTCACATGGCAACCTGTCTGACCGCCTCAACCTGGCGAGGCCAGCATTATCCATGTCGAAATCGTCTCAAGTCGACTCAAACCTCCAAGTGGTGTTCCCTGGGCAACGGCAAACTGGCATCCGTCAGTTTGACGGCTAATTTGAGCGGCGGGTCGATCCATAGACCTTAAACATGGAATGTGCGCAGGGTTTGGGTCCCGCCACATTACTACTACCCAATGAAAACTAAACCAGCCTCGGATAAGAACCCCAATTACGTTGACGACCACCGCAAACGAAAAACGGACAATGATTTACGGATATGCACCTGGAATGTCCGGACCCTTTATAGGGAAGGTGCCATTATCCAACTGGCGGAAGCCCTCAAAACAATACAATCTGACATCACCGCCATCCAGGAAATGCGATGGAAAGGGCAAGGCTGCTCTAAACAAGCACACTGCGATATCTACTACAGCTGCCATGCGGAGAAGCGCGAATTTGGATGTGGATTCGTCGTTAGCCGGAAACTACGCCACCTTGTTTCCCGGTTCACACCTGTGAACGAAAGATTGGCCACGATCCGCATCAAGGCAAAATTTTTCTACATAAGCCTTATTTGCGCGCACGCCCCGACGGAGGAAAAGGACGAAGCCGTCAAGGACGCTTTCTACGCTAGTCTTGAGGACGTATATGACCACCTTCCGGTCCATGACGTGAAAATAGTCCTCGGCGATTTTAATGCGAAAGTCGGCAGGAAAGGCATCTTTGGCCCCACTGTCGGTCAGTTCAGTCTTCACGAGACCTCCACAAACAACGGTCTAAGACTGATCGACTTCGCCGCGGCACGAAACATGGTAGTTAGTAGCACCAGATTTAAGCACCTCGACATCCACAAGGCCACCTAGCTGTCCCCGGATCAAAAAACGCGAAACCAAATTGATCATGTTGTAATCGACGGAAGGCATGCCTCTAGTGTTCCAGATGTGCGTACATTTCGGAAGGTCAACATTGACTCCGACCATTATCTTGTTGCAGCCAAGATCCGCATGCGATTATGCAATGCCAAGAACATACGCACAGGAATGCAACGAAAGCTAGATGTCGCTAAGCTGCAATTACAACGGACTGCCGAAGCCTACTCCGCTCAACTCTCGGTTAAGCTCAACCAACCAACCTCTGGACCCGACGACGCCGGCGGACTTTGGGCGCATATATCCCACTCCATGCGTACTGCCGCTCAAGAAGTTATTGTTTTCCGGCGCCCGCAACCTCGGAACCAATGGTACGATAAGGAGTGTCGCATTGCGACTGCAGTAAAAAACGCCGCTTATAGAAAAACGCTGCAGTCAGCTGCAACGCGAGCCGTGCGAGAAAACTACCGCGAAAAGAGGAAGGAAGAGAGGCGCCTTTTCAGACGCAAGAAAAGAGAGCAGGAAAAGCGTGAGCGTGAGGAACTAGAGGTATACCAGGGCAAGAAGGATGCACGAAAATTCTATCAACAGGTTAAGCGTCTAACCCAAGGTTTCAAGCCCGGAGCATCCACTTGTAGAGACGAAAATGGAGATCTGAATACGGATACACAGTGTGTGCTTAGATTGTGGAGACAGCACTTCTCCAATTTACTTAATGGCGACGATTCCACCAATGCCGCCCATCGAGAGCACAGTGCAGTGCCACCAATCGACGATGACGGAGTGGAAGTATCACCACCTAGCCATGAAGAGGTTCGAGTTGCTATCCAACGACTCAAAAACAATAAAGCAGCGGGTGCTGACGGCCTGTCAGCTGAATTGTTTAAAACCGGCGGCGATGAATTGATAAGGCGCATGCATCAGCTCATCAGCAAAATATGGCTAGCAGAAAGCATGCCCGACAATTGGAACCTCAGTGTACTGTGCCCTATACTTAAGAAAGGAGACCCTACAATCTGCGCAAGTTATAGAGGTATCAGTCTTATTTCCATCGCATATAAGGTTCTCTCAAGCGTACTGTGTGAAAGATTAAAGCCAATTACAAAAACACTGATTGGACCTTATCAGTGTGGCTTTCGACCTGGTAAGTCCACCATAGACCAGATTTTCACGCTACGACAAATCCTGGAGAAAACCCACGAAAATCAAATTGACACACACCATCTCTTTGTCGACTTTAAAGCTGCGTTCGATAGCCCGAGAAGGGATTGCCTATACGCAACAATGTCTGAGTTCGGTATACCTGCAAAGTTGATTAGACTTTGCAGAATGACGTTGAGCAACACACGCAGCTCCGTCAAGGTAGGAAATGACCTCTCCGAAACCTTCAATTCCGAAAGAGGTTTCAGGCAAGGCGATCCACTGTCTTGCGATCTCTTCAACATCATCATGGAGCGGATCGTACGAAAGGCCGGTGTGCATCGTAATGGCACCATTTTCTATAAAGGTGTCCAGCTCCTTGCTTACGCTGATGATATTGATATTGTTGGCAGAACCAAGAGAGATGTTACCGCTGCTTTCGCCGCTATCGAAAAGGAATCAGCCAAAGTGGGTTTGACGATAAATGAGGGTAAAACAAAGTATATGCTGTCTACAAACAAGGGAGCGCGGCGTTTAGACTCCCACGTTTCATCCGGCAGCTATAACTTTGAAGTAGTCAAGGAGTTTGTATACCTTGGCACCGCCATTAATACTAACAACGAAATCAGCCTGGAGATAAAGCGAAGAACAATAATTGCTAATAGGTGCTACTACGGGCTCAGTAAGCAACTAAGTTCCAGAGCCCTCTCTCGATCGACAAAACTAACACTTTACAAGACGCTCGTTCTACCTGTGCTGCTCGGAGACATTGACGTAGTTCGGCGTATAACTGTGCAGCGACTACGCTGGCTGGGTCATGTCCATCGTATGGACGACGAAGCTCCAGCGAAAAAGGTGCTCGAGGCGAGGGTCGCTGGTCAACGACGACGAGGGAGACCATGGCTCCGATGTATGACCAGGCTGAGGAAGCCCTAACCGCACTTGGTGTATCCGATTGGAGAAGGCGCGCGCAAAGCAGAGGCGCCTGGCAAGAGCTGATGAGGTCGGTCGAAACCCGGACACGGGTTGTCACGGCCACCTAAGTAAGTAAGTAAGTAAGGTTACTCTCGGTGACTGTACAAATAATGGGCGTGGTTACAGTAAATCTTCGCCCACTTTTCAGAAACCATTTTAATTCCTGAGATGTTCAAGCTTTGCTAGTGAATCTTGGTATGCAGGTGCTATAGGTCCAAGTGGCAGTCACTATGTATACATAAATGTTGTCACGCCCACTTTTACCGCCCACAAATCAGTAAAAATAGTTTATATCAGACGGAGTTTTCCGTAGAAGACTAAAATTTGGTAATTTAGTTTATATGATTACTGTCGGCCAATGTACAAAAAATAGGCATGGCCGAACTATATCTACGCCCACTTCATCCAAATCATGCTTATTCCTGAGTTTGTACACGTTTTGATAGGGAATCTTAGTATGCTGGTGCTATGGAAACAAGTGGCAGTCACTATGTATATATAAATATTGTCACGCTCACTTTTACCACCCACAAATCAGTACAAATGCTTTATATCAGACGGCTTTTGCCATAGAAGACTAAGATTTGGTAATTTAGTTAATATGATTAATGTCGGCCAATGTACAAAAAATGGGCACGGCCGCACTATATCTACGCCCACTTTATCCAAATCATGCTTATTCCTGAGCTGTACACGTTTTGATAGTGAATCTTAGTATGCTGGTGCTATAGACCTAAGTGGCAGTCACTATGTATATATTAATGTTGTCACGCCCACTTTTACTGCCCACAAATCAGTAAAAATGCTTTATATCAGGCGGCTTTTACCGTAGAAGACAAAGATTTGGTAGTTTAGTTCATATGGTCACTGTCCAATTCAGCCCTTAAAAGAACTTTGACCGAGCTTCTTATGATCAATTGTGTTGTGCGTGTTGTAGAATGTTTGAACACAAATGATCGAGAACTGGACCTACAAGTTTTATGCCGGCTCCGAACGGCTTATGTTCTCAAGAAGCTTTTCATGGCAGTTTTTTGTCTCTGAGGTTTGCCATTGTCTGCATAGAGATGACGGCCGAACAGAAAAATTAATTCAATTGAAAAAACTTTCTGTGTCAGATGGAATTCGAACCTGGGTTCTATGGCATACAAGTCATTCCAGTATACCACGGAATGGTTTGAAATATGCTCTGAAAATCGATTTTTTTGTAAAAATATTTACTGGTGTGGTAGTTAAAAATAACAAGCGGTCAGAAATTATTGTAATGAAAAAGTTCTTCCAATCTGCACTAATAAATTTTAAATTTTTGCAGTCGGACCAGAGGTAATGCGGATTTTCGTTAATTGTTTAACTTTTTTTATATTATTTTCACTAAAACTCAAATTGAAATTTATTTTTTTTTTGGCTTGAGATGTTACTTTTAGTCAAGTAAATTATCTGTTGATTTATTAAACATTTTTTATATTTTACAATTTATTTGACTAAAAGTAGTATGGGAAAAAAATCAATTGAATTTTAGTGAAAATAATATGAAAAAAGTAAAAACAATCCAAAAAAATCCGCATTATGTTGGTCTAACGGAAAAAATATAAGATTTTTTGATGCAAAAGAACTTTTTCATCACTCTTATTTTTGTTTAACTACCATACCAGCCAATATTTTTAGTCGAAATATGGGTTATTTTGAAGAACCGGACTGAAGAACTTTTTTTTTTAAGGAGCGTGAGGCGACTTAATTTATATACGTATGTGGGTATATGTGTATATCCCGTAAAGACTGCGAAACCGCAAAGCCAATTTTTATACCAAAGCCTTCAGAGGGTTCCTGTGAAGTCTGGTGCCGATCGTAAAAGGCACCCTAAACACACCTAAAATTTTCAATATCGAACAGTTTTGCAATTATAGGTCACACAGCCTCGGAATTCATTATTCGACGTCAATTTACACATGCCGTTCTACTGGTAACATTTTATGGGCGTTGGACGAGGGGCGAGGTACTTTTACAGCACCCAAAATTATCGGTATATACGTACATAGATTTCGAAATAAGTCACACTGCAATGTAACTCGGTTCGAACTTATTATAAAAGCATGGCTTTACTAAAGCAACGCTCTCTTTTAGGGGATGACCGCTGAGCGCAGCGAAGCGCGCCGGGTATAAGCTAGTATACATATAAAATCGAAAAAAAAAATCTGTACATGAAATATTTTTTTGAAATTCTTTTTACGTTGGATATTTTGAATGACGAGGAGTCCGAAAATCTAATTTTTAAAATTTTTGTCTGTCTGTCTGTCAAAGCATTACGCGAAAACCACCTCTTCATGCTGTGAGGTTGCGGCCGCTCGCCTCTGCGTTGCCTTAGTGAACACGACAACATATCATTGGCGCGTTTGTCCGTTCATTTGATACGATCATGCTGCGGTCGCTCTATTTTGCGTTGCCTAAGATTGCGAAAATAATGAACGCTTATTGCTGAGTGGCGTCAAAGAACACATTGGAGCCAATAAAGAAACCAAGTCATGCATCTCTTCTGCTCCAATGTGTTTTACGCAACATTATAGAACACGACAAGCTATCATTCTCGCGTTACGCTGTGATCGTGCGAATGAACAAGCTCGTGCTTTTTGTTCAGTGCAAACCAGCGATTATATTTGGGGGCTTTTAGGGCTTTTTCGAGCCCATTTTAATTGTAAAAGCCCCGAGGCCCTTTTAAGTCGTTGTAGGCCCTTTTGAAAAAATGTATCCTATTTGAGGTAAATTTAAAATTATCGTAATTTTTAACAAGAAAAGTTTAATGGTTAATGTCAACACATGTTGTCAACACATTTGTGTGCCATGCCATCGTTCCACAAAATTTTAAATTTGGAGGTAGGAAATGGAGGTAGGAAATATCGTCCACAGAAAAATCGCTCAAAAAATAATATTAAAAAAATCACTAAAACTAAAAATTACAAAAAAAAAAACAAATTAAAGAAAAATAAAAAAAAAAATCACCCAATAAAACCGAAAATATGCCCCAAATTTTGGAAAAATTGTCTAAAATGCAATCTTGCGATGTCGGAGTGCTTGTCAAGAATAAGCTCTCTTGAATTTATTAAATAAATGAAAATATCTGGAGAAAGAAATAAATATTATCCATACGTAATTATCAAAGGATATGACTATAGCAAGACTGGGACCGATTTTAAATAAAAACTTTTAATTTTTTTAAAAACATGATGATCGAGTGATAGTAATAGTTATAATTACCATTTCACTAGTAGTCAATGTGAACTATCACTCAATAACAAGAAGTGAAATTTGTCCTAAAAAATTAGGTGATTTTCGTATGACAAATAGCCAAACCAAAAAAAAAAAAATTTCGCCCAAAAACGCGCAAAACCGCATAATTTTTTTGGCGGTTTCTAAATGAAAATTAACCGAACTTCGTATGGAGAAATTTTGAGAGATTTTTATATAAAGTCTATATTCTCATTAAAAGTATAAAAAGCATACTTTTCAGTAATCTCAACTACAAATTTAGTTTGTTTTCCAAGTTATATGAAAAGAATGAGCCCTAAAGGCTCCATCGTAGTCCTGACAATGCCTTAATATACATACAAATTAATCCATTTTGTTATCAAATCAATAGCAACGCTAAGAAAATCAGGCCAGTACCATCTCTCTACACCCTGATGAAGTTTTGATGGCAAATTTCATACTTATTTCTTGGCGATGGTTTTGTCATCTTATCAGATGTAATTTCACTTAATATCCTTTTTGCAAAATTCTTTATTATAAGATGTGGTCATTTATGAAACTATTTTTTTGTTAAATTCAGCCATGCAATAAAATAAAATTTCAATAAAATTTTTGACAGGAGTGAATTTTTTCTAATCAATTTCGTCCCGCTTCATTGACTTGTCTTTTTACAAGTCTAAACGGAGAAGAGTCTAAATTAAATTGCTTTTGACTGATTGCTTCATTTCTGACATGCTAAGACTATTTAAACGTGAATATAACCGATTTGCCGCTCTGAGTGGTGGCCGTGGCGTTGTGGATAGAGTGTGTGACTCTTACGCCAGAGAACCCAGGTTTGAATCCTCCTGATCAGACACAGAAAATTTTTTCAATTGAATTAATTTTTCTGTTCGGCCGTCACCTCTCTGCAGACAATGGCAAACCTCAGAGAGTAAAAACTGCCATGAAAAGCTTCTTGAGAACATAAGCCGTTCGCAGTGGGCGGAAAACATGTAGGTCCAGTTCTCGATCATATGTGTGCAAACACTTCACATCACACACAACACAATTGATCATAAGAAGCTCGGTCAAAGTCCTTTCAAGGGCTGAGATGGCCATTTCGTTTTTTTTTTTTATAACCGATTTGCGGTTTTATGTGGAAATGCTTTGTAATTTTTTTGCTAAAATTTTTTTGCAGAAATACATTATATCTAAAGATTGTTTTTGCCATTTTTTGACTTAAAAACAAATTTGACCCAAAAAATGCGTAAAATAGAATGTATTTGAAAGAATCACTATTAATATGGAGAGTGATTTAATTTAATTATTTAAATAAGAGTGTGTTTTTTTTTGTGATCAAACAAGAACTTCCTTCCATGTTATGCTTAAACGGCATGAAAAGGAAATAAAACACGAAAAACTTAAAGTTTTTTTGATTTCCCAAAACTGTTAATTCGAAATTGCGATTTTTTTTACCAAAAATAAACTGGACTTGTTGAGATTATTAAAAAGTGTGCTATTTGTGAGAAAATGGCATGACCGTGTGACTAAATAGAAAATCTTCAATATTGCATCGCCACTTTTTAAAACTAAAAGCCCTATTAACGTCAAATTGGCCCAATTTTTGTTTGAATTCTGGCCCTTTTCCAAATAAGTCAATATCATCCCTGGTGCAAACTCCTAAAACAAAATCTTTGCAATACAATCACCAAAATGTGAATGTATAATTTTGCGCACCCCTGGATATTCCTGGTCAACATATAGGCTACTTTATATCCAACAAAAAAGGATGGACCCGGAAGGGGCGCTGCGATCGGTATTCTTTTTTTTTTTAGCTCATCTCCGGATCCGTTTATCAGATTTGCATGAAAATTTGTATATAGAGGTTTTCTGATACGGTGAGTGTTATGGACTTATCTTTTTTGCGCTATAACAAGAGAGGGCACTGTAGTACAAATCTCTTAAGAAATCGTGAAAGAGTAGAAATCTGCTCATCCGATTTGGATAAAACATTTTATTAAAAGATTTTCGTGTACGGCAACTGTTTTGGCGTTATCACTTTTTCTCTGTCTCGGAAAGTAGAGGGCTCTGTTGCACAATAGATTTTTCTAAGCGTGTGTATGTTATTAAACTGTCCATTGACGGCTGCATCAATTTTGTTGAAATTTTTTGTGTGGGCTTGAGTGGGATGGTTCAGATTTACAATTGGACCCAGTAGGTGGCGCTGCGATTACGTTAAAGGAATTTTTTTATAGTTTGCCTCCGAAATCGCTCATCCAATTTATATAAAAATTCATATATAGAGGTTTTCGGATACGGTTTTTGGACTTATATTTTTTACGCTATCTTCAACAACGAAGGGCGCTGTAGTACAAATCTCTTAAAAAATCGTGAAAAACTTGGAAACCGCTCATCCGCTTTAAATGAAAATTTGTATATAAGGGTTTTTGGGTACGGTAGCTCTTATGACTTATCTATTTTGTTTTATATTGAACACCAGAGGGCGCTGTAGAAATGTAGTATTAATATTTTAAAAATCTCGAAAAACACCTAAGCTGTACATCCGATTTGCGTGATAATTTTTGCATAGAGATTTTCGGATACGGTCTATATTTTGGACTTTTTTTCTGCGCTATCTTGAACAATAGAGGGCGTTGTAGTTCAAATCTCCTAAGAAATCGTGAAGCACTCCAAAACCGCTCATCCGATTAGGATGAAAATTTGTATATGGAGATTTTCGAGTATGGAAAGGGATTTGGAGCTATTTTTTGTTGTATCTCGAAAACCAGAGGGCGCTATTTTACAAATACAGTAAAAAAACTCAAAACAAATCATCCAATACGTATTACACATCTGCACGAATACATCCGAACACCTCTTCAAAGCATTTGCTTGAAACACGTATACTTACACTCTATCATTGTCAACAACCAACTAGGAGTGAGTGCTCTAATGTAAAACATTCAAGTACTGTAATCAAAACCGAAATGTTTCCAATATGAAATTTCTACGCGTACTTGTGCTCGTATATCAAGTACATGTATTTAAGTTAGATTAAATAAAATGATGTGAAAATAATTCATACAAACCTTAAAAAGAATAAAATCAAATTTTTTAAACATCAATACTTTTAAAAGAAAGTGAATAAAATTACTTTAAATAAAATAGACTGTCTTAGACATGATTTCTTAACTTGATCTTTATTTCTATTTCGAGCGGTACAGCAAAATCTACTTGGTGTACTTGCTATGTTTTGAAAAGGCAAAGTAGTCTGCAGGAAAATAGCTATGCAACTAGCCCAAAGTTGTGTACACACTCTGTTAAGATCCAACCGGATGTTGTACACTACTCTCTTCAGCCTGTGTTCGATTTGAAAGTACTGTACGCAAGTTTGAAAGATACTATAAAATGTAGTACAGTACGAAAGTGTGCACTTTGCTGCAGGCAAAACAAATGTATTCATGCAGATGTCTAATATTTATGATTTTTATAATTGATTTTCGGGAGCGGTGAATCTTTTGGCGCTTTTTATTTTGCTATGTCTTGAACACCAGAGGGCGTTGTACTACAAAAGACAGATGATTTTTCCTAATGTGTATTTATATCCAAATTTCTACCGAATACTGTGGTATTTTAGTACGCATCAAAACATGCGCAAGTGAGTTGCGTTGTACGTTGGCGTTGTTGTGAAATTTTAATTCATATTTTCAGTGCTCATTTCATTTCTATCCAGTAAAAAAATATTTATTCGCTTATTCGCAAAAAATTGAGAAGAAAATTAGTCAAAAACGGGGTAAAAATTGAAGATACATAAAAAGAACGTATGAAAGAATTCTTGACCATAAAAATATCTTCAAATATGACCTAAGCTAATATTGGCAATCTCTAATGAACAGCCTATAACTTGCATTTTTTTATTTAATATATGTGAATAGGTGCTAACTTTTCAAAATTTTTTAAGGTTAATTAATTTAAAAAATTTACCGTTAATCACTCATACACTCCGCGTCAGCAGAATAGGTTCACTGCTTTAATGAAATACCAACCATTGTTTCTCTTAAAATGAGCGTAAGTGAAAATTTTTTGTTGTCGTTTTTTCTTAAGTGTTTTATTATAAAAAGTTAGGTAAAGAGAATTGTACATAAAGGAACCGTTAATTTTCTGTTGTTGTTTTAGCTTTGGCATTACAAAAATATGCACTTTTTGGTGCGTCATTAGAATAGGTTCACAGTTAACATCTTCAGTTTCTTTCAGAGTTTCAGAAAGATCGGTACTAAAATAAATAATAAAACAGGTGTTACAGTATTTTGAGGCAATATGGAACGCGGGAAAACTTAAAGTTCGAAAGAAAAAGTTAAAATTGAGGTGTACAAAGAGCAAAACTTAAGTACTCCTGAAATCGCTAGCAAAATCGGAAGAAGTCAAAACGTAGTATGCAATTTTTTGAAAAATAAGATCAGCTATGGAAAAAATATAAAAGGGTGTACATATTCTGCTGCATCAGATGCAGATAAGAGAGCAATTATTCGGAAAGCCTCCAACTCTTGCCTTTCAGCATCAAAAATTAGACAAAAAGCTGGGGTAAGCGTCAGTCTTTCAACCGTATAGCTCCTAACACGACGTAAGATTAAGAAAAAACAACCACTAAACCCTGAACTGAACGAAAATCGGTTGAATTTTTGTAAGAATCACATGACTTGGAAGGGAGAATGGCAGTACATAGTTTTCTCAGATGAAAAGAAATTAAATTTGGATGAACCGGATGGTTACAACTATTACTTTCATGATCTAGGAAAAGAGGAAGTTTTTTTAACTCGCCACCATAACCGCGAGGGAGGTGTAATGGTTTGGGGGACTATAACATATTTTGGAACCATTGAGCTGGAGTTTCCAAGTTGCATAATGACGGAAAATTTGTATAGAGCGATGCTAAAACAAGCTTTTCCAAAGTCTCAGAATATTTTTGGATCCCTGAAATGGATTTATCAACAGGATAACGCTCCTATTCATACGGCACGTATCGTTACATTAGTTTAGGATTAGTGAACAAAAAGTTCAACTGTTGTCATGGCCTCCATATTTTTCGGATCTAAACATTATTAATAATATATGGGGTTGATAAGTTCGGAAAGAGTATGATTCCAGTCGACAATTTGAAGACAAAGAGTCACTCATTTCTGCCATTAAAGTGGCTTGGAGTGAAATTTCTTTGAACTACTTGAAGCAACTTTATGATTCCATTCCAAATCGGATTTATGAAAATATCTTAAATAAAGAAGGTAGAACTCATTATTAAAAATTTGTTGAATAAAACAAAAAAAAAAAAAAAAAAATAGATTAAGATAAAAAAAAATGTTTTCGATTCCATTTCTTCAAATTAATGAGATGAACCTATTCTAATGACGCACCAAAAAGTGCATATTTTTGTATTGCCAAAGTTCAAACAACAACAGAAAATTAACGGCTCCTTTATGTACAATTTCTCTTTACCTGTCTTTTTATAATAAAACACTTAAAAAAAACAACAACAAAAAGGTTTCCCTTACGCTCATTTTAAAAAATGGTTTGTATTTCATTGAAGCAGTGAACCTATTCTGCTGACGCGGAGTGTATCATTAATTTCAAAACAATAGAATTCTTAGCAAAATTAATTTTTAAACATATCAACGTTACCTTAAGCAAAAAAATGATCAGAAAATTAAAGTTTTGACTTTCGATGCAAGTTGCTCTGCTGTTTGTGAATACATTTAACTCAATTTTTTTTTGTCTGAAAAGTCAATAAAAGTGCTTTATAAAAACAAAAATAGCAGTTAGTTAAGCATTTATATTTTTTGATTATTTTTTCGAGAAAGGTCCATATTATTTAATGTTTTCTTTTAAAATGGCGCAACAGATTTTGTTGCAAAAATAATTTTAATTCAAAATTGCATTTTTGAATCCTTTTCGTATGATATTATCTTGATTGGCAAAAGTTGTTTCAGTTTAACGGAAAAAAATCAATTGTTTCCGTTCTATCTGTTTTAATAAAACTTAGTTTATATTTAAAATTCCCTATTTTGAGCACCTGCCTACCCCCTCCTACCTATTGTGAAAATTTTTGTGTCCATACGTTCTTTTAACTATTTTTTTTTTTTTTTTTGATTTAAACAAGTTTTGATTTATTCTTAAGAACTTCTTAGAATGTTTGAATTTTTTTTTATATGTGTATTCAGTTCTTTAAGGAAGTATCTGTGAATTATTAATATTGTGAAGCCTTAAAAACAACACACAAAAGTTACGCTACAGTAACATTACGACACGAGGTCAAAAGAGAGCAATTATGTATGAGTATCAATTATGTATGTATCAATTATGAATAAATTCAAAAAGTATTTATATCAGTTCCCGAGTAAAGCCGGGTATGCAGCTAGTATACAATATAAATATAACGTTATTTGCCATTGTTTCAATAGACAATTTATTGATCTGATCAATTCAACAGTTTTTATATAAAAAAGAAACTCCACTTAATCAATTTAAAAGTTTTTGGTCAATTTTTTTTTTTTTTTTTATGAAAAGGATTGTTTTTGTTTATATTTAGAAAAAAATAAGAACACAGAGAAAAACACGTCTTTACGCAACAGCTGACACTCAATGATGATTCAGCGCTCAAATCTACCATTCGATCAAGAACATCCTATTATCCTATCCAGCAGTCATCACTTCACTACCTTGATCATATCAAATGCACACATAACAACGTTACATGGCGATGCGCAATTAACACTACCATACTTGCGCTAACAGTTTTGTATTATAAACACAAGGCGCACTGTTCAACAGCAACTATGAAAATGCATTTAATGCTTTCGAAACAAGCTAATAAACTGATGGCTAATAAACTTTGGGAAATCTTCCGTTTCATTGAGTTAATTCACCATAACGGCCATTCATATCAACTGGTGTTGATTACGCTGGTTGTATCGAAATAAAGTCGTCAAGATTTCGTGGAAACAGCAAATACAAAGGCTACATTGCCATTTCTATCTGTTTTGCGACAAAATGTGTTCATCTAGAAGCAGCCACGGGAATGAGCACAGAAAACTTTCTGTGGGCACTCCAAGATACATTGGACGACGAGGCATTTGCATGTACATTTATAGTGATTGCGGAACAAATTTTATAGGAACTGAAAAGGTACTTCAAAAAGTCAACGTAAATTCGCTGATGCCATCGAGAAAGAAATCGTACCGAAATTAGTAAGCCAAGGTATTCAGTGGCATTTCAACCCTCCATACTCCCCTAACTTTGGCGGACTGTGGGAAGCGAATGCGAAAAGCGGTCAAATACCACTTAAAGCGAGTAGTTAGCGGTACAAAACTCACATACGAAGCCCTCTCAACCCTTCTTGTGCGCATTGAGTCATGTCTAAGTTCGAGGCCACTTGACGGTGCTTATGCCCACTCATTTCCTCATTGGCGACTCATTGCCACCACCAGCAGCCGCACCAGCCACCTACGTATCGCTTAGCCAGCAATTCAATTAAACACAACGAATGCTCCAGCAATTTTGAAAGCAGTGAACATCATATTGGCTGTCACACCTTCAATCACGACGAAAATGGTATTGGCAGAAACCGATTCTGCATCTGAACGATCTAGTTATTGTAAAGGATGACACTACCACCCAACGAGTGGATCATGGCTCGCGTCATCGAACTACATGCAAGAGAAGATAACTTATAGCATGTTCACACAGAGAGTTTAGTTTGAGTTCAATTTAAGCTGTTCACACAGTGATGTGTCAACAGAATTGAGTTTCGTTGAGTTTGATATTTCGCAGAAAAAATCGTTGAATAATCTGAATGTATAGTACGGTCTAAAAATTTGTAGCTTTTTTTCAGAGCATTAGCATACTTGTAGGCATTTCTCAAAATGAGTTTTGATAAACTCCTAAAGCAAACTAAGTTCAGTTGAGTTCAATCCAGCAAAATTGTACTGGAAACTCTAGAGTTTATATTGAGTTCAGCGACAAAACTCAACTTTGTACTGGAAACTCAAACTAAACTCTCTGTGTGAACATGCTATTAGTTCGTGTAGTAACTTTACGCACTCAACACGGCACCTATAACACGGCTCCATTTCAAAACTCACATACTCATCAAAATTAACGTTTATATAAGATAATACTCAAGCACAAATCGCACGTAGCACACTCACCTTCATCACAGTTTGGGTCCATGTGCTGACGTTTTCTTTGGTGTTTTTTGTTAGCTCCATGAAACCGAAAGCACTACTTCAGGGTATCATTTTTAATTAAATCCTTTTTTAAAAATTAAACTTAGATTTTTGTACAGTTATAATGCTGGTTCCAGCATGGGGGCGGCATGGACACACAAAACAAAGGAGAGAAAACTTACTCGCATAAGCAACCACTCAAATGAGCAGTCATGTCACTAAGCAAAAGGAGTGAGCGAAGTGCAGTCAGTTAGTTTGGTTGTGCCATAAAAAGCTGCTGGCGCCATCTTACTAAAAAAAAAAATTTAACAATTTTACATTTTTCTATCTTTTACATCACCTCTTAGAATTATATATATACATTGTACAACAAGTAACAAGCAATAAAAATAAAACTGAATATTTAAATGCTTAGAATTAAAATTTAAGTCTTCTCGAATTCATTTGAATATTTAATATTGTGACTGATAGAAACACCCCCTTAACTATGCGATTCTGTACATTGGCTTACAAATCACGCATAGTTGTTTGTACAATGAATGCCACTATTCATTTCTCATGTAAAATCGGTCCCTGATTCCGAAAATATTTTTTTTCTGTCACTCCGTTTTCGAGATATTGCCCATTGTTGTTTTTTCTACAAAAATAAATTGTTGTTAAAATTAACAAATTTAAAAATTTACAAAACAAAAAAAAAAAATAAAGAAATGTCAATTTTGTTACCAGTGCTATTAATTCTAATATTTTTCAGACTTCTGAGGTTGCAGATACAATGCCTATTAACAATGGTTTTAATGAATGGGTTCGAGAAACAAATACCAAATCACGTTATAAGTCAACAAACTTCGATTCTTCTTCTAACTTGAGTCTTAATCTTGGATTAAGATTTAAAATGACTGCAGAGGCAACTCAACTTTTTCATACTCTTCAAGAAAGCCCTCTTCCAATACAGGTATGTGCTCAAAACATTATTGTGTATTTACTCAAATTCGCCAGCTGATTACTTCGTGTTTTAGAAAACTCCAATTTGTTCACAAGCATTTTCGTCTAAAATGAATCTCTATCCGAAAACGCAAAACGGCAGTTTAAGTAGCGCAACGTGCTATGTTGATACTACAAAATTTGATAATACTGTGGATTGCAGGTACAGTAAATGCTATTAAAACACTGGATAGACGTTACATAACTATCTTTACTTTAATAAATAAATAAAGTTAAAATATTTAGCAGGATATTCCAAAGTATAATGCTACTTTGAAAGAAATGTTTTGATTTTTAATTATTTTATGCTCGAGTCAGTCCAAGCCCAACTGGTCCAACACAGTTTGCTCGACCATTTTTAAGAAGTTGATATTATTACTGAAATTTATTCAATATTTTGGCCTATCAGTAGCTCGTTCCTGTAACAAAATCGGTAAGTTACCGATTTGTGTGACGTCATGCGCTATCGATCCCTGGTTACCGATTTCTTGACAGCTAATGTTTCTGTACGTTTAAATCGGTAAAAATTCGGACCGTGATGAAAAAGAACACAAATCGAGAAGAAACGCTGAAAAATTGAGTCAAATGAGAAGCAGCTGTTTAAGGGTATTTATTATGTGCGCTATAGTTTTATAATAAATAGGCAATCAAAAGTGTTTTAGTGAACAGTGAAGTGAGTTAGAAGTATTAGGAAATCAATTATTTAAAGGATTATTGTTTCAATAACATTAAAATGCATTCAAAAATTGACCCTTTCCGGCGTGCCGGTGCTGCTTCATTAAATCCAACAGCCTAAGTCGATGCAGTTTCGAAATTCATCCGGATTTAGTTTGCTCTTCAAATAAATTTTATAAGTTATATATATACATATTAGTAACATATACAAATATAAAAATTCAACTTAAATGAAAACAACCATTTTTAAAGGTATATATCGAGTATTTATAACTTAATAATACACAACATAACTGATATTAGCTAAATCGGTAGAATTCTCACTTGCCGCAAAGCCAGTGAGAAAAGTGACACATTTTTATCGATTCACTTTTTGTACAAAAACACATTTTTAAAAGGTTTCATTAAAATGAAATCGGAACAGGTGGCAGCTTATCGATTTGAAACTACCGAATTGAACAGAAATCTGTACAGATTCGTACAGAAACAATGCAGGTGAGAGTGATGTCAGAGTGATGTTAAATCGGTAATATGAGTCGGTAACTCTGATTGGTATGAGTTACAGGAACGAGCTACAGAACTGCTTTAAAAAATATTTTGCTCTACCTTCAAATTGCTGCCTTGCTTTCTGTAGAGACTTACCTCTTCATTTTATATCACGAATAAGTACACCAACGATAAGCAAGCTACGAGAAGCAATAGATTTTTGAATGGAATAAAGTAGTGCTTATCGAGTCTTGCTGATCGTTGGTGTACTTTTTCGTTACACAACATGAAGGGCTTATGCGTTTGTGAGCGTTTGCGGCAACTTTTATTTCTCGGCTCCTGTTTGCAATGATGAATCAAGAACCGTAATAATACACATGCTTTGGACTTTTATACAATATATAAGAAATATTACCGAAATAGTTCCTTAATTTAAAAAATTATTTAATTCTTTCGTAAAAATCGTAATGTTTTGAAACTTAAATAATTTTTTTGATAGAAAGCAAATAGTTGTTGACTTCATTTTTTTTATAAATATCTTCATTGCGACTAGTAGTTAATACATGGGGTATTTCATGTGAAACGGACAACGAAATAAAATTTTTAGTCTCAAATTCGTTCACATTCCGCCTAGTTGTACTACTGGAAATTATGAATATAATTAAACAAAATTTTTTCTTATGAGCCTTAGTTGTTATGGGCTTCAAAAAAATTTGCGAATATGAAAAACGAATTTTTCGTAAGCACTTTTTGAAAAAAAAAAAATTTTTAAAAAATATTAAACATACAACATACAAATTTGACAGATCTTTTTTATAATGAAATCAGATTTGAAATTGGAATTTTTTTTTTTAGAAGACCGGAAGTAAAGATTTCAAATTAAAATTTTATTAATTTAGTCGGTTTTTTTTTTAATTCATTTCAATTTCAAAATATATGTTAAGTATATGCACTCTAAATTATTTGTTGATATTTCCTATCAAAATGACTGTAATTTTTTGTTGAATTTTCTGTTGTTGCCTAAAATTATGATCTTTTGGTCTCATTTCATGAAAAGAAACAGTAATTGTTTATTTTTAAGCAAAAAGGTATGCAAAGTTCAAATATACACCAAAAATTTTTGAATTACTACACAAAAATGTGTAATGTTGAGCTCAAAACGTGTAATAATTTAAAATATGACAAATATGTTTATTTTTAAAAAAGATGCACACAAAAATGTGTAATGGCAAATGCTTTTGAAATTTGAAATCCTTATAATGATTTAATGACTAAAAAATAGACAAGATGAGTATTATTTTGCGATGTGTACCATTTTGATCCAAGTAAAAAAGGTTTTAGGCTTTACTCAGCTACAGCCGATCTAGTGATGTTGTGAATTTTAATTTAATCAAAATACTTTTAGATTTTCAGCTTGCTTCAAATATAATGTTTCACACTGAAACTTTAAACTCGTTCCTCACAACAGAAACAGAATTTTCTAGAAGATTTGTGTAAAAAGGAAGGAATTTTAAAAAATTTATAAGTCAGGGCCGTCGCTAGCGAAATATGGTCGCAAGACTAACAAATTTTTATGAACTAAATTTTGTTTTTTAAATTATTTTTGTGATCATTCAACAAAAATTATGTCTATTAAAATCATCGTAAAAACATAAAAAAATGTTGTTGACGTTCGGGAAAGCATATTTATAAATAATTTGTCAATTTGAAGCAAAATGTATCGTCGTAGTAATTTAAAATAATTTTAGAAAAAAAATTTAACTCCAAACCCCCACCTTAAAGTTTATATTTTTATTATAATTTTACCGTTTTCTAATTTTAAAAAAAGTTTGTTTGTTCTAGAAGCAAAATTTCTTTGCCCACTTACGGCGAAACGAAACGAAACGACAAGCCGGTCAGAATTCTTTGGTCTTATAGCCAATGGCTTTTTCGTCAGTCGTTGCCGTTTCGTCATCGGTTAGTGTGCATGAATACATAAGAACACAGTGTAGTTATATTTTGTAGTTTCGTTACGTGATACGGCCCCGACATAAATACTTACTTCTTAATACTTCTTAAATACCAATCGTCGGCAACATTTTCCCAAATGAGGCAATCTAAATTTACACATGCATATATTAACACATTTTTTGTTGAAAAATAAACATAAGTGAGTTTCAATTTTTACACATCAGTGTGTAAGTCGTTAAACATTTTTTTGTATTATTCAACAAAATATGTTTAAAAATGTGCATGTGTAAATTTAGACACTTTCAGTTGTAAAAGTGTGGCCGACGATTATCGTCGTAAAATTCAACAGACATCGTTTAGAGTGTAGATAATGCACAAAAAATTTCAAAGTGGGATAAACATTACTTCAAATGTCAGCGTCAAAAGTGAGTAAGCACAAAAAAAAAAAAGAAAAATGGAACTTGACTTCACTGCACATATAATAAATGCAACCAATAAAATGTTATAACTGTAAATCAAACTTGATGTCATTGTTCACACTATTCACACTATTACTTTATAATAAAACTTGTAAGCTTGTACACTCTAAAAAAAATTTTAATTTTAATGTTTTAATTTTATGCTAAGATTTGTAAATATTTTTTGTCGTGTAAGATACTCAATATTTATATTTATATGTGAATGCAAGAAGTGTTTAATAAATCTTTAATATTGATTTTAGAAATACTCTGTTTTATTTTAATAACTCTAAAGACAAATTTATATATTTTCTTGGTACAATTGAAATGAAAGTTTTTTGTTTTTTTAAAATGAAATCAATCATTTAATGTTATTACTGCTATTTAAGTAGTAGTAATTTTTATATTACTACATTATTGTAGTTAAAATAAACAAAAGTTGTTGAATGTTAAGGTTGCTGCCCACTTACGGCACGTAACGAAACGAAACGACAAGCCGGTCAGAATTCTTTGGTTTTATAGCCACCTGCTTTTTCGTCGGTCATTGCCGTTTCGTCGTCGGTTAGTGTGAATACATAATAACACAGTGTAGTTATATTTTGTAGTTTCGTTACGTGCCGTAAGTGGGCAGCAACCTTTATTTATATGAAGGTTGTAATGTTGCAATATTAATACAAAAATGATAGCAACGTTAAAAAACTAATGTTTTAGTTTACTACAATACCTTTATTAAAGCTTAAAAGTCACATTTTGCGTGCGCAAAATGTTGTTAGTGGAATAGAAACTCAGACGATCTCGTTTTATACTGAAAATCTCTTGGTCAGTTTTTCAAGTGCACGATAATTAGCAGTGGAAGTTCTCGAGTTCATTAAAGAGTCAAAAGATTTTGTTTTTATTTTAAGGAACGTAATATTTAATGTGCACTTTCATTTTCGAAGAATGAATTCCAGAAATTTTCAAACTGATTGGGAGTATGATTTCCTTTTTGTCAAAAATAAAAGTAGTCAAAAACCGCAATGCCTTGTGTTGATGTCTTTATTCCAGTTGTACTAATTAATTAAAATTGTTTTTTTCTTAATCATCCAAACTCTTTCTTGCTCTCTTAGTAAGTTTGTTAACTACGCTATATGTACAATTTTTTGAAGCGAAGCTTTTTACTCCTCGTTCTGTGATTTGCTTGGAGTGAAATCTGAAAAATTTTCGACAGATTTTTTCTTGGAAATTTGATGGTTTCTTTGTTGCTAGTGCTATTACAAGAAAATTTAATACTTTAATATTAAATACTAAAAATATTTTCGGCCGGGCCGTAGGATCGAACCCACGTCCTCTTATACGACAGTCCAACGCACAATCCACTAGGCCACAAAGACTTGTTAGAAATCGTTGTTAATTCAATGCTAATTATAACAGAAGCTTTGCTGCAGTAGATCGTCACCATCTATCAATAGATAGAGGATTGTGTATTTGCTACAACTATCAAAAATTTGCTTTTATTTGCTACAAGGTGTCTCCAGCATCGGTTTGTTTGTATTTATTGGCATAGACTATAAATTATTATCTAGAGATTGCATCAACTCTGCTAAATCTCTGGCATGTGTTAACAGAGGTTAACAGGGTTTTTTCTCTTCATGTTTTTAAGTGAAATAACTTTGTTAACACATGCCAGATAATAATTTACACTCTATGACAAGTGCGTTGACAAGTGCTTTTTTAAGTGTCAAAAAAATAGATATCAATAAATATGGAATTAACAAACGCATGCATGAGTCAGTGCAGCCAAGTTCACAACCATTTTGTGAAGAGTCAAAATGGAGAGTCGCTGGCATTATATGCCCGTATATGTAATTGGCGTGGAAATTTGACATTCAACAATAAAAAAAAAACAGTAAATATGTTTTCTGTATATATGTAATTTATTTTATGTTATTTTAAATTTTTGAATTTAAAAGTTAATTTATTAAAAAGAAAAAATTATTAAGCTATCAAATCGATGTAACTGCAAAAAAGTTTCGCTTCTCTCGTGTGTCCAACGACGCACCTGTGTTTTTTTTGTCTTTTCTGCTTTGTATAATGAACAAAAAAACTGGTTTGTCACTCTAAATATAGAAGCACACCATTGCACAACTGTCTTGCTGCTAAGTTTGTATAATTAAAATCTTTATTAAATATTATTTCAATTTTCAAAACTTAAAAAGTCTCTTTAAATTTAACTATAAAAAAATTAAAAAAACCTCATACAAAACATTGGTGCCGAGACCCGGGAACTGTCCCACTGATACTGAAATTGATTTGGATAACTATTTGGAAAGAATAACGCGTGGATTTTGCCGACATTGCTGTGAACATTACAACTCGAATTGGAATCATTAATTATATTTGCTCTGCAAGTGCCCTATGTATAAATCTTTAATATATATACAGGGTGTCCCGCAATTGAGTGCACCTATTTACTGAGGTGAAAGGTTATGTCGAGCTGAGAAAAAAATCGTATAGGATGGGGGGGTCTATTTTCACATTCTTAGGAGCTACAGAGTTAATTAATATTTCACGACCTTGATTCACGTTATTGTTTCTAGCACAAAAACTAAGTTACGGAAAACTCATTTTTTTGATTACTCATTGCAAAGGCAATAAAATCATCTTTTCAACGGTATATCAACAAATAGTACCGACATAACCGTTACCAAACTGTGCTAACTGTGTAAACTACCAAATTTCAACTTTGAGTGCATATTTCTGAAAATTTCGCGTAATAAATGAAATGTTTTTTTATAATTAATTTTGTAATCTATTTCATTTTCTTTTCAATGACACCAAAAACACGAATTTATCTTTAAAAATAAAACCGTTGGCTGTACTAAAAAAATTATACCTATTAGAAAATAATGGTAAATAATGACATTACAATTACTTATACAGTAGATAATATCGTTGTTTTCTAATAAGTATAATTTTTTTAGTACAGCCAACTTTTTTTGTTTTTTGAGATACATTTATGTTATTGGTGTCATTGAAAAGAAAATTAAATAAATCACAAAGTTGATTATAAAAAAAAATTTCATTTATTACGCGAAATTCGGATAAATTTGCATTCAAAGTTATAATTTGGTAGTTTCAACCGATTGATTCCAATTTTGAACGAGCACAGCTTGGTAACGGTTATGTCGGTGCTGTATGTTGATATACCATTGAAAAGGTGATTTTATTTTTATTGCCTTTGTAATGAGCTATAAGATTAAGTTTTTCGTAGCTTACTTTTTGTGCTAGGAACAATAACGTGAATCAAAGACGTGAAATATAAAGTAACCCTGTAGCTCCTAAGAATGGGAAAATAGACCCCCTCCCCCTCCCATACGCTTTTTTTCTCAGCTCGACATAACCTTTCACCTCCGTAAATGTTTGCACTCAATTGCGGGACACCCTGTATATATATTGAAATAGTTTTCTATAAAATGGAGGATATTGCGAACGCTATCGAAGATCAACGGGGTTTGTTATGTCATTAGTCCGGTCAATTTAGGAATTCAAGAATACATAAATTCCCAACAATCTCAAAGTTGGTAAAATTGTTCAAAACATAATTATATATAAAGTTTTAAAGTTCCCCATCATTCCTCTGTATGGTTGGGGAGTTTTTCGCGATTTTCAGCAAAACGGTAAGTTTTATCATAAAATTACCCCAGACAAAATTTGTAGATCATAAAATTATCTATAAAATATGTCTCAATACTTTTTTTCCTAAGAGCCACCGTTTCTGAGACATAACGATTCAAAAAGTTGTAAAAGTTGTAACCGTCATAATATGCATACCTTTCCACGCCACCTATGAGGTAGTGTACTTAGAGCGTTTTTTTAACGTGGTTCCCCAGTAGGCCTATTCTACGGGTCTGTTGTGATTCTGTTTAATTTGAAACTATTGCAAAATAACCGATATTAAGAAAGGTTGGAAATGATAAAAGCGGTGTAAATTAAAAAAAAATTGTGATATTTATTCGTCTGATTCGTAACTTTCATATTCTTCTTCTTGATCTTCTTCTTGTTCTTCTTGTTGTTGTTCTTCTTCTTCTTTTTCTCCATCTTCATTCAGGGTGTAAGTAAATTGCGTCAATAGCGATGTATCGTATGTCACCTTGCTGGAATGAAACGAATCCTCTACTGTTGATGATTCAACATTAGAGCAGGACCGGCCTTGACAATTTGTACAATTTGCCAAAGAACAAAACAGCTCAACTATTTGCAACCACATTTAGCACTGCATCCTTTTTTGCAGTTGCAAAATATTGTGATAATCAAGCCACACTTGAACTTGGTAATATACCCAAAAAAGATGTTGATGAGCAGCAACTGAGGTTGGAGGAAGACAAGCTCCAATGTCGTATCACAGCTAGTTATTGCATGTAAAAATAGTACATGAGTTTGCCACTTTGCAATAGTAGATAAACTTTTAGATGAATATATCTATATATATCTATGAATATATCTGGTTTTAAAAAGAAAATAGTTTTTCAGTTGGAGTTCGAGCAGTGAGTAATACGAGTAAGTCTACATCTTCACCAGCAATAGTTGAATTTGTCACATCGAATTGCTCGATTGCTGTTTCAATATTCAATACATCAGCATCATTATTAGCTTGTTTTACCAATATATTTTCAGCAGTAAACTTTTCCTTCAACATTGAAATGAATCAAGACTTGTTGTGAGTATTCCAGATTCGTAGCTTCGTCTTGAGGACGACCGATTTTAGCCCCAGTGGAACGTTTCAAAAAAGAAACATAGCAATCATGATGATACTTAGCTTCAGCAGGTACTAAATCATATTCAAATTCGACTCGAGCAAGAACAGCTTATGCTATAGCATCGCCACGAGTCCGAGCTACTTCCAGAATTGAATCTTTAAATTGAAGTGCACTTACTTGGCTAATTTGACGGCGAAAATCTGAGGATTTTCTTTTCGCATACTCTTCATTCAATTCCTGGCCGCAAAATAAGCATAGTTTTTTAAAACAAAAATCTGATTCACTGACACGTGATCTAGTACGAGGAGAACTTACTGTGGATGTACTGGCTTTTTCTTCTTCGCGTTGTCTTTTATTAGCTGCAGCAATAGAAGACTTTCGAGTATAACTTTTACGGCAATTTTCATGTATTGTCACAGATTTCTGATTTTTCAGATATTCTGAAAATTTATCTGCTCTTTCGATACTTGCATTAATTAATGTCTTCATACCACGTTCAACAGTAACAACTTCACCTTCAGTTAAAATTTTAGAAGAAATAAAACAATATCCTGACATTTTTATTATAAAACTCAAAACAGCACGATATAAGTTAGAATAAACACGCGTTTTCACTACGGAGTTGCACTCAAGACTATAAGTATTTCATTTATTGGGCACACTGACATAAAGAAGTTATATGACCCTAGCCATGCATACAATTGAACAGGAGACAGATGTTGTCTTGAGGTTACACTGGCGTATAAAATAAGGGACTGGGTTTCATTTTACCTGATATTCTTATAGTTATACTTATTATGTGTATTTTATGTTTTAAGTGTAAGTTACAATCACCGATATAAAAATATTTTTACATATATTACAGCTCCAGGATGTACAGTTATGTTCATAAGAATAGCAGTAGTGTTAACGGCACTGTACTTTCTTAAAAATTGTAAATTTTTAGCTTGTAACAGCAAACGCTTGTATTTGTTTTTGGATATGCTTATGTTCTCAAAACTGACGGTACATAACTCAGTTCATTTATGATGTTATAGTTTTTTTTATGTTGACTTGTGTTTTAGTAGGGCTTCTGCAGTGATCGCAATAATAGCAGTGCATTAAACGTTGTGTTGTGAAAACAATAAAGTAAAAGTTAAACATTTGTTCTAATATAATTTGCAAAAGTTGATATTAAAAAAAAAAAAATATGAATTTAAAAAAATTAATTAAAAGTTTACATAATTTAGTATAATGGGTCGAGCAAAACATTGCACTGAAGAAAGAAGAAATTTGATTAAAAAGCTCCGAAACAAAAAAAAAACTTATGTTGAAATTTAAAATATAATGGGCTGCTCAGCCAAAATGATTTCTAGCGCCTTAAAATGGAAAAATAAAATAGAGACACGTGGACCAAAACGCCGTACAGATGCAAGAACGGACCGAAAAGTTGTAAATTTTTCAAAGAGGTACCCCTTAAGCAGCTCTAAAGATACTACATCTTGTCTTCAATTGCCCATTAGTGCAGTCTCCGTACGAAGACAGTCTCCGTACGATTGGGTTCGTCGTAAGGTTCCACGTAGGGTTCCACTACTGACCAAGAGGCACCTGGCAAACCGATTAGCGTTTGCTAAATCGCACGCAGATTGGCTTAGGGATAAGTGAAGGGATATAAAAGGAGCTGTTTTTGAAGCCTCTCCGATAAATGCCAATCAGTTGTGGGAAGTTCTTCGCGAGTCCTGGGCAAAAATTCCTGTTGAGAGGTGTCAGCGTTTAGTGGACTCTATGCAACGCAGATGCGAACTAGACCAAATATTAGACTTTAAATTTAATTTCAAATCGATTTAATTTTGTTAATTTATTGTATTTTCATTAATTTATCGACATTTAATCATTATTGCTAAAGCTGCTATATTTATAAACACATGAATTGAATATTAATTTATTTTTATAAAATAATATTAAAACAACCCAAGTTAATCTGAAAGAACTCTTTTCATTTTTTTGATTTCAAAATATCAGAATAAGATATTTTAATAAAAACATTTCAGCTACTTTAAGAATTTATTAAAAAATCAGCATTTTTGATACCTACATCAATCTACTGCTATTATTATGAACATAACTGTATATACGTGGCAAACTCATTCATATTATGACGATTATAACTTTTACAAATTTTTTAATCGTTATATCTCAGAAGCGGTGACTCTTAGAGAAAAAGTATTGATACATATTTCATAGATAATTTTATGATCTACAATTTTTGTCCGGGGTAATTTTATGATAAAACTATGAGTAAAATTTTTTCCATACAGATGAATGATGGTAACTTTAAAATTTTATTTATAATTATGTTTTGAACAATTTTACTAACTTTCAGCTTGTTGGAAGTTTATGTACTTTCACTTTTGTTTTTTGGTCTAAATTGACCGGACTACATCTTGAGCGTATGGTTCGAAATATTGATCTAAGGCCTGCAACAGAAAAAACGCGTGCGTTCATGCAAAGTTATTAAGAGGAATTATAGTCAAACGATCAACAATTTAAAATTAATCACTTTCAACTGTGCGATAAAATTCGTAATAAATCTATCAAAGAAAATGATGCCATATTTGAAAGATGATGTTTACTTTCCACGATCTATACCTTTCTACAAAAGGAACATTATTAGGCTTTGTAACGGATTTGAGTTCTAGCTCTACTACCCTTCACTCTAGCACCCTTAGCACTCCATTGAGCACACGAAATGAAAATATTGCCACTGCAGTACGCCTGCCCAGAATTGATATTCCGACATTTCAAGGCGACTACCTTGAATGGGTGTCTTATGGAGATATGTTTATTTCACTTGTACATAACAAGCAAAGTATAACTAAGGTACTATAATATTATTTTTTAAAAGGATCCTATATTGGTACTTCTCTAGATCTCGTTACCGAGTTTCCGGCGTCAGATGCAAGCTACGAGCTTGCGTGGAATGTTTTAAACTTAAGATATCACAACAAACGCAAAATTGTTGATACATTGTTACACAAGCTTTTTTCTATTCCAAATTCAAACGGCTCCTTTGAAAGCATCCAACAGATACTAGACACTACGCGAAATTGTCTTGTTCTCATTGCATCGCTGCGGATAATGACGGACAACTGGGACACATTTTTAATTTACATGAAAGTTAATAAGCTCGACACACAAACGCGGAAAGAATGGGAGCAATCGTTAAAAGCGTCTACAGAAATTCCAAACTTGAAGGACTTGAATGCAAATCTTGAAACCACCTTTCGCACGCTGGAAACCGTTCATGATTCAAATCATTTAAACAATTATTGTGCTATAGAAGCCATTTCAAAACCAAAGCCCCAATATAGTCCGCGAAATGCAATTCGCCGAAAAATTCACCATATTTCTGCCAATGCTGCTGATACAAACTGCCCATGCTGCGAAAAACGTCACTTACTCTACAAGTGCTTTAAGTTCGCTTCACTGCCCTCTGCTGCCCTTTTAACTGTTTGAACGTAGGTCATTTCTACAAAGACCATCGGCTAAGCTCGCGCTGTCATATATGCCAACAACAACACCATTCGATTATACAAAATTTATTTTTAAACTTTTTTAACAACCAAATCAGACTATCTTCTAATTCTGCGCCTGCTGCTGCGCTCGAGTCTATGCAGAAAAATGTCTTTCAGTCGACACCCGACCCTACCTCTGGATAATCAAACAATTTTAGTACGCCTTATTATTTTATTTTAGTAGCTATGATTCAAGATCTTTTAGCAACCATTCGTGTTATTGTTAAAACTGAGAGAGGTGATTTTCTTCTAAGAGCCCTTCTTGATCAAGCTGTGCAGGCTACTCTTATAACTGAAGACGCAGTTCAAATTCTTCATTTGCCAAAATTAAACACATACGCTCAAATCAGCGGTATAACGGGGGCTACACCCTACTTTACTCGCAAGTACGTCAAGTTATTTCTTGCTTCATCATATAATAATCTATTCTCTTAAAAATGCAGTGCCTCAATTATCCCCTCTCTCACTACATATCAGCCATCACCGATTGGAAAAGTTCTGCTCCATGTTTGAATACTTACAATCTTGCTGATCCTTGCCTTACCGAATTAGGGAAATCGATTTATTGCTTGGCGGAGATATATATGGCAATATTGTTCTACCTGAACAAAATAAATTCGAAAATTGTATTTTCTTGCACCTTACGCACTTCGGATGGGTCGCCTCAGGATCGACATCTAAAATCTCGTATAATCATAATGTATGCGTATAATGTAATGTATGCGCTCTTGACGACCAGCTTCGAGCATTTTGGGAGCAGGAAGAATGAGGCGAAAAGAGGTAACCATCGAAAGAAGAAGAAGCATGTGAGACCTATTTTAAAAATAATTACAGTCGCGATGCTTCTGCACGATATACTGTCTCAATGCCATTTAAATCTCTTCTAAATGATTTGCAGATGCATATATTCGGCCATACTGATTACTATGCCTTACGTCGTCTTAAGCAAATTGAAGCAAATTTTAAAGCAAAACCTACATTAGAATTAGCATATAAAGGTTCCGCCATCTAACGTTTTTTTTTTTTCAACTAGTGCTTATTTTGTGAATGGTAACACTTAGCACATGCCTGATTTGACAGATAATTAGTTTTATCCTTCCGCTGAACGAATATGGTTGTGTATGCGCTTGAACAACACTGGGAAATATTGCCTGCGATCAACTTACAGAAGATGCCGATTTTGCCAAAAAAATCATCTTTTCAGATGAAGCTCATTTTGATCTTGGCGGGAATGTAAACAAGCAAAATTGTCGCATTTGGGGCACAGAAAATCCGCACGCATACATTGAAAAGCCGATACACCCAAATCGAGTCACTGTTTGATGCGGATTTTGGTCCAGAGGCATAATTGGGCCATTTTTCTTCGAAAATGAGCAAGGAGTGGCCGTTACAGTCAATCTTCATACAGTCATCGTTATCGGGCCATGTTGAACGAATTTTTGTTCACAAAAATTGAAGAGGAGGATATTGGCAACATTTGGTTTCAACAGGACGGCGCAACGTGCCACACAGCCAAAGCTACACTCGATGTTTTGCGCCCTGTTTTTGAAGATCGCATTATCAGCCACAGAGCTGATGTCGTTTGGCCACCTCGCAGCTGCGGTTTGACACCGTTGGACTATTATTTGTGGGGTGCCCTCAAAGATAAGTGTTACGCCGACGAGCCAGAGACTATTGACGCTTTAAAGGACAATATTCGTGAAACCATTGGTGAAATACAGCTGCAAACAATCGATAATGTGCTTAAAAATTGGACCGATCGTGTAGGCTACTGCATGGCCAGCCGAGGCAGCCATTTGAATGAAATTATTTTCCATTATTAACCGGAAGGATTGTGCATTCAAATAAAAAAAGAAATTTGAGAAAATATTCAGTAGTTTTTTTTTGCATTTTCAAAAAAAAAACAGTTATTTGGCGGACCCTTTAGAAAGTTTATGACTGAGTATAAAAAGTTAGATCACATGACGAGGTTGGCGTATACCCAACAAATTTACAATTGATTTGTTATTTTTTGCCACACCATGGCATATGGCGTGAGAGCAGTACGAAGCTTCGCGTCGTGTTTGATAGAAGCAGCAAAATACCACCACAGCCATCGCTGAATGAAGAACTTTCGTCAGGGCCTGCACTGCAGAACGATCTGTCGACAATTATAATTCGGTGGCGACGGCTTAAAACTGAATTTCGCTCTGACTTGAAGAGCAACAAAAAAAAAAAAACAAATTCTATGGCGAAAATCTGGCGAGATATATCGATATATAAGCTAAGCACCGTAACATGCGGAACTACGTCGGCTACATATCTCTCCATTCGAGTATTACACCAATTAGCTGTCGACGAAAATAAAAAATTCCCTGAAGCCTGCAAAGTGCTCACATCTGATACGTATGTTGACGATGTCATCTCTGGTGCTGACACTTGCCCTGCGGCGATTTTCTTACAAGAGTAACTTTGTAAGCTTTTAGAAACTGAAGGATTTAATTTAAGAAAATGGACATCGAATTCGCAGAAACTATTGAGTGCAATTGAGTGCAAATTGAGTGCAAAAATTGAGTACTGATGAGTTAAGAGATAAATCCAATACAGTTGAATTAAATGACGAAAATATTGGGCATTGGATGTAATGAACCGGAAGCCAAATATTCGGTAAAAAAATTATAAAAGAATTTGAAGATATATTTCATCTCCCTGGGGAACATTTAAGTGTAAATAACTTTTCCATCCAAACGAGAGATTCAACCCCGGTCATAGAGTGTAAATTATTATCTAGAGATTGCATCAACTCTGCTTAATCTCTGGCATGTGTTAACAGAGTAATTTTTCTTAAAAACGTGAAGGAAAAAAAACTCTGTTAACCTCTGTTAACACATGCCAGAGATTTAGCAGAGTTGATGCAATCTCTAGATAACAATTTACACTCTATGTCCCGGCTTACATTAGACATCTGCACGAATACATCCGAACGCCTCTTTAAAACATTTGCTTGAAATACATATACTTACACTCTATCATTGTTAACAACCAACTACGAGTGAGTACACTACAAAACAAAAGTAAAACATTCAAGTACTGTACTCAAAACCGAAATGTTTTCAATATGAAATTTCCTCGCGTACTTGTGTTCGTATACCAAGTACATGCATATAAGTTAGAGTAAATAAAATAATGTAAAAATAATTCATACAAACCATAAAAAGAATAAAATTCAATTTTTTAAATTTCAATACTTTTAAAAGTAAATGAATAAAATAAACTAAAAATTAAATAGACTTTTTTAGACATGATTTTTTAACTTTGTCTTCATAACTATTTTGAGTGGTACAGCAAAATCTGTTTTATGTACTTGCTATGTTTTAAAAAGATAAAGTAGTCTGCAGGAAAATAGCTATGCAACCAACCCAAAGTTGTGTACACCCTCTGTTAAGTTCCAACCTGATGTTGTACACTACTCGTTTCAGCCTGTGTTAGATTTGATACAAGTTACAAGTTTGAAAGATACTATAAAATGTGGTACAGTACGAAATCATGCGCTTTGCTGCAGGCAAAACAAATGTATTCATGCAGATGTCTAGTTGACATTAAGAACTACAGACTACCACAAACACAAATGACAGAAATTAGCGAACAGGTTAATAAACTATTAGCAGAAGGTATTATTGAAGACTAGGTTAGCCCCTACAATTCATCATTACTAGTAGTCCAGAAAAAATCAGCGAATAATAAGAAAAAATGGCGACTTGTAGTTAACTTCAGAAAATAAAATAAAAAAATCGTAAATGATAAATTCCCGCTGACAAAAATTGAAGACGTTCTTGACAAACCAGGAAGAGCTAAATACTTTTCGACTTTGGACATGACTAGCTCCTTCCACCAGATAAACTTACACGAAGACTCGCGACTATTGACTTCTTTTTCGACAGGAAACGGACATTTCCAATTTAAGCATTTGCCATTTGGATTAAAAGTATCCTCTAATAGTTTTCAACGGATGCTGACAATAGCATTGAGTGGTGTAGATGCAGAGGCATTTCTTTACGTAGACGATATAATTGTATTTGGTTGTAGCTTAAGCCTGTATGATACTTAATTTTTTTTGCTCAATGTTTTGTCATTGAAAATTAAAACTGGAGCAGTTCAAATAGTACGAATGCATGGATTCAATTGGATGAGTAGTATGCATATAGTACGAATTGGAGAACAATTTGTAGGACGGACTGTATTTTTTTTTTCATTTTTTTTGCCGTTTCTTTCAATTCGTTCTTCGTTTAGTTTCGATCAAATATTTACTGTGCTGTTAATAATTAATTTGACAAAATATTTAAGATAAATGTAAAAAAAACTATTTAAGATAAATGTATGCTGCATTGGAAGTGATGTGTGTAGCTAATATTAATTTATTAAATGCAGCTGCTCTTAAAAACACCAGAAAATAAAAAGTAAGAACGTTTATCCTTTTCTTACAACATATGTCTGTCTTGCCCTCGCGCCACTTGTTTTCAAATTTTATAATTGGACAAAAAAAATGAAGTATCATACGGGCTTTAGGGCATCATAATAAAAATGTATCTAAAGTATTTCAAAGACTGAGAAAATTTAATTTAAAGCTAAATCCAGGAAAATGTTAATTTTTAAAGCCTGAAGTAGTATACCTTGGCCTCCTTATTACCACCAATGGCATAAAAACAGACCCAGCCAAAAATAAAGTGATAGAAAACTATCCAATTCCGAAAAACGCAGACGAAGTCAGAAGATTCGTTGCTTTTGCAAATTACTACAGACGCTTCATCCCCAATTCGCTCATATAGCTCAAGATTTAAATTCCCTTTTAAAGAAAAACGCTCATTTTGTCTGAAATGAAAATTGTCAAAATGCCTTTGATACACTTTGTGGATTTCTTATTTCTAGATATCTTTATTACTTTATATATTTACAGAGTTTTATTTTTATTCTATGCTAATAGGGGGGAGCAGGCGCGATTGCGATCATAACTTCTCCGCGGCGCGTACGAAATCCAACTAACTAATTATGGTAGCATGGCCCAGAGCCCATGACACCATAATACATTAAATATGTACTGCAGCGCACAGTACACGGCTGCAGCACATCCCATAGCCAATAAAACGATTACATACTTGTGTGCGTCCATTATACAATATATCTCAACGTCGGCAGAGACTGTATTTTATATGGCTCCGACTCGTCACCAGCGCTAGTGACGGACGGACAGCCCGCGGTGCATGAAAACGCTGACAACACAAATGCCTGTAAATAAACAAGCGGCGCGGCTAGCTGCTTGTTGGGTAGCTAAGCCAACAAGCAATCTACAAGCGCGACGTATCCGATGACCAACGCTCAACATAAACAAGCCGGTCATATTGCCGTTAGTCGTCATAAGCAAGAATTTAGCGACAGTGACTGTGTTCTAAGGCGGCCACGTTTGTTGTTGTACAACACACAAGTGTACAACAACAACACGCATGCAAAGTCAGTGGCCGAATTACAGCGGATCGCGATAACGTATGCACCGACTCAAGTGCCTGCTGCTCTAAGGGCAGCAACAATGTATCGAGTGGCTAGGAATGTGCTTGGATCACCATTGGCGTGATCATCCCAGCAGCAATGGTTGAAATTGTTTACAGTGTCTGCGACAAAGTGTCGCCAAGGGCTCTAAGAGCTGAAACACGATATTTACTAATTCTATTCGTTGACGGAGCTGAAGGCACCGCCACAGTACTCCCCCCCAAGTGTTTCAATAGATATTACATGTTCAAAACATATTCCATACGCAATTTAAATAACAACAATTCAAGTTTAAATAAAATTAAATATACCATTGCAGCTTCAATATTTAGATGGCGCCATAACCCTTCTGCCGCTCCTTGTAAAGACCGGCGCTGGCGGCTGCTGTGGTGTTCTTCTTTTGGAAGTCGCATTATTCACACGGCGACTCGAGTAACGATTCGGTCCCGCGCTGTCCAACGGCGGGTCGGAAAATGTCACGACCTTCTTGGCGGCTTTTCTCTTGCCACCTGATGGATAAAGCAGCTCCGATTGTTCGGTGCCCGGCCACGTAGATCTTTGCAGCGGTGGTGGTCCCACGTTGTCCAACGGCGGGTCGGAAAATGTCACGACCGGATGCTCTCCGCTGAATTTCAATATGCCCCTACGGGCTGGCTGCGTTGGCTTATCGCTTGATTCTCCTACAGGTTTAACTATGAATGCTGCTTTCAGTCTATCTATCGATAGTTTAGCCGGTTTACCTTTGATAATGATCGTAAAGTACTTGTCGTTCCGCTCAACGACCTCATACGGGCCATCGTAACAGGGCTGCAAGGGGCGTTGGACCTTATCGCATCTCACGAAAACATGTGTGCAGGTCTTTAATTCCTGTTGAACAAAAATTTTCGGGCTATCGTGGTGCACTACCGTCGCTGGGCCAACCTTCTGCATAGTTTCTCGCAGGGCGGCGACAAAGTCAGCCTCACCTAATTTGGCAGGTGAAGGAATTAAAAACTCACCCGGCAATTTGAGGGTTGCGCCATAAACCATTTCGGCTGGAGTTGCACCCAGGTCTTCTTTGAACACCGATCGAAGGCCTAGCAGGACGATGGGCAGGGTGTCGGTCCACCTTTCGTTATCATGACATACGATTGCCGCTTTCAGAGTCCGATGCCATCTCTCGATCATCCCATTTGCTTGAGGGTGATATGGTGTAGTTCTGAAGTGTTTGATGCCCAGTAGGCTATTTAACTGTCGAAAAAGGTCCGACTCGAACTGCCGTCCAAGGTCTGTTGTGATTCTAACTGGAACACCAAACCGGGCGATCCAACAAGACAATAAATTCCGCGCCACTGTCTCAGCGGTCATATCCGGAATGGGAATTGCTTCAGGCCAACGGGTGTAACGATCAATAATTGTCAGACAATAGCGGCTGTCCCGAGATACCGGTAGGGGACCAACCAGATCGACGTTAATGTGCTCAAATCTTTCACTAGGGTTAACGTATGATTTCAGCTCGGTCCTGTTATGTCTGCTTATCTTACTCCGCTGGCAGTAGAAACACGCTCTGACAAACTCCCGAATATCTTTCTTCATATTCGGCCAGACAAATCTACCTTGAATTAATTTTATTGTCGATCTAGCTCCAGTATGAGCAATTCCGTGTAACTTCTTCAGAATACAACTGCGAAATCCGGTTGGAATCAATGGTCGGGCTATCCCTAGGGAGACATCGCACTGCAACTTCACGTCGGCTTCTGGTACGTCGAACTGCTTAATAACAAGCGAAGAAGGCTGAAGTTTCGCCCCTAATAGTCTCTGAATCTCTTCGTCTCTGCTCTGTTCCTCGGCTAACTTGGCGTAATTAATTTCTACTCCTGCTATCTGCTGAATACGTGACAATGTATCAGCAACCTCATTATCGTTGCCTGGTACGTGCCGGATGTCCGTGGTGAATTGGCCGATATAGTCAAGATGCCGCACTTGTCGCGGTGACGCCTTGTCAGACTTCTGCTTAAACGCGAACATAAGTGGTTTGTGGTCGGTGAAAATGCAGAACTTTCTTCCTTCCAACATATGCTTAAAATGCTTCACTGCCAGGAACATTGCCAGCAGCTCTCGGTCATACGTGCTATACTTCTTCTGGGCGTTATCCAATTTTTTTGAGAAAAAAGCCAAAGGCTGTAGGCTGCTACCCACCTGTTGATGTAGGACCGCCCCAATTGCGAAATCAGAAGCATCAACGCTCAAAGACAAGTTAGCAAACGGTGCCGGGTGAAACAGCATGGTTGCATTTGCAAGGCTATTTTTAGATGTGTTAAACGCTGCCGCAGACTCTTCTGTCCACTTCAGCGCTGTCTTATCGTTTTTCTTATTACCAATGATCATGTTTTGTAATACGGCCTGCGTAGCTGCTGCCCCGGGCATGAAACGTCTATAGAAATTGATCATTCCCAAAAATCTTTTCAATTCTTTTGCTGTCTTAGGCCTCGCAAACTCACGAATAGCTTTTACCTTATCTTCGTTTGGGCTTACTCCCTTGCTATTAACTGTATGGCCTAAGAACTTAACTTCGGCTATTCCGAAGTCACACTTGGCCGCGTTGATCGCCAAGCCGTTTTCACGGAGCAACTTGAAAACGCGGCGGAGGTGTTCTTTGTGGGTCTTCTCGTCCGGAGATGCCACGCAAATATCGTCAATATACACAAAAACGTGGTCAGTTTCGGAAGCAAGGACATCATTTATATGACGCTGGAACGTCTGGGCCGCGTTTCTCAGTCCAAACGTCATGGATTTGAACTGGAACAGGCCGAAAGGCGTTGTAATTGCTGTTTTTGGCACATCCTGAGGTTCTATTCGAATCTGGTGGTAGGCACGTTGCAGATCGATGGTAGAAAATATTTTTCGCCCGTGGAGGATATTCACAAAATCCTGGATATGTGGTATAGGGTACCTATCAGGAACCGTTCTCTCATTTAAGGCCCTATAGTCTCCGCATGGTCTCCATGAACCATCCGCCTTTTTTACCATATGAAGCGGACTGGACCAATTGCTGTTCGATGGTTCGCATATACCATTCTCTATCAAAAACTGGAATTCGCTGCGCGCTGCTGCTAGCTTGTCAGGTGCTAGTCGGCGCGGTTTGGCGTGCACCGGTGGTCCATTCGTAATAATGTGGTGCGTGACTTTGTTTTTCTTTGCTGGCGGGACTTGGCGTAAGACCGTGATGTCCGAAAATTCAGCCAGCAAATCCGCGTAAGGAAGCGTAATATTGTAAGTATATATATTAGATTGGCTTACCTTACCTGCCGTGGCGGCCGCCTGCACGGTGGCGTCTCTATCAATCAGTCGATTATTTTTCATGTCAACTAAAATTCCATGATGTTTGAGAAAATCTGCTCCAATAAGCGGCGCTCTCACGTCAGCTAAAATAAATTCCCAGGAAAATTGCCTTCTTAGCCCAAGGTCCAATATAACTCTCCGCGTGCCAAACGTTGTAATTCCCGAACCATTTGCTGCGTACAGTTTAAGCGGGTGGGGGGCGTTGAATCTTTCATTACCCGTTGGTGGCATTACCGACACGTCGGCCCCTGTGTCAATCAGGAACCGCCTGCTCGTTGCCGTGTCGGTAACGTACAGGCGACGAATTTCAAGGTTGCCAGCCTCGTCGCCCGTAGCTTTCGGCAGTGCTTCTAGTTTTTTGAGCGCTGTTGCCAGGAGCACGGCTGACGGCATTTCGTCGCATTACTGCCGAACCTCCGGTGGTAGTGGCATCTGCCGATTTTCTTACCCGATTGACTGTTTGAGATCTGATCATTTCCGTTCTGGAAGTGGTAGTGGGCGTGTGGAGCACTCATGTATTGCTGTCGCGACCCATATCGCGGGCTGCTTGGCGAGGCTCGCTGGCGATCTGCTGCTCGGGCAGGGGATCGACCTACGTTCGGTCCGGTCCGTGACCGAAAACGTGGCGGTATTTCTTGGCGCCGATCCCAGGTCCCTACCTTAGGGGGAACAAATACATCGTCATCGGTGTCAGAGCACAACTCTGCTGGTAGCGGGGGATTATTGAAACCTCGTCTTCCTCGGTTCGATTTTTCTCTCTCGAATAATGCGTTTTCTAGGCGGTTAATTCGCTTCTCTAACACTTCGGCTTTTGCCCGCTCCATTTTGCTTTTAACCGAGTCAGCGTCTACTGCGGCAACCTGTCTGGTTCCTGCCAGGGTTTCCATAATTTTATCCGCTAAAGCGGCTTTTTGTGGCAGGTCCACCATTACCGTCTGCAGCATTCCTTGCACCATCGCCGGTAGCCGCGCGGTCCACAAGCTCTCTAGCATGCGTTCGGGCAGATTTTCTCCGCCGAGTTCCCGCATTTCGTTCAAAAGTTGTGACGGGCGCAAATCTCCGAGCTCTTTTTGCGAAATGAGCTGTCGCAACTTCTCTTGTTCCGTGGCGCTAAAGATTTCGAGCAAATTGGCCTTTAACAAGTTATATCGCTCGGCCGATGGCGGTTTGCGAACCAGTTCACTCACCTGTCGCAACACGGCCTTCTCTAGGGCCCCCACCACTGTATAAAACCTCGTATGGTCGCTGGTGATCTTGAGCTTAGCGAACTGTGCCTCAAGTTGTAAAAACCATAGATCCGGCGAATCGTGCCAGAATTGAGGCGTCTTAACCGCCGCTACTACGCTAACCCCGGGCTCGCCACCCGCTTGGGAAACACTCTGTGATTTCGTGGGGTCGGCTTTCTGCCCTGGATCCACCCCTTGACCAGTCTCATCGTCGGACAAGGTGTGGTCGTGTATCACCACTTGTTCACTCGGTTTACTCATTCTCACTATCCCGCACTGTATGTCGTTTATTTAATCAACTATAAATATTTTTTGCAATTATACCGTTGCGTGCTAGAAAGCGGCTTGTTTTTTTTTTTTAGTTGTTTTGTTTTTTTTTTTTTAAAAAAAAAAAAAAAAAAAAATTTTCACAAGTTTATTTTTTAAAGGCTTTCAAAAGTTTATCACAATTCACTCGCGCACGCGACGTCGGGGTCACCAATGTGGATTTCTTATTTCTAGATATCTTTATTACTTTATATATTTACAGAGTTTTATTTTTATTCTATGCTAATAGGGGGGAGCAGGCGCGATTGCGATCATAACTTCTCCGCGGCGCGTACGAAATCCAACTAACTAATTATGGTAGCATGGCCCAGAGCCCATGCCACCATAATACATTAAATATGTACTGCAGCGCACAGTACACGGCTGCAGCACATCCCATAGCCAATAAAACGATTACATACTTGTGTGCGTCCATTATACAATATATCTCAACGTCGGCAGAGACTGTATTTTATATGGCTCCGACTCGTCACCAGCGCTAGTGACGGACGGACAGCCCGCGGTGCATGAAAACGCTGACAACACAAATGCCTGTAAATAAACAAGCGGCGCGGCTAGCTGCTTGTTGGGTAGCTAAGCCAACAAGCAATCTACAAGCGCGACGTATCCGATGACCAACGCTCAACATAAACAAGCCGGTCATATTGCCGTTAGTCGTCATAAGCAAGAATTTAGCGACAGTGACTGTGTTCTAAGGCGGCCACGTTTGTTGTTGTACAACACACAAGTGTACAACAACAACACGCATGCAAAGTCAGTGGCCGAATTACAGCGGATCGCGATAACGTATGCACCGACTCAAGTGCCTGCTGCTCTAAGGGCAGCAACAATGTATCGAGTGGCTAGGAATGTGCTTGGATCACCATTGGCGTGATCATCCCAGCAGCAATGGTTGAAATTGTTTACAGTGTCTGCGACAAAGTGTCGCCAAGGGCTCTAAGAGCTGAAACACGATATTTACTAATTCTATTCGTTGACGGAGCTGAAGGCACCGCCACAACTTAAAACAAAATTATTAAACCCACTAGTACTTCAATATCCGGTTTTTGATAAACCGTTCGTAGTAACGGACGCTTCAAATTATACCCTTGGCTCGGTATTATCGCAAGGCGATATAGCATCAGATCTACCTATCTCTTATTCAAGCAAGTCACTTGCAAAACACGATTTAAATAAACCTATTATAGAGAAAGAACTCTTAGACATACACTGGGCGATAAATTTTTTTAGACCCTTACTTTACGGTAGAAAATTTTCGGTCATAGCAGATCACCGACCCTTAGTATCTCTTTTCTCTCATAAAAATCCGTCTTCCAAAATGACACGCATAAGGTTAGATCTATGCGATTATGATTTTGATATTATTTATAAAAGAGGTAAAATGAATACCAATGCCGACGCCTTGTCAAGGATAATTTTAAACAGCGATTCCCTGAAAGCTATGATTCCAACCGGAATGGAAGATAGCAAACAGAATATACTAGCCATTACGAGAAGTATGAATAAAAATAAACATACAGAAAACACCGATTTAAACAATAAAAAATATCTTCCCAGCGAGAAGCCCGATCGACTTTGTGCTTGGGAATGTACATCTATTTCAGATATAAAAAGATTGAAAAAGTTAAAATTTATAACAAAGAAAAATTTTAAGGGTACCCAAATTAAAGTAGATAATGAGGAAGTTATTGCAAGATGCAGTGATAATCTATCGATCACACTGCTGACTTTGGAGAAACTGTCATCAAAAAACGCATAACTTAATTTTTTTCTCTTCAATTTTTTTACCATTACAAGTTTTTTAATTATCAAATTAATATGCCGTGTATCTGCAAACAAAAAGTAGATCGCCATCAGGCAAAAGTTAAATGCCTATATTGCAATGAATTTTTTCATTGCTCTTGCGTTAATATTCAGCAAAGTGATATTGATTTCATGGAAAAGAATAATTCCTCGTTCAAATGTAATGCTTGTCTGAGTGCGCGCCGTTCATCACTTTACTCTCCACCAATTTCTACTGCCTCTGGTCTGCTCCCGCCTGCCATATCGAGTCGCTGATCTTCAAAGTATGCTGCTTCCGCTCTGCCCTCGCCTGCTTCTGCTCAAACACCATCAAAAGAAGCAACGGCCGTTAACTCTCTTCCTTCTGCAGCACTGCCAGGTATGACTTCAGCATGTAGTTGTTTACTGAACCAACAACAACACCATCAGTCACAGCAACTACAACAGCAAGTGAATGTGGGGCAAAGCAAATGGTACAAGAAGCTCTAAACATAACAAATGATTTCACCGCCTGCCACTATTACTCTGGAAATGGTGTATAATGAATTAATTGCACTAAGAAATGCGAATGTGAATGCTTTGTCTTTAATTCACTCTCTACAAGAAGACAAAAGGGTACTTGAACAAAATGTTAAAATTTTACAAGGTGAAGTAAACTTTCTGCAACAGCTTAATAGAGATAAGAGTATAGAAATTGTGAGCATATCTGATGTTAATAATGGCAACGCTCTTCAATGCGCTCTTAAAGTCTTCCCCGATGGATTAAATGTGAGCATAAATGAGGCGCGGATTGATGATTGCTATGTGAAGCGTATTAGATAATCCAGGGGTTCGGCATCGTTAAATTCTTCGATGGATGCGTCAAATTTATATCCCGGCTGGATAAGAAGTTAATAATGAAGAGTAAATACAATTGTAGAAGAAATTTAAATACTAAACTCTTTAATTCCGCTCGGCTTTCTAATATTTTTATAAATGATAGCCTTTTAGTTAAAACTAGGTTTCTCTTTAATAAAGCTCAAAACTTAAAAAATATCATAATTTTAAATATCTGTGGGTGAACAATGGAAAATTTTTACTGCGCAAAAAATAAGGAGATAACGTTGTGTTTGTTAATTCATTAGAGGATCTGAATAAATTAAATCAGTTTTAAAAGAGTTAATTTGATATGGAAAATGATAATCCAATAGTAGATTTGTATAATGTTCCTCTTTTGCAATGCAAAAAATTAAACTTCCAATTTATTTCATCAATCCAAAAATATCCCAACAGTTTTTACATCATTTATCATAATATTAGAAGCCTACGAAAAAATTTTGATTATTTTATAGTACATTTGGAATCATTTGACAATAAGCCTGATTTTATTTTCTTCACAGAAATCTGGATTTATGATTTCAAATTATCATTATTTAACATCCCTGGATGCTATGCAAATTGCAATGACAATTATGCAGCTGGAGGAGTAGCTGTCTTTGTTAAAGACGAATTTAACTGCAGTTTTAGTTTTTCTAAATATATCAGTTCCGATGTGCCAAAAATTAGCTGTGTGATCGATAACCTATCATATTCTTTCTTTTGTGTCTATAGGTTTCATAAAAACTTGGATATTGACATTTTTTTGAGTGATCTGGATGTTTTTTTATTGAATGATAAATCCGATAATGTTATATTGCTGGGTGATATGAACTTAAATATTTTGCAAAATTCTTCCGTAGTTGATAAATATTTAGTTTTGCTTTCTGCGTTTGGCTTCGAATCTTGTATAAATGAACCTACTCGTATTACTGCCAATTCTTCTACATGTTTGGATCATATTTTTGTGAAGTTATTTCATTCGGGCAACATTTCGATGTACAGTTCAGTGTCTAACCTGAATGTTTCGGACCATTGTTTGACTTGCTTGTATCTTGAAAATGTAGTTAGACCTAATAATACAATCAGTCAACCTGATGCTTCCTATAACAAAACTAATTTCTCATCATTAAACGCTTGCCTTTATTTTGAGTCGTGGTATAATGTATATTCTGAACCTTATCCATCCAGAGCATATACCTTATTTTTTGATACTTTAGTTCAGCATGTGAATTCGTGCACCATTAATGTGAAAAAACGTAATGTTAAATTTAAAAAACTGAAACCTTGGATGTCAATGGAAATAGTGAAAAAATACAATGTAAGAACAAGCTCTACAAAAAATGCTCAAGGTACCTACAAAACACTCTGCTACAAAACACTCTGCAAAGAAATTTCCATGGAAGTTTCAACATGCAAAACAAATTTTTATATGAATGAATTCAACAAAATCAGAGGCAATGTTAAGAAAGAATCGCAACTGGTTAATAGTATTTTAAATAAATCGAATAGTATTGTTCAAGCGAACTGCATTAATGTCGCAGAAACTGTGATCTCTGGGTCTAGTGATATAGCAGATGCATTCAATAAATTCTTCGCCAAAATTGGTAGCGATGTGGTCGCTGATGTCGGACCTAATGACGCTTCGTGCAAATGCGTAAATATGGAACCTTTTTACCCAAATAGTTTCTTTTTTGAACCAATTTCATCTTTTGAAGTATATAAATTAATAATGTCACTTAAAAACACAAATTCAGCATCAGATGATGTTTTTTCTAATGTTTTTGTAAAAAAATTGTTTTCAACATTGCGGATGTGCTTTGTGATATTTTCAATAAAAGCATAATGACTGGAATTTTTCCGGATGATCTGAAAAAAGCTGTTGTGATTCCACTATTTAAAAAAGGCGATAAAACTCTTCTAAATAATTATAGACCAATCTCATTGGTGCCGGTATTTTCTAAAGTATTTGAAAAGGCTGTTAAAAAAAGAATGCTCGAATGTTAAAGGAAGTCAACTTTTTTTAGCAACTGTCGATATGGTTTCAGAGAGGGTTTATCAACGGAAGACGCGCTTTTGCATTTTTGCAGTAATGTTTACGATGGTCTAAATGATAAGAAAGTCTGTGCAGCGCTATTTATTGATATAACCAAAGTCTTCGATACGGTTGATCACGAAATACTACTTTTAAAACTAAGCAAGTATGGTTTCAGAGGTTCGAGTAATTGTTGGTTTCGTTCGTATTTATCTAACAGACTGCCGAAAGTGAAAATAAATAGTACTCATAGCGAATTTATTAATATTGATGTAGGTGTCCCTCAGGGTTCTGTCCTGGGGCCCATTTTGTTTCTTATATATGTTAATTCCATTTTTGGTTTGCCTTTTTTCAGTAAAGTTTCAGCATTTGCAGATGATATGGCGTGTACTTTTGTAAATGACTCTGCTTTAAATCTAACCTGTGCAATAAATCACGACTTGGAGCTACTGAGGCATTGGTTTTCTTCGCACAAGTTAGTTTTGAGCGATAAAACTAAATTAATGTATTTCAATGTTGCAGGTAATGATTTACAATCAAAAAACTTCATCTTTCATTGTGCAGGCTGTAAAAAGTTTTTAATTAGCAATAATATTTGTAATTTTTCGGATCACTTATCAACTTATAATGACTCTAGACACTGCTCTGAGAAATGTATTTCTATTGATTGCGTTACAACATTTAAGTATCTTGGCTTAATACTTGACTGGAAAATGTCATGGTTAGATCACACTCCTGCCCTTAAAAGATATCTTGTGGATATCTGATGGGTGCTACAAGACAGATATATCTTTAAATTCGTTTTGTTCCGCAAAACTGCTCACATGTATATACCATGGTATTTTCCATTCAATACTACGATATGGTATTATTTGCTGGGGTGGTACTCATTTAAATAAAATTAATCCTTTGTTATTCGCTCAAAAACATGTCATGCGGATTATTTGTGGAAAAAGAAGGATAGATAGAAGCTTTCTTCTGATTAAAAACTTAAATATCTTACCCATTAAACATTTGTTTTATTTTCGAGTGCTCAAAGTATTCTTTAATAGGTCTGGTTTTCAATTAAACAGATTCTATGCTAGCTATAATTTAAGAATTAATTACCGGCATCTTGTCACAGTTCCATCTCACTACCTAAGTCGCTTTTTTCAATTCTATACTTGTGTGGCTCCCAGACTTTTTAATATTTTACCTGATAATATACGCTGTATACGTAATAAAAGTCTGTTTTTCAAAAAAGTGAAATCATGGATATTTGAATTTGATTTTAATATAATAGATTCCCTTATCTCTGTGTTATATAAAATTTATTTTGATTGTATTTATTCTTCTCTTTTTATTTTTTCTTTTTTTCTCCTCTTTCTCGATGTATTTTTACTCTTTTTTAATTATTATTCATTCATTAAAAAAAATTCATTTATTACGCAAAATTCTGAGAAATATGCACTCAAAGTTGAAATTTGGTAATTTCAACCGATTGATTTCTTCTTCACACGATCACAGCTCTGTAACGGTTAAGTTGGTGGGGTTTGTTGATGTACCCATAGAAAGGTAATTTCATTGCCTTTAAAATGAGCTATCAAAATAAGTTATACGTAAGTTAACTTTTCTGCTAGATAGTTATAGTGCCGGAAACACTAGAATGTTTTCGTAAATATTTAAGCTTAATTTTTTTCGTGCTTTATAATAATTGTCCTTGTGCAAAATATTTTCGTTAAAAATTTTCGTTTTAAACATTTTTCATTTTCATTATTCGGCGATAATTCATTTGACAAATTTCGAGTGATTGTTCATTGTGAATTATTATCCAAAATGAGTCTAATGAACTATCAGCCAAATATTTTTCTGGGCGATAGTTCATTTCCCGGTTTTGGGGGTTAGGGTTTCGGGCGATCGTTCGCACAGCCAGCTCTTGCAGGTATTTCGAAAAACTAACTAAAACATGTACGGAACATGACAGAGGAGTGAAGTTTAATGAAAACTGTAACGAAAGCTCGGCTTGTAAAAATATAGGCAGTGAAGTGGCATGTGTCAGCAAAGGAACCAGATAGTTAAAATATTGGCACTTTTGTAGGCTAAAATTATGGAATTGCAATAAAAGTTGCTGAAAAATCAAAATACTTAACTCGTTGCTTAATGTTCGATATTCACTAAAACGATTACAAAAATGTTGACTTAACTTCGAAGTAATTGATGATCTCATACGTTTGTTAGATTCACGTAGTGCTTATGTAAGCTGCAGTTCATCCAATTCATCTGATGAAGAGGAAATAATTGTATCTGAAATATAATCAATCCATGGTGGAATAATATAAGTTGCTATTGCAAAAATTATTATTAAGCCTTTTATTTTTATAAGAACCCTGTAGGAAAATCAACTAATTTAAAAGTAGTTGATAAAGTAGTTTTTTGTCAACCACAACTAGTTGAAATTCTGACTTTTTCCCATAGAACGAACTAACTTATTTTGTATGGTGATGTCCGCTAAATAAGTCAATTGACTTTCGTCTTCATATATTTTCAACTACTTGTTAAATTAGTTATATTTAAATTATTTTTTAATGACTTTAAAACAACCAATTGAAAACTATTACTGATGGCCTAAAGTTAATAATATTTGATGAAATAACATGGTTAAATATATATAAACTTGTAATCTAATAAAAATTTGCAACTAAAACATGTCAAAATCATAGTAGTTGCCGCCTTAATATAATTCAAGGTAGTTCATATACTGGTTTATTTTAAACTAGTTTTTTAATTAGTTGTTTTTAAAAACAAGTTAGTTCGTTCCTATAGGGAATATATGAATTTTTTCACTTTTTCGCAATTTTGCACCTATATATTTAAAATAACTTTCATGTTAAAAATAAAATGAAAACTTAAAATTACATGAAAAAGCTGGCTTTTTCTTAACTTTGGTTTTCCAGCCGTTTAGCTTTTTTTGATTTTTTTTTTGCCGATTTAGCTTTATTTTTTATCATTCTTGTGGCACACATATTCACCCTGAATATGTGTGTCATTAATTTACTGACCGTAATCAATATAAAATGTTTTGTTTTGTGTGTTGTTGTATTTTTTGTTTTTAATTTTCCAAAGAAATTTTATTTAATTTCACTGCATCTCAGTTGATCTCGTTTATTAGCCGGTGTCGATTCTTGCTAACATTAGATCGTACGTTTATTTAATGTAATTGTTTAAAGTGTGTTTTTATTGTCACTTGTGTGTTAAAAGTTTTAAGTTCGTGGTAAAAATAATATCTGTAAGTGTTTGTCATTAGTTTTTGTTGCTTAAACACTACTATAATTCGTGTTAATTTTACTAATAATTATATGTTTCAAGTGACTGAGTTGCTTGCTTGCTTATTTTTTTTCTTCTTTTTTGTTTCCTCTTTGTGCGTTATTTGTTTACATATATAGTGCAGATATAGTTGCTTTACTACATATCCGAATGGTAAATTTTGATTTTTTTATAAAATTAGAAAAAGATATATCCATATACTTTTATTTTTTTAAGTACTATCGATGTGCACAGTTGACATCGAATCACCTATATACGTTTGGAAGTGAGGTACAATTCTACTTTTTTTAAACCTGATTTATATGTTAGAATGTTATGTTAGTTTATTGAATGTTAGGATATAAAAGTTTAATAAAAATATTATGTTTCGAAAACTGAATGACGCACAATTTTTTTGTATGGAATTTCGGCTCATAAAAAATAAATAATTCTAACAAATAATAAAGAATAAAAAATGTATGTCTGTCGTCGGATTCGAACCCACGACCACGCGATCGGCTCATGCAAGTGGCAAACATTTGAAAAAATTTTTGCAAAAATTGCAATTCCAAGCTCGGCTGAGCTGTTGCCAGTTTCCGTGCAAAAACAATGCCAACCACAAAAACAAATACTATTGAAATCAAAAAATAACCAAAACAAAAACAAATAACATAGTCCCACAATTCACTTGTGTTCTTTACAGCAGCTCCTGTCAGTTGTGCTGAGGAACGAATCTTGCTTCACTTCTCGCTGACCGCGGAACATGTGGGTTTCACTCCTCGCTGGCTCGTCACCTTCTCTCACGAAAAGCTATAAATTTTATATTTGGGAAGTCTTGGTTCTCTATGTTTTTGGTGCAGACAACGTGTTTACTGTTGCAGTAGCTATTAAACTGTTGTTAATGCTTACTGCATTAACCCTTTAGCGGCACAAAAAATAAAAAAAAATAAAAATTTTAAATAATTGCAAAATTATAAATCCTCTTTTTTCAGATGTTTTGGCCCATGTGAACGAATGTTTCATGCTTCTTGTGCTGGAATTTCTAAGTCGTGCCTTGACGATTTAATTTCAGTACGGTCAGGTCTTCGCTGGTATTGTGTTTCGTGCAGGGCTATTTCCCCAGATGAGCTTTATTCTAAAATTAAGCTTTTTGGGTTAAGTCTCAACTTGTTAAGTAACAGTTTTAGGAAAATTGGAACTTTTTTCAGCGAGGTTAGTGCAGTACCCAGTACCAGCATTAATGATGAAAATTCAATACAGGAAAATATCACGTGTTTTATGACTCAGACTGCTTCTTCCGGGACTGAAAGTGTTAATCCATCAAAAAAAGACCACAATAGTTTAAAAAAGAAGAGAAAAAATTGGAAGAAGAATAAAAGGCGCCGCAAGACGACTCAAACCACTTCTCAGGCTGAGCAGCCCTCAGCCATGCACTTAGAAGTACATAGTAGAGTTATCTCTTCACATCTATCTACTATTTCTCCCTTGGCTTATAGTGAAATATTGAGATTAACTGCTCCCAATAATCAATTGAATTTAAATTTAAGGGCAGTGTCAAGGAGAAAAAACTTTTTTATTTCACGTATTCAGCCCGACACAACGACTGAAAATTAACTGACCTTTGTCAAACATAATACTTTACTCAGTCAAAATGCATTCTGTTCATGCAAGAAAATTGGTAACAAACCTTCCCACGCTTCCTTTATTCTCACAGTTGCAGCTGAAGAGTTTGCAACTGTCCTTAATTCTAATTTGTGGGCCGATAATATTCTCGTTTCTGAATTTAAGCCTAAGAACAGGTCTTGAAGGACAGCTCAAACCGCCTTTCAGACCCAAAAAAATTAAATAGGCTAGACCTTTACTATCAAAATGTAAGGGGATTACGTTCAAAGATGCGAGACATATTTTTGTCCACTCAGAACTTCTCTGAGAATATTATCGCGTTAACTGAAACTTAGCTGAATGGAAGCACTACTGAGTTAGAACTGTTTGATAATATTTTTCAAGTTTATAGAAAGGACAGGCACGCTGACAATACTTCTGCTGTCGGTGGTGGAGTCCTATTAGCTGTAAGGAACTCTTCCGTAAGTTATTATATGTGTATATGTTATTAAATGCGTATATTCCGCCAAAGAGTAATGCAGAGGTCTATGTAAGCCTTGCTGATTGCATAGAATTTATTATAAATTTACTTGACGTAAATGACGACATTTTATTGTTGGGCGATTTCAATCTGCCTGACTTAAAATGGCATCCTTCAGACGATGATACATATTTTTGTGCAATATATATTCTGGCTATTTGTTGACAATATATGTTCTGACTTACAACAAGTGAGTTGTATTTATAATAGTCTTGGAAGACTTCTTAACCTGATCTTAACTACAGACAGAAACAATGTCATTGTTAAGAGGGCCTTTCGTGCTCTGACTATTGTTGATGAATACCATCCACCATTGAGTATCTGGTACAAATCCGACAGGGAAAATATAGTAAATTCGAATTCAATGGACAAAGTTTATGAATTCAATTTTAAAAATGCTGACTTTTTGAAGTTGAATCGTTTAATACAAAGTAAACTTAATGTAATTTTAGAATTCTTAAATGAAAATAGTCTTGATAATTCCATTAACTTTTTTATACCGAACTTTTTGCCGTGTTTTCTCAGTCTGTTCGATATAGCCTCATATTTGCGAAAAATTCTTCGTACCCCTGGTACACAAAGGATTTAAAAACTCTTCGCAACAACAGGAATAGGGAATGGAAGACATACGTCTGTAGCCTAGACTCAAATGATCTAGAGACTTAGAAGTGTTTGTTTCTGGAATTTGAAAATCGCTCAGCCACATTATATCACGAGTATTTAAATGATGTTAAGCTGAGAATATTGTCTGATCCAAGAAAATTTTGGGGATTCATAAACACAAAGAAGAAATCCGACGGATTCCCCTCTTCATTCAGAACTCTTGATGGATTTACTGATGATCCCGTTATAATTTGTGGCCTATTTGCCAATCTCTTTAAAAAATCTTCTGTTCAGATTCTTTTAATCCTGATGAAGAGTACTTTGAATATATGAATTCTGCACCCAGAGTTTCCTTGGAACATATATCCTTTCCTCCAGAGGATATTTTAAAGTATATTGGATCAATCGATGAGGATTTTGGCGCTGGGCCCGATGTAATTCCTGCCGCAGTGTTAACACAATGCGGTTCCGTTTTAAGCCAACCACTTTCTTAATTATTCAATAAATCAATTAACGAAAGTTATTTTCCAATTTTCTGGAAAAAATCATTTATAAGTCATATTAATAAAAAAGGTTGCAGGAATGATGTTAATAACTATAGGCCTATCGCAAAGCTCTCATCGATTCCTTAACTTTTTGAGCGGATCGTGTATGATCGGGTGAAAGTTCACTGTGGGGAAGTCATAACAACTCGTCAGCATGGTTTTGCTAATGGCAGATCCACTGTATCTAATATTCTCGATTTTACAACATTCTGCTTAAATTCGATTGACTCTGGTAATCAGGTCGACCCCCCTTTACACTGACTTTAGTAAAGCTTTTGATAAGTTACCACACAATCTAATTTTATTTAAGCTCAGGTTAATGAGATTTTCACAATATTTTGTGAACTGGATTAAATCGTATTTGGTAGAGCGATCTTATCAAATACGCTTCCGAGGCATTTTTCTGCTGAATTTATTGCTGAACGTGTTCCTCAAGGAAGCCACCTTGGACCACTTCTGTTTATTTTAGCAATCAATGATGTAACTCATATCATAGAATACTCTCATCTGCATATCGTCTGCATATACTCTCATCTGAACGGTAAATTCTAAAGCCAATTCAGATCTACTCCAGTCTGATCTGAAATCCTTTGAAGTATGGTGTTCTTAAAATAATATGTTTTTAAATCCAGATAAATGACAAACTATGACCTTTTCACGTAAAAGGAATAATTTTATTTTTGATTATAAGATAAAAGATACTGCTTTAAGTCGTGTAGAAACAGTCAAAGACCTAGGTATATGCATGGATTCTAAGCTGTCGTTCAACATTCTCATTGATAATATTTGTAAAAAAGCATCTTCAATGCTTGAATTAATAAAACGCTGGGCAAAAGAATTTAATAGCATGATTACAACTACTACGTTGTTGATTACAACTACTACTACTACCACGTCCTCACTTGGAGTACGCAAGTCAAGTTTGGTCCCCAAGTTATAATGTGCATGTTGATCGAATTGAAAGAATCCAAAAACGTTTTGTTCGGTTTGCTCTGAGGGGCTTAAGTGGAACGGACATATTAGACCTTCTTTCTTATGAGGATCGTTTGAAACTGTTAAAAATGCAGTCTTGAAGTGAGCGAAGGACATCTGCATATATCGTCTATTTACACCAACTCATAGCAGATAAATTTTAACACTAACCGTAGAAGCAGTAGAACGCTAACAACTTGATTTATTTACCATTTAGTAGAACAAATTATATGGCTACTTTTCCTCTTAACCGCATGAGTTCCTTTGTTAGCAATTGTAGCGTTTTTGATGTTAATTTGTCAAAAGGCCAACTCAAAAGTAGATTACAAATAGTTGTGTAATTAGGTCTACGTATACGCATGGCTAGTTGTTACGTCTTGTGTTGTCCCTGTGCCCCTGGGCCCAACCCATTCATTGGTGGGTAAATGTTTGCCCACATTACCTTCTTTGTGGTCACTCGTATCCATAGCATTGATATTTTTCAATGATTACTGGGTCGTGGCTTTAGATGGGTTAATGCTGAGGAAGTACAAAAAATCTGTAGTAGCTGAACTCTATTGTTATTGCTTGTTACTGCATAGCCATTCATTTATTAAGCCCTTGACTTTTCTGAACCAAACCTTTCTTGTCGGTAATTTTTTCAGGGGATAAGAAAAAGTTGGTTTGATGAAAAGCCCACTGATACCATGAACGATGAACAACACAAAACATGGTCATTTCCACAGAAATGTTCACCATGACCCAAAAATTAAAAGTTATTGAAAACTTACTATTTTAATTATTTAAGCAATTTGTTAAATGTAGTTTTTCTTTTAAGTTAATGTTTAGTAAATGGTTCATAAACGTAGTAAAAATGGAGGCATTAGTTAATGATAATGAAAAATGGTTGAGGCAAGGATAAAGAAAATATATAAAACTTGTTTTTAAGAACTAAATTACATAATAACTTAAATACCTAATAAATCACTAATAAATTATTAATAAAAAATTCTTGTGCAATTTTGAGTTTTGTAATCCCAGAGTTTTGCTAATTTTGTAGTCCAAGCCACTTCCATTTTTTGTTATGTAAAGCGCCCTTTTTGTTTTTGTATATCTTTGAACTATTGTGCCGATCGATTCCAACTCTTATACTTACACTTACACGGTTTGCATCGTCCCTTAGGTACAGTTCTATCAGTTTCTCTAGAGTTTTGAGTACAAAGGAAGTAAGACTAATGGGACAAGACAAGAGAGCTAAGAAAAGATAAAATATTTGCATATCCTATCAAATAAAGGGTGGTTAAATTTTAAGGGCCGATGTTGATTTTGAATAAACCACAAATTATTTAGGAAATTATTGTCATTTCTTTGTATTATGATAATATTGGTATGGTTCAATTATGTATGGATTAAAATATCGGCCAAGTGGCCGCCGCGACCTCGAGTGCACACCTCCATCCGATGGTCCAAATTTTCGATGCCGCTGAGGCATAAGTGAGGTTCTATGCCGTTAATGTGCCGAATTATCTCATCCTTTAGCTCTTGAATTGTTGCTGGCTTATCGACGTACACCTTTCTTTCAAATAACCCCAAAGAAAGAAGTCCAAAGGTGTCAATTGACATCGCCACCACGTGAGATAACACGGCCATTAAATTTGTCGCGCAAAAGAGCCATTGTTTCGTTAGCTGTGTGGCAAGTGGCACCGTCCTGTATAAAATAAAAAGTTCGTTATCATCTCATGATAGCGAACACCATTCACAGTACTGCCTGACCGTCCTCTTGGATTATCATTCGCCCAAATGCGGCAATTCTGCTTATTGACGAATCCACTGAGGTGAAAATGTGCCTCATCACTGAAGATGATTTTCTTCGAAAATTGATCATCCACTGTTGCCATTTCTTGCCACCATTCTGACCATTGACGACACTTGAAATGGTCAAGAAGCTTTAGTTCTTGAGTCAATTGCACCTTGTAAGCGTGTAAATGCAAGTCTTTATGTATAATGTTCATCAACGACGAGCGTGAGAGGTGCAATTGTTGGGCATGACGACGAGTTGAGGTGGACGGCTCTTCAGCCACACTATCGCATACAGCAGCAATATTTTCTGCAGTACGAGCATGCACTGGTGTTTTCACATCTCCTACGAACCCGGCTTGCTCAAATTTTTGAACGATTTTTCCGATTGTACGCACATTTGGACGATTAAAGTGAATTTAAAAATCGCGAAGTGCACGATATGCATTTTGATTTGAACGCCCATTTTCATAATAAACCTGAATAACTTATTTGTAAATTAATTACGACCTTCTTTCATAAGTTTTAAGTTATGTGTTTATATAACTCCAATAATTTTTCAATTATTAAAGGCTATATTTTATCGAGCTCAAGGTCAATGTTGCTTTCCGAAGAAAACAACTAACAACAACAATACCCTATATAGAGTATCAATCACTTAGCAGACTAGACAGCTGTTTCGTTGGCCGCTACACCAACTCATCAGTAGCCTTTTATCGTGATTCTTGCTGTGATCCACTAAGCTCTTAATTTTCTACTTGTTTCACGAATGCAATTGAGAAAAATTGAGAAATGTCAAATGAAATGCAGGAAAAAACTTGACGTTGAAATAATAAAAATTTATTGTTCTAACAATAAAAAATTTTCGGTTTGCAACACTCTTAGAAATCGGCACCAGTCATTATTATGTTGAAGGCTTAAATGAAATTAAAATAAGATTTTCTGGCCAGTATGCAAACATTTTAAAATGTTGTGAAATTATTTATAATTATATATAAGTCAGTAGATCCTCTGGCATGTCAGATCTTTTATTTTTGATACAGAAAAATTATTGTGAACTAAGTTTAATTAGTAAATGCATGAACATAAGAAAAAAAAAATTCACTTTAGGGAGTTATACTCGTATACTTCATATTTATATATATTTTTTATATACAAAACAAAACTAACTTTTTTTTACCAAAATGAATTTTTTTTTATTCATAAAATGATTTTTATATTGCTTTTAAAACAATATACAACGCAATTTATAGTATAACATAAATCATTAAGGCCAGCAATACATAAAAATTTTTTTGACGGTCGAAATTTTGAAACATCGATAAATTACTTCAAAAACATCTTGAAAATATTCTGTTAAAATTTTAAAGCAAAAGTCGAAGTCGTTTGAAAGTTATAGCCGTCGAACCAATACCAATAGCGCACTGGAGGTTTTTGTACACTTAGGTCTTTTCCACACGGAGAAATTCAAAAACAACGCAACATCAACAAATGTTGCTAACCCATGTCAGTATACCGGAACTTTCAGATGAAACAACTTTTTTACAACTAGTTGGCAGCACGTTTGAGATAAGTTTTATGCAACACAGCTTGCGGAAATTTATATTAGCGACTTGTGCTTTAACAAAATAAAATCAAAGAATATGTAAAAAGAGAAAAAAGAAGAAAAAACTTCTTTTCATAGTTCTGTCTTGTGTGTTGAATATAGGAAGCAGCAATGAGCGAGCAGTTAACAAATTTATATTTGTTATAGAAGAAGCAGAGAAATATCGCTGTTTGTTTAATTTTAAGCTGCAATGAGAGATCAATGTTGCGTTGTGCGTAACTTGCTCATCTGAAAGCAAAGGTTGCAATAATATTTGGAATTGCAGTGGCTTACAACTTTCTGAGCAATTGTGTTGCAGTTGGGGTACTTTTCCGTTTCTCCTTGTGGAAAAGGCCTTAGTTTCGTATACATCTTCTTTCACTCTAGCTGTTTATTTAATCTATTGCTAAGTATGTATATATTTTGGTTTGTACATGGCAGAATTTTAATGTAGCTATATGGCGTTGGAATTGCAGAATAAGTTACGGAGTTGACAAGTTACAAAAAAATCTTCAATTTATCTTCTTCAGAACTTTGAACATGTTTTTCTTAAAACTGCATTTTTATAAATGGCGTGCATCAGAGGAAACAGGGGGCGCACCTTCACATGGCAACGTGTCTGACCGCCTCAACCTGGCGAGGCCAGCATTATCCATGTCGAAATCGTCTCAAGTCGACTCAAACCTCCACGTGGTGTTCCCTGGGCAACGGCAAACTGGCATCCGTCAGTTTGACGGCTAATTTGAGCGGCGGGTCACTCCATAGACCTTAAACATGGAATGTGCGCAGGGTTTGGGTCCCGCCACATTACTACTGCCCAATGAAAACTAAACCAGCCTCGGATAAGAACCCCAATTACGTTGACGACCACCGCAAACGAAAAACGGGCAATGATTTACGGATATGCACCTGGAATGTCCGAACCCTTTATAGGGAAGGTGCCATTATCCAACTGGCGGAAGCCCTCAAAACGATAAAGGCTGACATCACCGCCATCCAGGAAATGCGATGGAAAGGGCAAGGCTGCTCTAAACAAGCACACTGTGATATCTACTACAGCTGCTATGCGGAGAGGCGCGAATTTGGATGTGGATTCGTTGTTAGCCGGAAACTACGCCACCTTGTTTCCCGGTTCACACCTGTCAACGAAAGATTGGCCGCGATCCGCATCAAGGCAAAATTTTTCTCCATCAGTCTTATTTGCGCGCATGCCCCGACGGAGGAAAAGGACGAAGCCGTCAAAGACGCTTTCTACGCTAGCCTTGAGGACGTATACGACCACCTTCCGGTCCATGACGTGAAAATAGTCCTCGGCGATTTTAATGCGAAAGTCGGAAGGGAAGGCATCTTTGGCCCCACTGTCGGTCAGTTCAGTCTTCATGAGACCTCCACGAACAACGGTCTAAGACTGATTGACTTCGCCGCAGCGCGACACATGGTAGTTAGTAGCACCAGATTTAAGCACCTCGACATCCACAAGGCCACCTGGCTGTTCCCGGATCAAAAAACGCGAAACCAAATTGATCATGTTGTAATCGACGGAAGGCATGCCTCTAGTGTTCTAGATTTCGATAGTACATAGTACATTTCGGGGGGTCAACATTGACTCCGACCATTATCTTGTTGCAGCCAAGATCCGCATGCGATTATGCAATGCGAAGAACATACGCACAGGAATGCAACGAAAGCTAGATGTCGCTAAGCTGCAATTACAACGGACTGCCGAAGCCTACTCCGCTCAACTCTCGGTTAAGCTCAACCAACCAACCTCTGGACCCGACGACGCCGGCGGACTTTGGGCGCATATATCCCACTCCATGCGCGCTGCCGCTGAAGAAGTCATTGGTTTCCGGCGCCCGCAACCTCGGAACCAATGGTATGATCAGGAGTGTCGCATTGCGACTGCAGTAAAAAACGCCGCTTATAGAAAAACGCTGCAGTCAGCTGCAACGCGAGCCGTGCGAGAAAACTACTGCGAAAAGAGGAAGGAAGAGAGGCGCCTTTTCAGACGCAAGAAAAGAGAGCAGGAAAAGCGTGAACGTGAGGAACTGAAGGTATACCAGGGCAAGAAGGATGCACGAAAATTCTATCAACAGGTTAAGTGTCTAACCCAAGGTTTCAAGCCCGGAGCATCCACTTGTAGAGACGAAAATGGAGATCTGAATACGGATACGCAGTGTGTGCTGAGATTGTGGAGACGACACTTCTCCAACTTACTTACTGGCGACGATTCCACCAATTCCGCCCATGGAGAGCGCAGTTCAGAGCTACCAATCAACAATGACGGAGTGGAAGTACCACCACCTAGCCATGATGAGGTTCGAGTTGCTATCCAACGACTCAAAAACAACAAAGCAGCGGGTGCTGACGGCCTGTCAGCTGAATTGTTTAAAACCGGCGGCGATGAATTGATAAGGCGCATGCATCAGCTCATCAGCAAAATATGGCTAGAAGAAAGCATGCCCGACGATTGGAACCTCAGCGTACTGTGCCCTATATTTAAGAAAGGAGACCCAACAATCTGCGCAAGTTATAGAGGTATCAGTCTTATTTCCATCGCATATAAGGTTCTCTCAAGCGTACTGTGTGAAAGATTAAAGCCGATTACAAAAACACTGATTGGACCTTATCAGTGTGGTTTTCGACCTGGTAAGTCCACCATAGACCATCTCTTTGTCGATTTTAAAGCTGCGTTCGATAGCCCGAGAAGGGATTGCCTATACGCAACAATGTCTGAGTTCGGTATACCTGCAAAGTTGATCAGACTTTGCAGAATGACGTTGAGCAACAAACGCAGCTCCGTGAAGGTAGGAAATGACCTCTCCGAAACCTTCAATACCGAAAGAGGTTTCAGGCAAGGCGATCCACTGTCTTGCGATCTCTTTAATATCATCATGGAGGGGATCGTACGAAAGGCCGGTGTGCATCGTAATGGCACCATTTTCTACAAAGGCGTCCAGCTCCTTGCGTACGCTGATGATATTGATATTGTCGGCAGAACCAAGAGAGATGTTACCGCTGCTTTCGCCGCTATCGAAAAGGAATCAGCCAAAGTGGGTTTGACGATAAATGAGGGCAAAACAAAATATATGCTGTCTACAAACAAGGGAGCTCGGCGTTTAGACTCCCACGTTTCATCCGGCAGCTATAACTTTGAAGTAGTCAAGGAGTTCGTTTACCTTGGCACCGCCATTAATACCAAAAACGAAATCAGCCTGGAGATAAAGCGAAGAACAATAATTGCTAATAGGTGCTACTACGGGCTCAAAAAGCAACTAAGTTCCAGAGCCCTCTCTCGATCAACAAAACTAACACTCTACAAGACGCTCGTTCTACCTGTGCTGCCTTATGGCGCTGAGGCATGGGTAGTTTCGCAAACGGACGCAGCCGCTCTGGGGGTGTTCGAGAGAAAAGTTCTTCGCAAAATCTTCGGTCCTGTTCGAGTCGGCGATGACTATAGCATCCGAATGAACCACGAGCTGTATGAGCTCTACGATGACATTGACGTAGTCCGGCGTATAACTGTGCAGCGACTACGCTGGCTGGGTCATGTCCATCGTATGAACGACGAAGCTCCAGCGAAAAAGGTGCTCGAGGCGAGGGTCGCTGGTCAACGACGACGAGGGAGACCATGCCTCCGATGGATGGACCAGGCTGAGGAAGCCCTAACCGCACTTGGTGTATCCGATTGGAGAAGGCGCGCGCAAAGCAGAGGCGCCTGGCGAGAGCTGATGAGGTCATTTGAAACCCGGACACGGATTGTTACGACCAACTAAGTAAGTAAGTAAGTGCATCAGAGAACTGCACAAGCCTACTTGAAATTCAAGCCTTTTCAAGTACTTGAATTCAAGTATGTATGCAAACTTGAAAAAGCAAGCTTTACAGCCCTATTAGAAAACAATGATAAATAATGACATTACAATTAGTTATGCTTTAGATAATATCTTCGTTTTCTTTTAAGTATAATTATTTTAGTACAGCCAACTTTTTTATTTTTTAAGATATGTTTATGTTTTTGGTGTCATTGAAAAGAAAATTGAATAAGTTACAAAATTGATATTAAAAACAAATTTCATTTATTACGCGAAATTCTGAGAAATTTGCACTCAAAATTGAAATTTGGTGGGTTCAATCGATTGATTTCATCTTCACACGAGCACAGCTCGGTAACGGTTAAGTTGGTGGGGTTTGTTGATATGCCGTTAGAAAGGTGATTTTATTGCCTTTACGTATATAAGGCGCTATTTAAATAAGTTTTATGTAAGTTAGTTTTTCTGCTATAAACAATAACGTAATCCAAAGTCGTGAAATATTTATTAACCCTGTAGCTCCTAAGAATGTGAAAATAGACCTCCCCCCCCTCACATACAATTTTTTGCTCAGCTCGACATATCCTTCCAGCTCCATAAATAGTTACACTCAATTGCGGGACACCCTGTATATATAAAATTGTAAAAAAAATCTGTACATTAAATATTTTTTGAAATTCTTTTTGCGATGGACGTTTTGAATGACGTTGAGTCCGAAAATCGCATTTTTAAAATTTTGTCTGTCTGTCTGTCTGTCTGTCTGTTAAAGCATCACGCGAAAACCACTGGATGGATTTAAATTAAACTTGACATCTAGGTTCCTTATATGCCCGGTCATAACATAGGCTACTTTTTATCCAGTAAAAAGGGTTGGACCCTGTAGGGGGCGCTGCGATCGGGTACCAGGCATTATTTTTTTTTAGTTTATCTCCGAAACCCTTCATCTGATTTGCATGAAAATTTGTAAGTAGAGTTTTTCAGATACGGTGAGTTTTTATAATTTATCAATGCTATCTTGAACACCAGAGGGCGCTGTAGTACAAATATTTTAAGAAACGTCGAAAAACTCCTAAGCCGTTTATCCGATTTGCATAAATGTTGGTATATAGAGGTTTTCGGAAGCGGTGAGTTTTCATAAAATATAAACTACGTTTTATCTTGAACACCAGAGGGTTCCAGGGAGCTGTAGTTCAAATATTTTAAAAAACGTCGAAAAATTTCAAACTCGTTTATCCGATTTGCATGAAAATTTCTATGTAGACGTTCTTGAACACGCTGAGTTTTTTTGACTTATGTATCTACTCTATTCTATCTCGAACACCAGAGGGCGCTTTAGTAAAAATCTTAGGAAATCGTGAAAAACTCAAAAACTGCTCATCCGATTTGGATGAAAATATGTAAATAGCGATTTTCGAGTACGGAGAAGGTTTTGGTGCTATTTTTTTTGCTCTTTTTCGAAACAAGAGGGCGCTGTTATACAATTTGTACGTTGTATGTTATTAAACTGTTCCTTAACGGCTGCACTGATTTTGATGAAATTTTTTGTGTTTGTTTGAGTGGATCCCTTGATGGTTCAGATTCACAATTGGACCCGGTAGGGGGCGCTGCATTTTGTTTTTATAGCATATCTCCGAAACCATTCATCCGATTTACATGAAAATTTGTATGTAGAGGTTTTTGGATACGGTGAGTTTTTATGACTTATCTATTCTGTTCTATCTTGAACACCAGAGGGCGCTGTGGTACAAATCTCTTAAGATATCGTGAAAAAGTAGAAAGCCGCTCATCCGATTTGGATGAAAAATTTTACTAAAGGATTTTCGTGTAGGGCAACTGTTTTGGCGTTATCTTTTTGCTCTGTTTCGAAAACTAGAGGGCGCTGTTGCACAATTTGTACGTGTGCATGTTATTAAACAGTTCCTACACGGCTGCACCAATTTTGATGAAATTTTTTTTTTTAAGTGGATCCCTGGATGATTCAGATTCGCAATTGGACCCAGTAGGTGGCGCTGTAATCGAGTTCCACGAATTTTGTGATTATAGCTTACCTCCGAATTTTGTTCTGTATTGAACACCAGAGGGTACTGCAGTTCAAATGTTTTAAAAATGTCGAAAAACTCCTAGCTAAACATCCGATTTGAGTGAAAATTTTTACATAGGAGTTTTCGGATACGGTGGGTATCTTGGACTTTTTTTCTGCGCTATCTTAAACACCAGATGGTGCTGTAGTACAAATCACTTAAGAAATCGTGAAACACTCAAAAACCGCTCATCCGATTTAGATTAAAATTTCTATATCGGATATATAGGATTTGATATCGAGTATGGAAAAGGCTTTGGCGTTATTTTTTTATTCTGTCTCTAAAACCAGAGGGCGCTGTTGTACAAATACCGCAAAAACCTCAAAACAACTCATCCGATAAGCATGTTTTTTATAAGTGGTTTTTGGGTGCGGTGAGTCTTTTCGCGCTATGTATTTTGCTATATCTTGAACCCCAGAGGGCGCTGTACTACAAAATAAAGTAAGGCGTAGGAAACCGCGAAGGGTGATAAATATCTAAACCGCTAAGGGTGATAAAAATCTTCTTTTCTTCTTTATGTGTTTTTATATACCACTTTCTTTTTTCGCAAATCAGGACAGCTGATGCCAAATTCTGTGGTATTTGAGTACGCTTCAATACATGCGCAAGTCAGTTGCGTCGTAAGTTGGCGTTGTTTTGACATTTCAATTTCTATTTTCAATGCTTATTTAATTTTTGTCCAGCTTCCTTGCGAGTTTCTAAGAATTCGTTTTTGCTCTGATTTTTTTCCAAAATGTGGAATCTATCGAATACAATATAAATCTTAAAAATATATTTTTGCAAGCGATCGGCGGCACGCACACACAAATCACGATTTCCCTAACTTTTTCTCATAATTTTCAGATGTTGAAGCTACAATTTGTTCATTTCGCCGAAGTTACCGGTTTGAAAGATGCACACAAAATTCCTTCTAAAGTTTTTGGAGTTTTTTCAAATTGACGAATGAAATCGAAAATTATTTATATCAACTCCCGAGTTAAGCCGGGTATTCAGCTGGTTGTATATAAAATAGCAGCTGCTCCTGCGTGGTTCTCTCGAACTTTATTTGGCTATTAAAAAAAAAAAATATAAATGAGTGTTTAAAATAAAAACAATCTTAAGATTACTTACTTCTTCTGCATTTTCGATTTTTCTTGCTTATATAATAAACCATGATACAATAATAAGGTAGGGTAAGGAGATTCACCACACCGACCTCGAATGTCAAAATGTATTTTAGCATTGCCACTTTTCTGTATTATTGATAAATGTGGGACAAATAATAAGAAAGGAAATTTTTTTGTAGGGTAAATAGGATAAATTAGAACAAATGTATTTACAATGAAACAAAACGTTGTTTTGTGATTTTAAAGCTTTGTTTTCAGTTTTTGTTTAGCTTTTTGTGTTCTTAATTTTTTTATATAAAATTTTTGTACTAATGTCTACTATAAATGTAATACATAGTTTTTTATTGCCGTCTGACAGAGAAACTGTTGAACATAAATCAAAAATTTCTTTTTTAAAATTGTTTTATCTTTTTAGTCTTTTTATTTAACCTGTTGGAACTGGTTATGTATGACCGAAGGTAGAACTTCTTCTTGACATTATTAAAAATTTTTGATTAATAGTAAATATTTATTTAATATATTCACAAATCGCAAAAACTTAAGTGCACTCATGTATCAGCGAACGAATTTAAAGCGAATGGCTTATGGTCTAATAGCGAATGGAAAAACCCCAAAAAAATTTCAAAGCTTTTCTTACAATAAAATAATGTACTTCTCCGTTTTCCAGTGGCTACATGTTGTTAAAGTGATGTAATACTTTCACAGCGAATGTCAGATAAATATCAATATTAAAGTATTCAGTACGTTAAAAGAAATTAATAGAATTGTCTGAAAAAAGGAAAAAAAGCGATATTTTATTAAAATTATAGCCTGACGAATGTGTTATAAGATACCAATTTTCGACAAATTGTCGAACATCGAAGCTTATGAAATTTAAACATGCCGCCACAGCTAAGTAATTCATCAAAAACACATAGAACAATCATGGATTTTTCTTGGACATTTTTTAAGAAACGGCAGCACTATATTTTATAATTTTGACATTCGAGGTCGGTTTGGTGAATCTCCTTACCCTACCTTATTATTGTATCATGTAATAAACAATGAAATTTCATCGAAAAAAACAGCTGGGGCTTGAATGCTATGAGTTTCACATTCTCACCATGCGTGGTAAACTTTTTAAGCTTTTTAAAGCTTTCAAATTGTAAATGATTTTTCAGAATACCAAACAATTACAAGTCATAGCCCTGCTTTCTCGTTGGATTGGCCTGTTGAGACTTACTATGTCGGGTAGAAAAGTTGAAAAGCTTGGAACGATCGGCAAAAGCTTGTAAAGCCGAATTTTCATGATTCACAATCATTGTTCACTTTGGATGAATCATCCGATTTGAAAAGTATAAATTGAGTTTCATCTTTAAAATGAAGATGCTTGTCATCCACATTTAACAGTGAAAGAATTAGAAACATTTCCTACTTTTGATGAAAGTGAAAGCAAATCGTACTTATGTTTTTATCAATTATTTTTGTAGTTCTTGCATCAATCCTGGAACTGTTATTTTAATTCCGTTTTTTAGTATTTTAGACGGCAATGCTATTATTTTTTTAAACATAAATAAAATTAATCAACCAACTAATAAATTTTAACATTTAACATCGAATCATCCATCAAATTTTAAATTTACACTTTGAATAATGTAAATAAAAAATTGATTCACTGTCATCATTCAACGTTTACTATCATCGTTTTTAGTGAATTGTGTAAATTCGCCTTAAGCTCGCAAGTATTCAATTAATTGAATTTAAAGCAAGCATCCAAAAAATTAAATCAGCTTGTGTAGGAAAAGCGTAAGTGCACTAAGACTTTTTTAGGGTTTTGCGGACTCCGTGGTTGGCAATTTTTGGGGTAGCTGATTGAGGAATCGATATCAAAATTTAAAATTCAAGATGGCGGGTAGAGTTGCCACCTTTTTTTTGTATTTTTGCGAATTCTTGTAATTTTGAAATTCTGACAACGGATTTGATTTCGAATCTAATTCGAATCTAAATTTTTACCACAGTATTGCTACCTAGTAAAATGTATTTTTAAGAGTTTTAAATATCATTTAACAGTGTTAGTATGTCGCTGACTTCAAATCTGATGTCAGAATTGTAAAATTCAAGATGGTCACTAGTGTTGCCACCTAAATTTTTCTTATTTTTACGAATTCAGTGCTGGGGCGAACACTACACCGAGAAAAAAGCTTATGTTAAATTGAAAAAAAAACTAGTATAATTTATAAGATGGCTTTGGCAGTTTTCAGCTACCCAAGTACTTTATCAAAACGCCTAAGTTTAACATGTTGACTTGTCAATTTTTATTGGGTGATAAATTAATCAAGTATTTGGTAATTTTTTACACTACTTTAAAAAAAAAATTGGATTTCAAAAACTACTTTTTTCGGATTTTTGGTTTTCTTATTTTCCTTTTTTTTTTGAAGCTGCTGCCCTCTCGTTCTGTGATTTGCTTGACTGAAATCGGCAACAACACAAATTTTTCTTTTATCAACACCGTTTTTTCTTAGAAATTAATGACTTCTCGGCTTTTCTTGCTGATTGACGTCTATTATAACAAGAACATTAAAATAAATTAAATATAAAATACAAAAGTTTTACCTTCGCATGACGTTGAGATTCGAACCCACACCAACACGATACCACCGTATATGAAGACACACTCTACGCATTGAGCCAAACTCCTTCGTTACGCGGAGTAATTTATTCAATACTAGCTGAATACCCGGCCTAACTCGGGAGTTCGTATAAATATGAAATTTTCGATTTCATTCGATTCGAAAAAACTTTTCACAAACTTTAGAAGGAATTTTGTGTGCATCTTTCAAACCGGTAACTTTGCCGAAATGAGCAAAATGTAGCTTCAAAATCTGAAAATTATGAGAAAAAGTTAGGGAAATCGTGATTTGTGTGTGCGTGCCGCCGATCACTTGCAAAAATATATTTTCAAGTTTTATATTGTATTCGATAGATTGCACATTTTTGGAAAAAATAAGAGCAAATACGAATTTTTGGCAATTCGAGAGGAAACTGGACAAAAATTAAATAGGCATTGAAAATAGAAATTGAAATGTCAAAACAACGCAACTTACGACGCAACTGACTTGATGTGTTGAAGCGTACTCAAATACCACAGAATTCGGCATCAGCTGTCCTGATTTTCGAAAAAAGAAATTGGAATATAAGTACACACAAAGAAGAAAAGAAGATATATATCACTGGTTTCGATATAATAAAAAACTAACGCCAAGGCCCTCTCCATACTCGATAATCAAATCCTATATTTCTGATATAAACATATTTATCAAAATCGGATGAGCGGTTTTTGAGAGTTTCTCGATTTCTTAAGTGGTTTGTACTACAGCACCATCTGGTGTTTAAGATAGCGCAGAAAAAAAGTCCAAGATACCCACCGTATCCGAAAACTACTATGTAAACATTTTCACGCAAATCGGATGTACATCTAGGAGTTTTTCGATATTTTTAAACCATTTGTACTGCAGTGCCCTCTGGTGTTCAATATAGAACAAAATAGATAAGCCATAAAAACTACCGTACCCGAAAACAAATTTAAATGAAAATAAATACAAATTTCCATGTAAATCGGGTAATGGTTTCGGAGACAAACTATTATAACAAAATTCGTGGAACCCGATCGCGTCGCCACCTACCGGGTCCAATTGCGAACCTGAACCATCCAGGGATCCACTTAAACACACAAAAAAAATTTCATCAAAATCGGTGCAGCCGTTTAGGAACAGTTTAACAACATTCACACGTACAAATTGTACAACAGCGTCCTCTACTTTTCGAGACATAGCAAAAGAGATAACGCCAAAACAGTTGCCGTTCACGAAAATGCATTAGTAAAATTTTTTATCCAAATCGAATGAGCGTCTTTGTACTTTTTCACGATTTCTTAAAAGATTTGTACTGCAGCGCCCTCTGCTGCTGGTGCTGGTGGTGGTGCTGGTGCTCTTCGATATAGTACAAAAAAGATAATTCCAAAACAGTCACCATATTAGAAAACCCCTATATACCAATTTTTATGAAAATCAGATAAACAGCGCCCTCTGGTGTTCAAGATAGAACAGAGTATATAAGTCATAAAAACTCACCGTATCCGAAAACTTCTATTTACAAATTTTCATGCAAATCGGATGAACTTTTTCGGAGATAAACTATAAAAACAAAATGCCTTGAACTCGATCGCAGCGCCACCTTCCGGGTCCAATTGTGAATCTGAACCATCCAGAGATCCACTCAAACACACACAAAAAATTTCATCAAAATCAGTGGAGCAATTAAGGAACACTTTAATAACATACACACGAACAAATTGGACAACAGCACCCTCTAGTTTTGAGAAAGAGCAAAAAAGATAGCACCAGAACCCTTGCCGTTCTCGAAAATCGCTATTTACAAATGTTCATCCAAATTGGATGAGCAGTTTTGGAGCTTAACACGGTTTCCTAATATTTGTACTAAAGCGCCCTCTGGTTTTCAAGATAGCACAAAAGAGATAAGTCCAAAACACTCACCGTATCAGAGAATCCCTATTTTCCAATTTTCATGTAATTCGGATGCACGGCTTAGGAGTTTAACGAGGTTTTTCAAAATATTTGTACTACAGCGCCCTCTGGTGTTCGAGAGAGAACACTAACGGTACTATTATAGTAAACAACAATAAAAGAGAGTTGAATGCCGATATTATAATTACCGTTTTAAATAGTAAATTTGTATTTTCTTTTCGTTTGATTTGTCACTTCTTTCCAGTGCATTATCAAGGTAAGACACAATTCAAATTTGTTAATACTTTTATTTAAAAAAAATCACATTTAGTGAAATAACAAGATGAGCTTCACAATTCGGTAATACGCAGACATAATTTTTGTGTATGGATACTGCAATGGGAACTCATCCATGGCGGAGTTGGATTACCGACGAAGGTTTCCAAATCGACAAACACCTTGCAGACGTGCATTTTCAAATGCGTTCTTAAGGTTGCTCAACACAGGGTCTGCATTGCCTTCGTCACAAGGGAACCATGCTAGCGGAGGAGATTCTGCGTTAGTTTTAAAATCAATAGAAAATTTTACAACAAAAACATTACACTGCAAAGTAAATTTTTGTTTTTTCTATTGTTTACATATCAATGTAAGCTTTTGTAATTTACATAGGTATTTTAAGCACAAATTAAAACTCAAAAAACAGATGACCTGTTGACCTGAGGTAAAAACTTTGTATTCGGAAGTTTTAGAGAACACTTAAGAGAACATAAATACGTAATAAACTGAATTTTTTTTTTAGATAAACTTTAGAGAAAATCGCATTCGTACTAATTATTTTCGTGAAAAAAATTATTTTTTGAGTTTGGTCAGCTTAAATTGTTTTTACCAAACGAGTTTACTTTAATTTGTTTATTTTTTTATTAGACCTGTTAAATTGTGTTTCCAAAACTGCACTTAAGTCTTACGAAGCTATCATACTTTCAAAGTTATTGCGCTAAAAGTGATATTACCTTAAAATTCGACTTTTTTACATTATTTTACTCCTATCTCGGAGGGGGGTGAAAATAGACCCCCCCTCCCATACAATTTTTTTCTTGTATTGACCCAAGGAGCCTCCGGTTTTCTGATTGACCTCTCTAACAGACTCACCCTGTATATAGATTAATTACAACTGAAGCTATGCTGCAGCTATCATCAGAATACTGCGACATACTGCATTTGTTAATACAGCATCTGTTAACATCTGTAAATCAAATATTTTTTTTGGCAGGGTATCGAAGTATTTGTTTTCAAAGCAATGTGTTAAACAATAAATTGCTTAGATGAATTAACGTAGCTGAAGTTATGTCAGCAAAACAGTAGCAAGGCTGCTTGGATCAGTTGGTAGAGCGATGGACTGGCACCAAAAGTTCCAGGGTTCGATTCCGCATGGCGGACAGAGAAAATAAAACACAGGTGCGTCGTTGGACACACGAGAGAAGCGAAGCTTTTTCGCAGTTACATAGATTTGATAGCTTAATAATTTTTTCTTTTTAATAAATTAACTTTTAAACACAAAAATTTAAAATAACAATATAAGTTACATATATACAGAAAACATATTTACTGCTTATTTTTTTATTGTTGAATGCCAAATTTCCACGCCAATTTCATATACAGGCATATAATGCCAGCGACTCTCCATTTTAACTCTCCACACATGGTTGTGAACTTGGCTATACTGAACAAATTTTTTTCTTCAACAGCGTACTACCTAGCGAAAAAATCTGTCGAAAATTTTTCAGATTTCACTCCAAGCAAATCACAGAACGAGGATAAAAATATATATTAAATATACATATATTAAAGAACTCACACGAAACAAAATTTAACAAAAATTTTAGATACCTTGACGATGTCATGGTAATTCCATCTTTTTTGATATCATCTATTTTTATGATACTTCAAAACGCACTTGTCAACGCACTTGTGGGCATTGCTAATTTTCGTGCCAACAACACCACAAACGCATTCACAATACAAACACACCGATGCTGGAGACACCTTGTGGCAAATTAAAGCAAATTTTTGTTCGTTGTAGCATAGCAAATACACAATCCTCTATCTATTGATAGATGATGACGATCAACTGCAGCATAGCTTCTGTTTTAATTAATACTAGCTTATACCCGGCGCGCTTCGCTGCGCTCAGCGCTTATTCCCTAAAAGAGGGCGTAGCTTCAGTGAAGCCATGCTTTTATAGTAACTTCGTACCGAGTTTCATTGATGTGTGACTTATTTCGAAAGCTATACCGAAAATTTTGGGTGCGGAATAAGACCGCGCCCCTCGACCCTCGCCCAACACCCATAATATGTTACCTGTGGAACGGCATGTGTAAATTGAGGTCGAATACTAAATTCCTAGGCTGTGCGACCTATAATTCCAAAACTGTTTGATATCGAACATTTTAGGTGTATGTAAGGTGCCTTTTACGATCGGCACCAGACTTCACAGGAACCCTCTCAAGGCTTTGGTATAAAAATTGGCTTAGCGGTTTCGAACTCTTTACGTGATATACATATATACCCACACACGTATATACATTCAGTCGCCTCACGCTCTTTAGGAAAAAAATTGTTCAGTCCGGTTCTTCAAAATAAACCATGGCGTATGTTATGATGATCCCCAAAATATTTCGACGAAAAATATTGGCTGGTATGGTAGTTAAAAAAAAAACGGTCAGAAATAAGAGTTATGATAAAGTTCTTTTGCATCAAAAAATCTTACATTTTTCCCGTTGGACCAAAGATAATGCGGATTTTTATGGATTGTTTTAACTTTTTCCATATTATTTTCACTAAAATTCAAACGAAATTTTTCCTATACTACTTTAAGTCAAATAAATTGTAAAATGTAAAAAATGTGTAAATTTTTTTGTAATTTCATTCAATTTAGTTCTTCACTTTACACTATATTTTATCATCAATAGATAATTTATTTGACTAAAAGTAACATGGCAAAACAAAAAAATAAAATTAATTTGAATTTTAGTGAAAGTAATTAAAAAAAAAAGTTAAAAAAGTAATAAAAATCTGCATTATCTCTCGTCCGACTGTAAAAATTTAAAATTTATTGGTGCAGATTGGAAGAACTTTTTCATTACTATTATTTCTGACCGTTTGTTATTTTAAACTAACACACCATTAAATATTTTTATAAAAAACTCGATTTTTAGAGCATTATTCAAACCATTGCGTGGCATACTGGTTGAGGTGCGTGCCTTGAATGCCATAGAACCCAGGTTCGAATACCACCTGACATAGGAAGTTTTTTCAATTAAATTAATTTTTCTGTTCGGCCGTCATCTCTATGCAGACAATGGCAAACTTCAGAGAGTATAAACTGGCATGAAAAGCTTCTTGAGAACATAAGCCGTTCGGAGTCGGCATAAAACTTGTAGATTCAGTTCTCGATCATTTGTGTTCAAACGGTCGAAGTATTTTCAAGGGCTGAAATGGCCATTTCGTTTTTGTTTTTTTTTTCTTTTTTATTTCAAACTATTCCAGCTCACGGATGGCTATTCCTACAGTCGAAATATTTGGGGAATCATCACAACATTAAGCATTATTTTGAGGAACCGACTTGTTCACCTTTTCTTTTTGTGAGGAGCCTTATTATACATACATACATTTTTTACAGATAGATAGATGAGCAGATAAAGTAGTCATGGCAACATTTATATATATAGTGACCGCCACTTGGTCCCATTGCACCTACGTACCAAGTTTCACTATCAAAACACGTACAGCTCAGAAATTAGAATGATTTTTGAAAAGTCGTCGTAGATAACGTGCGAAACGCCCATTTTTTAAGGGTTCTGGCAGTAACCATATGAACTAATCTACCAAATTTTAGTCTTTTACTCTAAAAAAAGTCTGATATACATCCTTTTTATAGATTTGTGGGCGTTTCAAGTAGGCGTGTCAACATTTATATATAAAGTGAACGCCAATTTGACCCATAGCACCTACATACCAAGTTTGTCTATCAAAACGTTCACATCTCAGGAATTAAAATTATTTCTAACCGATAGCCCTGGCAGCTAGTGCTGACTTAGTTATAATTTTTAAATTGTAATTAACTATAGTACATTAAAAAAATAAGTAAATAAATAAATTAAATAAAATTATTTCTGAAGAGTGGGCACAGATATAGTGCTACCATGCACATTTTTTGCAAAGCTGTCGAGAGTAAGCGTATGAACTTAATTACCAAATTTTAGTATTTAACGATGATAATCGTCTGATTTAAAGTAGTTCTATTAATTTGTGGATCAAAAAAAAAAAAATCAAGTGGCGGCCGTGGCGTAGTGGGTAGAGTGTGTGGCCCATACGCGAGAACACCCTGGTCCGAATCCCACCTGACACAGAAAGTTTTTCAATTGAATTAATTTTTCTGTTCGGCCGTCACCTCTCTGCAGACAATGACAAACCTCAGAGAATAAAAACTGCCATGAAAAGCTTCTTGAGAACATAAGCCGTTCGGAGTCGACATAAAACATGTAGGTCCAGTTCTCGATCATTTGTGTTCAAACATTCCACAACACTCACAACACAATTGATCATAAGAAGCTCGGTCAAAGTGCTTTCAAGGGCTGAAATTGGCCATTTCGTTTTGTTTTTTTTTTTTGTGGGTGGTACAATTGGGCGTTGCAAATTTTATATATATATATATTGACTGCCACTTAGAGCACCTGCATATCAAGTGTTACTATCAAACTTGTGCAACTCAGGAATAAGCATGATTTTGAAAAAGTGGGCGCAGATATGGTGCGACCACGGCCCTTTTTTAGCAGTTGCCGACAGTGACCATATGAACTAAATTACCAAATCTTAGTCTTCTACGGCAAAATCCGTCTGATATAAAGCATTTTTACTGATTTGTGGGCGGTAAAAGTGGGCGTGACAACATTTATATTTGCATAGTGACTGCCACTTGGACCTATAGAACCGGCATACCAAGATTCACTATCAAAACGTGTACAACTCAGGAATAAGCATGCTTTTGATAAAGTGGGCGTAGATATAGTGGGGCCATGCCCATTTTTTGTATATTGGCCGACAGTAACCATACGAACTAAACTACCAAATTTTAGTCTTCTACGGCGAAAACCGTCTGATATAAAGCATTTTTACTAATTTGGGGGCGGTAAAAGTGGGCGTGAAAACATTTCTATTTACATAGTGCCTGCCACTTGGACCTTTAGAACCTGCATACCAAGATTCACTATCAAAACGTGTACAACTCAGAAATAAGCATGATTTCGATGAAGTGGGCTTAGATATAGTGCGGCCATGCCCATGTTTTGTACATTGGCCGACAGTAACCATATGAACTAAATTACCAAATCTTAGTCTTCTACGGCAAAATCCGTCTGATATAAAGCATTTTTACTAATTTGGGGGCGGTAAAAGTGGGTGTGAAAACTTTTCTATTTACATAGTGCCTGCCACTGGTACCTTTAGAACCTGCATACCTAGATTCACTATCAAAACGTGTACAACTCAGGAATAAGCATGATTCCGATAAAGTGGGCGTAGATATAGTGCGGGCACGCTCATTTTTTGTATATTGGCCGAGAGTAACCATACGAACTTAATTTCCAAATCTTAGTCTTCTACGGCAAAAGCCCTCTGATATAAAGCATTTTTACTTATTTGTGGGCGGTAAAAGTGGGCGTGAAAACATTTCTATTTACATAATGCCTGCCACTTGGACCTTTAGAACCTGCATACCAAGATTCACTATCAAAATGTGTACAACTCAGGAATAAGCATGATTCCGATAAAGTGGGCGTACATATAGTGCGTGCACGCCCATTTTTTGTATATTGGCCGACAGTAACCATACGAACTAAATTACCAAATCTTAGTCTTCTACGGCAAAAGTCGTCTGATATAAAGCATTTTTACTTATTTTTGGGCGGTAAAAGTGGGCGTGAAAACATTTCTATTTACATAGTGCCTGCCACTTGGACCTTTAGAACCTGCATACCAAGATTCACTATCAAAACGTGTACAACTCAGGAATAAGCATGATTCCGATAAAGTGGGCGTATATATAGTGCGTGCACGCCCATTTTTTGTATATTGGCCGACAGTAACCATACGAACTAAATTACCAAATCTTAGTCTTCTACGGCAAAAGCCGTCTGATATAAAGCATTTTTACTTATTTGTGGGCGGTAAAAGTGGGCGTGACAACGTTTATATTTACATAGTGACTGCCACGTGTATGCATAGCACCTGCATATCAAGATTCACTGTCAAAACTTGAAAATATCATGAATTAAAATTAGTGCTGAAAAGTGGGCGTATATATAGTGTGACCACGCCTATTTCTTGTACAGTCACCGAAAGTAACCATCTGAACAAAATTAGCAAATTTAAGTTTTATATGATTAAAACCGTCTGATATATAGCAATTTTTTTGGTTTGTGGGCGATAGAGCCAATTTGGGTTGTATGGGAGGTACCACGCCCCTTGCCCAATCAACACCAAACTTCACAGGAACACTTCCCGAATGTTGCTTTAGTATCCCTAAAAATTTCATAAAGTTTGGTTCGGTGGTTTTGGAGTCTATACGTGATATACACACATATCCACATACCCACATACCCACATACCCACATACATACATTCATTTTTATATATATAGATATATACTGACCGCCACTTAGAGCACCTGCATATGAAGTGTTACTATCAAAACGCGTACAACGCAGGAAAAAGCATGATTTCGAAAAAGTGGGCGTAGAGATACAGTTACCTTATGTACAAAATTACCAATTCTTAGTCTTCTACGGTAAAAGCCGTCCAATATAAAGCATTTTTACTGATTTGTGGGCGTTAAAAGTGGACGGGACAACATTTGTATATACATATATGTATAGTGACTGTCACTTGGATCCATAGCACCTGCATACTAAGATTCCCTAACAAAATCGTGTACAACTCAGGAATAAGCATGATTTCGAGAAAGTAGGCGTAGATATAGTGCGGCCATGCCCATTTTTTGTGCATTGGCAGACAGTAATCAAATAAACTAAATTAACAAATTCTAGTCTTCTACAGCAAAATCCATCTGATATAAAGCGTTTTTACTGATTTGTGGGCGTTTAAAGTAGGCGTGACAATATTTATATATACATAGTGACTGCCACTTGGATCCATAGTACCTGCACACTAAGATTCACTGTCAAAACGTGTACAGCTCAGAAATTAGCATGATTTCGATAAAGTGGGCGTATATATAGTGCGGCCATGCCCAATTTTTGTACACTTGGCTGACAGTAATCATTTAAACTAAATTACCAAATCTTAGTCTTCTAGGGCAAAAGCCGTCTGATATAAAGCATTTTTACTGATTTGTGGGCAGTAAAAGTGGGCGTGACAATATTTATATTTACATAGTGACTGCCACTTGGACCCATAGCACCTGCATACCAAGATTGACTATCAAAACGTGTACAACTCAGGAATAAGCAAGATTTAGATAAAGTGGGCGTAGATATAGAGCGGCCATGCCCATTTTATCTACACTGGCCGACAGTCACCATACGAACTAAATTACCAAATCTTAGTCTTCTACGGCAAAAGCCGTCTGATATAAAGCATTTTTAAAAATTTGTGGGCGGTAAAAGTGGGCGTGACAATATTTATATTAACATATGACTGAAATTTGGGCCTATTGCACCTGAATACCAAGATTCACTATGAAAACGTGTACAACTCAGGAATAAGAATGATTCGATAAAGTGGGCGTAGATATAGAGCGGCCATGCCCATTTTTTCTACATTGGCCGAGAGTAATCATATAAACTAAATTATCAAATCTTAGTCTTCTACAGCAAAATCTGTCTGATATAAAGCATTTTTACTGATTTGTGGGCGGTAAAAGTGGGCGTGACAACGTTTATATTTACATAGTGACTGCCACTTGTATCCATAGCACCTTCGTACCAAGATTCAATATCAAAACTTGAACATCTCAGGAATTAAAATGATTGCTGAAAAATGGGCGTAGATATAGTGTGACCACGCCCATTTTTTGTACAGTCACCGAAAATAACTATCTGAACAAAATTACCAAATCTTAGTTTTATATGATTAAAACCGTCTGATATATAGCATTTTTTTTTGGTTTGTGGGCGATAGAGCCAATTTGGGTTGTACGGGAGGTACCACGCCCCCTTGTCCAATCAACACCAAACTTCACAGGAACACTTCCCGAATGTTGCTTTAGTATCCCTAAAAATTTCATAAAGTTTGGTTCGGTGGTTTTGGAGTCTATACGTGATATACACACATATCCACATACCCACATACCCACATACCCACATACATACATTCATTTTTATATATATAGAATAGATTGAATTAAAAAACGGTTTCTATTAAGTCTTTGTGGCCTGATGGATAGTGTGTTGGACTCTCATTTAAGTGAACGCGGGTTCGATCAACACGGGCGGGCCAACAAATATTTTTATTATTTAATATTAAAGTATGAAATCTTCTTGTTGTAATAAGCGCTAGCAACAAAGAAACCATCAAATTCCAAGAAAAAATCTGTCGAAAATTTTTCGGACTTCACTCCAAGCAAATCACAGAAAGAGGGGTAAAAAGGTTTGGTTTAAAACAATTTTTTTTTGTTATCTTTTTGTTGATGAAATGTAATAAAATTTACTGGTGTGAATATTAACGAGTGTTTTTTAATTTTCTTTATGTTATTTTTGAATTTAAAAGTGGTTTTATTACAAAAAAAAAAACCATTAAATTATCAAATCTATCCTTCTCTCGTGTGTCTCATGACGCAGCTGTGTTTTTTTTTTGCAGAAAATAGTTCAAAACTATGCTTAAGCCATCCACGCTAGTTGTTTTCCAATTTTGTATTTTTTTATTTTGGGCTTAGGTGAATCAAATTTTTTATTTTGGCAAGATATCGAAGTATGTGCTTTCAAAGCAATGCATTAAACAATAAATTGATTAGGTGGGAATGCATAAGCTTATAATTCCCATACAATTCCCTTCACCCAAGCCGACTTAGGTGATTTACCTATAGCTTTTTTTCTCGTCGTAGGTAAAAATGGGTCGATGAATCTGAATCCGTTGCCAGAATTTTAAAATTGTGTAATTTTGTGATAATATTGTTGCAATCTATTAAAACGTATTTTTAAGAGTTTTAAACATCATTTAACAGTGTTCAGGGGTGGCTGACTTCGGAACTGACGTCAAAATTTTAAAATTCAAGATGGTTAAGAGTGTTGCCACCTACATTTTTTTTTTTACTCATAAACTTGACAGTATTGCCGCAAATATACTAGGAAAAAAAATGTTTAGTTGTATTTTCAAAAATGTTACCGTTCTATTATTTGAAAGCCATTTTTGAAAAATTTTTGTTCGAAAATCTGGTTCCGGCATATTCAAGAGAATGTAACGTTCATTAAAAAAATGCTTGCTTTGTTTCATATGAATAACATCGACGCTAGCATGCACGCAGATCCTCAGATCTGTCCTTACACTTTACACCATAACTAATATATATACTATACACTCTTTTGAGCAATTTTTTTTATTCTTAAAACATGCCTCATTATACCCTTAAACTGTGAAATAAATCGCTTCAATAATTTACTCGTGAGAAATTTTTATTTTTGAGCCTTGATTTAACTTAAACTAACTTGTAACTTGTTACAGTTTTTTTTGTAAGGCATGTTATTATTTGGCGCGCTCGGTATTTAAGTGAAAATTTGAAAATTATCTTATAAATCTATAAATCTTACAAAAAAACGGTAAGAGATAGTTAAAAAATTGTTTTGGGGTGAAAAAATACACTAAAGAATTATTTACAAAAATAACACGGTGTGACAGTCAAAAAACTTCTGGGATGCGACATAGTGCAGAATGTAGATATAAGGTGTGTACCTAACCTCGCACTGTGTAACTTGTGGGACACTATTTTCTGTTTCCGTACTTTCTGTGCTTAAAATGGGAGAAGAAGAACAAGCATAAAACCGCTCTCTCGAGCACACATAGTGCACAGAGAGTGCTAGAACTCAAGACTCCGAGCAAAGTAAGAACAAGCATCGAGAAGAACAAGCATCAACTTCACAAACAAATTGTACGATCGGAATCGATATCGGAAAGAGCTAATGTTTTTCATAATAACTAAAGTTTGGCAACACCTTAAAAAAAAAAATTCATAAATAATATGAGTATGGTTATCGTGTGAACTAAAATTTTTAAATTTGTAAAAAAACAAAAAATTGTATAAAGATTAAAAAAATCGTAAAAACGAAAGTTTTTTCTGGATTTTTTGCAAATATATATAAAAAAATAAAACTTTTTGCAACATTTTAATTCCCGCGGAAACCACACATGTGGAAAGTATGCGGTTAAAATTTGGAGATAATCAAACAAGCTAATTTTGAGTAACGATGGTAACCATGTATAATAATGTAGCTTCGAGAAAAATGCGTTTCATACATAAAAAATGTTAAAAACTAATAACAAATTTTTTGTAAATAATTTTTTAGACTATTCACCTCACAAAAATTTTTTCACTATCTCCTACCGTTTTCCTGTAAAAAAATTTGTCATAACTTGTTATCTCTATTTTTTATTTTAAAGAAAATGGATTTTTATAAAATAAGTACACATTTTTATTTTAAATTAGACTATAATAAATATTGGATTCTAAAATATTATAATTTAATTTTTAATTTCGGGGATTTGTTTTTCTAAAATCGGGGAATTTTTTTAAGAAATGCGGGGAAACATAAAAAATGAGTTGGTATCCCTGGTTGAGATATTCAATTATCTAGAAAATAGAGACTTAGAATTTAACGAAACTGCTAAAATTGTTAAATACATTCACTTATTGCGTAGATCCAACACATCCGTTGAGAGAGATTTCGCTGGTATGAATAAAACTTGGACGGACGACAAATCCCGATTGAAAGTGGAAACTCTCAAAGCCATTTTAATCAGGAGTCTTACGATTTCATAAAAACTCAGCCTGATATGCTTCGACAAATTTTTTCGAGATAGAAATACACTGTGAGCACGAAGGTTTTTCGAGCAAATTGAAGAAGACTCAGATGTCGAAACCGACGAAGAAAATTATATAATGAATTATATATACAATGAAATAATAATGAATTATAATTTGTTCGTGTTTTTCAAATATTTTAAGAGTTTTCTAATAATTAAAATAAATCCTGCTTGTATCCTGTTTTTTAATAAAAAAATCTTGTAAAAGGCCGAATTTTCGCAAAATATCCTATTTTTAAACGAAAATGAGATACAATGGTTACGTTTATCTATTAAGAGTCGGTTATTCAGTGCATCTTTTAAATTATTTCCACAACTGCAACTACAAGCCATTTATTTAATTGCATTAATGAAATCAGAAATAATCTCCTCTTAAGTCTCTATTGAGAAATTTAATTAATGATAAATGTAATTAGAGAACAACGCTGCAGATTTTTGACCCTCATGTTTCATTAATGATTTTTTTCCTTCCTCTATCCAATCCAAGGATCGGACAGAGTCAAAAGATATACATACCAAAATGCTTTTTAGGCCTCCATATTGGTATCCTTGCGATTTTTCCCAAAATTAAGGCCGCCGTAATTTTTAAATTTTACTGAAATTATTCTAAATTGGATAATTGTGGCGTCCATTGGTTTTTTTGTTTTTTACTAAGTACTGTACATAAACAATTAGTACGTGTTCGAAAAAAATACATAAACAGTTTTATTAACCTATCATATTAGCATAAATAAATGAACACCTATTTATTTCTAGGTGCTATTTCTTATCTTATTTCATTTATTTATATAATTCTTATTCTTCATAAATAATATATTTTATAATTAAAATTATTATTAACATAATAACATAATATTTATTATTGATAATAAATATTTTGTATAATTAAAATTATTATTAACATTAGCGCTAGCTGCCGGGAGTATCGGCATAATTTAGTCCAAGAAGTCAAAAAACAATATATAACATTTTTCTTTTTTAAATTTTAGTCAATATGGAAGTGAAAAAATCTTGGATGAAATACCAACAAAAAATATTAACCAATGCAGTTCAAGTACGAATGAAGGTTGTGAAAACGAACATGGAAACGATAATAAAGGTATAGTCGAATAACTCGAATAACAGTTTCCGTAATATTATTACAGTGGCTCACCGCTTGTTTAACCAGAGATTATTTCAAAATGTATTGAGTCTTAAATCAAAACTGTGTATAATATAAAAAAATTTAATGCAATTTTATTTACAAATATATTTATTTTCAAAAGCGAACATAATTTTTTTCAAAAATTATGTTTTTTAGCTTAAATAAGGTCATAGCATATTTTATGCAGTTTGCATATATCTCAAAAAATAACTGCTTACAAATATTTAAACGTAAATTATAATTTTTTTAGATTCCTTAACCAAAAAAATTTCCACATGAGGAAATTGCATTAGAACTATCTCAGTTTGTAGACATAATCTCTTATTCATTTTAAAAATTTTTTCAAAACAAAAATAAAAAGCAACAGTTACCTGGGCTCTTATCACATATGATGAGAATAGTTTGGACGATACCAGAGAGACTAAATCGAGAGAGTATATATATAAATATATAATAGTGGCCTTAATTCGCTCTTTCTATTCTCTTATTTCGCTATTTTGAGAAACTTCAAAGTGGTTTGGTTTTTTTCATATTATAAGTTGAAATGTTGTCCGGCACAATGCTTAATTCTTTTTGGCTAGATTTGTTTCCATGGATTTATTTCAGCTTGCCGCCAATTAGATATTAGGAAAAATGAGGTTTTTAATCCATTTGGAGGTATACGCATGAAAATATGAAATTTTTTTAAAAATTTTTGGCTAGATTTGTTTGTTTGGGTTTATTTTATGGATTTTTTTTTTTAATAGAAATTCTTGCAGCATAAAGTTTAATTTTTTTGCTGCATTTATTTTCATTTCCTTATAAGACATTGGGATCATTGGGCGAACCTTCACATGGTAACGTGTCTGGTTGCCTCAACCTGGCGAGGCCAGCATTATCCATGTCGAAATTGTCTCAAGTCGACTCAAACTTCCTCGTGGTGTTCCCTGGGCAACGGCAAGCTGGCATCCGTTAGTTTGACGGCTAATTTGAGCGCCGGGTTGCTCCGTGGACCTTAAACATGGAATGCGCGCAGAGTATAGGTCCCACCACATTACTACTGCCCAATGAAAACTAAACCAGCCTCGGATAAGAACCCCGATTACGTTGACGACCACTGCAAACGAAAAACGGACAATGATTTATAGATATGCACCTGGAATGTCCGGACCCTGTATAGGGAAGGTGCCATTATCCAACTGGAGGAAGCCCTCAAAACAATAAAAGCTGACATCACCGCCATCCAGGAAATGCAATGGAAAGGGCAAGGCTACTCTAAACAAGCACAACTCTAAACAAGCACACTGCAATATCTACTATAGCTGCCATGCGGAGAAGCTCGAATTCGGATGTGGATTCGTTGTTAGCCGGAAACTACGCTACCTTGTTTCCCGGTTCACACCTGTGAACGAAAGATTGGCCACGATCCGCATCAAGGCAAAATTTTTTTCATCAGCCTTATTTGCGCGCACGCCCCGACGGAGGAAAAGGACGAAGCCGTCAAGAACGCTTTCTACGCTAGTCTTGAGGAAGTATACGACCACCTTTCGGTCCATGACGTGAAAATAGTCCTCGGCGATTTTAATGCGAAAGTCGGAAGGGAAGGCATATTTGGCCACACTGTCGGTCAGTTCAGTCCGGGGGGTTTCGTTTCATTATCAGGGGGTCAACATTGACTCCGACCACTATCTTGTTGCAGCCAAGATCCGCATGCGATTATGCAATGCGAAGAACGTACGCACAGGAATGCAACCAAAGCTAGATTTCGCTAAGATGCTATTACAACGGACTGCCGAAGCCTACTCCGCTCAACTCTCGGTTAAGCTCAACCAACCAACCTCTGGACCCGACGACGCCGGCGGACTTTGGGCGCATATATCCCACTCCATGCGCGCTGCCGCTGAAGAAGTCATTGGTTTCCGGCGCCCGCAACCTCGGAACCAATGGTATGATCAGGAGTGTCGCATTGCGACTGCAGTAAAAAACGCCGCTTATAGAAAAACGCTGCAGTCAGCTGCAAAGCGAGCCGTGCGAGAAAACTACCGCGAAAAGAGGAAGGAAGAGAGGCGCCTTTTCAGACGCAAGAAAAGAGAGCAGGAAAAGTGTGAGCGTGAGGAAGTAGAGGTATACCAGGGCAAGAAGGATGCACGAAAATTCTATCAACAGGTTAAGCGTCTAACCCAAGGTTTCAAGCCCGGAGCATCCACTTGAAGAGACGAAAATAGAGATCTGAATACGGATATACAGTGTGTGCTGAGATTGTGGAGATAGAACTTCTCCATTTTACTTACTGGCGACCATTCCACCAATGCCGCCCATGGAGAGCGCAGTTCAGTGCCACCAATCAAGAATGACGGAGTGGAAGTACCATCACCTAGCCATGTAGAGGTTCGAGTTGCTATCCAACGACTCAAAACCAATAAAGCAGCAGGCGCATGCATCACCTCATTAGCAAAATATGGCTAGTGGAAAGAATGCCTGGCGATTGGAATCTCAGCGTACTTTGCCCTATACATAAGAAGAAGGAGACCCAACAATCTGCGCCAACTATCGAGGTATCAGTCTTATCTCCATCGCATATAAGGTTCTTTCAAGCGTACTGTGTGAAAGATTAAAGCCGATTACAGAAACACTGATTGGACCTTATCAGTGTGGCTTTCGGCCTGGAAAAACCACCATTGACCAGATTTTCACACTACTACAAATCCAGAAAACCCATTACTTTATAAATCACAAAAATTTTTTCGTATAAAAACTTATAAAAAATACAAGTCTTTTTTCACATAAAATTTATAAATTTTAAAAATATTCGCTAATGTGACGAATTAACAAGAGACTTTTCTTACTAAGGTGGCCATAACAACCCGTGTTCGGGTTTCGGCCGACCTCATCAGCTCTCGCCAGGCTCCTCTGCTCTGCGTGCGCCTTCTCTAATCGGATACACCAAGTGCGGTAAGGGCTTTCTCGGCCTAGTCCATCCGTCGGAGGCATAGTCTCCCTCGTCGTCGTTGACCAGCGACCCTCTCCTCGACCACCTTTTTCGCTGGAGCTTCGTCGTTCATACGATGGACATGACTCAGCCAGCGTATTCGCTGCACAGTTATAAGCCGATCTACGTCAATAGAGCTCATAGAGCTCGTGGTTCATTCCGATGCGATAGTCATCGCCGACTCGAACAGCACCGAAGATTTTGCGAAGAACTTTTCTCTCGAACACCCCCAGAGCAGTTGCGTAAGTTTGCGAAAGTACAGTTACAGAAAGCAGCACAGGTAGAACGAGCGTCTTGTAGAGTGTTAGTTTTGTCGATCGAGAGAAGGCTCTGGAACTAGTTGCTTACTGAGCCCGTAGTAGCACCTATTAGCAATTATTGTTCTTTGCTTTATCTCCAGGCTGACTTCGTTGTTGTTATTAATGGCGGTGCCAAAGTATACAAACTCCTTGGCTACTTTAAAATTATAGCTGCCGGATGAAACGTGGGAGTCTAGACACCGCGCTCCCTTGCTTGTAGTCATCATATAGTTTGTTTTATCCTCATTTATCGTTACACCCACTTTGGCTGATTCCTTTTCGATAAAGGTGAAAGCATTGGTAACATCTCTCTTGGTTCTGCCGACAATATCAATATTATCAGCATACGCAAGGAGCTGGACACCTTTGTAGAAAATGGTGCCATTACGATGCACACCGGCCTTTCGTACGATCCCCTCCATGATGATGTTGAAGAGATCGCATGACAGTGGATCGCCTTGTCTGAAACCTCTTTCGGTATTGAAGGTTTCGGAGAGGTCATTTTCTACCTTGACGGAGCTGCGTGTGTTGTTCAACGTCATTCTGCAATGTCTAACCAACTTTGCAGGTATACCAAACTCAGACATTGTTGCGTATAGGCAATCCCTTCTCGGGCTATCAAACGCAGCTTTAAAATCGACAAAGAGATGGTGTGTGTCAATTTGATTTTCGTGGGTTTTCTCCATTTGTCTTTGGTGGACTTTCCAGGTCGCATCCAGCCACACTGATAACGACTGATAAATGAACAAGAGAAGCTTAATAAAAAATAATTTTTTAAAAAATGTTTTTCATATTAAAAAGTCTGGTTCGTTATGCATTCGAAACGAATGCGAAAAAAATCAAAATAAGCGAATCCGAAAATTTTTCGGATAGACAAAATTATTTATATAAAAAACAGTCACTAAATAATGTAATTGAATACAATTTCATAATAAAATATTTTCATGGTAAAATTAATGAAAAAAAAATTCTTTTTTATCATCCACTCGTATACATTCAAAACGAATAGTTCGATCCAGTTTTTTATAGAAAAAAGTCTTCCGGGCAAATTCGCGTATTCATTTCAACATGTTCAACAACTGTAATAGCCGAATGGGTAAGGTGCTGGACTAGCATTCAGATGACTTGGTTTCGATTTTTGACACGGGTCAAAAACAACGCGATGATGTCAAAAACACGGTTTTTTCTGAAAAATTGAGGTTATTTTATTATTTTAAAAAAGAAAAATAAATACGCCTTGGCATTGCCAGTTTATTTATGTGTAGATATAGTGTAAACAATTTTAAAATGATCGGTCCGCTCACTTGAACGCTCTATCTTCGTTAGTTTTAGCAGGATTTACTGAAATTTTTACAAAATACTCTTAAAATGTTGTACATTTAGAAAGAAAAAATATAAAAACAAATGTCCCAAAACCATCCCCTTAAGAAAAGTGGGTGTATATACAAAAATTGTTCCTTATATTATACTTACGTTTTGGTTATTTCGTAAAAGGATGAACCGTCAAGTGTGCATAACATTTAAGGTCTTATATCTAGGTTAATAAAAAAAAAAAAAAAACAAATGGCCATTTCAGCCCTTGAAAGGACTTTGACTGAGCTTCTTATGATCAATTGTGTTGTATGTGTTGTGAAATATTTGAACACAAATGTTCGAAAACTGAACCTACAAGTTTTATGCCGACTCCGAACGGCTTATGTTCTCAAGAAGCTTTTCATGCCAGTTTTTACTCTCTGAGGTTTGCCATTGTCTGCAGAGAGGTGACGGCCGAACAGAAAAATTAAATAATTGAAAAAACTTTCTGTCAGATGGGGATTCGAACCTGGGTTCTCTGGCGTATAAGCCACACACTATATCCACTACGCCACGGCCGCCACAGGTTAATAGCTTGTTAAATATACGACGAGTGAAGGGTGAAATAAAATTCGTTCTATCTTTTCTAGTCTTGGGGCGATTGTTCGTTGTGTTTGTGGGCAAATATTCATTATAAATAAATACCCAATATTTTGGGCTATTTTTATTTCAAATTTGGGTGATTATTCACAATTTGGGCGATTGTTTATTTTCTTTTTGGGCGATTTTTCATTATAAATGAAAGCCAAAATTTTTGGGTGATTTCTCATTTTGGCACTTTGGGCGATTTTCTCTTGGGGGATTATTCGAACAGCCCTGGTTGACGTGTTTGCCTTGCAATTGAAATGCTTGGATTTAAACCTGGCTTCAAAATTTAATTTATTCCAATTTATTTCAAAATATAATAAATTGAAATAAATCTATGCAAGCAAATGCAGCCAAAAAATGTAAACATTGTTCTGAAAAAAATTAATTTATTCCAATTTATTTCAAAATATAATAAATTGAAATAAATCTATGCAAGCAAATGCAGCCAAAAAATATAAACATTGTTTTAAAAAAAATTTAATCTATTCCAATTTATTTCAAAATATAATAAATTGGATGAAATGCCATATTTGATCTAAAAACAATTTAATAAAATTAGAAACATTGAAAATAATAACATTTAATAATTTCACAAAAATACCACCTGCAAGTTGATTAAAAACCTTTAAATTTCTAATAGGGAAATTAAAATAAATGCAGCCAAAAAATGTAAACATTGTGCTGCAAATATTTCTATGCAAAAAAATTTCCATGATATAAATCCATGCAAACAAATCAAAAAAAAAAAAAATTTAAAAAAAGCAAATATCTAATAAGGAAATTAAAATAAATGCATCCAAAAAATATAAACTTTATGCTGCAAACATTTCAATGCAAAATAAACAAATCCAAAAAATGAATCCATACGAATCAATCTAGCCAAAAACTGAAAAAAAAATTTCATATATTCATACATATACCTCCAAGTGGATTGAAAACCTCAGATATTTTCAAATATCTAATTGGAGGCAAGTTGAAATAAATCCATGGAAACAAATCTAGCCAAAAAAAAAAGTATACATTGTGCAGGACAACATTTCAAATTTCAATATGAAAAAAAACCAAATCTCTTTGTAGTTTCTCAAAAGATCGTGAAAAGAAACATGGTGGAAGCTGCACAAATATCGGAGCGCGCCAGTGCAGCCAGCGCGCACTGTGCAGATGCTCTTTAATTTGAATTAGCAGTTATCTAATAGAAACACTTCAGATTTTGCTACTCAAAATTTGAAAGAGCAAATTAAGGCGTCTGTTACTTATATACTCTCTGAATTAAGGCCTCTGTTATAATATTGCCAGATTGAGGTAAATATCCCTTTGTTGGTATCCTCCGTATGAGAATACTATTATTTATTATTTATTATTATTTATTTTATTATTATTATTTATTATTGGATTTGGGGTACAATAAGACTTAGTCTTTTATAGTACACAATGGGTATAACATCGGTTTAACAATTAAACTTAAAATTAAAATAATTCTAATTCTGCTTACATTAACTTAAAACTACTGAATTTAGCAACAAGTAAGCTTTAACTGCAAAATAGAAATGGCAAAAGGTTAAAATTATACGCTTATAGGGTAATATTTGCTTAAGACAATTTTTTTTTTTCTTTTTTTTATTTTTTTTTTTTTATAGATGAATTATAATATAATAAAAAGTCGACAGAAAGATGAAGTAAAGAAAACAGAAAGGTGAAGTAAAAATTTGGTAAGCCAATGTAAAAGAGCAGTTGTGAAAAGAAAAAGAAGAATATATTTATAGATTTAAAGAATTGAAATATTTAAAGATGGCATTTTTAAAGCTGGTTCGTGCAGTTATTTGTTTAATAAAATTAGGTAATTCATTCCAAAGTCTGATGGTGCTGTTAAAAAAGAACCTTCCACTGTCTAGATAGTTAATTCTAGGCACAACAAGGTTAGCTGACCTTTGCGACTGAAAAAATTGTAGTTTGACAAAAAGATAATGAGGACTTTGAGTGGGCATAATCTTGTGTAGAAACAGAATGTTGCGGATGTTCAAATATTCAAACAAGCCACAGCCCAGAATACCCTTACTCCTTAACGAAATATGATCATAGCGACTGATCCCGTATACATATCTAGCCGCGCTATTGAATGCTACCAAAAGCTTATGCTGAGATTGGGAGTCCAGTTGACTATAAACAACATCAGAGAACGTAATGTGTGGCATAACTAATTGCATAACAAGCCTGCGCCGAGTTTCAGTTGGCAAAAAATCCGAAGAAGTACGCAGATATCGTAACGTCCCGTATATTTTTCCTATCGTTTTGTTAATGTGGTCAGTACAAGTCAGTTTTGAGTTCATTATAAATCCTAGATTTTTCGCTTTATATACTACTTCAAGTTTATCAGGCCCAAGGAAAAGAGATGGAATATCTATAAAGCAGGAGTTACATCTCGCTATAGGCAGTACTTTAGTTTTTATAGGATTAATAAGGAGGGAGTTTGCAGCAGCCCAATTATTTAACGATGTCAAGTCAGAGGTCAGTCTATAAGTCAAGTCCTCTAAGAGTCCAGTAGGTCGCGAGAGATATAGTTGTATGTCGTCGGCTTAGGCATGAACAGTAGCGTATTTACAAAACAAAAAAAAATATTAATAAACACAGAAAATAGGAGTGGACCCAGGATAGATCTTTGAGGAACTCCAGTTACAATTGCTTTTAGTGATGAATAATTATTACTAACATTTACCCGTTGCATCCTACCCTCGAGGTAGCTGGATATCAAATTCACAGCACTAGAGCTGAATTTAAAAAAGTTTTTTAGCTTGTAGCAGAGAAGGGTATGATTAACGGAATCAAATGCCTTCGAAAAATCGACAAGGCAAAGTAACGTCAGAAAGTTCTGATCATAAGCAATTCTGATATCATCAAAAATTTTAATCGCAGCTGTAGCACAACTGTGTCCAGTTCTAAACCCAGACTGCAAAGGAGACAGTAACTTATTTATGTTTATTTATGTTTAACTTATTCGTACATTTGATTGGCCAAGATACGCTCAAAAACCTTACCCAATGCTGGCAATATACTTATAGGCCTGTAATCATTTGGTACAGAAGCAGTGGCAGATTTAGCCACAGGCAAGACCGTGGCTGCCTTCCATAAATCAGGAAATCGGGAACAAGTTAAGCAGTGGTTTACTATATGGGTTAATGGCGATAAGACAAAAGGCATTACTAGTTTAATAAACTTAATGGGCATTCCATCAATTCCAATAGCATTTGAGTTAATCATCATTAAGCACCTACCCACATAATCTTCATTAACAGTTTTGAACTCAAAAGAGGGAAACAATGTGTTCCTAGTCATTAGAGGTAGTTCAGCACTGCCAGCACTGTTTGCAGAGATCGGGTACACTCTGTATTTATTGATATTCTGCCATAACTGTTTTGAATCAAGGTTCGGGTTGAGCTTGGATTTGAAAAAATTAATCTTAGCTTGTTTAATTAATGCTGTAGCGTTATTTCGAGCTCTTTTAAAGTTACCCCAGTTCGCATTCGAGGGATTTATTTTCCATTTCGTGTGGAGTTTATTCCTAAGTCTTTAGCAAATAATACACGATTTGAACACCAGGGACAACTGTTGTTCAAAGCTTGAACAGTACGCAACGGAACATGGCAAGCAAAAATAACATCTAATTTATTCATGAATACCTGAAGTTTCTCGTCAACCGAGTCATGAAACCAGCAGTCATCCCATCTCGTGCTAGCTAAGCTTTGAAATAATGCAGATGAATCAATTGATTTGTAATCATAGTACGAAAAACTAACTGGATCATTTCTACATACTTAGATTTATATTGAGGCAGCAAAAAAGTAGATCATGATCGGACAAAAAAGTTATTTGATCGAATTTAAGAAGCAGTGAAATATTAGAAATCAAGCATACATCAAGTAGGCTAGGTTCACAGTCACGCATATAACGGGAATAATATATAATATATAATATATAATATATAATATATAATATATAATATATAATATATAATATATAATATATAATATATAATATATAATATATAATATATAATATATAATATATAATATATAATATATAATATATAATATATAATATATAATATATAATATATAATATATAATATATAATATATAATATATAATATATAATATATAATATATAATATATAATATATAATATATAATATATAATATATAATATATAATATATAATATATAATATATAATATATTATAATAAACATTCCAAAATCTTTACATTATTGCTTAATTTTACATTATTATAATTTTGTATAATTGACCGATTTTTGTCACATTGATAACCTTAATTGTTAACTTTAGTTAAACCTAGTTAAACCTAGTTAAATTATATCCGCATACAAACATACATACATACATTGTTTACAGAGCTTTGGCAATTTTGCATTTTCAGTTGGTCACAAAATAGCGACCAACAGCTGTATGAAATAAAATATATCAAATATCGAGTTCACTGCTTTTACGACATTCTCCAATTTCGTCAAACAGTAACGCGATTGAGGTATCAGGCGCATAGCGTCGTTCACCTGAGTGGCTTTATTAAATTAAGTCAGCATATTACAAATTGCTACTATAACTTAAGCACGCGCTCTGAAGTGCTTATATTTGTCGTAATTGGATCATGCCTGATCCAATCAATTTCGAAAATAAAAGTTGTTTTCATGCCTAGCAACCTCAAACTAGTTTAGAATATATGGTTTGCTGAACCCTTTTGTAATGAAGTTTTATCTCTTAAAAAATAATTCCATAAAATAAAAATATTTAAAAAAAAAATACAAGAAATTTGATATACAAATACAAAATATTTTAAAGTACAAATAATTTTTGGAAATCCGAATGGCTTGAATAATTTTATAAAATTAGTTTTCATTTTTTGGAAAAGAAATTTTGTAATTACAGCATTGCCAGTCCTTAGTTTTAGGTTGAAATATACCAAAAAGAAATTCTTTTAGGCATATGTTTTCTATTACATAAATCTTAAGCTTACCTCTATTTTTTTTGTTATAAAAAACCAAAAACCAATAAAAACTCTAAAATTTAAAATGCTTGCTTATTACTCAATATAATACTTAAAAACTACCCGGCTTATTAAATAACGTATTAACTTATTTTCTGAATGTATTTTTAAAATTTATATAATTGATAACAAACTAAAATTAAATATTTTTATTTAATATAATAGCTTACGAACTAAAATGGAAACTTATTACAGAATATAATAACTTACGAACTAAAATTGGCAAATATTTTGAAGATATTTCTTCACAATAAGGTGGGACAAGACATTCGCGGCAGAGAAAACAGACCTTTTTTTAAAAATTCATAACTCAGTCAAAAACAAACATTTTTACAAAATTTTTTCACTCCAACATGGTTTTATAGAGCTCCAAACTGGCGGCAGAGAAAAAAACGGGGCCTCGTGGTTGCAGCGCTGGGAGTTGCAAAAATTGTCCGATCTGGAAAATAATGACTTTTTTTAAAATTTTTTTTTTCAATTTTTGGTGATGTTCCAAATTTGAAAGTGTGTTTTTTTCGAAAAAAAATATTGACCTTAAAAATTCATAAAAAATCGAAAAAAATTTAAAAAAAGCTCGTATCATACTATAGCGAATCAAGTTTAAAAAAATTTGCCAAAAAATGAACCCGTTAGTGCCGCAACCAGTACGAAAAACATGGTTTCGAGATAAACGCGTTCAAAGTTTGTGAACAAAGAAAAAAAAGGTTCAATCTGCCATGCCTGCTTCGTACTGTATGCCTTCGTTATCTTGTGTTGTGCTGTGGGAAAATTAAAAATGCGGTCATTACTCAAATACATTACTGAAATACAACATTATTAAAAAAAAGTCGATTTCAAAAAACTGCCAATGTCATGTAACCCCTTAAGCTGCTTTGGGCCCTTAAAAATTTGATTTAAAAAAAAAACTTGAAAAATATAAATATCGATGGCCTCGTTGACACCTCTTAACTGACTATTCATGAATTTTACATGAGAAGCAAAAAACTTAACAAAACTCATGAGATGAAAAAATTAAAAAAAATCAAAATATAGTTTCACGAAGACAACTTTATTGTGCTATTTTTAAAAACATAACCAAATGTATACTATTTTTGAAATGGAAAAAAGAATTCATGATAAAAAAATTCGGCGTTTTGTTGGGTTCACTTTTTACAATTTTGAAAGAAAATGTTTGTAAAAATTTTGAAAATATATGAGAAATCAATTTTTCAATGCGGCAGAAAATTTAAAATTTTTTTGCGTACTCATCTCTATTTCAAAAAAATGTTAGATACGAGGTGTCAACGTATGACCATCGATATGTAGTTATAATGAGCCGAAAGTTGAAGATGGTCGTTGCTTAAAAAAGAAAATGTATAAGCAATGCCAAAAACAAAATTGTAGATGTGCTTAAAGAGCTTTTGAAAGAATTTCTACTTTCAAAAAAGAATCGAAACTCAAAGAAAAATACCTTAAAGGGGTATTTATGGGTTAATGCACTTTATCGTGAGCAAAACAAAATTTGAATTCTAAAATTTGTCAGGCAGTTTTAAAGCTCAAGAAAAAATTAGTAACGCTTAACGCACGACACTTTGACTTTTTCAAACTTTGTAAATAAAATATTTTTGTATGTTTCAGATTTATTGGGTACTTATTTATAAGTTTATAATAATTTAGCTTTTGTTGATGAAATTTCTGTTTTTGCAAATTTTCAGGTTTCTCAACACTTTGATTTTTGTGACTAAAAGGGTTAAGGTCGACTTTCAGCAAAAACGTTTTGCATTAACCCCAGAATATCCCTAAAGCTGATTCTAGACGAAGCGACATTAAAGAATGACATTTGAAAATTACATGTGTCTGTACAATTTTCACGTAAATTTGCAAAAAAACTAACAAATTACACTTCATACAAAATAATATCTATATCGAATCGATTGCCATTGCGTATATGGGTAAATCCCAGCGAGCCGGACGTTTCATTCTTATGCTTCTTTTAAACATTTTCCATACGATCCAGAGATATATTTGAGATAGGTGCATATTATCAAAAAGCTATGTATTGGTTTAATGAAAAAAAAAACAGCTAGAACAATTTTTATCCAACTTAAATTTTTGACAAAATTTTTATTTTAAGCATGCGTTCGGATGTTTCATGATACGGAAGTCACTTTGGAACTAAGTTCGCATACTATTCTTAGATATGCGAATTTATCAACAGTATAAAAGAAGTTAAAAGTCAATATTTTTTATAAATTTAATAAGCTTTCAGAAAAGCCATACGTCGTCCTTATTAAAGTCATAGTGATGTCACAGTAAATTATTTTATTATTTTGGACGTTTTGTGTCGGACGTTTCAGATTTTTCCATTGTGATTATATTGGGTAACTTAGTAATTAAGGGAGTATTCCTGTTTGGAAGGCTGTTTTTGGACCCTTTTTGAAAAACTTCTCATTTGAAAACGCAAAGAGTTATTTAAATTCTGTTTTCTTTTTATTATTTACTATTTTTTCTGTATTAAAAACATATTAAATTAAATAAAAAAATAGTTTTTCCTTTGTACGAGGGCTGTTCAAAAATTTGTCGGCCTTCAAAGTTGGGCTTCGAAAAAAAAGGTATGCTGATTGCGGCCCGGATAACTCGACTTCGAATGATCTGAAATGGAAAGAGTAAACGGTGTTAGATTAAGTACACATGTAATTCTAGTCCCTACCTCAATCATAATTTTGCGATTATTTTTTTCAAAATGGCGGTCAAAAACCGATTTTGGGACTTTTTTTGTAGTTAAGTGTAAAAAATAGTAAAAAATTGTTTAAAATTGTGATTGAGGTAGGGATAAGAATGGTAACAATTCTACGTTGATTGCACATTGTTTCATTAAAATCGGTTAAGAACTACGGGCGCAATCTGGGTCGCAAGCTCGAAAAACGTGGTTTCGAGATAAGCGCGTTTAAGACAAACTTAACTTAAGTTATTTTTTGCATAAATAAAAAATTAAATGAAAAATTTAAGCATGCAGTTTTAGAAATTCGATAATTTTGCGTCGATTGCACTTGGTTTCATCGAAATCGGTTTAGTAGAACCGCAGAAAAGTGACTTCGAAGTTCAAAAACGTGATTTTCAAAACACTCAAAGAAAATTTTAGGCAATAAAACATTTTTTTTTTGTGAAATACTTGCATATAGCAATCTGCAATGCAAGCTCATAAAGAAATCCTTCCTCTTCTTCAAAAAATGAGGACTCAGCGGATCTTTGTGCTCTTCCGGCAGTTCTACCTTCTTTTGATGCGGCCAGAGCTCTGGCTTCGAACCTTTTCAAACGTTCTTTGTTCCGAGACATGGCGAAATCATATGTGACGTTGCCAATCGGGATGACCATTAGGTTCATTATTTGAAGTATTGGCAAAAAACCTTCGGTAAATGTGACAGTCGCAATATAATTGCCAATCTCAATAGTGCGTGCGCCGGTGTGCATATGCTTCGGTGCGAATGACCACAGCACTACGTTGAAAGATTCGTTGCTGTTTTGAGTTTCGGAGCCAAGGCATCTGTTCAAGAAATCATCGGCTGACAGTGCTTCGTAAATAGGTTTGATTACTTCCTGGACTCTCTGATTTAGTGGTGCATACGTATGCTTGAGGCGCGCGAATTTTATATTTGTCCCGGCAAGAGGCGTTTTAAAAAAAAAAACTAACACGACTTAATAGAGGAGAAGAAGAACTTTATTTGGTTGCTGGTTAACTTAAACTGAGCTTAACAATTTTTGATTTTAATACACTTAGTGGCTACTTACAAAAATACCGCTGATAATGCATTTGAGTTTTATGTTTCTTGCGAAACCAGGTTCAACGATTCTTGTTGTGAACTGCAATATAATTCAGTTCACACATTTTTAGCTAACTAGGTTTTTCCTGTTCTCATTATTTAATTTTATTAATTAATTTGTTCGATAAATTCGTCGAATTTATCAAGTGCATTAACCGCATTGATGTAACTATTGTTATATGTAACTACCCCCCTTTTAGATTCGAATTCTCCTGAATTCTTTTATTCAATTTAATTTTTATGTATTTGTGTTTAAAGATTATGATAATTACTAAAACACAAATTACCAATATCGTCAACCCGTTAAACCCATATGAAATTTTGCTGTGTAATTTAAGTGCTCTAATATTTTTCACATTGCGCTGGTTGTTTTCAATTATTTCATCAAATGATAGTTTTCTTGTAAAATTCTTAACATTAATTTCAAACATATTCAGTGTTTTTTCTTCCATATTTTCAAGATGGTTAGCAAAATACAAGTCATTTATTTTTATAGTACAGTTATTAAAATTCAGTATAATGTTTCCATTTAGGTTTATTTGATTTCTATTACATGTTTGATTTATTAACAGATCATTGGCATTCTTAATAAGAATTGTGTCTATGTCTATTTCTAATATTTCTGTAAAATTATTTCTTATATAAATACAATTGGATTTCAAAATACAATGATTGCTAAATTTTAGATCTTTCAGATGTTTGTCTTTTACATATTAATACGTTTTATTTTCATACTCGAATACTTCTTCGAGCTTATAATCTATTTCATTTTTATCGTTATTCGGAATTGGAATTATTGTTCTTCTATTAACACTGATAAGATTCTTAGGAATTTTTATACCAAATATTAGAAGTGTTTTATTCATTAATGCTGTACCTAATTGTAATTGCTTATGCTTACTAAAATTTATTTGGTATTTATTTATTTCCTTATCGGTTAAAATATTCGGATGAATTATGCCATATTTGGCAGATACTACATTGTCTTGTATGTGATCTAATTAATTTTTTAATAATTTAATTCTATTTAATTGTTCCAAATAAGTGATATAGGTTTGTTCTTCATTTACAAATTTACTTATTGTATTTACTTCATTTAGAATACTTTCTCTATCTTTTTTAACAATATCTTTTAAATATGCAATTGTGACATTAAAATAATCATTGATTTGAACTTGTTGATTTACATTTTCTAGAATTTCATTTGTTTTCATTAAATGTTTCTGGATAAGTTGTCTGTTCTCGTCGTCCATGGTCCCAAATAACCATTTTGACATAGTACCAACAGCGTTCACTAAACCTCGTTTCTGTCTTGTTTCGCTTGGCATTAGAGTTAAAAGTTTACTTTTAGCTTCCAACAGTTCTAATTGTAGCATTTCTTTATTTTTTATATATTTATCAGATTTACATTGTCCGTCATTTCGTTTAAAATATTCTCTAATTCTATCAAATCAATTACGTGTAGCACTATATCGGTGTCTTTTACTATTTCTTGTGTTCGTACTTTTAAATCAATAAATCCTGATTGGTCGGTTAGTTCCCTCATAGTCAGCTCTCCTTTAGTCATCGATGTCCATACCGTTATTAGAAGTAGTGTTCTCATTACCTGTAAATTTACGTTGTTTTTTAATGTTACATGGGTGAATGTTGTTTAAAGGTCCTTTTTTGTATTTTGGCTGTTCTTTGTGCCTAACTGCTTTATAGTTCTTTATAAATCCCTCCTCTCTTGTTTCCCTATAATCTTCTCTTTTTAAATTAAGTTTGTCGATTTTTCTTCTTTTACATTCTTCTAAATTTTGTTTAATCTTTTCTAAATCTTTTCTTCCTTCTTGCACTTCTTTTGGTGCACATTTTATGCTTGAATGATATCTTTCGTTATAATTCCTTATTGCCCGTTGAATCAATTGCTGTATGGATAAATTTTTGTTAGTTTGATATAAAATCCTAAATTTTTCTGCCAGTGTATTGTGAAACCTTTCTTTATCTGCGTTTCCAGTATGGCTGTTGGGTTTGGTTAAATGTAATTCAATCTCTTGCTCTGTTAGAAACTCTTTAATCCTTAATGTTTTAAACTCATTGTCCGCTATAATTTTAACTGGTTTTCCAATTCTAGCTATATGTTCTTCTAATTTTTCTATTATAGTTATGTGATTTCTATCATTCAGTGGATACGCAGTTCCAAACTTTGACAACTTGTCTATTGCTGTCAAAAAGTGAAATCCTTTAGTTACGTATGTGTCGATATGTATAATTTGGTTTTTGTCGGATGGAGTTTCTGTGTGATAAAATTTATTTTTAATTGGGTGCCTCTCGTATTTTACTTGTTGGCAAATGTCACATTGGTTTATTACTACTTGGATTAATTCCACCAGTTTTGGGAAATATATTTTATATTTTATTTTATTGTATGTTTCAGTGATTCCTGAATGTAGACTTTCTCTCACATGGTAGAATGCTATTTGTTTTACTGCCTCAACCTCTGTCTCCATATCCTGTGCCCACATGGTACATTTAGTGAATTTAATTTGTTTGTCATTTGAATACATATTTATTAATTTTTCCTGTACTATGTTATAGCTATGTTCAGATAATTCCGAAAAAATCCCTATTTTCCCTCTTGAAATATATCTTCTAAAAATGTCTCCCATTTGGTCAAAATCTCTTTCTGCTATGAACATTATTCTTTTTCCGTGTATTTGCTTAAATTCCTCTGTTTTGTTATTTGTCAAGATTATTTGGGTTTTATATTTGTTCACAATTTCTTCTTTTATAAAAAAATGATCACCCAAATCTTCTTCAGCTGAGTGAACCGTTGCCATTGTTTGGTCGTCTTCCATATTATTGACTGATAAAAAATCTAACATATCTATGTCTTTATCCCCCTCGTTTTCTAAAATGGTGTCCTCACTATTTTCTAACCTGCTTAGGAAATCCGCTACCTTATTCTCTCTTCCTTTCAAATATTCAATCTCAAATTGGTACTCGCCTAATTTTAGTAACCACCTTTGATGTCTTGGTGACATGTCTTTCCCCCTGTATTTTGAGTGTAAATATTTAATCGGCTGATGATCGGTGAGATTTTTGAATTTTCTACCGTAAATGTAATGCCTAAAGTAATTGACGCTCCACATTATCGCCAAAAATTCCTTATCCGTCGCAGAGTAGTTTTTTTCGTGGTTGTTTAGTGTTCTCGAGGCATAGCACACTGGGTGCCCTTCTTGAGATAATACTGCACCAACCGCGTAGTTAGATGCATCTGTCGTTAATGTGAATTGTTTTTCAAAATCGGGGTAGCGTAAAATAGGATATGTGCTGATTAATATTTTTAATTTTTCGAATGCTTCAACATAAGTAGGATCCTTTATGTTGATTTTTGTACCTTTTTTTAAATATTTCGTAATTGGTTGGGCAATTTTCGCATAATCTTTTACGAATTTGCGATAATACCCTGTTAGACCCAGAAAGCTCTTTATTTGTTTTTCAGTTTTCGGTAACTCCAAATTTTGAATAATTTTGATTTTGTTTGGGTTGGGCTTCATTCCATCTTTTGTCAGTATCAATTTGTATTTTAGATTTTTACTTTCAAGAACTTTAAAGATATCCCCTATTGCTTTTACGTGTTCAGATAATTTTACGTGTCGTCTAAATAGACGACACAGGTCTTGTTTATAAATTCTCTCAAGATCTTGTTCATCAGCCGTTGGAATGTGGCTGGCGCATTTTTAAGGCCAAACGGCATTCTTACGAATTCGTATAGGCCGTGAGGGGTCACGAATGCTGTTTTTCCCTATCTTCTTTTTTAACTAGAATTTGGTGATAGCCCTTTGCCAAATCTAACGTGGTAAAATATTGAGCTCTTCCTAGTTTGTCTAGAATAGAGTCGATGTTTGGTAGTGGAAACTTATCATCTATTGTTACCTCGTTTAGTTTTCTGTAGTCTATGACTATTCTATATTTTTTTTCGCCTGAGTTATCTATCTTTTTGGGTACTACTATTAATGGGCTTGAATACCTAGAGTAGCTTTTTTGGATGATCCCTTGCTCTTCCATTTCTTTGATTTGTTTCCTAACTTCTATTTCGTGTTGTGGTGGGTATCTGTATAATTTTGAATTAATTTGTTGTTGGGTCGTTGTTTTTATTTCGTGCTGTATTTCTGTGGTATTAATCAATACATCACCTTCTTTAAATAATAGTTTCTAATATTGTTTCAATAATTTCATAATATTTTCATGCTCTTCTTCGTTTAAATGGTCTAATGTAAGTCTTTTAAAATCTACCTCACTACTCTCAAGAGTACAGATTTGGTTAAAATTATATGGGTTATTCAAAAAATTTAATTTTTTCTCGTTTAGTATTATTTCTCTGTTCTCAATATTTATTTGGGCATTCAAAAAATTTAATATATCCATGCCTATTATAATGTCATACATCCTACCTCTGAATGATGTTACTTTCCAACGCACCCTTGCATTGTCAGGTAAATTAAATTCGTCCGGTCCTTTTGTATGTACTTCATAATCTATTGTGTCTTTGTTCGTTAATGCTCTAAATGTTATTGGCCGTTTTAATTTAATTTTGTTAAAATCCTTTATTTCCTTACTTATTAAGCTAAATCTTGCTCCTGTGTCTATTAATGCAATGTATTTTTTATTCTCAATATTCAATTTTATTTTCGGTAGGCACTCCGAGGCTGCTTCGTAAAAAAAATTGTATTATTAATTTCATTCTCATAACTCATTTCAGGTCCTTCTGTGCTTTGCCTATCAGAGTTTAAGCGATTTTGGCTAAACCTATGATTAGGGTGTCCTGCCATTTGAGGGTTACTGTAACTTCTTTCAATATTATCAACCTCCATGGGTTCCGATCGGTTTTGTCTAGGTGGATTCAAGCGATTTTGGCTCGAACCTTGTCTAGGATTTCCTGGCATTTGATCTCTACCATTATTGAAATAATTTCCGTTATTGCTATTATTGTTATGGTACCTAAATTGCCCTGAATTAAATGGTCTTCTGAATTGACCCGAATTATTTCTATTTGTATTGTTTTGATAATTATTATTTTGATAATTACTCCATTGTCCTCCCGGTGGTGGGTTATTGAACTTTTGACCTATGTCCTGATACTTGTTATTCAATTGCTTTGCTATTGGCTTTTCTTCTCTTAGTTTAAATTTTCTGTACTCTGTCCTAATAAAACTATCCTCAAATCTTCTTCTAGTCATTGCTTTTAAAATATCATTTAAACTACTCTCGTTATAAATTTTGTCCAACAGCGTACCCTGTGTCATTTCTTTTATAGTATTTACTAATAGGCTGTCTATATTGCTTAAGTCAATGCAATGATCACCTCTGTAATATACTATCAATTCGTCAGACTTATATTTAATGTTTTGTATTTCAATCAACAATTCACTTACATTATTTACTCGAAGGTTAGTTATTTTTTTATATAGTTGATATGGTTCTACATCAGGTCGGTAGCGTAATTTTAGTGATTCCTTTATTAGCTGCCAATTATCTGGTGCTGGTATATTAATGATGGCATCCTTTGCTTGTCCCTGTATTGTCCTGTAAAAAATTGTCCGCTCTGCTTCCCTCTGGAGTAACTCGTCATTTGTTGTGGAGAGCAAATATTCTGTTACTAAAAAATGAGTTTATTGTAACATCTCCCGTTCCGGTAAATGTTGGTAGGTGGTTTATGGTATTTAGTAAACTTCCTTGATTATTTGTTTGCGCTGTCCTGTCTCGCAACTCTATATACGCTGTCCTCAGTTGTTCTAATTGTTGCTCTCTTCTTGCTAACTGCTCTACTATGTCAACGGGGGCCATTTCTTGTTCCATTCTCCTCTCGTCAAATGTTCTTTGCCTTGCTTGCTGAATCTTACTGTTTGCTGGTGGCTTGTATGGCAGTTTTGTTTTGCACACTTGCTACACTTTTTATTTAATTTAGTGGTTCGTACACCAATTTTTTTTTTTTTCTTGTGTGTATTCACTGCACTGTCATTTAGTTCTAGTGGTTCGTACACCAAATTTTTTTTCCTTGTGTGTATTCACTGCACTATTTTATTTAGTTTATATTCTGGAGGATGTTATAATTTTCCAGTTTTCGTATCACGCTCCTTTTAAGTTCACAAAAAGGAGTACCGACTGCGCCAATTTTATATTAGTCCCGGCAAGAGGCGTTTTTAAAAAAAAACTAACACGACTTAATAGAGGAGAAGAAGAACTTTATTTGGTTGCTGGTTAACTTAAACTGAGCTTTACAATTTTTGATTTTAATACACTTAGTGGCTACTTACAAAAATACCGCTGATAATGCATTTGAGTTTTATGTTTCTTGCGAAACCAGGTTCAACGATTCTTGTTGTGAACTGCAATTTAATTCAGTTCACACATATTTAGCTGACTAGGTTTTTCCTGTTCTCATTATTTAATTTTATTTATTAATTTGTTCGATAAATTCGTCGAATTTATCAAGTGCATTAACCGCATTGATGTAACTATTGTTATATGTAACTCGCGCGTCCTCTTAATAACTCAACTAGCTGAACCCCCGCCCGCTTCGCCAGGCACTTCTTTAACAGGCTTACATATTGGCAAATCCAAAAAATGGAACCACAGGTGAAAAATGAAAAGTTATTTAAAACTTATAATTTTAGAATATTATCGCGGAGAAACATTTAAATTTTATTTATATAAGCAATTTATACATTCAGTTATTTATATGTATTATTTACCTTGATGATCAAATTAACCGCACTGCTTCTCAAATGTAGTTTTTATTTTATTAAAAATGGAAGGTGTCGGCTAAAGATAATAATAAAATGATTGAGGCAAGGAAAGATCAATATATAGTCATTGGAAGTGTAATACCGCGTTTCAGCCACTTGCAATACCGCGTAATTGCAAAAAGGCCAAAATTGAAATTTTCATTTTACTGCATGGTCAAATTTGTCATTTCAATTTTTTTTTTTGATGCAAAACATAACTTCAAACCTAAATGCGTTTATCTCGAAACCACGTTTTTCGAGCATGAGGCCCAGATTGCGCCCGTAGTTCTGAAACGATTTTGATGAAACAAACTGCAATCGACGCAGAATTGTCACCATTCTGGTTTTTACCTTAATCACAATATTAAACATTTTTTTACTATTTTTTTTACACTAAACTACAAAAAAAAAAAGACCCAAAATCGGTTTTTTATTTTTCAATGACCGCTATTTTGTAAGAAATAATCGCAAAATTATGATTGAGGGTGAAATCGGCTAAGGTGATAGTTGACAGTCGCTGTTTTAAAAACGACACCTAAATACCTATCGCATGAAATCAATGATTGTCAATTTGATAATCATTTCATCCGGCAGCTTTGAAGTAGTCAAGGAGTTTGTATACCTTGGCACCGCCATTAATTCCAACAACGAAATCAGCCTGGAGATAAAACGAAGAACAATAATTGCTAATAGGTGCTACTACGGGCTCAAACAGCAACTAAGTTCCAGAGCCCTCTCTCGATCGACAAAACTAACACTCTACAAGACGCTCGTTCTACCTGTGCTGCTTTATGGCGCTGAGGCATGGGTAGTTTCGCAAATTGACGCTGCCGCTCTGGAGGTGTTCGAGAGGAAAGTTCTTCGCAAAATCTTCGGTCCTGTTCGAGTCGTCGATGACTATCGCATCCAAATGAACCACGAGCTGTATGAGCTCTACGAAGACATTGACGTAGTTCAGCGTATAACTGTGCAGCGACTACGCTGGCTGGGTCATGTCCATCGTATGGACGACGAAGCTCCAGCGAAAAAGGTGCACGAGGTGAGGGTCCCTGGTCAACGACGACGAGGGAGACTATGCCTCCGATGGATGGACCAGGCTGAGAAAGCCCTAACCGCACTTGGTGTATCCGATTGGAGAAGGCGCGCGCAAAGCAGAGGAGCCTGGCGAGAGCTGATAAGGTCGGTCAAAACCCGGACACGGGTTGTTACGGCCACCTAAGTAAGTAAGTAAGTAATATTTTACAACAGTGTTTAGGGGTTGCTGACTTCGAATCTGATGGCAGAATTTTAAAATTCAGGATGGTCAATAGTATTGCTACCTAAAATTTTTTTATTTTCACGAATTCGGTGCTGGAGCAAACACTGGGTTAAAATGTGTTTTTTGCTTAACACATTTTTTACATGCGCTGGCAGAATTAGAGGGTCGCTTATTTCGAAGTTGAAGTTAGAATTTCAAAAATTTTATGTGACACTAAGGTGGACCCAAAAATTGTTTTCGTGTTGGCATAAAATCATACAAAATCAAAAAAAAATCAACAAATTTAAACTTTTGAATAAAATCATTTAGTAAATGACACAAAAATTGCTAAAAAGCAAATTTATTTTAGAATTCAGAAAAATACATTATTTCATATATACATGCATTAGTAAATGTACAGATTTGGAAGTGATTGAGCAAGTATTTTTTATTTAATAAAAAATTCAAGTTTTATAAATTTTGTAATAAATAATATATTTGTGATGCACACGCTTTTTCAGTTTTTGAATATTCTTCCACGGTTGATTTCAATGAGATTGGCAAATGTTGTCGGTTATAGTGTTGTTTTTTATATATATTTTTGTAAGTCTGGTAAATTTTGTTGTTATAACGATGCGACTCTTGTTTTATTTAAATCGGACAAAAGATGAGTCGCTCCGAACATGTATAGTTCACAGTCGGACTAGTTACAATCATTCCTTCGATCCATTCTTAACATGTCCAAACAGTTCCGGTTGCAATGATTTTTTTTAATTAAGCAATATGAACCGACATCTCTTTCACACATATTATGGCTTATACGAATTTTGTGATCAACATAAGTGAAAAGATGATGTTTGTGAACGAATGAAAGAACTAATATTATATGAAATGGTAAGATGACATGTCATCGTTCTTGTTATGCGCACTGTTGTGTTCATTCAATCAAATGGAACTGTTGGAACCAAGGTATATTTACCAAGGTAGTGTCGTCTCGGAGCGGTGGATGCTGCAGCTGCCAAACACATATAATATTATAATTTGCAAATTGTGTTATTTGTTTTGCTTTCATTCGTAAAAACCTATTCTTGACAGGTGCGGTACCCAGCACAAGAAAAAATTTTAACTACTAACACTACCTTGTCTTATTCTACCATGGTTGGAACTAGATAGTTCAACGGACATGTTTTGGCTCCGAGAGAACTGCTAGTGTTGCAAACTGGCAAAAAACATGCAAACTGGCGGAACTAGATAGCTCCGGACATGTTTTGGCTCCGAGAGAACTGTTACGTATGAGCATGTTTAATCAATTGAAATATATAGGGTACAATGTTATATAAAGAATGTAGAATAGGGTTCATTGAAGTATACATATGAGTATAGCATTTTTCAAGAGCTAATTTTATTACATATATTCATATCCTTAGCAGATTATATTATAAATTTACTACGCAAACACATTTTTCTCTTCTACAGATCAAGGGAACTAAATGGCTCCGCGGACATGTTTCCGTGAACTTGTTCCGCTGTACGAAAGAATCGTTCCATGTTCGTTCCTTCTCCGGAACTGTTAAGCAGAAGCCTAAATCGGACTAGCTTTTTCATGTATTTAAGAACTTGTCGTATTGTTTTGTAATCCATTGCTGATATCAGATTTCATTGTATTAGAATGTAAAAACATGATTGATTGAAGTTGCATTTGATGCAATGCTGCACCTTTTTTCAGTTATTAAATTTCGTGCTACTGAAAAAACCATTTCAGAAGCAGCACTGCTTGCTGACGTAGCTATAGCTAATACTTTGCAACTTAATTTGTAGAGCAAGGGAAACTTATTTTTGTGCATAAACCACAACTGTCATACGTTGAATTCATCATGAAAAATTATATTTGAACTTTCGTAAATAGTTATTTCTCCTATTGTTTTGTCATTCGGATTAAGAATTTGTGGATGCTGTACGAAATCGAAAAATAGTTCCATATTGTAGGTTGAAGAAGTGGGCGTGACATCGTTTTGATTTTGTCGCTCAAGCTCTATAAAAAAATTACACAATTTCGAAATTCTGGCAACGGATTCGGATTTGGCGGCCCATTTTTACCAAGTATTTGCTTCAGCACCGAGTTCGTAAAAATAAAAAAATTTTTGGTGGCAATACTATTAACCACTTTGAATTTTAAAATTGTGACATCAGATTCGAAATCAGTGACCTCTTAACACTGTTAAACGACATTTTAAACTCTTAAAAACTCATTTTAGTAGATGGCAAGACTGTTATAAAAAAATTACACAATTTTGAAATTCTGGCAACGAATTCGGATTCAGCGACCCATTTTTACCTAGTGATTGCTCCAGCACCGAATCCGTGAAAATAAAAAACATTTTTATTGTCCGCCCTAGTGCCAAAAAAATGTTGAAATTCTAAATTAGATTCAAAATCAGCGACCCTCTAAGACTGCCAGCACATGTATAATTAAACTTAAACTTAATTTATGTTATGCTAATGTTATGTTATGTAATTTATGAACGCTATCGGCTATGTTATGTTTGAGTCGTTCGGAACGAATGAAACATAACAATCGATAATTTCCAAACGAATGTGTTGAAAGTCGGTTTAATACTATTTGTGCAATGGTGTTAAATTTCACTCGCTGTTATAGTTATGCAAACTACTGAACTCGACACCGAATGCGCTATTGTTGTTAAGATGTGTAGAGGTTTATCTCGTACACGAAACATTCATATTTGCTGCCAAAATTTGAGCTCAATCGGCCCAGTCGTTTTTGAGCTTAAATTTTGAGTTATAAACTCAAATACTGTCGCAACGCCTTAAGTAGGCGGTCTGAATGGGTGCGGAATATATTTAAAAGAAATCTTTAAACCTGGCCTAAGTGATAATTCACCTCTCTTCCAAATTTCAGAGAAATCAGTCAAATCTTCCGGAGATGCGTGACATTTTCTATTCAAAATACAAAAATTCCATACAAAAACGGCCATTTTGGTTTTCGCGAGTTTCGAAGTTTTCGACCAAAGTTTTCTATTTTTTCGTTTTTTACCAACGAAATTACCAACGAAGAAAAAAAAAATCCCTGCCAAGTCGGTCGAGCCAATTTTGAGTTTTAGCGGGACTAACGCACAGCAATTGATTTAGCAATATATATTAGGGTGTATCGAAATGTATGGACCTAAGTTAACACCCAATTCCACCCCTAAATAATGAAATAGGATGGAAAGACAATTTGTATTTGTATTTATTTGTATTTATTTGCAAATAAATTAGTACTGTAAGATACAAAAAGATCTTTTAGAAGCACAACGGTAAGACATAGATAATTAACTTATAGCATATAGCTTGTATTTGAACTCTAAACTTATACTAACAATAATGAATTTATAGTTTAAAACAAGAGTAAAAATAAAAATAGAAATAGAAAGAACATGATCAACAGTGACACTTGTAAAATCGTAATGATAAATAATTTATTACTATTTTTTTTTTTTTTTTTTTTTTAAATAGTTACAATTTTTATTAGATTGTTTTAGTCGTTTGAGAAATATGACATAACAGAAAGCTTGAATTTGTTCGTTCTAGTGATTGATTTTATACTAACTGGTAGTGAATTCCATAGTTTAATGGCATTGATGAAGAAAAGGCGTTTAGATTGTAGACAATTAAATTTCGGTATGATAAGATTACCAGTTCGATTGGAAACAGAAAAGCGCAATTTTTGAAAAAGGTATGACGGAGTCCTGTATATACTTATGCAGAAAAATACAATTTCTTGCATTCAGATAGTTAATAATGCTACAACCGAAAATGTTCTTACTTAATGTTGAAATATGGTCAAACCTGCTCAATCCGTAAACATATCTGGTTGCATCATTAAAGGCAACAAGTATTTTGAGCGCTGAAAGTGAATCTAAATTACTATATACTAGTTCTGAGTATGTGATATAAGGCACAATTAGTTGTTTAACGAGTCTCTTTTTAACTTCAATTGGTGTAAACCTAGCAGATAGCCGTAGGCAACGCAGCGTGTAATAGATTCTTTTGACAGTATTATTGATGTGATCAGAACATGACAGTTTTGAATTGATAAAGAACCCAAGATTTTTAACTTTATTCACCATTCCCAAACTGCTGGTATTTAAAAATATGGGCGGGATCCTTAGGTCGTCAAGTTTTCCCTTGAAGATAGGCAGAACATAAGATTTGTTTGCATTAAGGCAGAGATCATTGGCAGATGCCCACCTACAAATTGCACTTAGATCATCATTCAATCTGCAGCACAAGTCTTCAAGTAGTTCTACACGGTTTGACAAATACAATTGAATGTCGTCAGCATATGCATGCATCATCACATCATTGCACACGGTGAAAATATCATTAATGAAGACACTGAACAGCAAGGGCCCAAGAATTGATCCTTGAGGCACACCAGTTGCATTATCTTTCAATTCGGAAAATCTATTTTTAATCTTTACCCTTTGCTTTCTACCATCAAGATAATGGCTATTAAGACAACAGCATCATTGTTGAAGCCAAAAAGCAGCCTAAGCTTGTGACAAAGAATAGAGTGATTCACACAGTAAAAGGCTTTGGAGAAATCTAATAAACAAAGCAGTGTTATATGTCCTGCATCAAATGGAGTACGGATATCGTCAACAACTTTAAGCATGGCCGTCGCACAGCTATGCCCAGCTCTGAAACCAGATTGGCATGAAGATAGAAGGTTATAAGTATCTAAATGATTATTTATTTGTTTAGCCATGAGAGACTCACATATTTTTGAGAATGTAGACAGAATACTAATAGGTCTAAACTCTTTCATGGTAGAAGCATTAGTAACTTTTGCGATCGGGATAACAGTCGCAATTTTCCACGATTCAGGGAAACACGAAATAGTGAAACAATGAGAACAATATGAGTCAAAGGTTCAATTATGTAGGGTAAAATTAATTTTATAAAACGTAAAGAAATACCATCATCACCAACAGCATTTGATTTAATATTCATAATCGCTTTAGTGACGTCATTTATGTCAACATTAGAAAATGAAAATTTATCACGTTCCTAGAAAACACGTTCACTACATTGAAATACATAATTGCCTTGTGTGTTGTTGGAAAGAAAGAAATCATTAAGGTTATTAGGGTCAATGTGACACTGATCATTATCCTTGCTGCTGATACCGAGTTTACGTATATTTTTCCAAAGAACTTTGGAAGAAAGTGAAACTGAAAGAAACTGTCTTATTACAGAGACAGCTTCATTTCGAGCAATCTTCAACAATTTCCAATTCACATCACTGCGATGTTTCTTCAATGCACAAAATATTTTTTTTTTTTTTTTTAAATGAATTCCTTGTTCTCCAAATAGCGGTTTTCTATGAAAATCGTGTCTTTTTGTACTGGAGCCTAACGGTAAATTTTTTTATAAAAAATACTATAGATATCGATTCACTATTAAAAACAACTTATGCATGCACATTTTCAGAGAGATCGTACTACGTACAAGAGTGTCAGCATAGAAACAAAAAAACATTATTTATCCAATATTCAACTAATTTTGTACTGGAGCCCATCTTACAGTACAGTTTTTTACAAAAACCACCACAGATATTGGTTAACCATTAAAAATAACTTATTCATGCAGATTTTCAGAGAGATCGAACTACGTTCAGAAGTGTCAGCATAGAAATAAAAAAACCATTATTTACCATATTTTCGACTACTTTTGTACTGGAGCCCATCTTAAGGTACACTTTTTTACAAAAACCCCCATAGATCTCAATTAGCCACTTAAAATAACTTATGCATGCACATTTTTCAAGAGATCAAACACGTACAGTGGTGTCAGCATATAAATTAAAAAACCATTATTTGCAATATTTTCGACTACTTTTGTACTGGAGCCCATCTTAAGGTACACTTTTTACAAAAACCCCAATAGATCTCAATTAACCACTTAAAATAACTTATGCATGCAAATTTTCCAAGAGATCAAACACGTACAGTGTTGGCAGATAGAACATTCTTTCTTTTAATGAGGGTCCAGCTTAGCTTAAGGGGTTACATGACATTGGCAGTTTTTTGAAATCGAAAAAAAGAAAGAAAATTTCATGGAAAAATTCCTACGAGTTCAAAAGTTACAGCCGGATTAGTGAGAGCTCATTTCTAATTTTTGTGCTGCCTACGTACGGCAGCTGGTATATACTTGTTTTACTTGCTACCTGACCTTTGGTGGTTGTTATTTCGTACCTACTTGAAGGGTTCAAAATTTTTTAAGCCTGAATTGCTAAACGATTGCAAAAAACTATAAGAAACAGCACAACACAAGATAACGAAGACAGTACGAAGCAGGCATGGCAGATTGAAGGTAACCTTTTTTTTCTTTGTTCACAAACTTTGAACGCGTTTATCTCGAAACCATGTTTTTCGTACTGGTTGCGGCACTAGCGGTTTCTTTTTTAAACGAATTTTTTTTGTATTTTTTTAAACTTGATTCTCTATCGTATGACACGAGCTTTTTTTTAAATTTTTTTTCGATTTTTCATGAATTTTTAAAGTCAATATTTTTTTCGAAAAAACACACTTTCAAATTTGGAACATCACCAAAAATTGAAAAAAGTTTTAAAAAAAAAGCTCATGTCATACGATAACCAATTTTGTTAAGATTTAAAATAGTAATTTTTTTTTCCAGATCGGACAATTTTTGCAACTCCCAGCGCTGCTACCACGAGGCCAGGTTTTTTCTCTGCCGCTAGTTTGGAGCTCTATAAAACCATGTTAAGTGAAAAATATATTTTTTTGAATTGTGTTTCTTGTAAGTTGTTCAATTCTCTACAATAATAAAAAAAAAAATTTTGGACTACATTTTGACTGAGTTATGAATTTTTAAAATAAGACCTGTTTTCTCTGCCGCGAATGTCATGTCCCGCCTTAAGTACTTAATCTGCCTGTTATAAAATTTCACAAATACCTGATCCTTCTATGTTCGAAGCAGCATAAGTTATTGTTTGCTTTTGCAAAAAAAAAAAAAAAAATATGGAAGCAAATTTTTAGAGATTTCAAGCAAGGCAGTTTTTTGGTTTTCCCATTTCTTAACAACTTTTGCAGTGAAGCTACCTTAGCTGAGCTTAAACACTAGAAGTTGATTATGTAACTATACCTATAACTGATTGCCTTGAAAGATGCACGAAAAGTCGTGTGTAAACATTATAGAGTTTATTTCGAAATGAATTAATTTAACAAAGAAGCTGACATATTAGGATATACTTTTTAAATTCAATTTAACAGAAATCTTTTTTTGTGTCAAATTTGGGACGCTTTGATTGTGACTCCAGAGTTGAAAACATAATTCCTCTCGACGTACCTCCGAAGCAGCCACAGTTGATGATTCTGTGGCGAGTTTGACATGTTTTTCCGTATCTTGAATATGACAAGGTGTTTCAATTATTTCGTTGTCCAAGGTGGCATCACCAATCTTCGCCAGTTTTTTGATTCCAATCAAAAAATTCCAAATTCCAATCAATCATGCTGTAGTAGTTTTCGCAATCGAACCTGATGTTTGGAAGACGATAAGTGCGAATTTGTCCGAATTCTTCTTCGGACTTCTCACGTACTTGCAAAATTTTTGTGTAGCCCATAGATCGTATATTACCATCGTCATCAAAAATCATAGCCAGCAACAAATTTTCTGGGTGCGAAAAGTAGCAATTGTTTTTACAAACATTGTCAACAATTTTCCGATAGTTTGAAGGCAAATATCTTGAATTTCCTAAGAAATTAAAAAAAGTGGACGCTGCCGCGCGTGGCGGAATGCTGATATTTAATGTTGAAATACATTGGAACATACACCCGAATAATGTATGTTGCCAATTCCTGTAAGTCTTGCGTTGGTTGTCCTTGTGACACGAAATAGCCCAAAACTCTATGGATGCGTCCCGGTTTTTTATTAGCTTAAGTTGTCGAACAAATGCCTGTCACTACTGCAGTTGCTATATCAAACAAATATTTTTGATCGGTACTTTCGACAGTAATTCCGATATTTGGTGGCATACTTCCCTCAACAAATGAAATCGCTTTAAAATTTACAATCTGAAGAAATAAATAGAAATAAAAAAAGTATCTAAGTTTGTATATGATAAATAATTTAAAAAAGGTTTGCCCTACTTTGTGTAGACAGAATAACTATTTAGTACGCACCGTATTTTCTACGTTTATATTGCTTTGGATATCTTGCCGGTTGTTGTAGCTGGTCCAGTTGTAAACTAAGAATCAATTTTTGCAAATAAATGGCGAAATGGCAATTCATTAAAATGTAGCATGCAAATGAACCAATGTAACGGTCTATCCAGATCAACCTCTAAACAGCGTATAATTCTATTGTTGATGCCGGTGTTTTTCATTTCGCCATCATAACAAAAACCAATTAAGTCCGATATATTGTGATCCTTTGTTTTGAAAAGATTCAAAACAATTTCGGCAGTGGATGGCGCTGTCGAATTACCGCGAATTGGGGCAGCGCCCAAGAATTTTGAATATGTCAGTTTTAGAATGGGTAAATGGGTTTTGTCGATTATTCGCGCATGGCGCGTTCCATCATTCGTTTTCTCCAGGGTAAGGGTTTTGTCTCTTCTTTCGTCGAATGCAAAAACTTTACCATTAGAACTACAAATGTTTTCCTGCATTACTTTTTCTTGGTTAACCTCTCTTTCGCGAACAACTTTATTTTTATCGATAATTATAGGCTTTCCAGTTCTTTCGACTTTTAATTTAAATTTGGGTATCATTGACAAATCCTTTATAAGCGATGATGCTAAAGCAGCAGCTACTCGATGAACAATTTTGTATCGATCACATTCTAATGCAAAGTTTGGCAAACACCTTGCCGGAAGCAGGCGCTGTTTATGAGCCTGTTGTGGGGTACTAACCGTGCTTGTGCTTGGTAAGTAATCGCTTTCGCTGGTCAGCTCAGTGTAAGCCTCCAAGTTTGCTGATATTAGTTCCTCCATACGCGTTGAAATTAACATTCGACGCTTGCCACGTTGGTCAAAAATGAAATCGATTTCCTTTTCTGGAATTTGGTATTCAACGCTGCACAAACACTCATTTCTGGCACATTTGCAATGAGCAATGTCAAATAATTCATCATTGAGACTATTTATTAAATGTGGAATATACTCACGAGTTTTATGTTTTATTATATTCTGATAAGTCGCAATGACTTTGTTGACTTTTTAATGATTCCATTCGATGATATAATTGATATTGTTGTTTTTTTCCATATATCGATAATTTCATATGAGACGAGGCTGGCTGTCTGGCCGCGAACCTCACTTGATGCCAGTTGTATTCGACGCAGGATATCTGCTTTAGTTGGCAATTTTTCTTTGTTTAAAATACTCGGCTTGCCCAGAATAGAAATATCTTCTTCACAGAGAACAGTTTCAACCGCCGTTGCTATTGTTCCACTAGATGCCGAAGCCATTGATTCATTAATTCTACACAGAAAAAAAAGAATTCATCAATAATACGAATATCTACATCAATGTTATGAATTTTTTCACCGAAGTTCATTTTCATCACAGTGATGATAGTTGTTCATAAATTCAAAAATATATCATATTGATGAACGAAATTATAATATTGATGAGTGACTCATAAGATAATTTTAAGAAAAAAAATCGTTATATTGAAGGTTCAAATCATAATAAATATGATTCAATCATTATATTGAATAATTTTTTCATAAAATTGAATAATAGAATCATCAAATGGATGATTGTTTTATTAAATCGGAAGAATTTTATCTTCATTCTAATGAATACCATCCATACTATTGATAAATAAAAATCATTAAAATCGTTTAAAATTTTTTTTTTATATTTTCAAATATTTTAATTTTGATACAAAATTAGTAAACAATTCATGTTTTTTTAAAAAAGTATTTTAAAAAAGAAATATATTAAAGTTTATAATAATTAAATTAATTTTAAGAATTTTATATCATAGGTACTATTTTTAAAACTTTAAGTGAAGTTAAAAATAGTATGTAAGTTCTAAATATTTAGTTTAAAACATATCTAACTCATTGCACGTGTAGCAATTTTGGTATTAACTTTAGAAACATTAAGGTTGAAAAAATATTTCTCAACAAAAATCCAAAATAAATTTGCAGCCTCTGGGTACATAAAATTAAATACAAAAAAGATTTTAAAACAAATATCAACAGCTCTTAAAATGCTGTGTATTGCAAATCGAATTCCGTCAAAAAATACAAAAATTTCCTGAATGTTATTCAAGCTGCCTATAAGAAGAAGGCATGGCTAAATTGGTTTCCGCTGGGAACTCAAGCAACAAATTTTGTCTTCCATTTCTAAATGCTATGCAGCGATTATTAGGAAATCTTGTTGTGAATCTGACACAGTATATCGCCGCATGGTTTTGTTTCCACTTTCTTCATTTTTTGCCGGCTTAGTTGGTGTAAGTATACAGTGCAACGACCAGAATATTATTATGTCTCTGGAATCTGAGATAAGAAATAAATTTTTCGTTAAATCAGTTTAAATAATTATTTACTTACTTTCGATGATGGTAGAAGTGATTGATTCTAGTTGTTTTCCAACGACACTGTTTTTGTCGTTTTTTTATTGTTCAGCAAATCCAAAATTTTTTGAGAAAAGAGTGACCATTTGGCCAAAAAGCACTCGCTGTTAGTAAATTTTTGTTTGAAGTCTAAATCTATCTGATAAAGAAATATAAAAATAAGTTTTAGAGATTCAGTTGATTTGTTAGTTTTTAAAATTCCTAAAGGCTAAACAGTTTTCTTTTACGTCTTTAATCACGTTTTTTGATACCCTATTGATAACCCTATTAGCCATAAAAATATGCAAATTCACCATAGTTACAAAAATATAACTATAGTTTCGTTCATCTTATCATTGTTGTTTTCCTTATGGTGGGATTTAGTTGGTATACCACTGTATTTGGCAACCCTTTTCAAATTGCAAACTTTGGCATAGATTCTTCCTCGTTTAGCTGTCCTATAAAATTCCTGCAAAATAAAAAGAAATATTAAGTTTCAATAAAAGTTTTAAGCATTACCAATTTTTCATTGGGAAATTTTTTTAATATTTGTTTTTCTATTTCGTGACTGTCCTCAATAGAGAATATTATATTGCAATCGTCAATATACTTTCTGATTGTGTTAATTAAAAGCGTTCGTTCTTGCTCTTTAAAACAATTTTGTTCTGCATATATGTAGATCAATTATGTTTTTTCCATATTTACTATGTTCTAATATATCTTGTAGATTATTTTTATCCTGTGTGGACTTGTATGGTTCGAATGCTGTATAATTTGGGACGATGCTGGTTTTTCAGGCACTTCTTTTATTTCGCAGCTGTCATTTAATGGACGTCCAATAGAATGTCGCCAGCACTCCAAACGATGTTCAAACATAATAGCAGTACCCATGGATATATTTTGGAGGAGACTTGAAATGTGTCGGAGTTTAATTACTTTTAAAACTGGTACAAAAACATGCTCTTCTGAAATTAATAATTATTATTAAAATAAAAATGGCATAATTTCATTAATGTGCATAATAAATTTTCGTATTTCGTATTTCGTACTCTCCATTCCCCACGAACATAATAATTCGAAAAGTTCGGAAGCTTCGTCGTATTGGTTTGGAGAATCAGGAGACTGTATTTTAAAATGTTTTGTTAAAAGTGCTTGAAATATTCTTTAACACAAACGAAAAATTTAGCTGATGATGTTTCTATGCTGCTTACTGCTGGACCAGCCACTTCAGCAAGTGATATAACGTCGAAGTCTTTCGATTGTGTTGGCTGAAATTCGTAAGCTAAATAATGAGAGTTATATTCAATGTTTTAATGCATTCACAAAAATAAATTGTACAATTTTCAAGTTTAATTATGTAAATGGTTTTAAACAAATTTATATCACGACGAACCAAAGTCAAAAATAAACCTTGCTTGTACGTATAACCTTCAACTTTAACTTCTGTAAATATCTTAAAATCATCTCGAACTTTTTCTGAAATAATTGAATTACAATTCAAAAAATGTTCCTTATTTTTCAAATTTTTTAAAATTTTCATGTTTTCTTTTGGTGTTACCAAATAGTTTGCGAATTTGTACTGATATTTTCGTGCTAGAGTAAGTGTAATATTTTTCCTTGAAGTGATAACATTTGAATATATTTTGAATTGTTTGTGCTTAGCTTCGAATTTAAAGTTCCACAGCAACCTTATTGGACCAGAATTTTTGATTATAATGGGATAGTGCGATGTGTCAAAAAATGAAATTTGGGTGTTAGAGTTTTTTGAAACAGTTCCTTGTACGCTTGGTTATGACGTTCAATTTTTATTTTTATTACATTTTAAAAGTCATCGGAGTAGTTAAAACACAGAAGACTATCAATTAAATCGATTAAATTCAAAATAAATTGCCAAACAGGATCAGAACTGTGAACCTTGTCGCCTATAAGCAAGGGAAACACATATGTGAAAGTCTGCATTTGTCTTGGTGACATTTTAAATTTTTTAATATCTATTTCGGAAGCTCGTATAATATTTGGTTTGTATAAGTTTTCTAAGGGGGCATAGTTAAAGTTTGTAATTCGATTGTTTAAGAATTGTAAATCAAAATATTTAATTTTTTTAATGAAATACGCTAGAGCTTCACCGAAATCATAGTGACATATGCCCTCGTATAAATCATGCGTTATATCTCCTGCAAAATTTTTTGTAACATGAAATGACGGTAAGTCATTGAATATAGATTTCTAGACAACGGCACTGTGCTCATTATTGAGCTCTATGTCCCTTAAATACATTTCAATAGTTCTTAGTGTTTGAGGCAGTTCGATGCACATATCACGAGCTTCAAGTTTTGAAAGAGTGCACAGTCGACAATAATAATGGCTAGAAAATGATTTAGAAAAATGTAATGTTGTATTAAGTGCCAAGTTGTCCCCTAAAACCAACCCAAGCACCAAATGTATATTTGTTTGTTCCCCCGACAACAATTCAATACAGATACTATGAATTTCTAATAATAGTGTTAATAATTTCTATTTCATTTCTCGTCATAGATTTTTTAATTTTCTTAACACACTCTGCCAACAAATGAATATGACACTTAACTTTTTCAGTGTGTTCTTATAAATCAGAATGGTTGACTTTCGTTATTTCCAAAGTTTTTGATTCCCCTAAAAAGATGATCCTAAATGTAGTGTACTTATTTTCTCGTACAGAAGATCCTCGCCAAAGTTTTCCTTGTTTTTGTGTTTTATAAATATACTTTTTCCAAGGTTTTTCAATTTGTTTCTGTGAATGCTTAAAGAAGGTATTCTCACAAGAGGCAGTTCTAATAAACTAATAATAAGAATGTCAAAACAAAACTATCTTATAAAAAAGGAAACCTTTTTAAAGATACAATAGTAACAAATAAAGCTAATAAAAAAAAGTAGAACAGCTACTTGTAAAATTTTATAACATGCAGATCAGGAACTTAAGCTATTCCATTAAAAGAAAGAATGTTCTACCTGCCAACACTGTACGTGTTTGATCTCTTGGAAAATTTGCATGCATAAGTTATTTTAAGTGTTTAATTGAGATCTATGGGGTTTTTGTAAAAAAGTGTACCTTAAGATAGGCTCCAATACAAAAGTAGTCGAAAATATTGCAAATAATGGTTTTTTAATTTTAATGCTGACACCACTGTAAGTGTTTGATCTCTTAGAAAGTTTGCATGCATAAGTAATTTTAAGTGGTTAATTGAGATCCATGGGGTTTTTTTGTAAAAAAGTGTACCTTAAGATGGGCTCCAGTAAAAAAGTAGTCGAAAATATTGCAAATAATGGTTTTTAATTTATATGCTGACACCACTGTACGTGTTTGATCTCTTGAAAAATCTGCTTGCATAAGTTATTTTAAGTGGGTAATTGAGATCTATTGGGGTTTTTGTAAAAAAAGTGTATCTTAAGATGGGCTCCAGTACAAAATTAATCGAAAATATTGCAAATAATGGTTTTTTTATTTCTATGCTGACACTTCTGAACGTAGTTCTATCTCTCTGAAAATCTGCATGAATAAGTTACTTTTAATGGTTAATCAATATCTGTGGTGGTTTTTGTAAAAATGTGTACTGTAAGATGGGCTCCAGTACAAAATTAGTTGAATATAGGTTAAGTAATAGTTTTTTGTTTCTATGCCACTCTGACACTCTTGTACGTAGTCCGATCTCTCTGAAAATGCATGCATAAGTTGTTTTTAATAGTGAATCGATATCTATAGTATTTTTTATAAAAAAATTTACCGTTAGATGGGCTCCAGTACAAAAAAGATACGATTTTCATAGAAAACCGCTATTTGGGGAACCAGGAAATCATTTACCAAAAAAGAAAAAAAAAATACATATTTTCTGCATTGTCTTTCCGTCCTATTTCATTATTTAGGGGTGGAATTGGGTGTTCATTTTTCCATACACCCTAATATATATATGTATATATATATAAGATAAGATAAGATAAGATAAGATAAGATAAGAAAAGATAAGATAAGATAAGATAAGATAAGATAAGATAAGATAAGATAAGATAAGATAAGATAAGATAAGATAAGATAAGATAAGATAAGATAAGATAAGATAAGATAAGATAAGATAAGATAAGATAAGATAAGATAAGATAAGATAAGATAAGATAAGATAAGATAAGATAAGATAAGATAAGATAAGATAAGATAAGATAAGATAAGATAAGATAAGATAAGATAAGATAAGATAAGATAAGATAAGATAAGATAAGATAAGATAAGATAAGATAAGATAAGATAAGATAAGATAAGATAAGATAAGATAAGATAAGATAAGATAAGATAAGATAAGATAAGATAAGATAAGATAAGATAAGATAAGATAAGATAAGATAAGATAAGATAAGATAAGATAAGATAAGATAAGATAAGATAAGATAAGATAAGATAAGATAAGATAAGATAAGATAAGATAAGATAAGATAAGATAAGATAAGATAAGATAAGATAAGATAAGATAAGATAAGATAAGATAAGATAAGATAAGATAAGATAAGATAAGATAAGATAAGATAAGATAAGATAAGATAAGATAAGATAAGATAAGATAAGATAAGATAAGATAAGATAAGATAAGATAAGATAAGATAAGATAAGTTAAGATAAGATAAGATAAGATAAGATAAGATAAGATAAGATAAGATAAGATAAGATAAGATAAGATAAGATAAGATAAGATAAGATAAGATAAGATAAGATAAGATAAGATAAGATAAGATAAGATAAGATAAGATAAGATAAGATAAGATAAGATAAGATAAGATAAGATAAGATAAGATAAGATATGATAAGATAAGATAAGATAAGATAAGATAAGATAAGACAAGATAAGATAAGATAAGATAAGATAAGATAAGATAAGATAAGATAAGATAAGATAAGATAAGATAAGATAAGATAAGATAAGATATAGATAAGATAACATATAGATAAATATAATTAAAATTTGACCATTGAAATTTTAAAAAATTGCTTATTAGACGACAATAACTGCAGTAAAGTTGATTATCGCGGCACTTAATATTTTAAAAATCACTAAATTTGTTTTGTGTCCACGAAGGGTTAAATCGAGCAAAGGTATTAAAGACATTAGAAATATCTTCATCAAGTGTAGTATCACAAAAAAAAGGTTTTTGTTTAACTGAAGTGTGATTTCTTACTCTAAAGCAGTCCTCGAAAATAACTGTTATAACTTCACGTTCAAAGTGAACATCAAAGAGTTATAAAAGGTATATATAAAGTTACAGAGTTATTTCTCATAAAATTGTTGCTCAGACACAGTACAACAACGTGTAATTTCCATGTTATTTACATAATTATAATAAATATAACGTGTTCTATGTTTTTTTCATAAAAAACTGCTAAATTATAAAAACAAACTCAAAACATTTAAAAAAGGAAAAGTGTGACGTTACACCGGAGGGGCGTGGTTCTTAAGACTTTGTGTCGAAGTTGGACGAGGGGGAGGGGTCAAAAATTGGACAAAATCATGTTACCTAATTTATGAACAGCCTCAAAGGATATAAGGTATGTTTCATATATATAACGCCACTACGAAATTTGAAATATTTTTGTAACGGCCAGTTTAAGCAATAGATATTGTTTTGCGAATTTGGTCATCTATGCACAACAACAATAGTGAACAAAAGTGAAGTATTTTCTAATAACGGTGCATTGCTTATTGCTTAATCACTTTTGATGCTGTTTTATAATTATAGCGCCGTTTCAAAATTTTGAATAAAAACGATTTTTATTAAATATAAAAAAATAACATTTTTAAATTACTGTTCTAATAACTCCAATAATATTGTAAATGTGATTTGGCATACTTGCAATTTATTTATTTAACGTATTTGAATCAATTTTGGTCCATTCTTTGAGAATAACTGATTTCCGTTCTTCCACGTTGCCAAATTGAATGTTATTTTTATACACCTGGCGTACAAGAACACCCCACAAATTCTCGATGGGATTACAATCTGAAGAGTCCGCCGGCCACTCCAATAAATCAATGTTATTGGCCTGAAACCATCTCGATTTACGTGGATTACCTCATTATCTTGATGGAAAACTAGTTGTGTCTGCCCGTTTTTTTCCAAAAGTGGAGTCAAATTGCTCTCCAGCACACGAGTTAGTTAGCGCTCTTCTTGCTGGAACTTTCAATTTCAGAAAAATCACCCCACACCATCACATTATCTCCATCAAATCTTCTTTTTGAAAACGGAAGTGGTTCGCGGCGTATGTCGTACTAATAATAACAAAATCCATCCTGGCCATCAAGATTCCATTTTTTTGCATTGGAAAAATGACATGTAAAAATTAACCCCCAACGTGGGAGCCTTTTTTAATACATTATTGAAAATCTGACTGTTGGTCAATTTATTCCTATGTTCCTTCTTGCAAATTCCAAGCTCGTTCTCTTATGTTTGCTAGTAAGAGCAGGAACACACTTCATAAGTTCACTGCGGATATGTTTACACTGATATAGCACTCTCTATACCGGTATTCGGAAACTCCTTCAGCAACATCGCTCCGCAACTCTTTTAAACTGTGTGTTGTGTTGCTCGCAACTTGGATTATTTTCCGCTGATCGCAGTTAGAGGATTTTTTTTTTTGGCCCGAACATTTTGTTTTGCCGTAATTTTGAGGATTGTTAAAAAATTTTGAATGACTATGGCTGCGAATAGTTCTACGCCCGATTTCCCGAATTCCATAGCCGTCTTCTTTAAGAATTTTTATTTTTCCAATTTTTCTGTTGGGTTGGAGGCATTCCGGTCTAAATTTTTTTCTATTGTTAAGGCCTTGAAAACTGAATACACAATTTTATTAATCTCTGCACTTCAAACGCAGCAGATGGAATAATTGCAAGTAGCGTTATAAATATGAAACAGCATTAAAAGTAATATTTAGCAATAAACAATTTACCGTTATTAGAATAGACTTCGCTCTTGCTCACTATTGTTGTTGTGCATAGATGACCAAATTCGCAAAACATTCCCTTTTGTTTAAACTGGCCGTTACAAAAATATTTCGAAGTGGCGTTTTATATATGAAACACGCCTTATAAGCATTATTTCCAATTTTATACAGTGCATGTTTAGCAAGTAAGATGCGTGTATATTTGTAGTGTTCGACCGATTAATTGGCATCGGGATCTGTATGAAATGAAATAATCGGTATCAATTTAATATTATGTAACCAGTACAAGTTTGGTATCGGCATTGGTTTTCAATCTGCATTAACCATAATTTACAATACTGCATCGGTGTCAGTGAAAACAGATGATTTTTTTGTCGATACCTTTTCAATATTGTGCACCATTAAATTGCAATATTTTTTTAAATTGAGACGAAAGTAAATTTAGGACAGATACCGAGAGTAAGTAAGACAGTGGAAAACACATCGGTATAGATATTATCATTTGTACCATAATGGGTATCGGCATCGATTTCACCAACGGTATCGTCATTCAGATAAGTATCGGCTGAGGTATCGGTATATATTTTTAAAATAAAGCAAGCATAAGAAACTAGAATCGGTCGAACACTATATATTTGTAGGGAATAACATTAACACAATTAAAAAAAGTTTGTTGTAAGTTATTTTCAATTAATTTCTAGCTAGTGGACTATCATCTTGCAATCTCTCTAAACGTCTAAAGTCACATGTATGTAGCAGCTCATCAAATGGAGTTTTTACTTCTATCCAGCAAAATATTACTCAAAATCTAAGCCGTGTGCCATCCAGAAGTAACTGCTCGGTTTATGAGAGTTTGGATCTCAAAACGGCTTACAATGTTGATCTGTACGGAAGTTTGCCATCTTGCACAAGTGACACTCCACCATCTTCTGATCAAAATTCAATATCATGCGCTGAAAACAGCAATCGCTTACCTATACCTAGTTCCGGAAATGAAACAATTATGAATTCAAGTTCAACGGCGAATGCTGGAAAAATCGTACCTTTAATATGCAGGTAAATAGCACTATACATCAATTACCGTTTTTTTTTTTGGATACCTCGAGAAATTTGTAACTGTTCCTTATATTTTCAAAGTCTTTTGATCAAGAATATGTACCCAGTATTTATGTGTGATGTAGGCGCTGAGCTTAGTAATTGTTGTGAAGAAAGCAAACAATGCAAAGAGATACCATTGTGGTCAAGGTTAATCAATATAGGTTAAGTCGCTTGAGAGAAGTTTAATTTATTTTTATTTATTTATTTAATTCATCTACTGGGTCATTGCCCTCACAGAGATAGTTCTTAATCTAACTTAATCTCATATCTTAAACATAAGGTAACAATTCAAGTAATAAATTCTTAAATATATCTCTATTTGAACAGAAATCCACCTGACTAGCAACAGAATTACAAAGATGTAGACATTTGGAAATAACTTCATTCTTGCTAAAATTGGTTTCATGGGGAAAAATATAAAATTGCGGTCTTTCCCTAAGGCCTCTTGTTGGTGCATACAAAGGGATAAGCTCCAATAGCTCGGGACTATGGATCTTACCATCCAAAATGTACTTAATAAATAATATAGAAAAGCTTTTTCTTCTTTGCTCCAACGATTGGAGTCCAAGTAATTTACAACGAATATCATAAGTAGGCATGTCTTGAGTTCGGTCGAACTGTCAGAATGAGTGAAAGAATCTGTAAGAAAAAAACCTGAATCTTTATAAATTTTAGCTAACAGCTACTTTGACAGTAAAAGCAAAGGCGAAAAAAGAGTGCCTTTCTCTCAGGTGACTTAACCAATATTAATCAACCTTGAATGATCGACAAGCTCAGCAGTGAGAAAATTAAAAAAAATCAAAACCAGAATAGTCGCCAGCTGAAATAACAGAGCCAGAAGAGTTAATGCATGTATCAGTTGTTGTTATAGTTGATAATGTTGACGATCAAGTTGTGTCTATGGATGGTTAGGAATGAAACGATACGAGTAAATACGAGTATATTCCCGATACTTTTGTTTCGATTCCAAGTACTTTTGGTATTTTTTCGATACCAAGTACTTGATTATTAAATTGAATTATTATTTTTAGGATGTACGAAGAAATTCGGTTTTTTTCCCGAATAATAAACGTAAAATTGAAAAAAAATATTATGTTTTTATTGGTCCAAAAACCTTAAAAAAATATTGATCGACCCAAGTAAATATCGATACTTTTTACAAGATACTGAGTATTAGCGATACTTTCTAACCGATACCGTATCGAGTAAAAGTATCGATACCGTTGTTGGTATCGTTCCATCCCTATGCATGGTTAATTAACATACGTTGTGTCCACGATGCTATTTGAAGTCACCCAATAGGCAATAAAGCAAGGTTTTTTCGAACGAAGTCATGCATTTTCTGCTACTTTTGGCTGCAAGACACATGATTTCCTCTCTTCTCCGGCGAGCACTTCTATCCGGCTTAATTTTTCGCTACCCCAGGCAGTACAATAGTCATATTTTACAAAAACTAGTTCTGCTTTTATTTCAGGGTTACTTTTTCATTAGAGTTTATATATATATATATTCAAAAATAGTATTCGACATCATGACTGCTATACAAAAATGATAGAATGAAAATATTCTTACCTAACAACAACGAGTAAGATAAAATAAAATCAAAGAATATATAGGTATACAAAAAGATATAAAAAAAAATATTTTTTCAATTTGTTTGGCTAACCCCTTTTAGTCATTCTAAAGCAGTGCTTCTAGCATGCCTCTTAAGAGTAGGGAAAGTGGAAGGCATGAAAAAGTTGGCCATTTCATATAAAAGTTGGCTATGAGTAGGGTAGGCCTCCGACATCCATTTCAAGGATGCTAGTAGGATGCTAGTAGCGCTTCGAATACCTGCCAATGCCTACTGGGCAGTTTGAGCGCCAATTCTTTTAAGATCACAGAGACATTAAACGAGGTGGAGAAAAAAATTGCAGCAGGAGCAGTATTGCCACCTTTTAAAACACAAGTTCCTCGAAAATTACTCAAATTTAAATAAAATTCCCCAAAAAAATAAAACTAACTAAAACTAAATAAAAATTTAAGATACGATACGTATTAGATTTTAAAATTTTTTTATAAGCATAAACGCTGCAGTATTGCATATTTCTCTCAATCGTTTTCTTTATTTAACCCGTTAATGCACAAAAGGACATTTTTTTGGTTGAAACTTTCAACAGAAAAATTTGAACGCCAAGTTAGAAAATATTTTAGAAAATATCTATTTTTGTTATTTTCGAGTGTGCTCTATACAATGCAATAGTAAAACAATTCTTTTAGAGTCAGAAACATAATAAAAGATGGCAGGCATTAACATTTTCTAAATGTGGTTGATATTTTTTACTAATATCTTTTTCTTAAAATTTCAGCTCAAAAAGTAAGACTTAAAATTTTTTATTTTTTCCATGGTGACCTAAGAAATATTTAAAAAAGCGGACATTTTTCTCATATCACAAAAATTTTATTATGGAGTCGACTAAGCAGAATAACATTTTTGATCAAGTAATTTATGTAAGAAAAATAGTAATTTATTTATTTCGGCTCTCTGGTAATTAATTGCTTAATATTTCATTCAGGGTCGTATTGGAAAAAATTAGAAATTGTAAGTCTTCCATTTTAGGCCGCCACACAGTATAACCGTTTCATATAAGCTGTGGTTAAAACTATTTGCAGTTGCCGCAGAGTAACGAAATTTGGTGTGGACGACTTTTTTTACATAGATTAAGAAATTTTCCAAATATTGGCAAAATCGGGCAATGACCATGCCTACCTCCCATATAAGACAAAGTTAAAAATCGATGTATCTCTGGAGTCCTTCAATACTTTTTAAAACAATTTCATATTTGGTCTAAAATCACTTCAGAAAACATTCGTACCTAAAATGGCTATAATCAGACCATTATTCGGGGTACCCTCCATATAATCCGAATTTTGAATATCTCGCATCTTTAAAAATAAATACTTTATTTTATTATAATCACACGCAAATATTTTCAGTATTATAGCAATAGTCTTTACTAAAAATGGGCTGGGTCAGACCAGTTTTTGGGGTACCCCTCATAGAACTTTAATTCTTAAAACCCGAGTACTTTTATCATAATCACTTCATTTGAACAAAATAACATAGACTAACTAAGTATTTGCTTAAAATAGCCTGAATTGATACATTGTTTGGGATACCCCCCATATAACCCATGTTTTTGAAAGATTTTCACTATAACATTTTATAAAAAGGCGTTTTTCCAAATAAAGGTTCCTTATAAAATATGCTTACTTCCTTTTGAGCTACCCCAATTTAAACCAAATTTTCAAAACACCAAATTTTCAACACAAAAAACAATTTGAGATCATTTTTTAAAAATATTTTTAAAAAAATAATGAATCCATATATAAAAAGGAAAATAAAATTGAAAGTTAAATTACAAATAGAAAAAAAATTATGTATAAGAATTTCTGTAGGTAATCTGTTTCATCCGAAGTGTCTCTGGAAACAAAATCTTCAAAATTTATATCAGAAATTAAGATATTATCAACATCGGCATCTGTACTTTCTTCTATAATTTATGGCAATAAATCCTTATAATCATTTCCCTTTGTTTTGGCAATATGTCTGTTCGAAGAAATGAGAGGATCCGAATTTATCAGATTCTCATGCGTCTGCAGATAAAAGTTCAATTTGTAAATTAAAATTTTTAATCATTTCACGTCCATAAATCAATATTTTGGGGATAGTTATTGGCATATTATACCAGGGATAATTATCTACATATATTTTAAAAGTATCCTTTAAAAGTGTACTGAACCTTGTAGTATATATTGTTTTTGCCGCTTGACAGTGTTCTCAGTATCAAACTGAAATTTTTGGTAAACAAATATTTATGTTTGTTATTTCATACACCATTTCAATATTTGAAAAAACCTTCTGGCAGTATTCTAATCGTTTGAAGTGCCATATCCGGTTTTTACCTTAACAATAATAAGACCCATTTTATCTCTAAACTCTTTTTGTATTTTTATTTTTTGCTCTGAAAAAATTCGTTTGTTTTCTTCGCCGCGTACCTGCCAGCATTTGATAGGCATCCTGTATGCAATATGATTTAGGCACTCAAAAGTTTTAATCCATATAGTAGATAATCCATATTGTAGATGTCTTTCGTCTAAAGTTCTTTGCATGCAATGATTACAGATAGAGTCGCTCTACATAAATAACAATTCATTGATGCCCGATTATGTGCCAAAACGGTTGTAACTGCACCATCAAACATTGTTAAATACAATTTAAAATTAATTTCAACGTTAAAATCAATACGTTTTGTTTTAAATGGCAGAAGTTTTTCTATTAAATGAAGGTTTCTCTTGCATAAAAATAAGTTTAATAGGTCTGCAAAATAACACAGATGATGGGGTTTTGTTCAACCATACTTCTCCCTGGCTATCAATATTAGTCATTTTCAGAGGAACCATTGCAACAATAAACAAGAATTCATCAGTCATGTTTTCATTGGAAAATTTTTGTTTGTAAGCACAATGACCGGAACTACCATCCAATCCATATTTGCATTCAAGAACACAACTAATATTATTTTTTATTTCAATTATTTTTAATAAACTTGAAGCAGTTTGATTAAGAATGTCCTGCGTTCTTACTTCAGCTGATACTTCTGAAACTATAAAAGGCTTTGGTATAAGGCTTTTTTTAGAGTGTTTCAGTTATTTTGTAATCAGGAAAACATTCAGAATGAAGACTGTTTACAACCGAACGCAATATTCTATAACGCCTTACCGATAATTTCAAGTCATAATATAGGCCAAGTGCTTGAAATGGTGTCAGATATTGATTTGTCGACTCAATAAGTATCCTTTTGGCTAATAAACTCGCTGCACTTTCAATTTCTTTTGGTGATTTTTCATTGACTAATTGCTGAACTTTTCGGCCCTTTGTTTGACCGGATGCTTCTTCGAAATTCGCTGGTTTCTATCCCTTTTGGATTCAGTTTTTCAAAAAGTGGGAGTATCTTGTGTGTCTGATATATAATGTATGCCTCTGCTGGTACTGGGTCCCTTGAATTTATGTAATGAACTTTAGATAAAATATTTTAAGTTTATTTTAACTCAAATTCTCCAGAGCCCTATAGTTAAAATCTAAAAAAGCCAACTTGCTGTTCCAGGAGAATCTGAGTTAAATTACTAAAACGTGAATGAACTAACATCATTTAACCTATCAGTAAAACAAATAAGATTAAAGCCAATCATGATGTTTTGTTTCAAATGCAGATGGTTTTCGATGCACGGCTTTAAAATCTTGATTAAATTTGAAAACAATAAAGTGCACTTTGTTAAGAGTAACACTACCTAAACAAAGCACTGAACAGTAAGATTTTAAAAATGTTTCTATATTCTCCTCTTGATTTTTAATTGTACAATTAATCTTTGATTGTTTCCATAAATTGAAAACATCTTTAATTAAAAGTGGTGGTGCCATTCTTAAACATTGTTTTGTTAGTTTTGTTAGCAACAAATAAATTCACTCAATATGAGACATTGTTCACCTTTTATATTGTAAAACTGATTAACTTCACTGCACTGAGAACTTTTTGATAACTTTGAAAGACTTCGATTTAATTAGGTAAAAATACTTTTGTTTATTTTAAAGATAACGGCATAAACCATATGTTTTTGACAATCAGAAAGACTGATATCAAAAATAATTCGCGTCATAAAACTATGCAGTACAATTTTTTAAAAAGGTGTGCATTCAAAAAGTTTGTAATAATATTCAATGGGGGCTCTATTTTGAATAAATAAGTACGGGTTGGACCAACTTGGAAATAATGGTACCCAATTTTAGGCATGTTTTAAGTGAGCGGTTTATTTTGGTACAAAACTTGATTCGATCATATACATACATTCTCATTTAAAATGTTCTCTCTCTAACTCATATACTATATAACACTTTTAATAGCTTTAAACGTTGAGGGTTGTATTGGAAGTGGTCATATTTGTGAGCGGACTACGCCAATTTTTTGCATATTTCGCAGTTTCGATGCAACTTTCACACATACCAATTATATGTACCTCAATTATAAGCCATTTTATAGTATTTACGCTGTTGTGGGTTGTATGGGAGGTGGGCGTGTTCGTTTGTTTTCATGTGACATGTTCGGTAGTAGGTTCTACGAAAAAAAAAATGCAATTCTTGCGTTAATACCCAAGGAATTAAAAATTAAAAAAAAATACTTATTTCTATATAAACATTACTCCTTTAAGCTTAAATGATTTTTTCCCAAAATGAAATAACTTGATTTTCTATGTAAATTTTACCAAAAATGACCCAAAAACACCCTTTACGAAAAATGGCGTAAAAATAAAACAACGCAAAATCGCACCTCGATCTTTTCAACATATTTTTTAAATAAGTTGATAAATAACATATAGAGCAATTCCATATGAAAGCGATCACCTTTTGGACGACCCCTCTCCGATTTTAAAATAAATAGTCTCAATCGATTGCCCAGCAAAAAATAATGTACCTACATATTTTTTTGTTTTTTTTATAGTGACTGGTTTAGTGGTGGTGTACACCACTGTCATGTGACAAAATTGAAGAATTCTTCATAAGGGACCTCATTGAAAGTTGTTTTAAAAAAAAACTACTAAAGCGATCGCAACGAGTGATAGCTCGTTGGAAAGGTATTGAATCAGGCTTTAATTGATTTTAATCCTAATTTTTCTCAGAAATTTACCTTTTTTCCCATGAAATTTAAATTTTCCCATGAAAATTAAATTTTCCGATTTTCCACAGAAGCTCCTAAATTTTCCGGCTAATTTTATTTTTTTTGGATTCCTCATAATTTTTGCTTTAAGAATCAGCAATAAAAAAATGGGCCCCGACTCCTTGTTTGGACAGGAGAAGAGCATTTAAGAGACCACCTTGTTCTCATTGTTTTTATATTTTTTATAATTGAATTATTTTTAATTATTTAACATTATTTTATTTCATTATTAAAAATTATTATTAAAAACACATTAAAAATACATTTAAAAAATTATTTTACAGTTAAAAATACATTTATGAAGAAAAAATCTTTCTTATTTTGCTGCTTATACTTAATTACAATATTTATTAAAAATTTCAATTGTCTTGGCATCATTATAAAATTAAAGTAACTTTAAATTTAGCACGTCGGCAGACGAAGAGTACCGCTTTACATTAATTGACATATCAGAAATATTTGGTATGAAGCAATGAAACTTTTGCGTTCCAGTTATAGTTTTGACTTTATTATATCTGTTTTGAATTCGTCGCTCCATGGCATCGTGTTCTTTTTGAGTGCATAAAACTGTGTTAATGGCAATTTCCTTGCTTTGAATCCACGAAAACAAATGTTGTACATTTAAGATCTGGTCAGTATATGGCCTTTGCAAACTTGCCTTAGTCGCCATGCGTTTTAGGGTTCCCCCTAACGCATCGCATGGGCCCTTACCGTGGGACGTCGCAAAAAAGTGCCACTCGACCTTGCAGTTTTGTTCTTCTCCAATTATGCAAAGATTGTAAAAAATTTTTTTATTTTTGTACTGAGAAGCCGCGCCGTCTGAGAAAAACGTTACTTTGTCGATTGCATCGAATTTTGATCTTAAGAATTCAAACAGTTTCATTTGAAATAAATAAACGGACACATAATTATGAGCTAAACTCTCCGCGACAACAACAAGGCTTACGGTCTGTAGTTCGTTACCTTCGGTTTTGAAATAAATGCAAAAAGGATGCACCGTGCACTGGTCGTTTGCCCAGTGATAAGCCTGAATTTCATCCTGAACGAGAAAAGTGTAATTCTCGGCAAAGTCGCTTATCACAATGAATTCATTTTGGGCTAATTTCTCCTTACTTTCCTTTAGAAATTTCGATTGCATCTCGGATATGAAATGGTGCGCCTTCAGTTCATTCAACTTGAATCCGAATTCCTCGATGAATTCCGGAATCTGCTTTACCACGGTCTCAAGGGAACATCTGCCGCTGCTAATTATCCACTGTTTGAAATGCACCTCCTGAATTAACAGCTGTTCAAACTTTTCCGCCAAATATTGCTCTAGCTCGTCAATCTTCGGACAATTGTCGCATTTGGACAGATGACAATTTTCCGTGGGGTATGCGCACAACGACTTCGACAGGAGGTCCCTATATGTTTCAATTTCACCGTGAAATACTTTCAATTTCTTGCATGGAAAGAACATGAGTTTGATGTTTTGATGAAACATGCAAACGCAGACTGAATGCGTTCCGTGCCTGTCTAATGCCAGCACGCATTCTTTTGGTCGTAGGATGGCAAACTTAGAAAATCCCACTTTTTCTGCTGGGTATTTCTCTTTGAACTGATGGTATGCTTCGGATAGATTACATAATAATAATCTGCGCTGCTTGTGTACTTTTTCTCCATATTCACGTGTGATAACATAGTCACGTGTACCTGGGCAGGCGCGGCTGTTGTCATCATTGCAGTAAAAATCTTGAATCAATTTCACCGTTGCTTCGCTGAGGGTCCTTGAGCCAAATTTCTTGGTGGGAGTCGCCAATATGCCCTTCTGTCGAACTAATTCTTTGCTTCTTCTCGCGATGTAAAAAGATGTTTGAAACTGTTCAGAAATCTTGCGTATAGACCATGATTGAGGCAGCACAGATAAAATGAGATATTTCTCCGGAAAAGTGGTCGCTAAATTGAATTTTCTTTTCAACTGCTCAATCATTTGTTTGCCGTCATCAACGTCATCTGCTTGACTGCATTCGTTATCAGAGCCTTCATCAAATATTGTCGCGATTGCACTCATAACCTTGCCTTTTTTCTATTTCCTGTATTTTTCACTTCGCAACTTTCTTTTTCTAATAGGCGTTTCACCTAAAGTGGTAATAGCCTCATTCAAAGGACTCAAAGACATATTGACCATCGGAATGTCTGCCTCATGAAACATTTGAAACATTTTGTTCAATTGTCATTACACTCTCGGATTGTGGTTGCATTTGTTTCAATGCATTTGCTTGTTGAGACAAATCGATTTTACACTTGGGGCAAATGAATTCTGCTTCTTCACCGTATTGTATATTTAATTCATTCATGTATCGCTTCGAAACACCAGTTAATTTTAATACTTTTATCTTTTTCGAACGATGTCCACTCTTGTTAAACGGATTGCAGCAAAATTTATTCATTTTACTTTAAATTGTCTTTACAGCTTCACTCTTTACTTTACAAAAAAAACACTTTAACACTTTCACGTTTAGTATTCAACTGAAATTTGACTCAGAGTGTGTGAAGTATTTATATTTATTTTTTGGTACTCTTTACTTTACTCTTTACTTTACAAAAAAAAACACTTTAACACTTTCACGTTTAGTATTCAACTGAAATTTGACTCAGAGTGTGTGAAGTATTTATATTTATTTTTTCGGTAAAAAATAGGTAAAAAAAAATAAGCGATATTTGCTTTTCTTTAATAGGAAAATTTGCGTGAACTACTGGTCATAAAATGTTTTTTAAAGAGGGACTTAATTGGTTACTGCCAATAAGCCGACCACAGGTCATAAAATATTTTGTAAATTTTTTAAATTACCAGGTAATAAATATTTCGCCATATTTATGGAAAATCCGTGTTTTATGACTTGTTTCTGCACGTGCTATTTTAGGCGAAATATTTATTATCTGGTAATTTAAAAAATTTACAAAACATTTTATGACCTGTAGCCTCAGTCGGGTTTGGTGTGCCATAACATGCCACTGCTGCTATTATCCATGGATTTATGGCCGATCTTGTGAAGGCAGGCAGACCATATTCACTACACACTCAGCTTGGGGCTCTTAAAAAAAAATTGATTTTTTCTTCATAAATGTATTTTTAACTGTAAAATAATTTTTAAAATGTATTTTTAATAATAAAATAAAATAATGTTAAATAATTAAAAATTATTCAATTATAAAAAATATAAAAACAATGAGAACAAGGTGGTCTCTTAAATGCTCTTCTCCTGTCCAAACAAGGAGTCGGGGCCCATTTTTTTATTGCTGATTCTTAAAAATTATGAGGAATCCAAAAAAAATAAAATTAGCCGGAAAATTTAGGAGCTTCTGTGGAAAATCGGAAAATTTAATTTTCATGGGAAAATTTAATTTTCATGGGAAAAAAGGTAAATTTCTGAGAAAAATTAGGATTAAAATCAATTAAAGCCTGATTCAATACCTTTCCAACGAGCTATCACTCGTTGCGATCGCTTTAGTAGTTTTTTTTTAAAACAACTTTCAATGAGGTCCCTTATGAAGAATTCTTCAATTTTGTCACGACAGTGGTGTACACCACCACTAAACCAGTCACTATAAAAAAAACAAAAAAATATGTAGGTAAATTATTTTTTGCTGGGCAATCGATTGAGACTATTTATTTTAAAATCGGAGAGGGGTCGTCCAAAAATTTGCCAATTTTGATCGTTTTTATATGGAATTGCTCTATAAAAAAATGATAAATAAAAAAAGAATAAAAAGTGGTTTTTGGAGCAATTCACTCTCAAAGTTGGAAAATGATTTCCGGTTTTTTAATTTCAGTAAAGTTAACATCACTAAAAACGCAATGTTTAATATTGAATAACTTTTGAAATAGCGACTGGATTTAAATAATTAAATTCATATTGAAAATATAATTATGTATTCAGAAATTTCTTAAAAACTGCCATCACACATTTTTTAATTAAAGACAAAAATCGCAAAATCACATCTCTATCTTTTTTCCTCAGTTTTCAATAAATAAAAGATTACTTTTTTAAAGTTTAAGCTATTAAAACACAAGATGTGTATGCTGTTAAGTCTCAAACATCACTGTCTTTATTGTTCAATGGCAAACATAACTAACAGTCAAACCTAAATCAGCGCGAAAGCGTTTTTTATCTGTCAAAAATTTCTCATGCCCATACGATTTATATGTAGCAAACCATAATAACGCGGCGGCAACGCTGAGCGGTTGGAAAATCCAATTTTGACAGGGCGTTAGGAATTAAAGTTGGTTGCAGAAGACAAAAAAAAATTCGATGTGACAATTCTTAAAATTATTATTTTTAGCACGCTATTGAATTAACAATATGGAGGTAAGAATTTTGTTGATATTATAGTTTAAGACTAGTTTTAATTGCGGTGGTCCCTTGAAATTAGATTTAAAAATAAAATATGCTGTAGTACATCTAATTCGTTCATGTTTATTTTTGACATTTGCTTGCCGCTAACCGCTTTCATTTAGGGATGGTACTTCAGCGTTCAGGCTCAGCGTAAAAATGCTACGCTCAATACGCGCTGGTTTGACTGTAAAGCTTTTATATAATAAGTAATATGATACATTATAGAGAAGAGAGAGAGAGATAGAGAATATAATATAAAAATAATACAGGGTAATGTATATTATACAACATCTTCCTTTTTATACAAAACAATTATTTAAAGTTATCTTATAAATGTTATATCATCTAAAAATGGTAATACTATTTAAAATTCAATATTTTTGGAGGCTTTACATTTCGCCCTGCTTTAGTAACATATAATCCATCATTTTTATCTTTAACAATATTTGGAATTTCCTGTCTTACAGTATTTGGAGTATTCATTTTATTGTTAGAAGTTTTTGGAGTATTTTGTTTTTCGTCAAAAATTCTTCATTCTTACATTCTTCAAAATACATATTTTTTTCAAAAATTCAAACGCTTAAGGACAAACAGCTGAAAAATCAAAAAATTGCCATCAACGAAGACTGGTTCGACAATCGGACAAAAATCTCTTTCCCAGAGGAAATAAAATGGATGTTATATCTTGGTGACAAGTTTGCGTTACCCTTTAATAGGAAAAACTTAACACCAATACAAATAATTGCGGACATGGAACAAAGTATCCAAAAAATTAAAGACGACAAAGAGAAGGATGTTGCCAGAACTAAATTTTCACAAAACATTATAGAACACAAAAGGAAAACGAAGAACACAACTCAAGAAAAACTTATTATAAATATAAATGAAAAAAGGAAGAAGTTTATTAATAACTACAAGGATGAAATAATTATTACAAAAGCAGACAAAAACTAAACCACAGTCATAATGCACACAGAAGAATATAAAGAAAAAATGGAAAAACTTCTGGAAGACAAAACAACGTATAAAACAATGAGAGCTGACCCAACACTTACACTAACAAGAACAAACAACAACATTGTTAATGACCTTTTCAAGAGAAACTACATTGACTTCAAAGAAAAAATTCAACTCTATTGCCCAGCAGCACCAAGCGCCAAGATTATACGGGCTCTCAAAAACACACAAGCCTGGTCTACCTCTCCGCCCCATTTCTTCGTTAACTAATGTACCATGCTATAAGTTAGCTAAACATATTGGACTTATTTTGAAAAATATAATATCCGACAAATACAACATGAAAAATGCCTTCGAACTAAAACAAAGATTAGCAAACACAAACCTAAATGATGACGAAATTCTTGTATCCTTTGACGTGGTATCACTTTTTACAAATATTCCGATATATCTAGCCATACGGACAATCATGGGAAAATGGGAAATAATTGAAAAAAATACGAAAATCCCCAAGAAAAAATTTGTAGAAATTCTGGACTTTTGCCTAAACAAAAACAATTATTTTATGTATGACAAGAAGTTATACAACCAGACGTTTGGTATGCCAATGGGTAACCCATTGTCACCTACAATTGCGGACATAATATTAGATGAACTCCTGGACTAATCGATGAAGGATTTATTACAACAAAATATAAAAATTAAATGCATAACAAAATATGTCGACGATATCTTCGCGATTATTAATAAAAATGACCAGAATATAATTCTCCAATCCTTGAATTCATACCACGAAAAACTACAATTTACAATAGAAATAGAGAAAAATGGAAACATACCATATTTAGACGTGAGACTCTACAGGGAAAACAATAAGATAATTTTTAACTGGCACGCAAAACCATCTTCATCGGGTCGAATGATGAACTGCCTATCAACGCAACCAACTATACAAAAAATGAATATGGCCAAAAAATTTTATAAATAAAGTCCTGACAATAAGTGACGACCGTTTTAAAAATGAAAACATAAACCAAATTAAAAACACTCTGTACAAAAATAATTTTCCAATTAAAACAATAAACAACCTCATAAAAATATTTTTAGAAAAACAAAAATACCCAAATATTAATAAAAATAGATGATGATGACAAACTGATGACAACCCTACTCAGTTCTTTGGAGTCACATATATACCAAACTTGACAGACAGCAGAAACCTACACAGAACAATAAAACAACAAAACTTCTCTTTTGCACACAAACCAAACAAAACTTTAAAACATTTATTCACTAACACCAAAACAAAAATTGAATAGGAGAATCAACAAGATGTAGTATATGAAATCGCATGCAACGGCAAAGATGAAGAGGCATGCAATCTTGTATACATTGGAACGACCCAAGGTTCATTTATAAGGTTGTCGCAAGGGAGAGAGCGAGTACCAATAATTGTCAAATCGAAGTTGGCAGCTCATAGAGAATCTGCAAGTGCTCTCTTTTATCATCCATTTTTCTTTCGTAGTCATTCGCAAAATTGGCTGGTTTTGACAATTATGGGTACTGAGAAGAGAGTGCGATCAGCCCTGCGACAACCTTATAAATCAACCTTGGAACGACCCATGATACAATGATAAGGTAGCGCCGCTGCGCTGAGTGCTCTCACGCGTCAACGAAGTGTGGATTATGAGAAGCAACATATATGTCAAAACGACGAATTTCGTAGAAATTGCAAATGAAGAAAATATTTTATGTTTCCAAGTTGCAAACAGTGCGGTCGCGGGTCTTAAACTTGTGCTAATTTGAGTGAAAATATTATAAAAAAAGTGTAATAAAAACTATAAAATGTGAAAGAAGTCTTAAAATTGCAAAAAAAACCTGTAACAGTTTTAACCTAAAAACAACTGCGAAACGTGAGCATAAAGAAATTCGCGATGAACAGCTGATTTTGACATCAATGTAGCTTTATTCTGCTTTCTACTCCATTCCTCTCCGTGATGACCTTACCTTATAATTCTGCCATGGGAACGACCAAAAGAGCGCTAGCAGTGAGACTTAACGAGCACAAAGCAGATCTGAAAAAAGAGAAGCAAGCTACAGCACTAGCACAACACATTGTAGAACAGCTAATTTCGACGACGTAAGAGTAATTGACAAAGCGAGAAGAGAAGTTAGACGATATTTGTTGGAGTCTCTGCATATTCAGAAGAAAGCAACAACTATGAATACCAAAGAGGACAACGACAACATCAGCTCGGTGTATACCACAGCTTTAAAAACTTGACCAGCTGATAATGTTTACTTTTGTCTCTTCGTTACAAATTCGTTAAGTCGTTAGTTTTTGTTTTTCTGTTTTGTTAAAAAGTTTCATTGCTTAAAGTTTTAAAAAAAATGTCAAGTGCAATATAATTGTTTATATTGTGATGTGAACTATAAAGTAATGTGTATTTATATATTTAATGTTTTTTATAATTTAAATAATAAATTAATTGTTTAATGTTTTGGATTTAATAAAATAATCCCCTGAAGAAGGAAGGAAATACTTCCGAAACGTCGGGAAAATGGAAATAAATTATTTTAAAAATTTAATTAAAAAAAAAACCACTTGACCAAAGAAGCCCAAAATTGAAGACAACTTAGGAAATTTATAGAATTGGTCAAAATATTACTTTTTATTTTTTTCTTTTTCTGTTATATTGGATTCTATCTGTAAATCTTTAATTTTATTCTGTTTTTGTAATTCATTTTCAATTGATTCCTGTACTTGTTTTCCATTTTGATCTACTTGATATACTATCGGATTATCATTTAATTTCAGAATATGTTCCCTATTCCTCCTGTAACTTGATCCATCTTTCTCTTTTACTATGTAAGACCTAGGTTCTTTGCAAGTTTATGTTATAGTACCCGAAGTCCAATAAGATGTTGGTGTTTTTTTGAACATGACACTTTCACCTTGAAAAACGGGCTTCAAGTACTTTTTTCCTTTGTTATAGTATTCAGCAGACTTCAGTTTTTGATATTTTACTTGTGTTTGATATTTATACACATTTACAACTCTTGGCTTTAAATTTTTTTCTATTGAAGGAATTTTTGTTCTCAACGGTCTCGACATCAACAAATCTGCTGGGCTTGGCAATCCTGATTTCGGTGTTGTCCTGTAATGAAGTAGTCCAACATAAGGATCAGATTTACTTTCTAAACACTTTGCAAGCATTTTTTTTTATCGTTTGAACTGAACGCTCAGCAATTCCATTAGATTTGGGAAAATATGGACTGGACGTCAAGTGTTCTATTTTCCAATTTTGACAAAACCTTTCAAATTCTTGAGAATTGAACCGTTGTCAGATATCAAAATTCGAGGCACTCCATGTCTGGCAAAGATAGATTTCATTTTGGTTATAACTATGTTGCTTGAATAACCATTTGATAATATTTCAATCTCTATGTATTTTGAAAAATAGTCTACAACTAACAGATAAATTTGTTTGTTGAATTCAAACAAATCGCATCCTAATTTGTACCAGGGAATGTTTATGACATCGTGCGACAATAGTTCCTGTTGTGGATTAGCATTTTTGTATTTAATGCAAATCTCACAGCTTGAGACTACGTTAAAAATGTCATTATTTATATTTGGCCAATATACTGACTGTCTGGCTAGAGCCTGGCTTCTTATTATGCCCAAATGGCCTTCATGTAAATTTTGAAGAAAAGATTTACTTAATGTTTTAAACTTAAGTCATTAATTATATGAATATCGTCTTTTATTTTGAAATACGGTACGACTTCTGAATCTATAAACTTTTTGTTTTGTGGCCAACCATTTTTAATGTAATTTTTTATTTTTCCAAAAACTTTGTCTGCTTTTTGTTTTTCTTTAATATCAATAATCATTGAATTAGAAAAAGGAAGTGGCAACAACAATAAATTGCAGTGTAACGAAATGTCTTCGTCCATGTTTATGCACGCATTGTTTGGAAGGGGTGCTCGTGAAAGAGTGTCAGCAATGTAAAGATATTTTCCTGGTTTGAACTGAACTGACAGATCATAGCACTGAAGTCGGAGCATGAATCGCTGCAGCCTTGCCGGAATCTTATAAAGCGGTTTTTTAAAAAGGGTAAGCAGAGGATTGTGATCAGTTTCTACCAAGACTTTCATGCCATAAACATACTGGTGGAACTTAGTACAACCATACAGAATAGCAAACAACTGTTTTTCAATCTGGGCATAATTAACTTCACAATCCGTCAACGAAGCTGAAGCATAAGCTATCGGATGTCTGTCATGCATTATACATGCACCCACCGCATATTTGGAGGCATCCACGGATAAAACCAATTGTTTTTCCGTATTAAAATAGGTAAGACCCGGTGCATCAGTTATTGCTTGTTTGAAACTTTTAAATTCTTCTTCATGTATAGTATCCCAGTGCCAAACTACATCTTTCCTTCATAAGTCGCGTAAATTTTTATTTTTTACTGCTAAATTTTCTATGAATGACCCTAAATAGTTTATCATTCCCATAAGTCTGTAATTCCTCTATTGATTTTGGTGCAGGAATTTGACAAATAGCATTTATTTTTCATTATCAGGGCTTACACCATTTTCATCAAAAATATGCCCTACAAACTTTATTTTAATTAATCCTATTTTGGATTTCTCTTTGTTAAATTTAAGCCCAACAGATTTTGCTCTTTCAAGTACCGCTACTAATATGTTATTATGCTCTTCAATAGTGTCTGCATGTATGAGAAAATCGTCTATATAAATAATAAGACCCTCAATATTTTCAAATAGTTTTATCATTTCGCTACGGAAAATTTCTGGTGCCGCATTTATACCGAATGGCAGCCTTAAAAACCGATACCTCCAAAAAGGTGTATTAAATGTGCACAATTTTGATGACTCTTCGTCCAATGGGACCATCCAAAAACCTGAGTTCGCATCTAAAGTACTAAAAAACTTAGAACAGCATAGTTTAGCTTTACAGTCCTCTACATTAGGAAATGGATAATGCGGTCTAAGAATAGCCTCATTTTAATGGCGAGGATCTAAGCATAATCTTAATTTTCCGTTTGGTTTTTTCACCAGAACTATGGAATTCACCCATTCAGTTGGTTCAGACACAGGAACTATAACTTGCAAATCAACCATTCTTTTTAATTCATTGTTTAAATTCATTTGCAAACGAAATGGTATTTTCCTTGGTGGATCAATTACAGGAGTTACATTTTTGTTCACTTAATTTATATTTTTGTTTCAAAAGACCTAAGCCAGTAAAAGTTGATGCATAATCCTCAAATTTTATTTGTGCTACTTATTATATTTACATTATGAATGAGATTCATATTTATGGCTGTATTTAAACCAATATTTTTACAAGGCATTTTTAGAATATGAACATTTTCTGAGTACTGTTTATTACGAAATACAAAACTAATCTTTATAATGCCAAAATGCTGAAGCCTTTTACCACTAACAGTTAGTAACCTAATGCGTGACTCTTGAACTTTACTAGTTAAGTTAAAAAATTTTACAATTTCTTCCAGTCCCGTAGCCAGGATTTACCTTAAGGGGGGTTGTGATAAAAAATCTATAAGTAGATACCAGTAATAACTGAAAGAAAGGATATGAAATTTTGAAACAAATCAGTTTTCTTTTAAAACTATTTGTGAATATGCCTGTTTTTAAATTACCATAAGAGAGATTCGATTTTTGTTTTGCAAATCAATTTTGAGTACTAAGTTTTTTGATATTTTGTTTGATAGTTTGTTGAAAAATGGTCCAAATTGAGAATTTTTATTTTCTTCTAAAAAGTATTGTTCCGAAAATTAGCACAAAAAGTAAAAATGTCTGTGACAACATTTTACTAATTAAACAATATTAATGTGAACGGTAAAAATAGGTTAGATTTCTTGTAGTGTATTAAAATCAAAATTAAAATCAGCTATGAAAAATGCAAACATTTTTTAATAAGTTCAGCTGGTGAAGCTGTATTCACAACTTTTATGGACATTTCATATAAACGGGAGAAAAAAAAATTTTGTCTTTAGATTTATTTTCTTTTTGGCTATCTTACGCTTTTATTGATCCCCAGCTTGTGTACAACTATTTGAACCTGTGTGAACCCTAGTTCGAGTTATCATTAAGGGCTAAAATATTTCTGTTCTCGAAAACGATTTGAACAATTTAAATAAATTCAAAAGAAAATTATTTTAAGATCTTTAAAAATTTAACAGTTTCATTTTCTCATGATTCAATCCAATAACAAATACTATACATATTTTATTTTTTTAATAAAATTTTTTGAGCTGAGGAATCGACTCCGATAAAGTCATATTTAAATTTCAGACTATTTTTCAAAAACCGTAATTCAAAAACTGGTTTTGCACAGCACTATACCCAATTTATTATATAAGATATCACATGAAAATAAGTTCATGTTAATATTAAAATAATTACTCATCTAGATAAATTTTAATAAAAAGAATAAAAAGTAACTTTTTTTGGATTTTTAAGAATTTAATCGGTCGTGGATTTATATTTAAATTATTTGCAAATTACAAACACTAAAAAAAAATTGTTTGAACTTCCAAATTGTTTTTTAATTTTTTAATATAATAAAAATAATTTAAAAAATGCTGAAGCTTAAAAAACTGTAATTGTTAATTTTTTTTATGAACATTTGGTAACATGATTTAAAAATCAATAAATCACTATAGAATTGGACTGTATAAAATATTTTACAAAAATTTTTTCTATTGAGAATTTTTTTAAGGTGGTTTTCCGAAACCTGTTTGGAAAAGGCTTCGAACAGGGCTAAATTTTTGAAAAAAAACCCACTCAAATTATTGCTTTTTCAAAAATTTTGGGACTAATAAGCTTACCCAGCAAACTATAGTTGACGTCCTTGTCGAAATTCCGACGAATTCATAACTACATATATCGAGCTGTCTGCAAATATCGGAACAGTTTCACTTTTTATACGAATTTATAAAGAGTTTCGTTATGCGACTGTTTGTAAAACATATTGAAATGCAAACAGAGTAAATTTTCCTTTCTTCTGAACTGTCTGAACGAAATCGTAACTTCTACGTAACGTTTTCGTTAAGACTCGTTACGAAATCGTTACGACATTTCGTTACGAAGTCGTGTCAACTGCTTCAAACTATATTCTTTACGATTTCGTAACGAAATTGGATTCCGAAATCTGAAAGATTGCGAAATGTTTGTCACGATTTCGTTAAAAATATTTTTCGTTAAAAATATTGCGAAATCGTAATGAAAATCGTATGGAGGGCTTGACACGACTTCCTAACGAAATATCGTAACGATTTCGTAACGAGTCCTAACGAAAATGTTACGGAAAAGTTACGATTTCGTTCAGACAGTTCGAAAAAAAGAAAATTTTACTCTGTTGGCATTTTAATATGTCGTACAAACAGTCGCATAACAAAATTTTATATAAATTCGTATAAAAGGTGAAACTGTTCCGGTATTTGCATAACGAAATTGTGATGATTTCTTTAAGACAGCTCGAAATAGTTACGAATTAGTCTGAATTTCAACATAGTCATCAACTATGGTTTGCTGGGTAGATATGGCATAAGAAATGTCAAGCTAATTTTCGGCCTGATTTCTTCTGAAATAATATTAGTTTGAGCTCCAGTATCTACTTGAAAACTGAAATTTTTATTTTTTATCATCACCTTAATTGTCCATTCATTTGCTGCACAGTTGTTTAGTTGCTGTTGTTTCAAACCATTATCGCCATAACGTTCCTTATATAAACTACGATTGTCTACTGACTGAGAAGCAGAGAGCGCTTGTAATGTTCCAACGAAGAGATCATCATAGTCATCGTCGCTCTGCTCCTCACCATCGTCGTCTTCTTGGTATATATTTTTTACATACTTCTTTTTACCGTTCGAACTACTGTTTGTTGACTGTCTTTGTTCGAAATTGTCTTTTGAAAAGCACATTTTTGCGAAGTGATTCCTTTTCTTACATAAATACACAAATAACGCCGCCTTACACAAATAACGCCATATGCGGGGCATCTACTTAGATTAATATTTCCACATTTATTGCATTTTTGCTGCGAACCGCTAGACGACGACTGCGTTGGCCTTTTGTTGTTACTCAGTGTTGCTGACCATTTATTATATTTTTGTATAGCACCGACACATGCTTCAGAATTTTCGCTACTCCTTTGTTGAAGTTGAAAAACATTTCCCCTGACAATTTCTAAATTTTTCGATATGTCCACAGCCTTCTGCAAAGTTATTTCACCTTCGCTGAGTAGGCTCTCTTTTGTGAACAATTTTTGGGTTGACAATCCACAAATAAAAATGTCTTTAATTAAATCTTCGCGTAAGGATTCAAATTTACAATGAAGACTTGAATTATTTAACACGGTAACATATTCGTCAATTGATTCATTCGCTTCCTGCTTTCTTACAAAAAACTTGTGCCGCTCCATGGCGAGATTGACCTTCAGCAGAAAATAAGCATCACATTTTTCAAGCAACTCACTGTATTTCACTGCGTCAACATCCAAATTAAATGAATTAAAAATTATTAGTGGATCTGACCCCATGTGGTGTAAAAGAAGCGCCACTTTCGCTGGTCCGTTTGTTCTTCTAAGCTTGAAGCACGTAAAAATATTTTAAATTGGTTTTTCCAGATTTTCCATATATCTGCCTAATTAGAATTATTTAAGTGAATTGGCTGTCTAGCTGACGCGAAAAATTGTGGGGACTGCATTTTAATCACTTTTTCTATATTTTCGCCTCCAAATGTTTCTTCTTTTGGTTGCATTATTCTTTTTCAGGAACATCTGACACCATATTAAAACACAAGATGTGTAGGCTGTTAAGTCTCAAACATCACTGTCTTTATTGTCCAATGGCAAACATAACTAAAGCTTTTATATAATAAGTAATATGATACATTATAGAGAAGAGAGAGAGAGAGATAGAGAATATAATATAAAAATAATACAGGGTAATGTATATTATACAACATAAGTAAAATCAAAAATTGTTTTTTTTTCTCTTCACTGCTGAATTTTTCAGATTTTTTTATAATTTTTAGAAAAATTATATTTTTCAAACTTATTTTATATCTCATCTTATTTACGGATTTCTTTAAAAAGAAATACTATCAAAAGCATTAGATTCTATATTTAAAAAAAAAATTATATACTTTGAACATGTCGTTTGAGAGTTATATATTTTTACCTGTAGAAGGTGTATGCAAATACGAAAATTGGTAAATTCACAGAAAAAAGAATCAATTTTCAGCTCATGCTGTGTGTTCAAATTTTGACGTATTTTCAAAATTTTTGCAGAATTTTTTTAGTTGAGGAATTATCTGTCGATTAATATATAATAAGTCAATATTATTAAAAAAAAAAAAATACAAGTTAGTTTTGGCCGCAATTACTACACTGTGCGCCATTGTGAGAGAAAAAAAAGCGTAGTAAAAATATTAGCCAGATTTGGAAAATTAAAACATTCTTACCACCTTTTAATTGTGTTTCTGACACTAAGAATGACTCTAGTCATTGAGGGTGCTTAGAATCATATGCTTGGAATTCAGCAGTCTTTCTAATGAGCGGGAAGTGAAAGCAGCGGCACTCGTCGCTCATCGTTGTTATGAGAATGCTCCGCGTGGAAGTGGTTGTTGTTGTGTGCAACCACACGCACTCGGTTTTTGACGAGTGATTTAGAATTGTAAAAAAACGATCCGCTGCAGGTTTTTGGTGTGTATTTAGTAAACCTCTGCACGGATTAACTCGTTTCTACTACAACAATAGTGCATTCGGTGTCGAGTTCAGTAGTTTACATAACTGTAATAGCGAGTGAAATTTATGGCTAAATAGTCTTAAACCGACTTTCAACACATTCGTTTGGAAACGATTGAGTCGTTCGGAACGACTCAAACATAACATAGCCGGTAGCATTCGTCGGACAAACGAATCTAAACCAAACATAACAGAATGAAGGATTTGTAAACGATTAATGCTGCATAAATATATGAGTCGAATTTTATCTGCACAACAACATAACATTCGGTGCATAAATTGAATTTAAGATTTTAAAAATTGGAAATTGGAATTGTAGATGCGATGGCAGAATTAGACGGTCGCAGTAAAGACTGTCAGAAATTTAAAAGTCAAGATGGTCCATCTAAAATTTTCCACCTAAAATTTTTTTATTTTCACGAATTCGGTGCTGGAGTAATCAATAGGTAAAAATGGGTCGCTGAATCCCAATTCGTTGTCACATTTCCAAAATTGTGTAATTTTTTTATAACAGTGTTGCCATCTACTATAATGAATTTTCAAGAGTTTTTAACATGGTTTAACAGTGTTTAGAGGTCGCTGACTTCGAATCTGATGTCACAAATTTAATATTCAAGATGGTTAATGGTGTTGACACCTAAATTTTTTTTATTTTCACGAATTCAGTGCTGGAGCAAACACTAGATAAAAATGGGTCGCTGAATTCATTGCCAGATTTCCAAAATTGTGTAATTTTATTATAATAGTGTTGCCATCTTACTTTCTTACTTAGGTGGTCGTAACAACCCGTGTCCGGGTTTCAACCGACCTCATCAGCTCTCGCCAGGAGCCCCTGCTTTGCGCGCGCTTTCTCCAATCGGATACACCAAGTGCGGTTAGGGCTTCCTCAGCCTGGTCCATCCATCGGAGGCATGGTCTCCCTCGTCGTCGTTGACTAGCGACCCTCGCCTCGAGCACCTTTTTCGCTAGAGCTTCGTCGTTCATACGATGGACATGACCCAGCCAGCGTAGTCGCTTCACAGTTATACGCCAAACTACGTCAATGTCATCGTAGAGCTCATACAGCTCGTGGTACATTCGGATGCGATAGTCATCGCCGACTCGAACAGGACCTAAGATTTTGCGAAGAACTTTTCTCTCGAACACCCCCAGAGCGGCTGCGTCAGTTTGCGAAACTACCCATGCCTCAGCGCCATAAAGCAGCACAGGTAGAACGAGCGTCTTGTAGAGTGTTAGTTTTGTCGATCGAGAGAGGGCTCTGGAACTTAGTTGCTTACTAAGCCCGTAGTAGCACCTATTATCAATTATTGTCCTTCGCTTTATCTCCAGGCTGATTTCGTTTTTGGTATTAATGGCGGTGCCAAGGTAAACGAACTCCTTGACTACTTCAAAGTTATAGCTGCCGGATGAAACGTGGGAGTCTAAATGCCGAGCTCCCTTGTTTGTAGACAGCATATACTTTGTTTTTACCCTCATTTATCGATAAACCCACTTTGGCTGATTCCTTTTCGATAGCGCCGAAAGCAGCGGTAACATCTTTGGTTCTGCCGACAATATCAATATCATCATTGTACGCAAGGAGCTGGACGCCTTTGTAGAAAATGGTGCCATTACGATGCACACCGGCCTTTCGTACGATCCCCTCCATGATGATGTTAAAGAGATCGCAAGACAGTGGATCGCCTTGCCTGAAACCACTTTCGGTATTGAAGGTTTCGGAGAGGTCATTTCCTACCTTGACGGAGCTGCGTGTGTTGCTCAACGTCATTCTGCAAAGTCTAATCAACTTTGCAGGTATACCGAACTCAGACATTGTTGCGTATAGGCAATCCCTTCTCGGGCTATCAAACGCAGCTTTAAAATCGACAAAGAGATGGTGTGTGTCAATTTGATTTTCGTGGGTTTTCTCCAGGATTTGTCGTAGCGTGAAAATCTGGTCTATGGTGGACTTACCAGGTCGAAAACCACACTGATAAGGTCCAATCAGTGTTTTTGTAATTTATGGCAGTTTTATATGCGATGGAAATAAGACTGATACCTCTATAACTTGTGCAGATTGTTGGGTCTCCTTTCTTAAATATAGGGCACAGTACGCTGAGGTTCCAATCGTCGGGCATGCTTTCTTCTAGCCATATTTTGCTGATGAGCTGATGCATGCGCCTTATCAATTCATCGCCGCCGGTATTAAACAATTCAGCTGACAGGCCGTCAGCACCCGCTGCTTTGTTGTTTTTGAGTCGTTGGATAGCAACTCGAACCTCTTCATGGCTAGGTGGTGATACTTCCACTCCGTCATTGTTGATTGGTAGCTCTGAACTGCGCTCTCCATGGGCGGCATTGGTGGAATCGTCGCCAGTAAGTAAATTGGAGAAGTGCCGTCTCCACAATCTCAGCACACACTGCGTATGCGTATTCAGATCTCCATTTTCGTCTCTACAAGTGGATGCTCCGGGCTTGAAACTTTGGGTTAGACGCTTCACCTTTTGATAGAATTTTCGTGCATCCTTCTTGCCCTGGTATACCTCTAGTTCCTCATGCTCACGCTTTTCCTGCTCTCTTTTCTTGCGTCTGAAAAGGCGTCTCTCTTCCTTCCTCTTTTCGCGGTAGTTTTCTCGCACGTCTCGCGTTGCAGCTGACTGCAGCGTTTTTCTATATGCGGCGTTTTTTACTGCAGTCGCAATGCGACACTCCTGATCATACCATTGTTTCCGAAGTTGCGGGCGCCGGAAACCAATGACTTCTTCAGCGGCAGCGGGCATGGAGTGGGATATATGCGCCCAAAGTCCGCCGGCGTCGTCGGGTCCAGAGGTTGGTTGGTTGAGCTTAACCGAGAGTTGAGCGGAGTAGGCTTCGGCAGTCCGTTGTAATTGCAGCTTAGCGACATCTAGCTTTCGTTGCATTCCTGTGCGTATGTTCTTGGCATTGCATAATCGCATGCGGATCTTGGCTGCAACAAGATAATGGTCGGAGTCAATGTTGACCCCCCGAAATGTACGCACATCTAGAACACTAGAGGCATGCCTTCCGTCGATTACAACATGATCAATTTGGTTTCGCGTTTTTTGATCCGGGGACAGCCAGGTGGCCTTGTGGATGTCGAGGTGCTTCAATCTGGTGCTACTAACTACCATGTTTCGCGCCGCGGCGAAGTCGATCAGTCTTAGACCGTTGTTCGTGGAGGTCTCATGAAGACTGAACTTACCGACAGTGGGGCCAAAGATGCCTTCCCTTCCGACTTTCGCATTAAAATTGCCGAGGACTATTTTCACGTTATGGACCGGAAGGTGGTCGTTTACGTCCTCAAGACTAGCGTAGAAAGCGTCCTTGACGGCTTCGTCCTTTTCCTCCGTCGGGGCGTGCGCGCAAATAAGGTTGATGGAGAAAAATTTTGCCTTGATGCGGATCGTGGCCAATCTTTCGTTGACAGGTGTGAACCGGGAAACAAGGTAGCGTAGTTTCCGGCTAACAACGAATCCGCATCCAAATTTGCGCCTCTCCGCATGGCAGCTGTAGTAGATATCACAGTGTGCTTGTTTAGAGCAGCCTTGCCCTTTCCATCGCATTTCCTGGATGGCGGTGATGTCAGCCTTTATTGTTTTGAGGGCTTCCGCCAGTTGGATAATGGCACCTTCCCTATAAAGGGTTCGGACATTCCAGGTGCATATCCGTAAATCATTGTCCGTTTTTCATTTGCGGTGGTCGTTAACGTAATTGGGGTTCTTATCCGAGGCTGGTTTAGTTTTCATTGGGCAGTAGTAATGTGGCGGGACACAAACCCTGCGCACATTCCATGTTTAAGGTCTATGGAGTGACCCGCCGCTCCAATTAACAGTCAAACTGACGGATGCCAGTTTGCCGTTGCCCAGGGAACACCACGTGGAGGTTTGAGTCGACTTGAGACGATTTCGACATGGATAATGCTGGCCTCGCCAGGTTGAGACCATCAGACACATTGCCATGTGAAGGTTCGCCCCCTGTAATCTAACCCATAGAAGATTACTGATGAGTTGGTGTAGCGACCAACGAAACAGCTGTCTAGTCTGCTGGTGGTTGTTCTGTAAAGAACATTGTTGTTGTGGCAACCTGTTGGTTCATGAAATTGCTTGGCATAAAGCTCTAATTGTAATTCTTAAAAATTAATTTTTTTAAGAATTGCTTAAAACTAAAACAAATTAAAAATGCCACAATTTATTTTTCATGTATAAACTGGTACGAGCCCGACCTCAGAAAATAAGATGAGTCATCTTTTTTCAAAAAAACTTCTCACGCCTTCTATGGTTTAATATCAACGAATTGTTGGTGCCAAAGTATGGAATCGTGAAAAGAAATAAACAAAGAGCGCAACAACAAGTCTTTGCAGAATTAATGTAGTCAATTTTTTGAACCTTTGCTTTGTGCTAAGAAGTAGAAAAACATTGCTTTTTAAATTGGAAAGCACACAACTGCAATTCCGCTTTGGTTTTAGCAGAAGGTGGGCTTATAAGATTTTCAAAGTTAGTGGACTGCATAACCCACAGAAGATTACTGATGAGTTGGTGTAGCGACCAACGAAACAGCTGTCTAGTCTGCTGGTGGTTGTTCTGTAAAGAACATTGTTGTTGTGGCAACCTGTTGCTTCATGAAATTACTTGGCATAAAGCTCTAATTGTAATTCTTGAAAATTAATTTTTTTAAGAATTGCTAAAAACTAAAATAAATTAAAAATGCCACAATTTATTTTTCATGCCTACAAATCTCCTAACACATCTCCTTCGGAAGTCTCTAGATTAGTTCAAAACGAGATAGATAAAATTGATGCGTTACTAAAGGGTGATTTTTTAAGAGCTTGATAACTTTTTTTTTAAAAAAAACGCATAAAATTGCAAAATCTCATCGGTTCTTTATTTGAAACGTTAGATAGGTCCATGACATTTACTTTTTGAAGATAATTTCATTTAAATGTTGACCGCGGCTGCGTCTTAGGTGGTCCATTCGGAAAGTCCAATTTTGGGCAACTTTTTCGAGCATTTCGGCCGGAATAGCCCGAATTTCTTCGGAAATGTTGTCTTCCAAAGCTGGAATAGTTGCTGGCTTATTTCTGTAGACTTTAGACTTGACGTAGCCCCACAAAAAATAGTCTAAAGGCGTCAAATCGCATGATCTTGGTGGCCAACTTACCGGTCCATTTCTTGAGATTAATTGTTCTCCGAAGTTTTCCCTCAAAATGGCCAACTTTTTGTTGCCAAAAATGGAAGAACTGAACTTGGTTGACATGTGGTTTCAACAAGATGGCGCTACATGCCACACAGCTCGCGATTCTATGGCCATTTTGAGGGAAAACTTCGGAGAACAATTAATCTCAAGAAATGGACCGGTAAGTTGGCCACCAAGATCATGCGATTTGACGCCTTTAGACTATTTTTTGTGGGGCTACGTCAAGTCTAAAGTCTACAGAAATAAGCCAGCAACTATTCCAGCTTTGGAAGATAACATTTCCGAAGAAATTCGGGCTATTCCGGCCGAAATGCTCGAAAAAGTTGCCCAAAATTGGACTTTCCGAATGGACCACCTAAGACGCAGCCGCGGTCAACATTTAAATGAAATTATCTTCAAAAAGTAAATGTCATGGACCAATCTAACGTTTCAAATAAAGAACCGATGAGATTTTGCAAATTTTATGCGTTTTTTTAAAAAAAAAAGTTATCAAGCTCTTAAAAAATCACCCTTTATATAAATGGAACATAAAAATAAACGCACAAAAATCTATACATGTTACATTCTCTTTAAGAAAAGGTGACTGCCCTGCAATTAAAATTAAAATTAAAATGAAAGGCCCAACAATTTCAGCGGATAATTCTGTCAAATATCTCGGACTACACCTTGACAGGCGCCTATATTGGAAAAACCACATTAAAGCCGAACGGCAGCAGCTGAGCCTGGTAAACAAAAACTTCTATTGGCTAATTAACCCAAATTCAAAACTAAGTCTTCAATACAAAATAAAAACATATAAAACTATACTTAAACATATTTGGACTTACGGACTGCAGCTTTGGGGAACTACTAGCAACTCCAACATCGAGACTCTCGAACGCTATTAATCAAAAACACTGCGACTTATCACAAACGCTCCCTGGCTTGTTACAAATATATTCATAAAGTAAGACCATTTAACATACTAAAAGTAAAGGACGAGATCAGAAAATTCAGCGAAAGGTACTTGCAGAGGCTAAGCGACCACAATAATCCATTGGCTATCTCACTTCTCGATGACAATTAAAAAGACTTTAAAGGTTCCAAAGGTTCCTTGAACTACCTTTCAGGAAATAACTAACTTCTATTTATACTTTTAAAAACCAAACTAAACTTAATATTTATCCTTGTATACACCTAAATTTATAATTTATTGTGAACTTGTAGTGAACATGTATATTATATTGTAATGCTTAATAAAGGTTTGCAATACCTATTAGATCTTAAACTCTTTAAATAATTCGCTTAATATTTAACAAAAAAAAAAAAAAAAAACTTGGCATATGACATACTGATGAAAATTGTTGCTTTTTTCAACCCCACACGTAATAAATATATATAGATCTTCAGCTCACAAAAGTGATACGCGAAAAATTTAAAATGTTCAGCAACTTTGTTTTTGAATTTCAAACATTTAAGTACAAAACAATTATTTTAGCCTTATACTGATCATCTTCCAATGAGATTTCACTTAATATAATTTAACACAAAGAGACAAGGACTTGACGAGTTGAGAAATTCAGTTGACCCATTTTCGTCAAAAGAGCACTTATTACTTCTGTGCGCTTAACCATCGAAATATATGTAAATATAAATACATATTTGACATGCCACAGCCTTTACTTTGATACTTTTTTGACGTTTAAGCAAAGTTGGGCTGTAAAACTGACATTCGGCGTCACAAAACACCCTGATACTCAGGTATTTAAAAGAACATTTTTGAAGGTAATTATTTTTTTTACGGATCCCCCATCCCACAGAATTTTCAGGACATAAAATAAACAGATCCCTGGATTGCCATCCCTAGTGGCAAAACTATATTAAAAAAAAAAATACAATAGATGCAACTTTTTTACAATAGAATCAATTGAATCATAGACATATATCTCATATTTTAGTTACCACAAAACCATTAATATCAGTATTACCAATTGAATCGTAAATCAATTATAATGTTAATATTGAATAAACCAAATATTTTTTTTAATTTTGTATTGCCTTTCTTTTGAGATTCTTTTTCTCTCTCTCTGTTTCTCTGTATTATGAACATTTAAGCAAATCTCCTGAACTAATTTTGTGTTGCACAGTGATATTTATACAATTATTGTACTGCAATAAATTTTATAAAGTTTGTTTACACACCCTACATGTCACTCAAATATATGTCTGTTTTTCTGTAAGCTGTATATGTTATTGATTAATTAAATTTTAGTATTAAATTCCTTTTCAGAGGAGGACGACGTGCAAGTGATGGTTTAATGGCACAAGGAAATTTAAAGTCAATTTTAAATGCTACTCCTCCTTATAATATCCATCGATTGCATGACTCACATATACGAAGCGGCTTATTTGATTTGGAAAATTTAATTGAGGAAGAGTCTATGGAAAGGTCAAAATTAAGTGCAAATATTATTTCGAATGAGGGGAAGAACTGCCAATATTCACATAGTTCCATTGGTACCAGAATTAGTCGAAATCCTTTCGAATTCGATTCACTGCATTATAATGAAGTTAGTCAATTACCCAGTTCCAGAATATATACAGATATTGCACTGTCACCACATAGCTACAAGCCAGATTCTTATTGTTATGTGTGTCCTATAAGAAACAATCCTACAGCACTTCATATAAATGACATACAATTCTATAAACCACCTTTACAACAGCTCCAACAAAGATTGCTTCATCAAAAAAGAAAACTTTTTCAAAAACAAGTAGCACTGGAATCGCATTTAGCACATAATAAATTTGTCCCAAATCTTCATATGATAAGAATCGAATCGGGCGAGCTTATCCGTTCACATGGTTTAGAGAGGACTGAGGTATATCCAATGTTACCAACTTACGAATACCATCAAAATCCTCAAAATTATCTGAAAACTTCCCATATCAATCATCATTCCATAGTGTCATCAGCATATTCAATTCCAACAAGATGTAATTACACTTCAGATGCACCTGATCCTTGGAACTCACTCCCTAGCTCAATGCAAGCATGCAAATTGTTGAAAAGTTTTGATTGCGGACAAGTGCAGCCTACCCTCAATCAAGTAAGTTGATAATTCAATGATTAAACAAACCTAACTTAAACCTTAAAAGGATACATACTTATTTTGCCTGCTAATTACGACAATTCACAAGGTGTTGAAAAGTTGTATGTTGTATTGTTGTAAGTGAAAGGTTTTCTCATTTTCTCCCTTATTGGTAAAGCAATTTTTTTGAAATTTTGGTAGTATATTTTGTTTAGAGAAGTTGTATGATGTATATAAAATTGGCGTTATCGGACCGGAAGTACGCCTACCTCCAATACAAATTTATTTTTTGTACATCACTTTGTATGGGAGGTAGGCGTACTTCCGGTTCGATCACGCCAATTTTATACACATCATACAACTTCTATAAACAAAATATACTACCAAAATTTCAAAAAAATTGCTTTACTAATAAGGGAGAAAATGAGAAAACACCTTGTGAAATGCCTAATTGTTTATTTTCGAGTCTGTTTACGAAGTTCGTGTCATCAGCAGTGTGGCCATTTTAGCCTTTTCGAAGCTAGTTTAAGCCTTTTTTTATCGAATTAGCCTCGAAATTTTCGATTTGGCTTCGTAGCTTTTTTTTTAGCCTTTTTCCAGTTTGAAAACAGCCTCTTTTGGGTTTGTTAACAATTTATAAATGTGTCAACTTAATGTAATACTGCGTTTGTTAAAACGTCACATTTTTGTTTGAATTAGCTCAGTAACACGGCGAATGTTTTGTTAATTTGTTTTGTTAATTTTGCATTTTTTTCTTTTCTTATGAAAGAAAATGGTAAAGTTAGTCAATGGCATTTATCTGTTCAAAAACTTATCAGTTTAACGTAGCTCTTGTGGCTGTGTGAATGATCGCCCAAAACCCTAACGCCCAAAAACGGAAATGAACGAATGAATGCCAAAAATAATTTTGGGCTATCATTCACTTCACATTTTAGGCAAAAAGACATATTTTTTTTTTTGTGATCGTTCATAATGTACATTCGCCAAAATTGCCAAAAATGTACAAACGCCCAAAGTATAGAAATGGGGTAATCGTACATTATAAACGAACGCCAAAAAATCGTGGCCGGCGTGATCACCGCGACCTTGTAGGATATGTATCGTAGGAAAAATATCGTGATTTTTAAAAGAATAATTATTTTCTTTGTACGAAAGGAATCATGTGAAAAATTTTACAAAAACAAATAAAGTTTCGTAAAAGGGAAATAATTATTTGAAAATCTTTAATCCTTATGATTTTCCCACAAGTAAAAAATCAGAAGATTTTTTAAAGAATGATTATTACCCTTTTGCGAAATATTTTAATGTTTTTGTAAATTTTTAAACTTTATTTCTTTCGTGCAAGGGAAATAATAATTTCTCTTGCACGAAATATTTTCGTAATTTTTTTTGTACTAAATACAATTTTGGGCAATCGTTAATTTTCACTTTTGGACGATAATTCATTTGACAAATTTTGGGCGATTGTGCATTGTGAACCAAACATTTTTCTGGGCGATAGTTCATTTTCCGTTTTTGTGCGTCAGGGTTTTAGGCGATCATTCGCACAGCCATCTCTTGTAGGTATATCAAAAAACTAACAAAAACGTGTACTGAACATGAAATAGTGAATAGTGATAAAGAACTGAAACGAAAGCTCGGCTTGTAATGATATAGGCAGTGCAATGGCAAGCGTCAGCAAAGGAACCGGGTATTTAATAATATTGACTGTTATGTACGTTAGTAATTATGGAATTGGAATGAAAATTGCTTAAAGATTAAAATGCTTAACTCGTTGCTTAATATTTGATGTTCACTAAAAAGATTACAAAAAAGTTGTCATGACTTCGAAGTTAATGATGATCTCATACGTTTGTTAGATTCACGAAGTGCTTATGTAAGCTGCAATTCATCCAATTCATCTGATAAAGAGGAAATAATTATATCTGAAATATAGCACAGCGTGACAAAAGGAAGATTTTAGATGTAATATATCTAATTTAAAAGTATATATATATAAAGTCTGAATCATATCCATATGATGATTTAAATAGTCGCTTTGAAATGGGACAGTATGCTGTACTATATGATATGTATACAAAATTTCAACAAAGTTATTATATACGGGAATCTCAACCATTGCTAGATGTCGCTTATATACGGGAATCTCAACCATTGCTAGATGTCGTTGGATTCAAGGCTATTGCACCACTTATTGTTCTTGATGTAACACGCCAAAATTATTTTAGAAGTAACACAAAAACATGTTGAACTTCTACATTGCTGCCTTATATTGAACTTGCGGGTTATGAGTGCGCTTACTATGAAGCTTGGCTCTTATCACTTTAACCTTGAAATTAGTATTGAAATTGAAATTAAATAAAATTAAAATCCGTATCGGGAGGGGGATGGGTGACGTCATCGGCATACAATAACATAAGTCGGCTTCTAAATTGTTTTCGACGTTTCTGCATCATGCATGGTTAAGAAAAAAAAAACATGCAAGCACTGATAAGAACTCGCTTGACTACCACTACCGATAATGTAGTGTATAAAATTATGACCAACGCTTAAAGCAAAGACATACCCCAAACTTGCTAATTTTAAAAAGTTTAAAGCAAAGACTTACCCCAAACTTGCCAATTTAAAAGTTTAAAGCAAAGACATACACCAAACTTGCCGATTTTAGAAGCTTAAAGCAAAGACATACACCAAACTTGCCGATTTTTAGCAAAAAAAGCCCCCACTAGATGGCGCTGGACATGAGTAACGTCATCGGCTTGCTCCACCGCTCCACCTGGTCCAGAACGAACATATTGTATCTACTGTGGTCCGTCAGTGTAGATTTAAAGATGTAGATTTAAATTCTTTATTGGGTCAGCAAGGTTGATGCTCTTGCTTTTTTTTTCGGTGGGACAGTCGTGCAAAAAATGAACACTGGACAGGAAAGATTGGCCATCAAGAATAAACATGAATGTGGGAAAAGTTAACATCGTTCATTAACAATTGATAAGTCGAAAAAAAATCATCTTTTCACCACCACATTAAACTTGGGCTTATAAAACAGCTTGTAAAAGTTTTTAATAAAAATGGAAATTATTTTCAATATATTTGTCAATCAATTCCTGTTAGTACAGAAAAGTTAAAAGCAGGGTGATTCCATGGTATCTCGCATTACAAGCAGAAAATTTTATTAAGTTTATTTAAGCTTTTATTTTTAAATTATTGGTTCAACTATATAATTGGATTCCTTATGAACATTATATATTTTTTATGTTCTAGATAACTATAAAAATGCAGTGGTAGCATAATGTTTGTCCAGTGAAATGATAAATTGTGTCAGTAACTCGCGTTACCATTTTTGGACAACAGGTTCAGAGAGTAAATTTCTTTCAAAAAACTCTGCGAAACTTGTGGGAGATTGTTTTATATTAGACATAAATAAAATCAGCAGGATTTGAACATGATTTTATATGTATTAGAAACAATAAAATAAAATAATAGGTTTGAATATAATCCAAAAATAAAGGGTAACTCGCGTTACAAAAAATTGGTAACTCGCATTACTATTGATTTCCTTACTAAAATATGGAGCCTTTTCTAGCTCTTATGAACAAAAATTAAAATTATATAAGGAAATTCAATATCAAATAAAAATATTATAATAATAAAGAACACTTCAGGCATTTAATTGTGATTTAAATAAAAATAATGATATATTATCAACACAACTATTACTGTCACTTCCAGATCAATTTTTTGATGCCAATTCACTCTTTTTGATGTTTGGGCCATTTGAAGCTTACCATTTTTCCAGTAAATTAAATGACGTTTGGATATTCTGACGATTTTGGAAGCTTCAGCAAATGTTGAGTCCAGATTCATTTCTTTTGCAGTTTCTTAAATTTGTTTCGGTGAAACATTGATTACATTTACATATATCAGAATCTTTATCTGCATTGACAAAATGCTCATCGTTGAAAACAAATTGCTCTCTTCATAACTCTCTTTAAAGCACCTCCTGTGTCGTCAACAGGACCCTTTCCATGGGATGTTGTGAAATAGTTCCAAATTAAAAGTACTCTGTTCCTTTCTTCTAGAATTTTATTGCTATTGGCAACAGTTTGTTTTTTAATTGCTTGTTCCATCAGACCAAATGTACACTTCTTTAATACCCTCAGGCAGCTCCGATGACATTCTGTCAATATATATGAGTATTGCAGATTTTTTTGTTATCATGATGACGATCGTCGGACACAATGAGGATGTGATGTTGTTTTCTAAAGAACCAAAGCGAAACAGTGAACAGACTTACTTGCGAATGTACCCAATAAAACATCTGAATTTAATCTTGAGCAATGCATGTGAAATTCTCTGCAAAGTCCACCTGTATCAATGCCATGACTGGCTCAAATCTATCATAGCAAGTCTGTCCTTTTAAAGCTGTCAGCTTGACACCGTGAATGCCACCGTGAATCCATCCTCACATACCAAGAAACTTCATTAGTTAATTTATTATTTTATTACAAGCCCACTTTTCTAATTGTGCTTTAAACACTGATTTGCAGATCTTACAATAACTTAACCGGCACCCTTGCTTTGATTGTCATAAGTGACGGATCTGATAAAGCCCTGTGGGCATTCAATAACGCTGTGCAGTGAGTTCAACGCTAGGGCGTAGTTCTCTTTATATTTGCACAAGCATACATTATGAGAAAGTTTCTCAGAAAGGTAGAAATGTTTTGGTATTAGTCCTGCAAACTTGCTCATTTGTTTAAACAAAAGAAAAAGTATGAACCCAATAATTAAGATAAAAATTAAGAGAAACTGCTGTTAAAGTATGAGGATACGAGCCACAGGTAGCTCGCGTTACTAAAAGATTTCTCAGTAATTAAAGTCCAATACAGTCAAATGGAGGAAGGTTTTACCGTTATTCGTTACAAACTAAAACACAAAAAGAAAATCCAAGTATTTTTTGATTTAAACAACATGTACCAACTTTACTAGAAAAAAAGGTATTTATTGGTAACTCGCGTTTCAAAAAACAAGGGCATTTTCTTTCTTAATTTGTAAGTACTTATCTTTTTCAAAATTACTGTTATAATGTTTTACTGAATACATGACGTTATGTTATATAAGGTACATAAAATTTACATACCAACTTACTAAAATAAACACGCAAAATTCACGATTTAAAAATTCGCTTTATCTTACGCTGAAAGCATGTATACACACAGTAACTAGAACAGGCGATAGTAACGAATTGTAATTTAAGATCTTAAATTTGATACTAAGTGGCAATGCTGCTTATATTAAGCATTAAGTTGGATATAGTTGCAGGTTGCAAAGCAATGATAAATTAGTTTTATATCGTGTCCATATTTACATGGAAACACCCAGCAGGTGTTTTTGACGGGCCACAAATGCGTACTCTAATAAACGACGATGAGTTCACAACCCACATGACTCAGGTGGAACTGGAATCATGGATAAGCTTTGTACCAGTTGCCAAAAACTTTTGGGGGAATACCAAAGCTATGCCGAAAGTGTTAAAAAAAATGCTCCAAAAGTTCCAAAAACTAGGAGCTAATATGAGTGTCAAATTGCATTATTTACACAGCCATTTAGATAAATTTCCAGACAACCTTGACGATTGTAGTGAAGAACAAGGGGAACGATTCCACCAGGACATCAAGATTATGGAGGAAGGATATCAAGGCTGGTGGGATAGCAATATGATGGAAGACTACTGCTATAACTTGCAAAGAGACTATCCCAGTAAAAATACAAAGAAAATCCCATACAAAACGATTTTCTTACCTGGTGTTTTTATAATTATGTAACTTGTTTTATTCTTTGTGTTATTGATGTTCATTCTTAATTGGGAATTGAGCAAAAACTTGTCAATAGATTTTAATGAATTATGTCTTTTTTTATTTGTAACATATCTGTGCTTCTAACAAAAGATAAAATAGTAATTAGATTAGATAAAATAGTAATAGAGAAATAGTAATTTCGACCTTTTTAATTTTTTATGTATTTTAGAACAAAAAAATTTAAATTTTGCATAAAAATAATTTTTTTTTATATATCTTTTTTAATATTTCCGAAACTATATTTTGTTTTTGAGTTATTCTAAAATATGTGGTAAAATCTCCTTTATTTTTAAAATACGGTTTATCTCAAGAACCAGAGTCAATTCAAATAATGTAAGTTACAGGCTTAGATCTTTATCAACATATGTACCAAAATTGACTAACAAACCTCATGCCGCAGAATCAGTGTTGCCCTGTGTAATAAATCCAAAGTGGAATAAGATAAGTTGCTAGTACAAGAATGACATTTTTTCAAAACTTTTATTTTTATAAGAATATATGAATTTTTCACTTTTTCGCATTTTGTACCTATATATTTTAAATAAATTTAATGTTAAAAATAAAATTAAATTTAAAATTGTATGAAAAAAGTTGGCCTTTTTAACTTTGTTTTTCAAGCCATTAGCTTTTTTTTACTTTTTTTTTTTTGCCGATTCAGCACTTTTTTATCAAGCTCGTGGCCACAATTATTATCAGTGCAAACTTCGTTTCACGAGTTGAGAAAACAGTTTTACGATACTATTTTCATCTGCATCAGAGATCTGTAACAAGCGCTTCGCTTCATAACGTACTCTCCTACTTCACTACTTCGCTATGTTTTCACAACCATTTGAATTCCTCAAAAAGTTGTGTTTGCTTCGTATTGACTCGTTGGCTTTCACTCTCTGCTCTCACTCTCTGATCTACAAAATGCGCTTGCTTCGATCCTCATGTTGAGAGTTGCGTGAGTTTGTTGTGAGTCACTGAGTCACAACTATTAAAACCAATGCAAGACTTGAATCAATGCATATTTGTAGGCACTACGTCTGGTGCCATACAACAAACATAATAAATTCACATAATAAATTCACTTAGTAAATTCAAAGTCAATGCCAAGTTCAAGTGCATGAAAATGCAGCGTCAGCGATAAGACGTAAGTTCGTCGCGTGCTACCAGCCGCTACCCAGCGACCAGCTTAAATAGTTAGCCGTAGCGCCAGTGTGTTGTTGTTGTCTCAACGTGAGAAATAAACTGACACCGCTTTGCCTTCTGCATTGAGCGCAAAATGCATTCACAGCATTTTTAATTATTTATTTATTTATTGGCCAACCAAGGCAATTTACTTATTTTAACAGGTTTTTTTATTTATTTACTTATTCTAACAGGCTTTTTTTTATTTTTTATTTTTTTATTATTTTTTTCTTTTTTCTCCCCTTTCCTTGTTTTGGTGTTCGAAGATGTTCAATTCGAAGTGGGCGTAATCCGCCCACCTAAATGACATTATTTCATGAACACGTCAAAAAGGAAAGGAAAGAAGAAAGAAAAGTAAAAGTAAAAGTAAAAGTTACTTACATACTAGAAAAGAGGAGAGTTCAGAGGTTGGGTAAATTAGGCAGAGAAAAAGACTTGTAAAGAGATCGCTTGAATGAGAATTTGGACATGGAAGGTGAGTAGTGGCCGGATATAGTATTAAATTTTCTACAGCAACGGTTGATGGGTTCATTACTTGCATATGCAGTATGATGCTGATATTCAGTTAACAGCCGAGTATGCCTTGTACGTCTTAACGGGTCATTGAGAGTAATCTTGTTAGAGATATATTCGCAGTTAGTTACACCGCTCAGAACATCGAAAGTAAAGCATGTATCCAATACCGTTCTTCTTGTTGATAGCGGTATCAAATTTAATAGGGTGAGTCTGTGTTCATATGGTGGAAGGCTTCCATAATCGCGGGGGTTATAAGTTTCTCTCAGAGCGAATAGTAAGAATTGTTTTTGAATGGATTCGATTCTATCACAATGGGATCCAAAAACTGGATTCCAAATTATGCAGCCATATTCGAGTATTGGGCGCACTAGTGCACAGTACAGGGATGTAGTGACCCATACATTCTTGAATTCATATGCTCGTCTTTTAATAAAACCGAGCAGTTTACTGGCCCTGGATACAATCTTATCGTAGTGTAAATTAAAGCTCAGTTTGTTGTCCAAGACCACTCCAAGATCAACTATATAATTGACCCTGTTAAGTTCATTACCATTGAGGCGGTATTTGTGATTTATAACTTGGTTTCTACGAGAAAAACTTATCACACTACACTTATTTACATTGAGGTAGAGTTTGTTTTGGGTACACCAGGTCTCAAGAGATGAGAGGTTTGACTGTAAGAAATTGACATCTTCCTGCGATTTAATTACGTGGTACAATTTTAAGTCGTCCGCATACATAAGATGTAGAATATCCTTCAACACTATGGACAAGTCGGATATGAAGATATTAAAGAGAAGAGGACCAAGGTGACTACCTTGCGGTACTCCAGAGGAGACCTCAATTTTCTTCGACACAATTCCTTGAAATTTAACATATTGGGATCTACCATGGAGATAAGTTGATAGCCAACTAAGTAAAGATCCAGAGAAACCAAATTTTTCTAATTTATGTATTAAGATACCATGATCAACACGATCAAAAGCTTTACTGAAATCAGTGTAAATGGCATCTATTAGGTAGCCGTTCTCCATCTTGCATAAAACGTCAGAAACCATTATCATGAGGTTAGTGGTTGTGGATCTTCCTTTTCGAAACCCGTGCTGCTGCTCGTTTAGTCTCGGGTTGATAAGGCATGTTAGCTTTTCGCAAATAATTTTTTCAAATAGCTTTGGGATGGCCGACAAAATTGCTATGCCTCTGTAGTTTTCAACTGAGTTTTTTTGACCGTTTTTGTATATTGGTATTAGGTGGGACGTTTTCCAATATGAGGGAAACACTCCAAGAGAGAGTGATTTGTTAAGTATAATGTATAAGGGCACAAGTAGTTGGTCTAAGCATCGCACCAATAACTTTGGGGGAATTAGGTCTGGTCCAGGTCCCTTGGTTGCATCTAAACCCTTTATTGCATTCGATATGTCTTCTTTCGTCAAACTAAAGTTTTCAACCATATGCTGTGAATTCGGAGTGGGGGGAAAAATGTCAGACTGAGTAGTTGGTGGACAAAATACATCCTTAAAATGATCCGCAAAGAGGTTACATATTTCTTGAGGGTTGGAAGAGATAATATTACCTTTATACATGGATGAAGGGTAACCAGCTGATTTTCGTTTCAAATTGACAAAGTCAAAGAATGTTTTGGGGTCTTGAACAATTTTTTCACCAATTAAGCTTGTGTAAAACTTATAAGCTTCTTCAGATTTGATAGAGAACTCTTTTGATAGCTCATCGTATCTGAGCTGCATTTCTTCGCTTACATTTTCGGCAGTTTTGAGGAGTTTGTAAATTCGGTTTCTCTGGTTTCTCAAGTATCTGAGATTTGAATTTAGCCAAGGTTCAGAAAGTTTGTTTTTTTTCTTTATTTTAGGCACATACCTTTCGATAGCTGTATAAATGTAATTATAAAAACTCGAAACAGCGCTATCTAAGTCTAAGTTCGATAGAACGCAACTCCAGTTAATGCCACCTAGAAGAGATGTTATACTATCATAATCAGCATTAAGAAAGTCGTACACAATAGAGTTATTGAAGGACTGGGTAAAAGAGATATTTATATCAGAGAAAATTATTGTTAAGGCTGTATGGTGAACTGTGTTAGCAAACAAATTTTCTGCTTCGATGGTTGGACCAACCCTCACTTCGTCGTACGAGTTAGTAAAGATTAGATCCAACCACCTACTATTTTGGTTTTGTGTTGCAGAGACTTGCTGTAGATCATTGCTATAAAAAGTACTTATTAATGTAAAGTCTATGGGACTATAGAGGTTTACAGGAAGAAGATAGTTGTCATTTTCATCAATGACAAATGATATATTTGGACGGTTGAAGTCACCAAAAATAATAACTCTATCTTCTTCATTTAAGGTTTCCGTAAATGTAGTGATTGTCTCACATAACTCATTGTATGATGATTCACTAGAGCTTGGGGGGATGTAAATGACACCAATGTACATATAGAGTTTTTTTCCTATATAAACTTTTACTATACGGTGTTCAAAGAGTTTGTGAGTAGGGGTTTCTATGAGCTCACTTGAAAGAGAATTGTGGATAGCAATTAGTACGCCGCCACCTCGCGAAAGGCCTGTGGAGCAGTAGTCACGGTCATTACGGTAGATAGTCCAATTGCAGTCCAGAATTTCTTCATTTTTAAAAGTGTCATTTAACCAAGTTTCTGTAATTACTAGAACCTTGAAGTGACAAGATTTAGCGTCGATAAATAGTTTATTTAGTTTACCTCTCATACCACCACAGTTGCGATAAAAAATTTTAAGAGAACTAATTGAGTAGGCAGGTTGGCATGGATCCTTGGACATTACTTGAGAAATGTTGTTAGGTGACTTTGACTGATTTCGAGCGATAGGGGTTGTGTTAGGGTCAAAGTTAGGAGCAATAATACTGTTGATGCTCCTTACGTGATTTTTGCAAAAAAGAGACATGTTTAGACCTGACGTGAGTGCCATAGGTGTCAAGGTCCGCATTGACTTGACTAATTGACACTCCAAGTTGCTCGTGAAAGCAATTAAACATGTGACGCAAATCGGACACATCGGTCGGCAGCCCTTCTTGTTGTATTAAAACTTTTAAATTAGTTTTGGTCTTGCCCTCTATGCAAGTAGATTCAGGGGCTTTATGCATATAGGCGAGATACAGACGGACGTTGTTATAGACGCTGTTCTCTCTAAGGCGAGAAAGGGCATATCTACTTTCAGTGTCTGCACAGGAGTTCAATGTTAATTTCACTCTTGGAGGTATTAGAGGGTCTAAAAAGGTTTCAGGGTTACCAGGTTGACTGGAAGGGATGTTATGGAAAGGAGATGAGTCTGAAGTGCGGGGATGGGTGATAGCTGGGTTAATTGATGAGTTAGTGTCTACGGAGGGGGATGGAGACGGGTTGAGAGTATGGGAGTGAATGAAATTCGGATAATTGGCAGATGTGTTTGTTGGGTTTTCACTTGAGTCGGAGACGGGTGAAAGGTTGAAAGATACACGGCGACGTTGTGTGAAAGGTTGTGCGGGAGCTGACTTTTGACAAGAGTTTGCAGGAATTGGATTACCGTTGTGCTTGTCGTTGCTGTAGTGAGTTGTAGTATTTTTAAAAGTATTGTCATTGTTGACCGATGTGGGCTTATGTCTGATCTGTGGAGAGAAGGTGGGAAAAATATTGGTTTTAAGCTCCCAGTTGGGGACAGCGCTGTGATGGGGCTTAGGTAATATTTTCTCCACTGATGCGTTAGATCTAGAGGAAGGATGAGAATGGTGTTTATGAATATGTGAAGGTTTTATAGTGCAAGAATTAGGGTTGGGATTTAAGCTGGAGTTTGGGATACCATAAGAAATAATATTATTTGATGTTGTTTTAGGCTTATAACTATTGCTTATCTTAAGGTTAGATTTAGTGTTTATGCTAGGATTAGAAATTACATTAGGAATATATGTATTAGACTTAGGTGTATAGCTTTGAGATACGTTTGCCTTAGATATATTTCTCGGTTGCCAGGTACTGCCAGGTTTGTCCGTCCACCTAGATATTTGTACATTTCCGTGTTCTTGCATACCACCGGAAGGACTCAGGACCATCCAAGCGTATTTATATGGTAAGTTAAGTTTAAAACTGCTTAACTTGGCACGAGTTGAAGATGTTTTATGGCACTCGGATATGGTGAAGCGGAACTTTTTTAAAAAGTATTTACGCACCCAGGATATACTTGCATTGGAGGGGAAGCCTTTGATAAATACAGTTATGCACTCATTTTGGTTAACCGAATTTAACTTTTGGATGCGGCTTTCCCATTCTGGTATTGTCCACGAAGTTCCAAAGCGTTCGATAACTCTTCTAGGTGCAGCGATTGGTGTTGTAAGAATGTTGGTGTCTGAGGCAATGGAAGAGTCGAGAGATATACTATGTTGCCTTGTAGGTAGAGGGGCAGCTGATGGAACACCCTTGGATGCTAACGTCATTTCGTCGAAAATAGAGGAGGAGTTATGTTGAAGCGCCTGTGGTGGTGGGTATTCAACTCTATTGGGCGCTGATCTAATTTCATCTGCTATATCTGCGAGCGTCACACGGAACACATCTAGATCATCGCTGATGTCATTCATTTTTTGAAAAAGTATTTCAAACATAGGATCTGGCTGCAGAGGTGTTGATTTGGCTGTATTTGAATTAGTTTGCAGTGCAGTATCCATATCATACCGCAAAGAAGTAAGATTACTCATTATATTTTTGGTAGAGTCGTCATTTTTTAAGATCTCAAAGCCAGTTTTTACTTCTTCCTTAAGCTCATTAATCGCTTTATCACAATGCAACGCCTTTTCACTATCTCTTACTATTTCAGTTAATGCTCTGAGGTTCTTTGAAATAGTTGAGATGTCCGAGTTATTTGCTTTACAAATGGACTCTACTCTGGCTACATCATCAGATAAGTGTGTGAAGACGTCGAAGTTAGGTTGGTTACTGCAGAGTAGTTTATAGTTTGAGTGCAAAGCATTAAGTGAGTCGCTCAGACATTTAATGGCGAGCATCACGTGTGACAGCGTTAAATCCCTACACTCGTCACAGAAAAATTTGAAATGAGAAGAGTACTCCTGAATGTAGTTCAGACTCCTCTTTGTCATGCCCACACAGCAGCCGTGGTAAGATTTCCCGCAGAGACCATTGCAGCTCAGTTTTAGTGCATTTTTGTCCTCAATAGAGCAGTTGTTGTTGGCACAAGTAAATTCCATTATTATAGTAGTTTTTTAATTTTTTTATTTTTATTTTTTATTTTATACACAAAATGCTGACACTCACAATTGTATTTTTTTTTTTTTTTTTTTTTTTTTTTATATAGGTTAATGCTTGATTATTGATTTGTTTATTGAGTTCTGTTTTTTTGGAGTTTTGGTTATTAAAGCGCAAGCTGGCAAAAACACAAAAATTTATTTTAAGTTGAGTAAATTGGGTCAGAATAGCTTCTGCTATTTTGTTGATTAAATTATTTTGAAGATAAGGCACAAGAATACAGCGAAATTAAAATTGGAGCGGTTAATAAATCACGTCCGAACTGATTGCAAGTCGAATTGCATGTATTAATAATATTTTATTGTTGTAATTGCATGCATTTATGGTATTTTATTTACTGTAGCTTGAATTTGGAAAATATTTAGCGTAACAAGAGTTCCGCCTTTGGAAATTAAAATATGACTAATAAAATGCAACTTCAGCATTTTTAGATATGTTAAACAAGAACGTTTCCGTATAACTTGAAACTCGGTCAAGTTATGGGGAAATACCTTGCAGATTAAATAAGTGTTACAATTAGCCAATTAGTAAGTAAGTCAAATTTAAGTATGTGACGTAATGTGACGAAATAAAAGGGGCATTTTAATGCTTCGACTGACGGCAACGCCTTGCTGCACATCTACCCAAAAAGGCAATACGCGATGTACATCTATGCCCTAGAAGCATAAATGTAACTCGCGTGCATTTTTTTAAATAGGGACAGTCGGTAGGATTGTTCAGAGAATAACCTACGGGTATCCTCATAGGGAGGATACCAACATTTTTGGCGCAGCCGGTAGGATCCTTTCTGTTCAGGGGAACAGCAAGGATGTTTTGAAGATGGATAATTTTGAGTTTTGGATCCTGTTTGTTTATGGAACAGCAAGGATATGTTGAAGAAAAGGATAATGTTGAATTAACTAGTAGTATCCTTTGTTGTTCAGGGGAACATCAAGGATATTGCGGAAAAAAATAATAATTTTTTTTTAAGAATAAATGAAAAATAAATTGAGAATATTTTTGAAGGAAAAAGTTTTCAAGGATAAAGGAAAAATAAATTGAAATTAGAATAATTGGGAAAAAGGAGAAATTTTTGAGGATAATATTTTTGAAAAAAAAAAAAAAAAATTTTTTTCAAGGGTTAATGGAAGCAGTTGTTAAATGTTATATTTCCGTGAAGTTTTGAAAGGTTCTTGGGAGAGAAAAAAATTAAAAAACTTTTTGAGTTGAATTAGATGATTTCCACGAGGTTAGTATTGTGATCAAAGTCCGATCGCGACCAGTGAAAGTAGTGAAGGTGATCTTCAGAGGAAAAAAAAAAGTTTATAAATGAAGAAAAAAAAAAAGAGAAATATTCTTTTTAGAGCTAAACCCAATGATGAAGATGGACCAGGAACCAAATGGACCAACCAAGGACCAATCACTAAGGATGGACGCAGGCGAAATGATGAAGCTAGAGCTGTAAAGCCTACAACATTCGAGAATTGAAGCAGAGCAGTTGAAGTATAAATAAGAGATTAAAGAATTGTGCATTGTATAGATATATGATTAATAAAAGAAAATAAAGAACAAAACATATAAAATTAACTGGTTTTATTGGAAGAAAATTAAATAAGTACGTAATACGTCGGGTTTAATAAATCACAGCGAAATAAGAGAAGACAAAATGACGATAAGAGAAATAGCAAAGACTGTGAATAATCTGGTCCGTTTATTTTCGGGAACAGATTCACAAACAGAAGTGTATAGGTTCATTCAAGGGTGCGATCTCGCAATTAGAGCGTTCGGTGCTGTGGAGTTACACAACATTATAGAGTGTGTTAAGTTAAGATTACACGGGGATGCCTTCGAATTATGTAGGACAAGAAAGTTTGCCACTATTGAAGAATTTTATGTATTAATTAAATCAAATTATCTGAGGGACACCACGTATACGTCAATAATAATAGAGTTGTCAAAATGCGTTCAAGAGCCAGGGGAGAACCTGCGAACATTTGCAAGAAGATTAAACACAATAGAATCCATAGGGAAAGATTGCGTAGGAGAAGAGAAAGGACTGTTGAATGAATTGAACAAGGCAGTAGTGACGGCATTCAAGGTAGGGTTGAGTGACCCAAGTGTTATAAAGTGTTATAATATAAGTAATAAGTCTGACTCCAGTGTATCACAGCAGAGGCAGGTGTATGCAGCGGTAGAAGAGAGTAGTGAGGGGATCAAACAGAGTAGATACCAAAATAATAGAAGTTTACCAGAGAAGAATGCTAGGGCCAGTATCAAATACTCGTTCTGTGGGAAATTCGGACACACAAGAGATGAGTGTTTAATCAGGAAGAATACTCCATATTGCGAGAAATGCCAGGAAAACGGTCATGAAACTGGGTGGAACTGTGCCCAAGAGTTCAGGCCTAGAAACGATCACATGCAGGAAAAGAATTATGAGAGTGAGAATGAAAAGGGGGAACGTTCTGGTGTCTCCAAAGTAAATGATGTGGTTGAAGAAATTCCTCGCAAGAATGTTACAGACGATCGACTCATTTTACTTGTAGAACCCGGAGCATACACAAGTTTATGGGAACAGACGGCGCCAATACCAACTGAAAGGATAAGAAAGAAAAATAATTATAGAATTTTGAGCGGAGAAAAGAAATTGGAAGAAATAATAGGTAAAAGAGAGGAAAATAATGAAATAAATTTAAAGGAAGAGAATTATGAAAAAAATAAGTAAGAGAAAGAATAATAATAAAATAAATATAAAGGAAGAAAATAATTGTGAACAAATAATAAGTAAAAGAAAGAAAGATAATCAGGGTTACGGACAGGGAAGCTTCCAGGGGCCCAGCAAAGGCCATTAAGCTGGGAACCCCGAAATCAACGCGAAATAAGGCCGATAAAGATAGTAACAGAGAGTTCGACGTCTGAAAAGATTGTGAATATCTGTACATCTAAGCCAATCGAGAGTGTAATAACAGAGAACTTGACGTCCGAAGAGATTGTAAATATCTGTACACCTCAGCCAGTTGAAGCTGTTGGCACCAAAATCTGACAGTGCAGGAGAGTAGGAGGGGTGAATGTTTCGGCGTCTCCAATGTGAATGATGTTTTTGTAGATATTCTTCGCAAGAATGCTAAAAATGATCGACTCATTCTACTTGTAGATTCCGGGGCAGACACAAACTTTTGTAGCCAGAGTGCGCTAACAAAAATTGAGATTGGAACAAAGAGTAATAATAAAATTAACTTAAGCCAAGAGAGTAATAGTGATGAAAGTATAAGTAAAAAAAAAAAATAGAAATAAAATAAATTTTGAGCGAAGAGAATAATTGTGAAGAAATAATAAGTAAAAGGAAGATAAATAATGAATTGAATTTGAAGGAAGAGAACTATGAAGAAGAATAAGTAAAAGAAAGAATAATGGTGAAATAAAAAGAAATAAACAAAAAATTAATGAGGAGATAAACTTAAATGAACGGACGATTCAGGAAATAAATATACCGCAGCAAGGTAACGGTATAAGCATAAGTGAAACAGGGTTCAAGACAAAGGACGAGAACACGAAAGGGAAAATAAAGAGAATTTAGGAAAAATTGAATTAATAATTCAATTCAATAATCCAAGAAGAAATCGGGGTATTAGAAAATTATGAAGTGAAATGTAACAAATGTCAGATAAATAATATTTCTATACTAGGGCATATGCAAAATAATCTAATAAATTACAAGAAGAGAAAAAAAATTCTTTTAAAAAGAATGAAAAGAAACCAAACTAAGAAATAATTAATTTCAAAAACCAATTTTAAATTGTGCCTAATAAAAAAAAAAAAAATATTTTTTTTTCTTAAATAAAATTAAAAACAAGAAAAGATATAAAGTAAATGAAATAGTTCATTCAGAGGAAAAAGCAAATATAAGAGAGAACACAAAGTGTTAAACAAATTAAAATAATTAATTAAAGTCGGAACAAATATACGTTCCGAAAATGTTTGAAAAGAAAAGCAAATAAATCAATGAAGTTAAAATTAATTGTTAGGGAAATTAAAATGAAAAAAAAAAATAAAAAATCGAATTTTCAAAAATACATTAAAGTAAGATAATTTACTTAGTCATCGTAGTAATTCATGAATTGAGTTCCGGAAAACATAAATAAAAAGAAAGAATAGAAAAACGAATAAATATTGCCAGATACTAAATTAATATCCGACTAAAGAAAATTATGTATATATCGGTAACAGTAATATTAAAAATCTAATATAATATACAACTTCATCGTAAATTCTAAAGTAATTCTGAAGTTAGAAACGATGTCATATCTAAGTCGTTTCATTTTGAAAAAAAAAATAATATACAAGTGCGTTTGACGTATTAGAAAACGCAGTATTATAGATGAAAGAACCAGCATTGAATTGTCGAAGAGGTCAATAAACAATGTTTGTTCTTTTCCTATTCATTATGATGAAAATGAAATTAATAAAAATAAATAAATCCTCTTATAAAATTTAAGATACGAAACGGTACGTAAGAGAAATAAACATGTCAGAAGGTCGATTAAATTTTAAATAAGAGTATATTTGAAATAACAAAAAGGTATAGCATTTAAAGAATTTGATATTAGAATTTATATAGAAATTTATGATTAAATTTATTAAAATTATTTCGAATATCAAAGAAAATATATCTCGAAAAAGGCAAGGTAGCGAGCGACAGACTTGAACATCGTGGGATATCCAATCCTGATAAAGAGATGCTGATTCACTGGAGGCAACATTTTGAAGTAACGTTTTGAACATAGTTGAAGTAATAAAAGTATTGCTTAATACATTAACCAGGAGTAAGACGTCCACCAGAAAGTTTCAAATCATCTTAATAAAATTTGGAAGCTTCAGTAACCGGATAAAATTTGTGAGATCTGGATTATATTGCAGATCAATATAGGGCTGTGGTTACCTCTACCCTTATTTGACAGAAATCTAAAAGAGGTATATCGCTGTTATGATAAAACTGAGAAATTCTCCTGTTAAGAAACATGATGAACAAATAAAAGCTGCTGACTTCTTTTTTAAATGCCTGTTAAATAGTAAGACTGTTGTTTAGCGAAAGTAAGCAATCCGTAAGAAACTATTGAAGCTAAGAAATATACTCTTTGATGTGAACCCTTAACATAAGGAATCTTAAAAAAAAACGGTTTGCTTCTCTTGTATATTTTCAAGAATAAAAAAAAATGATTGCAATATATATAATGCAACGGAGAACAATGAGTGAACTTACGCCCAAAACAATATTCGGTTTAAGTAAGTTATACGTTCCTGTCATCAACAGGCTGCACGCCAAGAACTACTACCAAGTTACAGTTAAAACCAAAAAAAAAAAAAAATCCAACCAACTCGAAAGCAGTTCAAATATTCAACACTGTACCCAAGCGTCACAACTTTTGGCGCATCATAAGCTAGACGACAAAAATGATCTAATGATGGTAACAATTCATAATCACCATCACCGCCGGGTGCAAATTTTACACCACGCTCCAACCAATGATCAACATGACAAAAGGTCCAGATGCTTGTGTTACACAAAATAATCATCATCTCCGCCGGTTATAAGACAAGTTCCTGAAGAACGGGGTAGCTGCTCAACATTCGGTCGCTTACCTTAATGATTTGTTTATATGTTATTTATTTGAAATATTGTGAGAGAAGATATGTCGATCATCATTTAAAAAGATGAAAAAAGAAACAAAGGAAACTTTTAAAATTATTAGTTAAAGAACGTATATCGACCTTCCAGGATAGATTAACGACTCTATGTATATATATAGGAAAAACAATAGAAGGAAAAATTAGGTTAGCAGTACAACTAATTGCCTAGAATAAGAGAAAAAAATAATATATTGTGAACTTAGAAGAAGAAAAAAATTGTGAATTTAGAAGTTAGAATACACAGAATATATAAAGAATAACTGCAATTAAACTATTAAAATTTTACATGAAAGAAACAAAGAATCATTTAAAGAAAACAAACTTATTTAAGAAATATATGAAAATTAAGAAACTATGATTGTAAGTTTAGAATGAAACACGTTCAAGCAGTACTAAAGAAATAAAATATTGATAACAAACAGAAAAGTTAACCAAGAATATGTAATTCAAAAGAAATAAGGAAATAATTAAAATATATTTCATGTTGTGCAGGGTTATAAAATCCAAGACAAACATACATATAAAGTTTAAACACAATACAAAAATAGACAGTAAAAAGCTAAGCAACGAAAAAATTATTGTTAGGTCTTTAACAATAATTTTTTCTTTTCCAAAGGGCGGAGGAATGTTGTGAGTCACTGAGTCACAACTATTAAAACCAATGCAAGACTTGAATCAATGCATATTTGTAGGCACTACCTCTGGTGCCATACAACAAACATAATAAATTCACATAATAAATTCACTTAGTAAATTCAAAGTCAATGCCAAGTTCAAGTGCATGAAAATGCAGCGTCAGCGATAAGGCGTAAAACAGTTTAAGCTCGTCGCGTGCTACCAGCCACTACCCAGCGACCAGCTTAAATAGTTAGCCGTAGCGCCAGTGTGTTGTTGTTGTCTCAACGTGAGAAATAAACTGACACCGCTTTGCCTTCTGCATTGAGCGCAAAATGCATTCACAGCATTTTTAATTAATAATATTTTATTGTTGTAATTGCATGCATTTATGGTATTTCATTTACTGTAGCTTAAATTTGGAAAATATTTAGCGTAACAAGAGTTCCGCCTTTGGAAATTTAAATATGACTAATAAAATGCAACTTCAGCAATTTTAGATATGTTAAACAAGAACGTTTCCGTATAACTTGAAACTCGGTCAAGTTATGGGGAAATACCTTGTAGATTAAATAAGTGTTACAATTAGCCAATTAGTAAGTAAGTTAAATTTAAGTATGTGACAAAAAAACTGTCAACTAAGTAATTAAGTAAGAATGTAAAGATTGATTCAGCCAGATATTCGTTATAAATATCGGTGCTTTTAAGTTGTAGATAGAGAAGAAAGAAAGAGTCTGGAGACGCAGCAACAGTATTTTCTTTCCTTTGGATAGTGCACATTAACGTAAGTATAAAAAGGGGCTGGTGAGCCTTTAAAATAGTACACAAAGGAGCTGGTGAGCCTTTAGAATAGTACACAAATAAAAGGGGCAATTTAATGCTTCGACTGACGGCAACGCATTGCTGCACATCTACCCAAAAAGGCAACACGCGATGTACATCTATGCGCCGTAGAGGCATAAATGTAACTCGCGTGCATTTTTTTAAATAGGGACAGTCGGTAGGATTGTTTAGAGAAGAACCTACGGGTATCCTCATAGGGAGGATACCAACAAGTCAACGAACAAACATAGCGAATATAGTGAAAATTTTACCTGCTTCGCGATTCAGCTGAGAGTTGTGCGAGTCAACGAACAACATTTGCATGTTACTCTGCATTCCATTGTCGCCGCATGCCTTATTGGGAAAAAATTGGAAAAACCGATCATGTGCGGCTGAATCTTTTTTATCTGATGTTTATAACCTTCGAAATTTAATTCGGCGACAGTCACTGAATATAACTGAATTTGTCAATGAATTTTTTTTCGATACAAATGGACTACCTAAAAATAATTAATTATAATCCAACGGCGTTTATCATCTTAAAAAAAAAAATATATTAAAAAATTTTTAAAACATAAGCTTTTATTTAAATCCAAAACGTGAACTAAAAAGAAAAAATAAGTTACATTGACATTTGTCATATATGTTACATATGTAACCTCTCCCTTGGTTACCCATCATCATAATAAAAGCGTACGTAAACGTAAATAGGTAAGTTCTAGGGACGTATATAAATTTAGAAATTTTTAAAATGGAAAATATACAAGTTTAGAAGGCTTATCTGTATATAAACCGCGATCCATTATGCAGGCTTTCTTCACAATATCAGTGCCTTAAGCTTTTAAAATTTAAATGTATTTTACATTTTGAAAGTTTCTAAATTTATATACATCCCTAGAACTTACCTATTTACGTACGATTTTATTATGATGATGGGTAACCAAGGGAGAGGTTATTCTGAATCTAGAATATACCTACTATACACATATATTACAAATGTCAATGAAATTTATTTTTTCCTTTTTAGTTCACGTTTTGGTTTTAAATAAAAGCTTTTAGTCTTAACTACTAGTAGTAGTTTTAGCTTTTTAGTCTTAAGGGTTTATTATGAACATCCTATAACCTTAACAGTACATATTTACATTATTTATACCATTTACATTATTTATTGCATTATATACTTTATAATGATATAGCATTTTTATTGATTTGTGGGCGAGAATAGGAGGTGTGGCCAAATTTAAACCCCTATCTCCTACTTGATGTAAATGAGCTGCCAAATTTTCAGCTGAATCGGCCTAGTAGTTTTGGGGATATATTATTTGTATGGATTTGTGGGCGGTAAAAGAGGGTGTGGCAACATTTTTTTTCTAACCCATGACATACTTGAAGGACATTTACTGCCAAAATTTCAGCTGAAACAGCCCGGTAGTTTTGGAGATATATAATAATTTGTGGGCGGTAAAAGGGGGTGTGGTTAAATTTTTTTCTTAAACCCCATTTTCTACTTGAAGGAAATTTACTACCAAATTTTTATCTGAATCCGCCTAGTAGTTTTCGAGATATAGCATTTTTATTGATTTGTGGGCGGTAAAAGGGGGTGTGGCAATTTTTTTTTATAATATTGCATTGTCAACGGACTTACACAGGTATGCTAAATTTCAGCATAATCGGAGACCAACAAGCTGTCGAAAAATTGTTTGCAAGATTTGCGGACATACATACATACATACATACGAACGATGCAAGTTAAATAAAAGCTTATAAAAATTAGAGTAATGCTAAAAGTGATGTTTGGAAAGTTTTTAGTGAAATCCAAATAGATAATGAAACTATTGTAAAAGACATTGTTTGTTGCCGTTTGTGCAAACAAATTTTAAAATATAACGGCTGATAAACAACAAATTTAAATTGAAATACTTTTTTTAATTACCTGCAACAGTTTTTTGATGAATTTTTATTCTTATAAAAATATCTTATCTATATATACATAAAATTGTAAAAAAAAAAATCTGTACATGAAATATTTTTTCGAAATTCTTTTTGCGTTGGACATTTTGAATGACGAGGATTCCGAAAATCACATTTTTCAAAATTTTGTCTGCCTGTCTGTCTGTCTGTCTGTAAAAGCATCACGCGAAAACCACTGGACGGATTTAAATGAAACTTGGCATCTAGGTTCCTTATATACCCGGTCAACATATAGGTCAACATTTTATCCAGAAAAAAAAATTGGACCCGGTAGGGGGCGCTGCGATCGGGTTCCAGGCATTATTTTTTTTAGCTTATCTCCGAAACTGTTCATCCAATTTGCATGAAAATTTGTATGTAGAGGTTCCCGGACACGCTGAGTTCTTTTGACATATCTACTATGTTCTATCTCGAGGGCGCTGTAGTACAAATATTTTGAAAATCCTCGAAAAACTCCTAAGCCGTGTATCCGATTTGCATGAAAATTGGTATATAAAGGTTTTCGGATACGGTAAATTTTCATGACTTACCTACTCTGTTCTATCTTGAACACCAGAGAGCGCTGTAGTACAAATATTTTAAAAAACGTCAAAAAACTCCTAAGCCGTTTATCCAATTTACATGAAAATTGGTATGTAGATGTTTTTGAATACGGTGAGTTTTCATGACTTTTCTACTCTGTTCTATCTTGAAGGGCGCTGTAGTACAAATATTTTAGAAACGTCAAAAAAGTCCAAAACCGTTTATCCGTTTTAGTTGTTTTGACTTATCTACTCTTTCCTCTCGAACACCAGAGGGCGCTGTAGTACAAATATTTTGAAAAATCTCGAAAAACTCCTAAGCTGTGCATCCGAATTGCATGAAAATTGGAAAATAGGTGTATTCTGATACGGTGAGTGTTCTGGACTTTTTTGTGCTATCTTGAAAACCAGAAGGCGCTTTAGTATAAATCTTAGGAAATCGTGAGAAACTCCAAAACTGCTCAACCGATTTGGATGAAAATTGTAAATAGCGATTTTCGAGTACGGCAAGGGTTCTGGTGCTATCTTTTTGCTCTTTCTCGAAACTATAGGGCGCTGTTGTCCAATTTGTACGTGTGTATGATATTAAACTGTTCCTTAATGGCTGCACTGATTTTGATGAAATTTTTTGTGTGTATTTGAGCGGATTCCTGGATGGTTCAGATCAACAATTAGACCCGGTAGGTGGCGCTGCGATCGTGTTTAAGGCATTTTGTTTTTATAGTTTATCTCCGAAACCGTTCATCCGATTTGCATGAAAATTTGTATATAGAGGCTTTCGGATATGGTGAGTTTTATGACTTATCTACTCTATTCTATCTTGAACACCAAAAGGCGCTGTGTACAAATATTTTAAAAAACTTCTAAGCTGTGTATCCGATTTTCATGAAAATTGGTATATAGGGGTTTCCTAATATGGTGATTGTTTTGGACTTATCTTTTTTGTACTATATCGATTACCAGAGCGTGCTGTAGTACAAATCTCTTAAGAAATCGTGAAAAAGTAGAAAGCTGATCAGTGGCGGCCGTGGGTAGTGGGTAGAGTGTGTGACTCTTACGCCAGAGAACCCAGGTTCAAATCCTCCATCCGACATAGAAAGTTTTTTCAATTGAATTAATTTTTCTGTTCGGCCGTCACCTCTCTGCAGACAATGGCAAACCTCAGAGAATAAAATCTGCCATTAAAAGCTTTTTGAGAACATAAGCCGTCCGGAGTCAGCGTAAAACATGTAGGTCCAGTTCTCGATCATTTGTGTGCAAACATTTCACATCACACACCACACAATTGATCATAAGAAGCTCGGTCAAAGTCCTTTCAAGGGCTGAAATGGCCATTTCGTTTATTTTTTTTTTCGATCATCCGATTTGGATGAAAAATTTTATTAAAGGATTTTCGTGTACGGCTGTTTTGGCGTTATCTTTTTTCCTCGGTCTCGAAAAGTAGAGGGCGCTGTTGTACAATTTGAGCGTATGTATGTTATTAAACTGTTCCTAAACGACTGCACCGATTTTGATGAAATTTTTGTGTATAAAAAGGTGGATTCCTGGAAGGTTGATTCGCAATTGGACCCGGTAGGTGGCGCTGCGATCGGGTTCCACGAATTTTGTTATATAGTTTGTCTCCGAAACCATTATCCGATTTGCATGAAAATTTGTATTTAGCGGTTTCGGATACGGTAATTTTTATGACTTGTCTATTTTGTTCTATATTGAATAACAGAGGGCACTGCAGAACAAATGTTTTTAGAATCTCGTAAAACTCCTAGCTGTACATCCGACTTACGTGAACATTTGTACATAGCAGTTTTCGGATACGGTGGGTATCTTGGACTTTTTTTCTGCGCTATCTTAAACACCAGATGGTGCTGTAGTACAAATCACTTAAGAAATCACACTCAAAAACCTCTCATCCGATTTAAATAAAAATTAGTGTATCGGAAATATAGGATTTGATTATCGAGTATGGAAAGGGCTTTGGCGTTTTTTTTTTTTATTCTATCTCGAAAACCAGAAAGCGCTGTTGTACAAATACCGCAAAAAACTCAAAACAACTCATCCGATAAGTATGATTTTTATAAGTTGTTTTCGGGTGCGGTGAGTCTTTTGGCGCTTTGTATTTTGCTATTTCTTGAACCCCAGAGGGCGCTGTACTACAAAATACAGTAAGGCGTAGCAAAGCGCGAAGGGTAATAAATATCTTCTTTTCTTCTTTATGTGTGTTTATATTCCACTTTCTTTTCAACAAATGCGCAAGTCAGTTGCGTCGTAAGTTGGCGTTGGTTTGACATTTCAATTTCTATTTTCAATGCTTATTTAATTTTTGCCCAGTTTCCTCACGAATTGCCAAAAATTCGTTTTTGTTCTGATTTTTTTCAAAAATGTGCAATCTATCGAATACAATATAAAACTTGAAAATATATTTTTGCAATTGATTGGCGGCATGCACACACAAATCACGATTTCCCTAACTTTTTCTCATAATTTTCAGATGTTAAAGCTACTTTTTGCTCATATCGCCAAAGTTACCGGTTCGAAAGATGCACATAAAGTTCCTTCTAAAGTTTGTGAAAAGTTTTTTTCAAATCGACGAATGAAATCGAAAATTATTTATATCAACTCCTGAGTTAAACCGGGTATTCAGCTAGTATCTTCATAAATTTTATATTAAAACAATGAACTTGCTGTAAATGTAACCTTGATAATAAACAACATTTAAAACTTAACAATAATAGTCTCTTGCAATCATTTCCTTTTTATTTCTTGCGCACGATTAAAATCAGCGTAGTTGAAATTAGCGCAGTAGCAAACTGCGTAGATGACTCGCTGTGATCCGCTAAATCATTGAGAGTGATACGAATAGTTGATTAGCTTTCAGCGAATAGAGCGAGTGAGGATTTTTGAGACTGTTTTCAGCTTTCTCTATTCGTTACAGCAAGTGTCTTAAGCATTGCTTTCAGTTGATCTCGTTCATTAGCCGGTGTCGGTTGTTCCTAACATTAGCGTTTATTTAATCTAATTGTTTAAAGTGTGTTTTTTTATTGTCACTTGTGTGTTAAAAGTTTTAAGTACGTGGTAAAAATAATATATGTAAGTGTTTATCATTAGTTTTTGTTGCTTAAACACTTTTATAACTTGTGTTAATCAAGGTTGATTTATAAGGTTGTCGCAGGGCTGATCGCACTCTCTTCTCAGTACCCATAATTGCCAAACCAGCTAATTTTGCAAATGACTACGAAAGAAAAGCGGATGATAATAGAGAGCAGTTGCAGATTTCCTATGAGCTGTCAACTTCGATTTGACAATTAGGGGTACTCGCTCTCTCCCTTGCGACAACCTTATAAATTAACCTTGGTGTTAATTTTACTAATAATTATATGTTTCAAGTGATTGAGTTGCTTGCTTGCTTATTTTTTTTCTTCTTTTTAGTTTCCTCTTTGTGCGTTATTTGTTTATATATATAGTGCAGACAACGTGTTTACTGTTGCAGTAGCTATTAAACTGTTGCGTTCACTGTATTAACCCTTTAGGGGCAAAAAAAAAAAATTAAATAATTGCAAAATTATAAATTCTCTTTTTTCGCCATGGAATATTTTTCCATAGAAAATTTTGCTGCTTGTGGTTTGAACGCGCAATGCAAAAGCCACAATATTCTGTACCCAATGTTCAGTTGTTCTGGCTCATGTGAGCTAATGTTTCATGCTTCATGTGCTGCAATTTCTAAGTCGTGCCTTGACGATTTAATTTCAGTACGGTCTGGTCTTCGTGCAGGGCTATTTCAACAGATTAGCTTTATTCTAAAATTAAGCTTTTTGGGAAAGTCTCAACTTGTTAAGTAACAATGTTAGGGAAATTGTAACTTTTTTCAGAGAAGTTAGTGCAGCACCCAGTACCAGCATTAATGATGAAAATTCGATACCGGAAAATATCACGTGTTTTACGACTCAGACTGTTTCTTTCGGGACTGAACCGTTTATCCATCACAAAAAGACCATAATAGTTTAGAAAAGAAGAGGAAAAATGGGAAAAAGAATAAAAGGCGCCGCAAGATTTTATTCTTTTATTTTGGGGATTTGGGGAAGAAATTTTGGGGATTCGTAAACACAAAGAAGAAATCTGATGGATTTCCTTCTTCTTTTAGAACTCCTGAGGGATTTACTGACAATCCCGTCAAAATTTGTGGCCTTTTCGCCAATCTTTTTAAAGAATCATTCTGTTCAGATTCTTTTAATCCTGATGGAGAGTACTTTGAATATATGAATTCCGAACCCAGAGTATCTTTGGAACATATATCCTTCACTCCAGAGGATATTTTAATGTATATTAGATCGATCGATGAGGAGTTTGGTGCTGGACCTGACGGTGTTCCTGCCGCAGTGTTAACACAATGCGGTTCCGTTTTGAGTCAACCACTGTCTTTATTATTCAATAAATCTATTAACGAAAGTTATTTTCCACTTTTTTGGAAAAAATCATTTATAAGTCCTATTTTTAAAAAGGGTTGCAGGAACGATGTCAGTAACTATAGGCCTATCGCTAAGCTCTCATCGATTCCAAAACTTTTTGAGCGGATGGTGTACGATCGGGTGAAAATTCACTGTGGCAAAGTCATAACAACTCGTCAGCATGGTTTTGTGAATGGCAGATCCACTGTGTCTAATCTTCTCGATTTTACAACATTCTGCTTAAATTCTATTGATTCTGGTAACCAGGTCGATTGTGTTTACACTGACTTTAGTAAGGCATTTGATAAGCTACCACACAATCTAATCTTATTTAAACTTGAGTTAATGGGATTTCCACAATATTTTGTGAACTGGATTAAATCTTATTTGGTGGAGCGATCTTATCAAATACGTTTCCGAGGCGCATTGTCTTCTGAATTTATTGCTGGATCAGGTGTTCCTCAGGGTAGTCACCTTGGTCCTTTTCTGTTTATTTTAGCTATCAATGATGTAACTCACGTCATTGAACACTCTCATCTGCTTATTTATGCCGATGATATGAAAATATACAGAACGATTAATTCTAGAGATAATTCAGATCTACTCCAGTCTGATCTAAAATCCTTTGAAGTTTGGTGTTCTAAAAATAATATGTTTTTAAATCCAGATAAATGCCAAACTATGACCTTTTCGCGAAAAAGGAATAATTATATTTTTGATTATAAGATTAAAGATACTGCCTTGAGTCGTGTAGACTCAAAGACCTAGGTATATGCATGGATTCTAAGCTATCGTTTAGCATTCATATTGATAATATTTGTAAAAAAGCATCTTCAATGCTTGGTTTTGTAAAACGCTGGGCCAAAGAATTTAATAGCATGATTACAACTACAACGTTGTATTATGCAATCGTGCGTCCTCACTTAGAGTATGCAAGTCAAGTGTGGTCCCCAAGTTACAATGTGCATGTTGATCGAATAGAAAGAATCCAAAAACGTTTTGTTCAGTTTGCTCTAAGGGGCTTAAGTGGAACTGACATATTAGACCTTCCTCCTTATGCGGATCGTTTAAAACTATTAAAAATGCAGTCTTTAGGTGATCGAAGGAAATCGGCAGATATCGTATATTTACACCAGCTCATAACAGGTGTATTCGATTCTCCAGAACTTCTTTCTCACATAAATTTTAACACTAACCGTAGAAGCAGTAGAAACGCTAACAACTTAATTTATTTGCCATTTAGTAGAACAAATTATATGGCTACTGCTCCTTTAAGTCGCATGAGTTCCTTTGTTAACAATTGTAGCGTTTTTGATGTTAATTTGTCAAAAGGTCAACTCAAAAGTAGATTAAAATTAGTTGTGTAAATAGATCTATGTATACGCATGGTTAGTTGTTACGTCTTGTGTTGTCCCTGAGCCCAACCCATTCATTGGTGGGTAAATTTTTCCCACATTAACTTGTTTGTGGTCACGGGTATCCATAACATTGATATTTTCAATGATTACTGGGTAGTGGCTTTAGATGGGTTAATGCTGAGGAAGTGCGATATAGCTGTAGTAGCTGAACTATATTGTTATTGCATGTTTAAAAAAAAAAAAAAAAAAAAAAAAAAGATGACTCAAACCACTTCTCAGGCTGCGCAGCCCTTAGTCATGCCCTTAGAAGTACACAGTGGAGTTATCTCTTCACCTCTATCTACTATTCCTCCCTTGGCTTAAAGCGAAATATTGAGATTAACTGCTCCCAATAATCAATTGAATTTAAATTTAAGGGCAGTGTCAAGGAGAAAAATTTCATTTATTTCACGTATTCAGCCCGACACAACGACTGAAAATATACTGACCTTTGTCAAACATAATAATTTACTCAGTCAAAATGCATTCTGTTCATGCAAGAAAATAGGTAACAAACCTTCCTACTCTTCCTTTATTCTCACAGTTGCTGCTGAACAGTTTGCAACTGTTCTTAATTCAAATTTTTGGGCCGATAATATCTTCGTTTCTGAATTTAAGTCTAAGAACCGGTCTCAAAGGACAGCTCAAGCCGCCTTTCAGACCCAAAAACTTCTCTTTACAATCAAAATGTAAAGGATTACGTTTAAAGACGCGAGACATATTTTTGTCAACTCAGCACTTACTGAGGATATTTTCGCGTTAACTGAAACTTAGCTGAATGGAAGCATTACTGAGTTATAACTGTTTGATAATAGTTTTCAAGTTTATAGAAAGGACAGACACGCTGATAATACTTCTGCTGTCGGTGGTGGAGTCCTATTAGCTGTAAGGAACTCTTCCGTAAGTTACTTTATTAATATTCCCTGCTCTGCTAATATCGAACTCATATGCGTTAAGGTTATATATTTGCAACTGTTGTTGCATGTTGTTGGTTATATATTGTAGTTCTAATGAATATGTACTTAATGCGTATATTCCGCCAAAGAGTAGTGCAGAGGTCTATGTAATCCTTGCTGATTGCATAGAATTTATTATAAATTTACTTGACGTAAATGACGACATTTTATTGTTGGGCGATTTCAATCTTCCTGACTTCAAATGGCATCCTTCAGACGATGATTCTTATTTTTGTGCATTTAATTCGAAGACCGGGGGAACAGGGGGCGAACCTTCACATGGCAATGTGTCTGATGGTCTCAACCTGGCGAGGCCAGCATTATCCATGTCGAAATCGTCTCAAGTCGACTCAAACCTCCACGTGGTGTTCCCTGGGCAACGGCAAACTGGCATCCGTCAATTTGACGGCTAATTTGAGCCGGTCGGGTCGCTCCATAGACCTTAAACATGGAATGTGCGCAGGGTTTGGGCCCCGCCACATTACTACTTCCCAATAAAAATTAAACCAGCCTCGGATAAGAACCCCAATTACGTTGACGACCACCGCAAACGAAAAACGGACAATAATTTACGGATATGCACCTGGAATGTCAGGATCCTTTATAGGGAAGGTGCTTTTATCCAACTGGCGGAAGCCCTCAAAACAATAAAAGCTGATATCACCGCCATCCAGGAAATGCAATGGAAAGGGCAAGGCTGCTCTAAACAAGCACAAATCGAGCTCTCAAAGCCTTTGGCGAGTATCGCAGGCGTTCGAAGCAAGCGGTTAATCTCCGTAATGCTGGTCTTGATTCGGACAACAATGTTTTTATACACGAAAGCCTTGCTGTCGAGGCAAGAAAAATATTGCAAGACGCGATTGCCTACAAACGCAAAAAACAAATTTTCAACGCCTTTTCTCTGCGTGGTTCTATCTTCATCAGACTGCACAAAGATGGGGATAAAATTGAAGTCTGCAGCATTGATGAGCTACAAAATTACGCAAGTGCAGTCGCCGAAGCAGAAGTATCTCTGTAATGCTCTTTTTTTCAAAAATGCTTTTTATTTTACCCTTTCTCTTCTACTCATTTCTATATCTGCCACTTTATACTCTTTTAGATTCTTTTGTCCTTTTGCATCTTTTCTATTAAATGCTTATTGTGCTATTGTTTTCTTTGTATTCTATGCTCGTAGCGAATAACACTGACTATCGCACTAACGAAAATCATAAAACAATGATTGAAGTCTTATGCAAGCAACGCTCCGGCCTGAAAATCTCACATTTTAACGCAAGAAGTCTCAATGACTTTAAGATGGACTGCGTTAAATATGTTTTTGAAAATTTCTCTATTGATATAATTTGTGTGTCGGAAACCTAGTTTCACGAAGATGTTGAAAATTCTTATTTAAATATTCAAAATTTGAACCTGTTTCGGAATGACAGATCAAACAAAAAAGGCGGTGGCGTTGCAATATATTGCAAAAAATATCTGAATGTTAAAGTGCTGAACAAATCTATTGGTTCGGATGTTGAATACTTGAATGTTGAAATTCATAATAACAGATCTAAAGTCTTTTTTTCATGTGTATACAACCCGAATCGCAACTGTAGCTTAGAACCTTTACTTAAAGACATCTCTTCCTGTGCCATAGACTTTCAACACTTTATTCTATGTGGTGATTTCAATATAAATATACTTGCAAATGATAGCCTCCGTAGAAATTTTGTCCATAATTTAGCTGAAGCCGGCCTTAGCATTGTTAATACAACTATTCCGACTAGGTTTGCCAACAATGCTTCTCCTAGCTTACTGGATATTTTTGCAGTTTCCGATCAAGACTCTGTTTTACTTTTTGACCAGTTGTCATTCGTTTCAGACCATGACCTTATATTTTGTGCACTGGATATTGATCTCTCACCAGCTGTTATTGATACTACTTTCTTTTACCGAAACTTTAAGAGCATTGATTACGGATCATTATTAAATAGCTTGTCTCATATCAACTGGACCAACTGTTGGTTTTTGAGCTCAGTCGATAAAAAATTTAATTTTTTTACTGATAAAATTTCTGATCTTTTTGAAACCCATGTTCCCCTTAGCACGTTTCGAGTCAATACCGGTCCTGCCCCTGGTTCACATCTTCTGTAAAAATGGCTCTAAAAAAGCGTAACAGATCATACAGCAGGTGGAAACGAAATCCAACCGTGGCGAACTGGGAGGCTCATAAAATTTCAAGGAACGAAGCTACGTCAGCTGTTAGGTTGTCCAAAAAACAATTTTATTTGACTAAGCTCAGTCCCTCACTGTCATCGAAAAGGCTGTGGAACAACTTAAAAAGTATAGGAATTAGCAAAAAGAGTATCGAATCTTGTCGAATTGATCCCAACCACCTCAACAATTTTTTCACTGCTAACTCGTTGTCTGATGATTCAAATGAATCCATTAACCATATTAGTCATTCTTTCTTCCCTACTCAGTTTAATTTTAGCGCGGTTAGTGAAATAGATGTCGCCCGCTGTATAACAAAAATAAAATCAAGCGCGTCTGGTGAAGATGGCATATCTATAAAATTTGTTAAACTTATATTGCCTTATGTGCTCAGCCCGCTCGTGCACATAATTAACCACATCTTTACAACCTCGTGTTATCCTGCAATTTGGAAGGTAGCGACCATTATTCCAATTGCAAAAAAATCTAATGCGAGTGAGCCATCTGACTTTAGACCAATTAGCTTGCTGTCTTCGATTTCAAGGAATCTTTAATGGCTGAGCAGATTTCAAGCCATGTACACACATTTGGTCTCATTTCGGACCTTCAATCTGGGTTCCGCCCTGGCCATAGCTGCTCCTCTGCAATAGTCACAGTATTGGATGATGTTAGAATACCCTTTGATATGGGACATCTAACCCTACTATGCTTACTGGACATTTCCAAAGCCTTTGACTCTGTAAACCATAATATTTTATGTAAAAAACTAAAGTTCCATTTTGGATTCTCCGATACTTCAGTTCGGTTATTGGAAAGTTATTTAAGCGAAAGGTCACAGAGAGTTAAAGTAGGGCTTAATTACTCTACATTCAAGAATACTAATTTTGGAGTTCCACATGGCTCGGTTCTAGGTCCACTTCTATTTTCCTTGTTCGTCAATGATATTTTCGATATATGCAAAAACGTCACAATGCATGCGTACGCTAATGATCTTCAACTTTATTTGTCTAGACCTAGCGGGCTCATTGAAGATTTGTGTGTTAGAATCAATGAAGATTTAGATACTGTAGCTAAATGGTCTAAAGATAATAAACTCAAAATAAACCCCATCAAATCATACATTCTACCAATATCTAAAACACCTTTCTTAAACTTTGATCTACCACTAATTCTACTCAATAACGTGGGTTTAAAATAAATAGCTTCTTGTCCAGTGAGGATCACATTAATTCACATTTATTAATTGCGTGAGTAAAGTCTACTTTGTTTTACGGAACCTAAGAATGACCTCGGCGTTTGTTCCCATCGAAACAAAACGAAAACTTGTATTACAACTTCTGATGCCCATCATGACTTACTCGGAAGTAGTTTATAGCAATTTTGATTCACGTTCATCCCACAAATTGTTAGATGCTCTAAATAACGTAGCCCGTTACGTCTATGGACTGAAGAGGTTCGATCATGTATCCTTCTTTCGCACTAAGCTACTTGGTCGCTGCTTATTTCGTTATCTCGAAGCAAGAAATTGTATATTTCTGCATAAAATAATCTACTCGCGTCGCCCATATTACTTGTATGCAAAACTTCAGTTCTGTAGGTCATGTAGAAATATGAACCTGCTAATTCCGAGCTACTACTACAAAAATTCTAGCAGGCTGTTTTTCATCAGTGCAATAAGACTGTGGAATTCTCTTCCTAGCAGCATTAAAGTCGTTTCCAACCAAGCGTTTAAGCGTTTAAGCGTTTAATCTTTGAATATTTCTCCTAACTCTACCTGCTTTTCTCTTCTACTGTTCTTCTTCTTCATAAAATATTAATTTGGTTAGATTTATGCTTTGTTCTTCATTATTGGCAACACCATCGTTACCACCAGCACTATCATCAGCTTCTTCATCATCACTATCATCTCTAACAACAATAAACACATCAATAACAAAATCAATCACATCAAGTACATCAATTACACCAACTTCAGCACCTCAGACAACTGGGTGGGGAGCCGAGCCTGCACTGCGTGCCCTTCATCAAACTTCAGCTTATCCAGCGCTCAATAATAGTCATCAACATACGTATTCAATTTACTATCAAAATGCAAGCGGCATGCGCTCAAAATCTTCCGAATTTCTACTGACGTTGTCAAACCTGGATTATGACATTGTGGTACTTACAGAGACGTGGCTTCATGAAAATTTATACAATCCTGAATTTTTTGGCAATTTCTATAATGTCTTTCGATTGGATCGCTGCTCTGTTTCGTCTGGCCGAGAGAGAGGTGGTGGCGTACTAATAGCTGTAAGAACTATATTTTCTTGCCATAACATAAAAGTTCATGATACAAATAGACTCATTGAACAAATCTGTGTGCGAGTAGATTTCCTAGATAACAATTCAATTTTCTTTATAAATTCTTATATACCACCAAACAGCTCTTATGAGTTGTACGAGGGGTGCCTTTTATATTTCGGGATTAGAGAACAAAAACAAATATTAATCATCGAAAATCACTTTATTGTTTTTCAAAATATTCTCCATTAAGATCTATACACTTTTGCATGCGTTTGAACCAATTGTCGAAGCACTTTTGCCACTCTGATTGAGGTATCTCCAAAACATGCATTCTGAATTCCGCAACCGCTTCTTCGGGCGTCGAAAATCGTTGTCCACGCAGTTTATTCTTCACGGTTGGGAATAAAAAGAAGTCATTCGGTGCCAAGTCAGGACTATACGGCGGATGACCCATCAAATCGATGTTTTGGGTGCTCAAAAATGCAGTTGTTTGAGCCGATGTGTGAGAGCTCGCATCCGTCTTCGGCGGTTGGTTTTCCTGATTTCTTGGAAGACAACTGGCAAACAAATGGTTGTGTACCACTCAGAGTTGACTGTTCTGCGTTGTTCTAGTGGTACGGTTGCGACATGTCCATATTTTCCGAAAAAACAGGCGACCATTTGCTTGGAAGTGCTTCGTGCGCGACCAACTTTTGTTGGATTTGGCTCATCTTGAAACACCCATACAGTCGACTGCTGTTTACTTTCGGGATCATACGCGTAAATCCACGATTCATCACCTGTCACGATGTCATAGACGTGTTTCGAAGCACCGCGATCGTATTTTTTGAGCATTTCCTTCGACCAATCGACACGAGCCTTTTTTTGAGCGATTGACAAATTGTGTGGGATCCAACGCGAACAAATTTTTTTGACAGTCAAATGTTTATGCAATATTGAATGTATGCTGGTCCCACTTATGCCTAAGGTTGCCTCAATCTCACGATAGGTAACATGACGATCTTGCAATATCAGTTCGCGCACAGCATCAATGGTTTTCGGAACAACAGCTGATTTCGGACGACCTTCACGAAATTCGTCTTGGAGTATAAAAGTCACTTAGATAATATTAACCATATTTCTGATATATTACAGGTTAATCAGCATATTTTTGTTTTTGGTGATTTTAACCTTGGTAGTATTTCATGGATTTTTGAGAGTAATGATTTAGTACCTTATAATTTTATTTCGGATATTGAATTACTATTGATCTCATTTTTCTTGTCTAATGGATTTAATTAATTGAATTACATTAAAAACGATATTGGCAGAATTTTAGACTTAATATTTGTCACTAATAATTTGAAAGCAAATTGCGATCTCAATTTGTCTCCTATTTCTAAAAACTGTATTCATCATAAAGCATTGACAGTTAAATTTGAATTTTATAAGCTAAGTGCAGCTGAACCAGTTATTTCGGACTGGCGTGACTTCTCCAAAGGGAATTTCGATATGATTAATATATTTTTACACTCCTGCAATTGGGAAATTCTTGATACAATGATTGTACCACTTGAAGTATATGATTTTATATGCGATAAGTTCTTGTATGCAATATCCTTATATATTCCGGTTAAGAAGGCTGTTTTAAATAACAAACCTCCTTGGTTTAATGCACGCCTTTTAATCTTAGAAATGTTAAAAATAAAGCATTTAAATACTTCAAACAAACTAATAATAATTCAGATTACTTACGCTTTATTCAACTGAGAAATGAATTTAATTTCCTGCAAAAATTTTTATACAATCAGTATATTTTAAAGACCGAAACGCAATTGAAGGCAAGCCCAAAGGTATTTTGGCTTTATTTGAACGCTAAGCGTAAAACAAACGGATTCCCAGCTAGCATGTGTTTCGAGGACTTGCCGTCAAATACTACGTTGGAATCTTGCAACTTGTTTGCCAAATTTTTTCAGGGAGTTTATGAAAAATACAATTATCCGGTAAATACTGATTTTTTAAATTTTGAAGCCAATGTTTCGGGTAATATCAATAATTTCTTAATCTCAGAAAATAATGTTTCCGTAGCAATTTCTAGCTTAAAACCTAGCTGTAAACAAGAGTTTGGCGATTTCCCTCCTATATTTTTTAAAATTGTATAACAAATATACTTAAACCCATTACATATATATTCAATTTGTGCTTAAATTCTGGTCAATTTTTAGACTGCTGGAAAACCTGCTTTATTGTCCCCATTTTTAAATCAGGCGACCGCGGCGATGTGTGTAATTACAGGGCTATTGTTAAACAACCTACATTTGCTAAAATTTTCGATCATATCTTAAAAAATAAGCTATATGATCATATCAATGGGGCTATCTGTAACGCTCAACATGGGTTTTTACCCGGCAGATCTACTTCCACAAATTTAATTTTAGTTTCTAAAAATATAGTCGATGCCATGGTTGATCGCTGCCAACTGGATGTGATATACACAGATTTTTCAAAGGCATTCGACAAAGTTGATCATTCCATATTATTGCTAAAATTAAAGAAATACGGGTTTTCCGATTCACTTCTGAAATTCTTTAAACATTTTTTGTCAAATCGTAAGCTCTTCGTTAAAATTGATTCAACACTCTCAGCTGATGTTATTATGGCATCCTCCGGCATTCCTCAAGGTACACATTGCGGACCTTTACTGTTTTTAGTCTTTATAAATGACTTACCCAGTTTTTTTCAAGTCTCTAAGTGCTTATTATTTGCCGACGACGTGAAACTATTTCTCAGTCTCTGATACTTCCGACTGTTTATTGTTACGAAGCGATTTAAATATTTTTGGTAACTGGTGTTCATGTAATAATTTAAATCTGAACACAAATAAATGCTGTGTAGTTTCTTTTACTAAGCGCACTAATCACATTGTTTTCGACTACTCAATAAATAACCATACTCTAATCCGTAAATATGAAAATAAGGACTTAAGTGTTATCTTTGACTCTAACTTAAGTTTCAAAAACCACTATCAGTATGTCTTAGCGAAATCATATGCCATGATGGGTTTTATTAAAAGGAATTCCCAAAGTTTTAAAGACCCTTTAACAGTTAAAGCTCTCTACGTTTCCTTAGTTCGAAGTAACCTGGATTACTGTTCAATTGTCTGGGACCCGTTTTACTCTGAGCATTCAAATCTCATTGAAAAAATACAGAAGCTTTTTACTAAGTATGCTTTGCAAAAGATGAATTGGCCCGACGGCCTTCCATCTTATGTTGCAAGACGTAAAATGCTTGGGTTGCAGTCACTGTCTGATAGACGTTCATTTTGCTCTTTGTTGTTCGTTTTTAATATCTTATCTGGTAAAATCAAGTGTGAGGATATTCGAACTCTATTTGTTTCACATCTTCCAATTATATCTTTAAGAAACCATCGTCTGTTTGATGATGTAATTCATACAACCAATTACACGGTGGTACAAAATTGAATGAAATAGAAAAACCTGGGGAGTGATATTATTTTTCTTGTAGGTCTTGTCGAGTTAAAGAAGAATCCAATAGTGAAATATGCCGGACACCTCCAAAATTCGGATTTACGGTTAAAAAACCGGCTTTTGTACCTTTGCGCACTTATAAGCCTGTAATTTTGTGGATAATGATCCGATTTTTAATTTCTTACTAGATTTGGAAAAAAAAAACTAAGATCTTTCGAATAATATATAGTTTATTTAAGAAAACTTGATAAATTTGGGTGTTATTGTCCAGCAAACACAAATTTTGTAGATTTTTCAAAAATTTTTCAACTTTGGTGACGTTTTTAAACATTATTTTATTAAGAAACTGTAATACTATTGAATTATTCAAAAAGTACATTTATTTACGATTACAATGCATTTTTGGGTTTAAAAATAGATAAGCAATTGACTGAGTTATTTCATTTTTCATGAAAACAAAATTTTTACCAAAATGCCTGCACAATGTTTTTGGTGTTGTTGTTCTTGTTTGTTTTTGTATTGTTTTTTTTCGTGTTCTTTTTATGCACTTTCTTTAATATACAAATCACTGTTAGCCTAAACACAACTTAGAATTACAACAAATATTTCTAATGAGAGCATTACTCATGTAAAATTATTGTTTTTTCTTTAAATATGACGTTTCGTTAATGTCTTCTGTTTCACTGTGAATCTGTGTATTTAAGCAAATCGTGTGCAATTTAAATTAAAATTAAATTAAAAATGTGTGACAATCGTAACAAATTTTGCTATATTTGTGGCTTATTTACTGATATCAGTCACCGGCGTGATTTTAAAAGCAATATTGGAGTGGTAGAAGTGTACAATAAAGTATTTAATCGTTCTTTTGACTCTAGTCGCTGGTACGAGCCAGAATATGTTTGTCAATATTGCTGTAATACATTAAAAAAAAAGAAATTTCAACCTTCGTTTATTTTGCCTTTTTCTACGCCTATGATTTGGCATCATCAGCCATATCATAAACCAAATGATTGCTACTTTTGTCAAACCGATGTTTTCGGTCACTGTTTTAAAACGCGCAAAAACATTAAGTACGCAAATGTTGTAACTGTTACAAAACCGATAACTGCAAGTAATGATCTACCGACAACGAGCAAATCTGTCGATGTAACAGAAAAAGATTTTGAACAAGAAGAGTACCTTCCATCCAGATCTACAACAACGGTGCGGCATTTTTTGTCAAAAGCTGATTTCGACGATCTTGTTCGCGATTTACACTTGTCAAAGCGGCAATCTGAAGTCCTCGGGTCGCGATTAAAGCAGTGGAATTTGGTGGAAAAAGATTTCGTTATAACATCTGGTAGAAAAAGTGACCGGACATGGTTACTTGAAGAAAGTTTTAAGACTAGTTCCAATGACAGTGATCTCGTGTATTGCATTGATGTACCAAAACTATTTTCGGCATTAAATCACAATTATAATGCAGATGAATGGCGACTTTTCATTGATGGTTCATGTAAAAGTAAGTTTTCTTATAAAAATGTATGACTTTAGTTTTATTAATTTAAGATTTGTAATTTAATATCTAGGCTTAAAAGCTGTTTTATTGCATAACCAAAATCAATTACCTTCGGTTCCAATCGCATATGCGACTAATACAAAAGAAACTTACGAAGTGATGAAAAATATACTATTGTTTGTTAGCTATACCACCCATAAATGGAAAGTCGTCGATGACTTAAAGGTTTTGACAATTTTATTTGGTATGCAAGGTGGTTAAACAAAGTATCCGTGCTATCTTTGTGAATGGGATAGTCGTGCACCGAATCGGTATGATCGCAAGGTATGGCCATCTCGCGAGTCACATAGAATAGGCAGGAAAAACATTTTAAATGACCAATTAGTTAAAGCTGAGGACGTTATTCTGCCACCACTGCATCTTAAACTGGGATACATGAAACAATTTGTAAAAAAATTAGATGTAAACGGCGACGCTTTTCGTCATCTAAAAGCGGTGTTCCCAAAACTAAGTGAAGCCAAAATAAAAGGAGGTATTAATTAATATCTAGTACGTTTTTCATCGTTTTTATCTGTTTTGATAACTTTTAGGTATTTTTATTGGACCTCAAATTCGAAAAATTATGAGAGATGCAGATTTCATTAACAAGCTAAGTTCCGTTGAAAGACGTGCATGGAAGAGTTTTGTTGCGCTATGCGATAATTTCCTTGGAAATCACAGAAGCGACGACTATGTCACTATTATCAATGAGTTTTTAAGTGCGTATGGTGAAATGGGCTGCAACATGTCCATAAAAATTCATTTTCTGCATTCGCATTTGGACTTTTTCCCAGATAACCTGGGCCAGTTCAGTGATGAACAAGGCGAACATTTTCACCAGGAAATACCAACTATTGAAAAACGCTTTGAAGGAAAAAATAAGATAAAAATGATTTCAGAATATTGCTGGTCACTTAAACGAGAAACTGATGATGCTGATTTAAAAAAAAAACGGTCAAGCAAACACTTTTGAGTTAAATAACCAAAAATAAAATTTGTATAAAATGTTTAAAAGTTTATTTTCATGAAAAGTTAAATAACTCAGTCAATTGCTTATCTATTTTTAAACCCAAAAATGCATTGTAATCGTAAATAAATGTACTTTTTGAATAAATTCAATAGTATTACAGTTTCTTAATAAAATAATGTTTAAAAACGTCACCAAAGTTGAAAAATTTTTGAAAAATCTACAAAATTTGTGTTTGCTGGACAATAACACCCAAATTTATCAAGTTTTCTTAAATAAACTATATATTATTCAAAAGATCTTAGTTTTTTTTTTCCAAATCTAGTAAGAAATTAAAAATCGGATCATTATCCACAAAATTACAGGCTTATAAGTGCGCAAAGGTACAAAAGCCGGTTTTTTAACCGTAAATCCGGATTTTGGAGGTGTCCGGCATATTTCACTATTGGAATCTTGTTTTACTCGACAAGCCCTACAAGAAAAATAATATCTTACTTACTTACTTAGGTGGCCGTGACAACCCGTGTCCGGATTTCGACCGACCTCATCAGCTCTCGCCAGGCGCCTCTGCTTTGCGCGCGCCTTCTCCAATCGGATACACCAAGTGCGGTTAGGGCTTCCTCAGCCTGGTCCATCCATCGCAGGCATGGTCTCCCTCGTCGTCGTTGACCAGCGACCCTCGCTTCGAGCACCTTTTTCGCTGGAGCTTCGTCGTCTATACGATGGACATGACCCAGCCAGCGTAGTCGCTGCACAGTTATACGCCGAACTACGTCAATGTCTCCGTAGAGCTCATACAGCTCGTGGTTCATTCGGATGCGATAGTCATCGCCGACTCGAACAGGACCGAAGATTTTGCGAAGAACTTTTCTCTCGAACACCCCCAGAGCGGCTGCGTCAGTTTGCGAAACTACCCATGCCTCACCGCCATAAAGCAGCACAGGTAGAACGAGCGTCTTGTAGAGTGTTAGTTTTGTCGATCGAGAGAGGGCTCTGGAACTTAGTTGCTTACTGAGCCCGTAGTAGCACCTATTAGCAATTATTGTTCTTCGCTTTATCTCCAGGCTGATTTCGTTGTTAGTATTAATGGCGGTGCCAAGGTATACAAACTCCTTGACTACTTCAAAGTTATAGCTGCCGGATGAAACGTGGGAGTCTAAACGCCGAGCTCCCTTGTTTGTAGACAGCATATACTTTGTTTTACCCTCATTTATCGTCAAACCCACTTTGGCTGATTCCTTTTCGATAGCGGCGAAAGCAGCGGTAACATCTCTCTTGGTTCTGCCAACAATATCAATATTATCAGCGTACGCAAGGAGCTGGACACCTTTATAGAAAATGGTGCCATTACGATGCACACCGGCCTTTCGTACGATCCCCTCCATGATGATGTTGAAGAGATCGCAAGACAGTGGATCGCCTTGCCTGAAACCTCTTTCGGTATTGAAGGTTTCGGAGAGGTCATTTCCTACCTTGACGGAGCTGCGTGTGTTGCTCAACGTCATTCTGCAAAGTCTAATCAACTTTGCAGGTATACCGAACTCAGACATTGTTGCGTATAGGCAATCCCTTCTCGGGCTATCGAACGCAGCTTTAAAGTCGACAAAGAGATGGTGTGTGTCAATTTGATTTTCGTGGGTTTTCTCCAGGATTTGTCGTAGCGTGAAAATCTGGTCTATGGTGGACTTACCAGGTCGAAAGCCACACTGATAAGGTCCAATCAGTGTTTTTGTAATTGGCTTTAATCTTTCACACAGTACGCTTGAGAGAACCTTATATGCGATGGAAATAAGACTGATACCTCTATAACTTGCGCAGATTGTAGGGTCTCCTTTCTTAAGTATAGGGCACAGTACACTGAGGTTCCAATTGTCGGGCATGCTTTCTGCTAGCCATATTTTGCTGATGAGCTGATGCATGCGCCTTATCAATTCATCGCCGCCGGTTTTAAACAATTCAGCTGAAAGGCCGTCAGCACCCGCTGCTTTATTGTTTTTGAGTCGTTGGATAGCAACTCGAACCTCTTCATGGCTAGGTGGTGATACTTCCACTCCGTCATCGTCGATTGGTGGCACTGCACTGTGCTCTCGATGGGCGGCATTGGTGGAATCGTCGCCATTAAGTAAATTGGAGAAGTGCTGTCTCCACAATCTAAGCACACACTGTGTATCCGTATTCAGATCTCCATTTTCGTCTCTACAAGTGGATGCTCCGGGCTTGAAACCTTGGGTTAGACGCTTAACCTGTTGATAGAATTTTCGTGCATCCTTCTTGCCCTGGTATACCTCTAGTTTCTCACGCTCACGCTTTTCCTGCTCTCTTTTCTTGCGTCTGAAAAGGCGCCTCTCTTCCTTCCTCTTTTCGCGGTAGTTTTCTCGCACGGCTCGCGTTGCAGCTGACTGCAGCGTTTTTCTATAAGCGGCGTTTTTTACTGCAGTCGCAATGCGACACTCCTGATCATACCATTGGTTCCGAGGTTGCGGGCGCCGGAAACCAATGACTTCTTCAGCGGCAGCGCGCATGGAGTGGGATATATGCGCCCAAAGTCCGCCGGCGTCGTCGAGTCCAGAGGTTGGTCGGTTGAGCTTAACCGAGAGTTGAGCGGAGTAGGCTTCGGCAGTCCGTTGTAATTGCAGCTTAGCGACATCTAGCTTTCGTTGCATTCCTGTGCGTATGTTCTTGGCATTGCATAATCGCATGCGGATCTTGGCTGCAACAAGATAATGGTCGGAGTCAATGTTGACCCCCCGAAATGTACGCACATCTAGAACACTAGAGGCATGCCTTCCGTCGATTACAACATGATCAATTTGGTTTCGCGTTTTTTGATCCGGGGACAGCAAGTGGCCTTGTGGATGTCGAGGTGCTTAAATCTGGTGCTACTTACTACCATGTTTCGTGCCGCGGCGAAGTCGATCAGTCTTAGACCGTTGTTTGTGGAGGTCTCGTGAGGACTGAACTGACCGACAGTGGGGCCAAAGATGCCTTCCCTTCCGACTTTCGCATTAAAATCGCCGAGGACTATTTTCACGTCATGGACCGGAAGGTGGTCATATACGTCCTCAAGACTAGCGTAGAAAGCGTCTTTGACGGCTTCGTCCTTTTCCTCCGTCGGGGCGTGCGCGCAAATAAGGTTTATGTAGAAAAATTTTGCCTTGATGCGGATCGTGGCCAATCTTTCGTTCACAGGTGTGAACCGGGAAACAAGGTGGCGTAGTTTCCGGCTAACGACGAATCCACATCCGAATTCGCGCTTCTCCGCATGGCAGCTGTAGTAGATATCGCAGTGTGCTTGTTTAGAGCAGCCTTGCCCTTTCCATCGCATTTCCTGGATGGCGGTGATGTCAGATTGTATTGTTTTGAGGGCTTCCGCCAGTTGGATAATGGCACCTTCCCTATAAAGGGTCCGGACATTCCAGGTGCATATCCGTAAATCATCGTCCGTTTTTCGTTTGCGGTGGTCGTCAACGTAATTGGGGTTCTTATCCGAGGCTGGTTTAGTTTTCATTGGGCAGCAGAAAAATAATATCACTCCCCAGGTTTTTTGGACTGTCGCACCGTGTTATTCCTCAAATGAATCCATTGCTAGGTGCATTCGTTTATGTAATAAGTATTCTCAATTTCTAGATTTTAATGTTAGTTTAAATGAATTTCGTTTAAAATTGTTCATAATTTTTAATTAGGTTAAGATTTGTAATAGTCTGTAAGATTGTGATTAATCCGTAGACAATAAATAAATAAATAAATAAATAAATAAGTGCAAGCAAATTTTGATAGTTTTTATTATTTTAAGAAATTATTTAAAGTTCTCAAAATTATGGTATATTATTTTTAAATTATTAAATTAAATTCGTTCAATTAATCAATTCAATTAAGTTAAATTAAGTTCAATTTAAATTTTTAATTCATCACTCACTTGTTATTTAATTTTAATAATTTTAATAATTTTAATAATTTTAATAATGTTATTGTTAAATTTTATTATCTTATTTATTTAACCTGCGGCATGCAAAAGAAAATTATTCTTATATGCTTGATCATATTTGATCAATAAATTGAAATTGAAATTGTGATTTCTACTACAGCTGCCATGCGGAGAGGCGCGAATTTGGATGTCGATTCGTTGATAGCCGGAAACTACGCCACCTTGTTTCCCGGTTCACACCTGTGAACGAAAGATTGGCCACGATCCGCATCAAGGCAAAATTTTTCTCCATCAGCCTTATTTGCGCGCACGTCCCGACAGAGGAAAAGGACGAAGCCGTCAAGAACGCTTTCTACGCTAGTCCTGAGGACGTAGACGATAACTTTCCGGCCCATGACGTGAAAATAGTCCTCGGCAATTTCAATGTGAAAGTCGGAAGGGAAGGCATCTTTGGCCACAATGTCGGTCAGTTCAGTCTTCATGAGACCTCCACGAACAACGGTCTAAGACTGATCGACTTTGCCACGGCGCGAAACATGGTAGTTAGTAGCACCAGATTTAAGCACCTCGACATTCACAAGGCCACCTGGCTGTTCCCGGATAAAAAAAACGCGAAACCAAATTGATCATGTTGTAACCGACGGAAGGCATGCCTCTAGTGTTCTAGATGTACGTACATTTCGGGGGGTCAACATTGACTCCGATCATTATCTTGTTGCAGCCAAGATCCGCATGCGATTATGCAATGCGAAGAACATACGCACAAGAATGCAACGAAAGCTAGATGTCGCTAAGATGACTGCCGAAGCCTATTCCGCTCAACTCTCGGTTAAGCTCAACAACCAACCTCTGAATCCGACGACGCCAGCGGACTTTGGGCGCATATATCCCACTTAATGCGCGATGCCGCTGAAGAAGTCATTGGTTTCCGGTGCCCGCAACCTCGGAACCAATGGTACGATCAGGAGCATATAGAAAAACGCTGCAGTCAGCTGCAACGCGAGCCGTGCGAGAAAACTACCTCGAAAAGAGGAAGGAAGAGAGGCGCCTTTTCAGACGCAAGAAAAGAGATTAGAAAAAGCGTGAGTGTGAGGAACTAGAGGTATACCAGGCCAAGAAGGATGCACGAAAATTCTATCAACAGGTTAAGCGTCTAACCCAAGGTTTCAAGCCCGGAGCATCCACTTGTAGAGACGAAAATGGAGATCTGAATACGGATACACAGTGTGTACTGAGATTGTGGAGACGGCACTTCTCCAATTTACTTACTGGCGACGATTCCACCAATGCCGCTAATGGAGAGCGCAGTTCAGAGCCACCAATCAACGATGACGGAATGGAAGTACCACCACGTGGCCATGAAGAGGTTCGAGTTGCTATCCAACGACTCAAAAACAATAAAGCAGCATGTGCTGACGGCCTGTCAGCTGAATTGTTTAAAACCGGCGGCGATTAGTTGATAAGGCGCATGCATCAGCTCATCAGCAAAATATAGCTAGCAGAAAGCATGCCCGTCTTTTTTTTTATTTTTTTTTTTTTTTTTTATTTATTCGCGAAGGGGGAACCTTCAAAAGGCGCCACCGTGCAGGTGGGAGTGTGCGATTCTTACGCACTAAACCTATCCTCCGCATTGAATCTTCGTCCTTGTATAAGCCCCGTGGGACCGCCGCAAAGCATGACTTCACTGAACATGGGAACAGCACTAAGCTGGAAACTGTTGGACTTGTGTCCGTATTCTAAAAGATTTGGTCATGGGCTTGTATATACACTCTACCTTATCTATTTCGCAAACGCTCAACTTTTCGCAGTTCGTCGATAATCAGTCGTGCTAGGGTGCTAACCACTGACCAGTTAGCTTCATTTCTCAGCATAAGGGTAACCAAGTTTTGATCAGTTACCGTTTCGCCGAGACTGACCGAAGCCTCAAGTCTGGCATTTTGGAACTTGGGGCACTCGAAGAGGACATGGGCCGCGTCTTCTGATATACTTCCCTCGCAATGGGTTCAATAGGGATCTGCTACGTGCTTGTATTTGTGCAGATATGCCCTGAAGCAACCGTTCCCGCTTAAAATCTGCGTAATGTAGAAGTTCATGGAGCCGCGAGTTCTACCAAACCAAGCGGTAATGTTAGGGATGAGCTGATGAGTCCATCGACCCTTAACTGAGCTATCCCAGCGATCCTGCCACTGTAGCAGGCTTCTCTCCCGTGCGAGTCTTTTGCGAACTGTTGGGTTTTCGCTATTGGCTTCGAACAGCGTTTCCTCTACTAGAAGGTCGATAGGTATCGAGCTTGCAAGGACTAATGCTGCATCCTCGGAAACTGTTCTGAAGGCACAGCATACCCTGAGTGCGCCAAGTCTATGCACTGATTCAACACCACGTCGGTATGACTTCGTTCTCATTGCTGTGGCCCACACCGTTGACCCATACATCACGATGGATCGTACTACATTAAGGAGTAGTATCCTGCGCGCCTGTTTGGGGCCTCTCGTATTCGGCATCATTCTCGATAAAGACATGCATGCGTTGGATGCTTTTTTATGGGCATACTGGAGATGCTGCTTAAATGTTAATCGGGAGTCAATCATCACGCCAAGGTATTTAATGCATTCCTTTGATTGCACCAGCGTCCCATTAACATTGATGCTTGCAACTTCCATCTTTTTGCGGCTGCTTATGAGCACCGCTTCGGTTTTATGTTCGGCTAGACAAAGACCTACTGACATAAGCCAGTTATATATAATGCCGATCGCCACACTACTGAGTGCCTCGACTTCTTCAAGATGTTTTGCAGTGGCCACAACCGCAAGGTCGTCCGCAAAGCCGACGATCTTAACGCCTGTGGGAACTGCGAGTCTAAGGACGTCGTCATACATAACGTTCCACAGCAGGGGCCCTAGGACTGACCCCTGTGGGACACCACCGGAGACGTTATACACCATTATCCCCTCATCTGTTGCATAGCGTAGTATTCTACCATCGAAGTAGTTCGATAATATCTTAAAGAGGTAGCGTGGAATTTAAAATTTTGTGAGCGCTTTCATTATCGTATCCCAGTTTGCGGAATTAAAGGCATTTCGCACATCCAGCGTTGCCACCAGGCAATACTGCTTTGCCCCCTTCTTCCAGCTAGTGCCTTCGATAGCTTTACTTGCTATGCTTGAAACCAGTTTTATGGCATCGGACGTAGAGTGACTCTTTCGGAAACCAAACTGTTGGCTCGAGAGTCCTCCTCTGGATTGTATTGCTTCTTCGAGGCGGTTGTACAGCAATTTCTCGAAGATCTTGCCTATCGTGTCGAGCAAGCATATAGGTCGGTAGGCTGAGGGATCCTCCAGAGAGCCGCTACCTTTTGGTATTAGCACAAGCTTTTGCGTCTTCCATTGTGCGGGGAATATGCCCTCTGTGAGACAAGCGTTATACAGCTGTTCGAAGGCTTGTGTTTGGGCTGCAATGTCCATTTTTAGCGCGCGGTTCGGGATTTTATCTGGCCCTGGGGCCTTCTCGCTATGAACAGCATTGGAGATTTTTATTACCTCTTCTGCGGTTACCATGGAAATGGCTTGCACGTCGCCATGATTAATGACGGGCTGCATCGGTGGTTGCTGAGGGAAGAGCACACTTACAATGCGGCTAAGTATGTGAGGGCACGTGGGTGGTGGTCGTCCGAATGCCTTCATCTTTTTCATTACCAGTCTATAGGCGGTACCCCATGGGGTTACGTCCGCTTCGTCGCATAACTGCAAGAAGCACTCGCGCTTCCTCGAACGAATCTTGTGTTTGAGCAGCTTCCTGCGCTCTCTATAGACCTCGCGCAGTTCTTCGAACCTGTCGGTCCCTCTGGCGCGGTAGTAACTTCTCCTGGCTTCGTGGCATTGGCTGCGTGCTTCGGCGATTTCGGTGGTCCACCAGTACACGGGCTCGTGGTGGTGCTTACTTGGCCTTCGCAACATCATCGCTGCGTCGCAAGATCTTTTCAGCTGCTCTGTTGCTTGCCTAGCCATATTCTGTGCTGAACCAGTGAGGTGTATGTCAGCCATCATTGCTGTGAGGATACCTTCATCAAGCGTTTCGACCTTGTATGATGGCTCGCTATGGGGGCCTCTGCTCCGCCGGTTGGTTTGCCTTTCCAACGTGTACACGATTACTTGGTGATCGCTATGCGTGTAGACGTCGCTTACTTGCCACTGTACTTGCGTGCTCAGGTCACAACTGGCAAATGTCAGGTCAATAACTGAGCTGCCATTCGCTTTGGAGAATGTACACTGCGTTCCCGTGTTTAAAAGCACAACCATATCGAAGCAAATGCCTCCAGAATAATGAGCCCTCTTTGATTCGTTCTCTGGCTTCCCCAGTCTACGGCCCACGCGTCATCACCAGCAATAACAACTGGACTGATTCCTCTAACATCGTCAACTATTGCGTCGACAGTAACAGCAAACTCTTCTATGGATAGACTTGGTGCAAGGTAGCAGCTTACAATATATATTCCCATAACTTCTACACGAACAAAACCGTTTGCACGTGTATGCTGCCTCATTAGGGAAGGATGTCTTCCGCAGGACCATGGCGGCTCTTCCAGAAATGTCTGATGCCCAGACTCCTGGTGCTTTCGCGTTATAAGGCTCACTCAAGATAGCGACATCAGTGATTAGATCTCGAACGGTTTGCGCTAAAAGATCTTGCGCTGCGTGACAGTTGCTGAGATTCAACTGTAAGAACCTCATAATTTCCTAGGTTTGCTAGCTCCTGAAAAGGACGAACATTTCCAGCTTCCGGCACGGTGATTTGTTTCCGAGCATTTCCTTTCTAAGCACAAGAAACAGCTTGCTTCTGCAGAACACTCTTTTGCTTTGTGGCCCTCTTTGCCGCATTTCATACAGCACTTACTTCGGTCTGTGCTGTTGCAAGTTTTCGCCGTGTGACCAAAGTCGAGACACTTAAAGCATCTGGTTGGCGTAACTTTTTCGCGGATTCTGCAAATGACCCAGCCAACTCTGAGCTTGCCAGTCTCCATCAGCTTCCTCGCCTGCAGTGCTCGAAGGCTTATGACCGCTGTTTGCGTGCCTGCATAGGCTTTACGGAGTGATTTCACTCTTGCCACCTTTAAGTCGCCGAGCTGCTTTTGGACTGCGCTGCAGACATCTTCCGGTGTTGTAACCTCGTCAAGATCCTTTATCTCGACCTGTGTTTCTTCCGTGAGAGTCCTCGTTTCGGCTTGGCCATTGAAAACCATATCAAATTCTTTCTTCAGCTCCTGGGTTGACTGGGTGGTTGCGCGCTTAAGCTGGATAAGTATTTCACCTTTTTCAGTGCGCCTTACTCTCGAAACGTTTTCGCCGAACTTTTCAAGCGATTTTTCCTGTTTCATCCGCATGATGATATCGCTATATGAAAGCTCACCTGCTTTTGTTACGACGATTGCATCACGTCTAGCCAGCTTCTGAGGCGGTTTTTTGCGTTTTTTGGGCTTTCTAGGGACCTTTCTCCAAGGCTCAACCATTCGCTTTGCCGGAGTTTTTGGCAGAGGAGACGAATTAGCCACTTCGCTATAGGACGGCCTTAGAGCAGTCTCTTGGACAGCAAGCTGCTGCAGTCGAGTCTTTTTTGGCTGAGGTTTCCGCGAGTCACTGCTGCGTTCGCTTGCTCTTTTTGGTGTAGCCTTGGAGCCATGCGCAAAAATTGGGTCCGTCTGACAGTCCTTATGGACTTGTGAAGCACTCGCGTTGACCTTTTTCTTGTTCGCGTTATCGGCGAACAGCTCAATTGAGAGGTCTTCACAGGCCAGATTTGCCAGTCTTATAAGCTTCTGGATCTCATTGTGGACGTTCGATTTGGTTTTGACGAACTCTGCCAGACCTTGTATCAGTGTCTTCACTTTGATCAGCTTTTTGATGACAGGGTCATCTACACTGACGCTTGCTGCTGCTTCAGGGGTTGCCTTGATGACAGACTCTCTATGCTGCAGCTTTGATCCTTCGGGTGTGCCTTTAGTTGGCGATCGCTGAATCTTTGAGCTCATTTTAAATGGGTTCTCGGTTGTAGTGTTGCTGCTCGTAGCTTTGACTGGTGCAGCGGCCGAGTGCGCCACCGCTGCAGCAGTTTTTGGGGCAGAAATGTTGTTTGAGGCCTCCAGAATCCTTGCCTCGACCGTGGGATTGCCCACGGGTGGATTTCCACTACTGTGGTTTCTACCTGTAGTAGTTGCGTTATTAGACGACATTCCTGGTAAATGGTTTATTTTCGGGGTGACCTTCCCTTATCCGTTTATACCTACAGACAGGTGTGAATACTGCCGACTGCTACGGTACAGACGCAGACCAGTGAGCCACCCACTATGGGTCAAACGCTTCTGGGTTTTTTTTTTGGGTTTCGCCCCTCTCATCCGCCACCATGCTGCCGGTTGGTAGCACAGCGCCCAGGTGCCACCACGGGGAGGCACTTGCCATCAGACAAGCGTGCTAGCACACAAATATTTATGTGGTAGCATGAGAGTGGACTTGGAGTTTAACTGTGAATATCGAGCTGGCTCCGCCAGGTTGAAGCAAACAGACTCTTTCACCTCACAGTGTCCACCCCCTTGACACCCAAGCATGCCCGTCCATTGGAACCTCAGTGTACTGTGCCCTATACTTAAGAAAGGAGACCCAACAATATGCGCCAGTTATAGAGGTATCAGTCTTATTTCCATCGCATATAAGGTTCTCTCAAGCGTACTGTGTAAAAGATTAAAGCCGATTACAAAAACACTGATTGGACTTTATCAGTAGGGCTTTCGCCCAGATAAGTCCACCATAGATCAGATTTTCACGCAACGACAACTCCTGGAGAAAGCCCACGAAAATGAAATTGACACACACCATCTCTTTGTCGATTTTAAAGCTGCGTTTGATAGCCCGAGAAGGGATTGCCTATACGCAACAATGTCTGAGTTTGGTATACCTGCAAAGTTGGTTAGACTTTGGAGAATGACGTTGAACAACACACGCAGCTCCGTGAAGGTAGGAAATGACCTCTTCGAAACCTTCAATATCGAAAGAGGTTTCAGGCAAGGCGATCTACTGTCTTGCGATATCTTTAACATCATCATGGAGGGGATCGTACGAAAGGCCGGTGTGCATCGTAATGGCACCATTTTCTATAAAGGTGTTCAGCTCCTTGCGTACGCTGATGATGTTGATATTGTCGGCAGAAGCAAGAGAGATGTTACCGCTGCTTTCGCCGCTATCGAAAAGGAATCAGCCAAAGTGGGCTTATCGATAAATGAGGGTAAAAACAAAGTATATGCTGTCTACAAACAAGGGAGCTCGGCGTTAAGACTCCCACGTTTCATCCGGCAGCTATAACTTTGAAGTAGTCAGAGAGTTCGTTTGCCTTGACACCGCCATTAATACCAACGACGAAATCATCCTAAAGATAAAGCGAAAAACAATAATTGCTAATAGGTGCTACTACGGGCTCAAAAAGCAACTAAGTTCCAGAGCCCTCTCTCGATCGACAAAACTAACACTCTACAAGACGCTCGTTCTACCTGTGCTGCTTTATGGCGCTGAGGCATGGATTGTTTCGCAAACTTACGCAGCCGCTCTGGGGATGTTCGAGAGAAAATTTCTTCGCAAAGTCTTCGGTCCTGTTCGAGTTGGCGATGACTATCGCATCCGAATGAAACACGAGCTGTATGAGCTCTACGAAGACATTGACGTAGTTCGGCGTATAACTATGCAGCGACTACACTGGCTGGGTCATGTCCATCGTATGGACGACAAAGCTCCAGCGAAAAAGGCACGAGGGTCGCTGGCCAACGACGACGAGGGAGACCATGCCTCCGATGGATGGACCAGGCTGAGGAAGCCCTAACCGCACTTGGTGTATCCGATTGGAGAAGGCGCGCGCAAAGAAGGAGCGCCTTGTGAGAGCTGATAAGGTCGGCCGAAACCCGGAGTATTTCGAAGACACGCCAAGAACATATAATTGTTACAATATATGTTCTGAATTACAACAAGTGAGTTGTATTTATAATAGTCTTGGAAGACTTCTTAACCTGGTCTTAAATACAGACAGTAACAATGTCATTGTTAAAAGGGCTTTCATGCTCAGACTACTGTTGATGAATACCATCCATCATTGAGTATTTGGTACAAATCCGACAAGGAAGATATAGTAAATTCGAATTCAATGGACAAAGTCTATGAATCCAATTTTAAAAAAGCTGACTTTTTGAAGTTGAATTGTTTAATTCAAAGTAAGATTAATGTAATTTTAGAATTCTTAGATGAAAATAGCCTTGATAATTCCATTCATTTTTTTATACCGAATATTTTGCTTTGTTTTCTCAGTCTGTACTATATATCCTCAAATTTCCGAAAAATTCTTCGTACCCCTGGTACACAAAGGATTTAAAAACTCTTCGCAACAACAGGAATAGGGCATGGAAGACATACGTCTGTAGCCTTAATGACCTTAATGGCCTTAATGACTTAAATGACCTAGAGACTTACAAGTGTTTGTTTCTGGAATTTGAAAATTGCTCAGCCACATTATATCACGAATACTTAAATGATGTTAAGCTGAGTATATTGTCTGATCCAAGAAAATTTTGGAGATTCATAAACACAAAGAATAAATCCGATGGATTCCCTTCTTCATGGATTTACTGATGATCCCGTCATAATTTGTAACCGTTTTGCCAATCTTTTTAAAGAATCATTCTGTTCAGATTAGTTTAATCCTGATGAAGAGTACTTTGAATATATGAATTCTGCACCCAGGGTTTCTTTGGAACATATATCTTTTGCTCCAGAGGATATTTTAAAGTATATTGTATCAACCGATGAGGATTTTGGCGTTGGGCCCGATGGAATTCCTGCCGCAGTGTTAACACAATGCGGTTCCGTTTTAAGCCAACCACTTTCGTTATTATTCGATAAATCAATTAACGAAAGTTATTTTCTAATTTCCTGGAAAAAATCGTTTATAAGTCCTATTTATAAAAAAGGTTGCAGGAATGATGTTAACAATGATGATGATGGCCTATCGCGAAGCTCTCATCGATTCCCAAACTTTTTGAGCGGATCGTGTATGATAGGGTGAAAGTTCACTGTGGGGAAGTCATAACAACTCGTCAGCATGGTTTTGTTAATGGCAGATTCACTGTATCTAATCTTCTCGATTTTACAACATTCTGCTTAAATTCGATTGACTCTAGTAATCAGGTCGACTGCGTTTACATTGACTTTAGTAAAGCTTTTGATAAGTTACCACACAATCTAATTTTATGTAAGCTCTAGTTAATGGGATTTCCACAATATCTTGTGAACTGGAGTAAATCGTATTTGGTAGCGAGATCTTAAGTACCCGCTTAAGTACCTCCCCCAAAAATGTCAGCCTTTTAAGGTACTTAAGCGGGTTGGGTACTTAAGAGAGTAAACATTCATCAATTTTCGTGAAAAATTTTGAGTACAAAAGCGGGATAGGTACTTAAAAGGGGAGGTACTTAAGCGAATTCCACAGTATTTGTAAAAAAGCATCTTCAATGCTTGGATTTATAAAAATCTGTTCCAAAGAATTTTATAGCGTGATTTCAACTATAACGTTGTATTATGCAATTGTGCGTCCTCACTTGGAGTACGCAAGTCAAGTTTGGTCCCCAAGTTACAATGTGCTTGTTGATCGAATTGAAAGAATCCAAAAACGTTTTGTTCGGTTTGCTCTGAGAGGCTTAAGTGGAACGGACATATTATACCTTCTTTCTTATGAGGATCGTTTGAAACTGTTAAAAATGCAGTCTTTAAGTGAGCGAAGGAAATCTGCAGATATCGTCTATTTACACCAACTCATAGCAGGTGTATTCGGTTCTACAGAACTCCTTTCTCACATTAATTTTAACACTAACCGTAGAAGCAGTAGAAACGTTGTCAACTTGATTTATTTACCATTTAGTAGAACAAATTATATGGCTACTGCTCCTCTTAGCCGCATGAGATCCTTTGTTAACAATTTCAGCGTTTTTGGTGTTAGTTTGTCAAAAGGTCAACTCAAAAGTAGATTAAAAATAGTTTTGTAATTAGATCTATGTATACGCATGGTTAGTTGTTGAGGCTTGTGTTGTCCCTGAGCCCAACCCATTCATTGGTGGTTAAATTTTTCCCACATTAACTTGTTTGTGGTCACTGGTATCCACAGCATTGATATTTTGCAATGATTACTAGGTCTTGGCTTTAGATGGGTTAATGCTGAGGAAGTGCAAAAAGGCTGTAGTAGCTGAACTCTATTGTTATCTGGAAATCCAATGTATTGTACAAAATGCTCGTATGGAATATTTGCTATAAATGCAGGACCAAATAAAATGTTGTCTTCATTCAGATTAATCAATTTAATTTTAAGCAAATTACAATTGATAATTGGTTTTTTATACGGTCTAATTTCGTTTGGATTCCACAAATTCTCTCTAATACGAGCTGTTTTTCTTATAGCTTTTTGACGAATTTCCGTTCTTTTATCAAACAACAAACTTTTTAATGACCTTCTTCAAGTGGGATCTTGCTAACAAAAAAACAAAAACGAAATGGCCATTTCAGCCCTTGAAAGGACTTTGACCGAGCTTCTTTTGATCAATTGTGTTGTGAAATGTTTGAACACAAATTATCGGACCTACAAGTCTTATGCCGAATCCGAACGTCTTACAGTGGTCGGCATAATTATTTTGACGAACAGAAAATGCAAATATTTTGAGTTTTTACTCAAATATTAATAGTTTGAGAAAACCCGAATTAATATAATTTTATTTGCTTAAAATGTAACTAAAAATGTGTAAATTTTTTAAAAATAACTTATAAAGGATAACATATTTTAAAAAACTGAATTTAAAAGAAGGCATAATTTTTTTGACAGTTACATTTTATGCAAAACTTAACTAAAATATTATAAAAATTAATACAAAAACTTAACAATTTAATAAAAAATATATCCGCCATTAGCTTCTATTACTTTTTAAAAGCGTTTAGGTACCGATTCAAGATTAGTAGTACAAGATTTTCCAAAATATCCCAAAAAAATGCTTTTCGGAATTTCGTTCCTCTTCATACATCTCTATATATATACAAAAATTACGTGTATGTTCGTGATGGCTAAACTCAAAAACTACTGCACCGATTTTGACCAAACTTTATGTACATGCTCTATGGGGCTTGAGGAGTGTTTCTGTGTAGTTTGAAGTTCGTCCGACAGATGGCGCAATATTTAGTTTCTTTTTGTTTTTGCACAGTAACTCAAGAACAACTGCACCAGTTTTGACCAAAGTTTAATTAATATCTAAATACTTTTTATTTTATCACTATAGGGGTAGCGAAGCACACCGGGTTCAGCTAGTTAGTAATAAAAAATAAGTCTTGTCCTTGGTTAGCTAGTTTGTTAGTTAATTTAGACGTCAAAAAAAGGAACAAATTACATAACAAATGGAAAAAGCACCGTAATGTTGTAAATTGGGAGCATTTCAAGCGGGCGCGTAATGAAGCTGTCTCAGCAATAAGACATTTCAAAAAAAGATTTTTTCACCGAAAATTGAATTGCACTCTTCCATCCAAGAAACTATGGAAAAATATACGTAGTATCGGCGTGTGTAGTAAATCTGATCTGTAGTGGAGTTCTCAAACGCACTAACGACATTTGTGTTATCGTTAACTGCCCTTAACCACACTCATCGTTAACTGGTATTCTCAACATCTTAGCTAGCAATGTTTGTCCTTAACTTTGACAGTTCGTTAAAGATATTTGTTGTTAGCTTAACCACGACTATTGAGGTGCCGCTAACTTAAGCGATAAAAAAGTTTTATTAGAGTACGTTGCGTTCAGGAAAGCCAAGTAAGTATATTAACAAAAAAAATACCTCATACTCGTAAGAAGTTATTTACATCAACTCTTAATTACAAGGTACTTGCTGCGCTTCGATTTTATGCAACAGGATGCTACCAGCGGCCAGTTGGAAATCAAAAAGCATTACGATGAGCCAGTCATCTGTAAGCCGTTCGATCCATCGCGTTACAGATGCAATAAATGCAAAAATTTTTCGGCCAAATGTACGCTTCCCAGCTACGCAAATAGAGCGTCAAACAGCACGCACGCTATTTCGAACAGCATCTCAGCCTTTCGATGGTGCTATAGGGGCGATTGACTGTGCCCATGTCGCCATAATGGGTCCGTCAATTCACGAAGAAGCCTATGTTAACCATCATGTTAACCATCATCATACCACTCATTTAACACCCAAATGGTGAGTTTTAAATTGCACATAAAACTTTTTTTAAATGTTTTTTTTAGATATGCGATCCCAATCTCAAAATTTTGAATGTTAATGCAAGGCACCCTGGAGCTCGCCATGATGCTTTTATATGGAGTGCTTGTGCTGTTCGCAACGTTATGCAAAGGGCGTTTGAACGTGGTGACCACCAAAAATTTTTAATAGGTACATTCATAAAAAAACAACTAACAATCAAAGTACCAAAACCAGTGCAAATCCAGTTGAAATGGCTGGTATCTAAAGAAGATAAAATAGAAGTTCTGTTAAAATAGAATTTCTATTTTAATTTATTGCATAAATAATTCAATAAAATTAAAAGTCGCAAAAAATTGACCATATTCTCAGAATTTTAATTTGAAATGATAAAGCAGTCATTTGGACTTATGTGGTAGTTTAAGTGTTAAGGAAATAAAAACTGTTCAAACTATTACTTCCTTGCAGGTGATTCCGGCTACCCATTGGAACCGTGGCTAATGACTCCATTAACAAATCAGCCTCAAGATACACCAAAGTATCGGTACAATAAGGCATTATGCAAATCTCGAAACTACATAGAGCGAACGATTGGAGTCCTTAAGGGGAGATTTCGATGTCTTTTGAACTAAAGAGTGTTGTTGTACGAACCTGGGCTTGCCGGAAAAATTGTAAATGCTTGCGCAGTTCTTCACAACATGAGAGCTAAATTCACATTTTGGCTAAAAAAATCAATATAAAACTAATTCCAAAAACTATATTTTCAATAGCTTCTTCGCTTTAATTTATTTACAAAAAAATTAAAAAGGTTTTAAATTAAATACAAAAATAAATAACAAATAAAACTAAGGCACATTTCATGGTATAAAATTAATAATATTAATAATAAGAATAATAAGAAATAAAAAATAATAAAGTAATTATTATAAGTTTGCAAAGTGCCTCTCAACCGCAGAAGCAATTCGGTCGCAACCATTTGCTTGCATTAGTGCTGCTTATGCTAATTGCTGCAATGCAGCTGCCTGCAGCTTGGCTGATTCAGTTTGTATCAATGGGAACAAATTTAGTTTTAAATCAAATGTCAAGTTTTAAAAGCCGACTTTCGAATTTTTAAATTGTCCCATACAAACGTGCGGCCAGTCTAATGCTTATACTCACCATAATAGCATCTGCTTGCGTTTTTGCTATAGTAGCAAACTGCTCCCGCGCCGAATCCTTCTGAGTCCTTTTTGTCACTCTTCTCTTCGGCACTCTGCTCTTGAGTCTAAGATGAGATGCTGGCATTTGAACAGTTTCTTCCAACTCTTCAACAGGCCAATTCTCCTCCTCCTCCACCTCTTGAGCCCTATCTACAGCATAGTCGACATCTTCTGCGACTCCTACTAACATTGGACGGACATGCAGCACATCCGTGTTCCCACTTTCCAAGAGGACTTGCAAATGCTGTATTTAAAAAGATTTTATTTCTTAGATTAGATTTTGTTACTATATCTATTATGAAGTTACCTCTTCCTCTGGAAAGCTTTCGGGGCAGATGTTGCTGCCTTCGGCGTAGTCGTGGCCAAGTACGCCCAGCACGCGCTTGTCTATTTCGGTGAGCGCAGGAAGTGTAAGAGGTCTTCCGTCCGTCTTTGCCATTTCCTTCCTGCGCTCCCGTGCTTTAATTGATGTCCTACTCTTAAGATCACGCCAAGTCTACATGATAAAAGAGTGGTTTGGGTTTAAGAGTAACAATACAATGATGTCTTAGTTTAGGTGGCCTTGAATTGAATTTAACTGATGTTACAAATGGAATTTTAAGCCTTAAAAATTCCCATAAATGTGACATTGACGGATTTTCTTCTTTTTTCCTAAAAAATAGTATTTTTACACTTTCTAAAGCTCTTTTAGAGATTTTTAATAAATCCCTTTCTTCCGGTGATTTTATTAACACCTGGAAAATTGCACATATTACCCCAGTTTTTAAAAGTGGTGTAAAGAATGATGTCAAAAATTATAGGCCCATCTCTAAATTGTCAACTATCTCAAAACTTTTTGAAAGAATTATTAAAGAAAAATTATTTTTTCTTTTGAAACGTTATATAATTCCAAACCAGCATTGGTTTGTTACCGGTCGGTCGACGGTTACAAATCTTGCTCTTTTCACAGAATACTGTATATCCTCCTTCGAATGTGGCAGTCAAGTTGACGTCATATACACGGATTTCTCGAAGGCGTTTGATAAAGTCTCTCATAGTATCCTGATAAATAAACTTTTTAATATGGGGTTCCATTCTAGTCTCTTAAAATGGATACAATCATATCTTAGTAATAGACTTTGTTATGTTTGTATTAATAACATAAGCTCATACTCTTTTTTTGCGACTTCGGGAGTTCCTCAAGGAAGCATACTAGGTCCCTTGCTATTCATTCTATTTATAAACGACATTCACACTGTTTTAATAAATCTAGTTTTCTGCTTTATGCTGATGACCTTAAAATATTCTCTAGAACTGATAATATCTCTGATATCTATTACCTACAAACTGAATTAAATAATCTGTTAACTTGGAGTAAAACGAATAAACTGCCCTTAAATATTTTAAAATGTTATCATGCCACCTTTGCTAAATCAAGAAACCTTTTTGTTTCCTCTTATTGTCTGAACAATAATACACTAAAAACAGTTGGAGAAATTTTAGACTTGGGAGTAGTTTTTGATTCCAAATTCACATTTGTTCCACATATAAACTACATTATTCCGAAAGCATACTCCTTGCTTGCCTTTTTTCGTCGTAATACCTCTGAATTCTCTGATCCATATACAGGGTTGTCAATATTCGAAGCGCCCATCTGGCTACACTGTAACTTTCCGCAGTGATGCCAAATCGACTAATGACATACCGCGTTTGAAGCGTCATTCCAAGCAAATGTTTACAATGGAACAGTACACGCCACGCGAACGCTCTAAAATTGTTGAAATTTACATTCAACAAAACAAGTCAATAGTGAAAACTCAACGTGCTTTCAAAAAAATAAATAAAGTGAAAAGTGCGCCTTCCAAGAAAACAATTTATCGTTTGTATGAAACTGAAAATCCAGAAGAGATTCAAGAGGTACCTCTTCACGATGCAAAAGTCACTGTTTGGTGCGGCGTTTGTGCTAAAATGCTCATTGGGTCGTTCTTTTTCGAAGATGATAATGGCCACAGAGTTACTGTCAATCAGGAGCGTTATCGCGATATGATAAACAATTTTTTTCATGCCAATCGTTCGTCGAAAGCGTATCAGGCACTACTGGTTTCAACAAGACGGCGCGCCACCACACACAAGCCGCACTACAATCGATTTTTTGAAGCAATTGTTCCCTGGCCGTTTGATGTCAAAAAATGGTTTGATGCCAAAACGCCTCCAGACTTCTTTTTGTGGGGTTATTTGAAATCAAAGGTTTACGTCAACAAGCCAAAGACCCTAGAAGAGCTGAAAACCAACATCCGTCAAAAAATAACCGCCATTCCCATCGAAATGTTGAAGAAATCCATGGAAAATGCTGCAAAACGGGCACAATATGTCGTAGAGGCCAATGGCGACCATTTACGAGATATCATATTCAAGAAATGATGTAAGCAAATCTACTTGAACCCAATTAAATGATATTCATGACGAACAGACAAAAAATTGTGGTTTCTTTGATTTATTTAAAAATAAAATGGGCGCTTCGAATATTGACAACCCTGTACGCATAAATTGCTTTACACAACATTTATACGGTCAAAACTCGAATATGCATCGTTTATATGGAACCCATTTTACTCCACACACTCTGCGCGACTTGAACGAGTACAAAAAAAATTTCTAAGGTTCTCACTTAGATCATTAAATTTTGTTGAGCCACTTCCCTCATATAATTCGCGATGCCTGCTTATACACCTTCAATCTCTTGAGAGTAGGAGAAGAATTCGTTCGTTGATGATTCTGTTCGATATAATTTCAGGTCAAATCGATTGCTCAGAATTATTAAACCTTATTAATTTCTTTTTTCCTTCGCGTCAATTACGTCAGCATAATAGTTTTGCTATTCCATTCCATAGTAGCAATTATGCAATCAATGAACCATTATCTAGAACTATGAACGACTTTAATTTTCTCTCTAGAAGAATCTCCATTGACTTTTCTATTTCTAAAGATCGCTTTAAGACCTTACTGAATGAAACATTTATATTCTAGCACATCTTGTCTTATTTATTCTATATTAAATTTTTCGTAATATTTTACTTCCTTAGTATTAAATTTAGTTTTTAAGGAAATTATGTATTCACTTGTCTGTAAGGTTGTGACCATAGACAATAAATAAATAATAAAAAAAAAAAAAATAAAATAAAAATATAATCATTCATTACTTACCGTTTGCCATTGCGTACCAGTTTTGGTAAATCCTTTTTCATTAAGGAGCTCAGCCAGCTCGTCCCATTTTTTGCAGGCGTCCTGCTTCCCGTGCATTGAAGCAAATTTGCCCTCAGCCAAGCCTTTGTTGGCCTCAAAAAAATCCAACATTATTTGGTGCTGTTCGGTAGTTGTTCGGCTGCATCTTTTTTTTTATCTGTTCCATTTGTTTTGTTTTATTTTATAATCTTTTTTTTATCTTATAAACATATGTTTGTTACAATCTGTCAAAAAAGGAGAGTGCTGCCATATTTTCGATTTCTGTTAACGACGTTTGAAGCTTCTATTGTGAATGTTAAGCTTAAACAATTTTGTCGCTAAGTACTGTTTTGAGAATACAACATTCGTTATTGCAAACTACAAACGTCTTTAGTTAACCATAACGATTTCGTATTGTTAACTTTTTGAGAATTCCACTACTGAAGTGTGATATCGACCCTAATCATTTAAATAATTTTTTCTTTCAAATATCGTTGCCTCGAATGATGACTTTCTATGTTTTGATCAACAATTCCGTGATGAAGACAAACTTTCTTTTGTACGTGTTACTGGATATGATGTCCTTAAGTCTTAAATGAAAATAAAATCCAACGCTATTGGAGATGATGGGTTTTCTCTAAAATTCATAAAAATTATATTACCTTATATTGTGAAACCTTTGACGCACATTATAAATCACTGCTTTACAACTTCTTGTTTTCATCAACATGGAAGCAATCTACAGTTACACCAATTGCTAAGGTAACACACGCGTCCTCAGTTATGAAAGATTATAGACCCATTAGTATTATGCCTACTTTTTCCAAAATCTGCGAATCCATTATGACTCGTCAAATCAATCAGTATTTAAAATTGAATAAGCTCCTATCGCCATACCAATCTGGCTTCCGATCAGTACATAGCTGCGCAACTGAAACACTTAAAATCCTTGATGATATTCGTACATCTTATGATGCAGGTCATATTACTCTGTTATGTCTTTTACATTTTAATTTCCAATTAAATAGGACTTGTTGATAATTTATGTTGTAGACTAAATGAAGACTTAACTGCAATATAGAAGTGGGCATCAGATAATAAGCTAAGCCTTAATGCCAAAAAATTTTACGTTCTTTCTATCTCCAGGGATAAACTCGTCCACGAACAAATACTACCAATTTTCTTAAATAATAATTGTCTACTAATAGTTAATAAAGTTAAAAGTTTAGGGTTTTATACATGTGTTTAGGTTTTATACAGTTAGTTTTTCTGCTAGAAACAGTAACGTGAATCAAAATCGTGAAATATTAATTAACCCTGTAGCTCCTAAGAATGTGAAAATACATTCCCCCCTCCCAAGCGATATTTTGCTCAGCTCGACATAACCATTCAGCTCCGTAAAAAGTTGCACTCAATTGCGGGACACCCTGTATTAATAGTAGACTTTCATGCTATGATCATGTCAACAGTATCGTTCAACGAGCTTACGCTCTTCGATGTTTACGATTGTACGAAAAAGAGGCTTGTTGTACAATTAATACTTCCAATTATATCTTACTCTGAACTGATATATAGCAATCTTGACTCTCACTGTTCGCATAAAACTTTAGCTGCCTTTAATGATGCGGTAAGATACGTGTTTGGCCTGAGACGCTTTGAGCATGTATGTGAAGAAAGTAAAAGCATTTTTTTCTTGCATACTTATATGAAAAGTTACGATTTAGTGTTTCCACTCGAACATGCAATCTTATACTGCCTAAATTCAACTCCTTTCATTGCCTTTAAGTTTAAAATCTACTGTCAGTACGAATAAATTTAAGTCATCTATTATGCTATTCTACTCAAACATCTAATAATCTATAACTCTTTTTCTTCTAACTATTCATTATGCCATTTTTCTTACTGTTTTTCATCTCTGTTTAATTTTTTTTTTTCTTTTGTTCTAGTTTTTAAAATTGTTATTAAGCTCACAATTAATTATATATATATAGTATTTTAAGTTAATTAAAGTATTTCAATTTAAAATTTGCAATTATAAAGTTTTTACAATTATTTATCACAATAAGATTTACAATTAGATTTTATTCAGAGAGCACGTGTGATGCCAGCTATTTAGTCAAAGTATTTATGCCGATGTTCTCAAGAAGCTTTTTATGGCAGTTTTTTACTCTCTGAGGCTTGCCATTGTCTGCAGAGAGGTGACGGCCGAACAGAAAAATTAATTCAACTGAAAAAACTTTCTGTGTTAGATGGGGGATTCAAACCTGGGTTCTCTGGCGGATGAGCCACAAACTCTACCTACTACGCTACGGCCGCCACCTATATATAAATAGGCTAAGGAAAAAGAGTTCAGTACCATTTTCTCCTGTGTTTCTCAACCGATTCTGATGATTTTTTTTTAAATGAATCAGAGTAGGGAGGAGCACCGACGAAATTTTAAAGAAAAATGCTAGCTGGAATACCCGGCGTTGCTCGGGGTGGTATGGCATTCAGGGTATTTCTGAACCAATTTTGATGTTTTTTTTTTTAAAATGAATCAGATTAGGTAGAAGTAGTGCACCGAATAGTTTTTAAAGAAAATGCTAGCTGGAATACCCGGCGTTGCTCGAGGGTGGTATGGCGAAAAGGTCGAGTTTCGACCACTGGCGTCATCTAGTATTAACAAATGTGCTTTAAATATTAACTATTTGAAAGATTTGTAATAAATGCAAATGTGGAATAAAGACCACAAGAAATAAAGACCAAGAAATGTGGAATTTGCAAATGAAAACTGTTAGGTATAATTTTTTTATGTGCTATACGGCAACCGTCCCCAAATTGCACCGGCTCTTCTGGAATTCTCCAGATCCTTCAGTATGGCCAGATCGCCACTGGAGGTGAAGAAGTTGAATGGTAAGATGTTGCTTGCCCTGGCTGTGGTTTTTTGCCCAGGAACTGTTAGTGCAAAAATCGGAATCACTAACCAGTACACAATAGCCGCTGTAGTAACGTGTTTTTCTTATATGAAAGTGCGACCTATTTTCTACAAAGCTGGACGCTCATTGCGTACGCTGATAATATTGATATTGTCGGCAGAACCAATAGAGATGTTATCGCTGCTTTCACCGCTATCGAAAAGAAATCAGCCAAAGTGGGTTTGACGATAAATGAGGGTAAAACAAAGTATATGCTGTCTACAAGCAAGAGAGCGCGGCGTTTAGACTCCCACGTTTCATCCGGCAGCTATAACTCTGAAGTAGTTAAGGAGTTTGTATACCTTGGCATCGCCACTAATAACAACAACGAATTCAGCCTGGAGATAAAGCGAAGAACAATAATTGCTAATAGGTGGTACTACGGGCTCAGTAAGCAACTAAGTTCCAGAACCCTCTCTCGATCGACAAAACTAACACTCTACAAGACGCTCGTTCTACCTGTGCTGCTTTATGGCGCTGAGGCATGGGTAGTTTCGCAAACTGACGCAGCCGCTCTGGGGGTGTTCGAGAAAAAAGTTCTTCGCAAAATCTTCGGTCCTGTTTGAGTCGGCGATGACTATCGCATCCGAATGAACCACGAGCTGTATGAGCTCTACGAAGACATTGACGTAGTTCGGCGTGTAACTGTGCAGCGACTACGCTGCCTGGCCAGGGTCGCTGGTCAACGACGACGAGGGAGACCATGCCTCCGATGGATGGACCAGGCCGAGGAAGCCCTAACCGCACTTGGTGTATCCAATTGGAGAAGGCGCGCGCAAATCAGAGACGCCTGGCGAGAGCTGATAAGGTCGGCCGAAACCCGAACACGGGTTCTTACGGCCACCTAAGTAAGTAAGCAAGTTCGACCTATTTTATAATCCCCGCACAAAAATTTCGGGTTGCGCGCCTGAATAAACGTACATGTTTTTCGACCAAATCGATTAATGTCATTTCAGATTAAATAATAGTAAGGGTTATCGACCAATAATTTTAAAAATAGTTTCCTCGAAACATTGAAAAAAGCTGATTTTTTTTTGTTGTTACACGCATATTATACCTAAAGACAGTTTTTTAGTCTAGAGGGAATAATTTTAAAATTTCATAAAAAAAAACTGAAGTATTTATAGCATCCATTTCTTTTTAAATTTTTTTATTTAACATTTCACTTTTTAACTTTTGAAATTTTTTTTAATAAAAAAGATAATCCATTTTAAATTCTTTTTTATTTACGTAGTCTGTATATATTTCAGCTAAAAGGTCACAAAATTTCATAGTGGGACAGCGATGGGAACATGATCTTTCTGCTGCTTTTTCTTTTTCAATAACTGAAATATATCTTGTTCCTTTAAGAATCTAAGCACATTCATGTCGCTTTGATCGACATTTTCATTTCGATACCCATTCCAATGCCTTATTAAAACTATCAATTACTTCACTTCAAATTTTCAAATTTTTCATAAAACTGTTGGTTAAACACAATAGAACAACGTTATTGCCATAATAGTAAAACTTATAATAAATATATCGTGTTTATGCTTGTTCCATAACAAACTGCTAAATTATAACAAAACAACTCAAAAAATTTTAAAAAATTAAAAGAGTGACTTGACATATTAAGACTTTGTGACGAAGTGTAACATTCGGGGGAGGGGGTAGGTCACAAACTTTTAAAAAACATTTTAGGTAAATTATGAACAGCCCCTAAGCAACTTGTAGACTAAATTGGCCATTCCAAACACTAAGACAAATTTAAACCTACCCTGTAGGAAAATCAACTAATTTAAAAGTAGTTGATAAAGTAGTTTTTTGTCAACCACAACTAGTTGAAATTCTGACTTTATCCCATAGAACGAACTAACATATTTTGTATGGTGATGTCCGCTAAATAAGTCAATTGACTTTCGTCTGCATATATTGTCAACTACTTGTTAAATTAGTTATATTTAAATTATTTTTTAATTACTTTAAAATAATTAATTGAAAACTTTGCTGATGGCCTAAAGTTAATAATATTTGATGAAATAACATGGTTAAATATATATAAACTTGTAATCTAATAAAAATTTGCAATTTAAACCAAAATTTGGAATCAAAATCAGAGTAGTTGCCGCCTTAATATAATTCAAAGTAGTTTATCAATCACTTGTTTTTAAGTAGTATTTCGATTACTTCATATATAATGCAATAAAAACTATTTAGAATTGAAGTGGATGCTGCCTTAATATAATTCAAAGTAGTTCATACACTGGTTTATTTTAAACTGGTTTTTTAATTAGTTATTTTTAAAAACAATTTAGTTTGTTCCTATAGGGTATGTATATGCATATTTATGTATGCTCAACGTTGTAGTCGATGGAAAAAAAATTGTTCACGTAATGCAGAGCTTGTGTTATCGCGACTACACTGTGTTATTTTTTTTCTTAAATTCATAAACAATTAAAATGTTATACCGTGTAAAATCTCGTACTCTTTTTGGTCATATATTCAAGCAACATAGGTCTGACCTGTCACAGGTCAAACAGACACAGGTTTGACCTACTTGACGTTCGCTCGAAGACTGAAGCAGAGATCTTTCTGTACGTGAGATAAATACATGTTTTTCTGCACTAACACAATCTCAAGTGTGACTTTTAGATTTACCCTGTAGGAAAATCAACTAATTTAAAAGTAGTTGATAAAGTAGTTTTTTGTCAACCACAACTAGTTGAAATTCTGACCTTTTTTCCATAGAACGAACTAACATATTTTGTATGGTGATGTCCGCTAAATAAGTCAATTGACTTTCGTCTGCATATATTTTCAACTACTTGTTAAATTAGTTAAATTTAAATTAGTTTTTAACTACTTTAAAATAACCAATTGAAAACTATTACTGATGGCCTAAAGTTAATAATATTTGATGAAATAACATGGTCACTTGTAATCTAATAAAAATTTGCAATTAAAACATGTCAAAATCAGAGTAGTTGCCGCCTTAATATAATTCAAAGTAGTTTATCAATCACTTGTTTTTAAGTAGTATTTCAATTATTTCATATATAATGCAAATAAAATTATTTAGAATTGAAGTGGATGCCGCCTTAATATAATTCAAAGTAGTTCATATACTGGTTTATTTTAAACTAGTTTTTTAATTAGTTGTTTTTAAAAACAAGTTAGTTTGTTCCTATAAGGTAGTTAATTTAAATAATTTACTAAAACCATGTTTTTAATGTCTTATGTTTTATACATAAGTTTATTGTTTTTTGTTATTTATTTATAATTTGTTTATTTATATATATTACATATTTAATTTATATTATTAACATTTGTCTTTGATTGTTTTAATCATAACTTTACATATAATAGTTACTTTATTTTAAATTTAACATGACTTAAACATGACGATGACAAGTAAACCGATGTACATACAAAACGAGATTATCCATTAAGTTAAGCATATTCGAGTGTCTAAGCAATGAGACAAAGTCTAGAGAGCTTAATGTTATTTTTAATATAAATGTTAAAATTAAGTATAAATGTTAATGAGCAAATATAACTCGCCCATCGCAAATTGAATCGTGTCCCTGCGATTCACAAGCTAAAACAAGTTAAACAGGTTTATCATTAACATTAAATGAAGCATTAAATAATATCTAATATCGAAGTCATAATAGCAATATTACGAATTGTAATTTTTTTTCGTTTTAAGCTTTACAATGATTTTTCTTGTTTTCTTTTCTTTTTTTTTCTTTTCTTTTCTTTTCTTTTCTTTTAAGTACAAAATTTGCAGTATAACATATATACAATTTAATACAGGAACATTTTGTTTGTTTTTCTACTTTTACATTTAAAATAAATAAATACATATATAACTTACATATGAAATACAAAGTATATTAAAACAATTATAATATTAAGCATTTACAAATTTTTATGTGGCCTCTTAATTTGCGCTATGTCAATTTTATTGGGATAACTTTTAGATAACTTTATGAATCTTTTGGCAATTTTGTTTCTGGTTGCAAAAAGGTTTTTAATAAAACTTTGTTGTTGTAAAAATTTGGAATATTTTCTCTTTTTGCATTTATTTTATCCATAGCTTATTTTTTATTTTGGTAAGCATAATTTTTAATTTTGTCAAAATCAATGTTATTGTTATTTATAAAATCTATCGGATTTACATTAGTTGAACTATGAACAGAATTGTTATAAAAACCAATTGCTTTAAACATAATTTCCTCTATTTCCAAATAGTTGTCAGTATTTTTTAAAATACGGATATGTTCTAATAGTGTAGAATGCAATCAATCATTACCAGTGTGGCTGTTCGGTGTAGTGAAATGGGGATTTATAATATTTTCGCGACAGAATAATCTTATAAGAGAATTATTAAATTCGTTGTCCATTATTAATTTTGTTGGTTTCCCTAGCCAAGCTAATCTTTCCTAGAGTTTGATTTTAATGGTGATCATATTTCTATCAGGCAATTTATGAACGGAAGCTAATTTAGTAAATTTATCATTTGTTGTTAAAAAGCAAGCGCGAAAACAGTGGAATACGTCGGCATGTGCTATTTCATTAGGACTACTAGGAGTTTCAGTGTAATTAAAAAGTTTTTTCAATGGTTTCTTCGTGTATTTGTTCTTATTGCACACATCACATTTATTGATAAATCTATTGAAAACTTTTTTATGATTCGGATAAAAATAGTTTAATTTCATTTGTTCTTCCTTACTTCTGTATGGATTTTTTCCACTACCCTAAACTTTCTTCCTCTGTCATGTCTAGCGCTTTAAAACAGCACTTAGTAAATTTAATTTTTCTATCGTTTGAAAATAAACTTATTAATTTTTCTTGGACGATATTGTATATGTTATCAGGTAACTCTGAATGAATTCCCGTTGTTCCCTTCTTTATATATTTTTTAAAGAGGTCCGTTAGATAAGTGCTTTTTTGTAAATCATATTGAGCTATATAGACAATTCGGAATTTGTTATATAATATTTCGCTTTCAACGGTTTTATTTTTCACAAGTCGAAAGTCAGCGACCTTGTTTTCACTACCTTTAATATACTCAACTTTAAACTCGCATTCGCTAAGCAAGGATTTCCATCTTAAAATACGTGCGCTTGGATCCTTCATAGAATACAGCCATTTTAAAGGTTGATGGTCTGTTTGAACAACAAATGAACGTCCGAATAAATAAGGTCTGGAATGCCTCACTGCCCACACTATTGCTAATAACTCTTTTTCCAACGTGTGGTAGCGTTTTTCAGAACCATTTAATGTCCGACTAGCAAAGCAAACTGGCTTGTTATTTCGGCTAAGCACAGCACCTATCGCAACATTGCTGGCATCAGTTGTCACAATAAATTTTTTTGAAAAATCGGGAAATGCTAAGAGTGGAGGTGAGGTCATTATAAGTTTTAATTTGCTTCAATATATTGTATATTCTTTATATCTATTTTTTCACTTTTTCGCAAATACTTGATTATAGGAGCAGCTATCATCGAATAATTTCTAATAAATTTACGGTAATATCCCGTCAGACCTAGAAAGGATTGAATCTCTTTCACAGTGCGTGGCAATTTTACCTTTTGAATAGCATGTATTTTTCCGGTATTTGGCTTAATCTCTTCAGGTTTATTTATATGACTTAGAAATTCTGTGTACTTTAACTTTAATAAGAATTTGCATTTGTCGTATTGTATTTTCAAATTGTTTTCGGACAAACGGTTGAATATTTTGGTTAAATTTTCAAAATGCTCACTAATAGATGTAGAAAATATTAAAATGTCATCTATGTAAATAATGCAACTTTTATTAATATAATCACATAAAATCGTGTTCATCATGCGCTGGAATGTCGCAGGAGCATTTTTTAATCCAAATGGCATGCTCGTAAATTCGTAATGTCCATTTGGACCAGAAAATGCTGTTCTTTCTATATCAGTTTCATCCATCAATATTTGGTGAAATCCTTTAGCTAGGTCTCTACAATTAGAGAAATATTGTGCTCGTCCAAGCTTTTCAAAAAGTGATTCTATATTTGGCAATGGCAATTTGTCATCGATAGTTAGAGTATTTCATTTTCGATAATCAATTACCAAACGCCATTTCTTTTCGCCTCTACTATTTGATTTTTTCTCGACGATCCATAACGGAGCGTTATAAGGAGATTTACTAGACTTATACCATTTTCTAACATAGACTTTAACTATCGGATATCGGTAGTTTTTTGTGTATATAGAAGCGAACGAAACCTCATCGTTATGATTTGATGTTTAACCGTTTCTAAAGCTGGTAAGTGTTGACCGTCTTGAAAGAACATTTTTTTGTATTTCAATAGAAATCTTTTTAACAACCGCCCCTCTTCGCTATTCAAATCTTTATTCATTAATAGATCTATATTGAAATTACTTTTATCTAATGAAAATGTATCAGGATATGTGTCAGCTTGAGAACAACAAGCATAAAATTCATCATTGTTAGGTAAATAACTTGTAACGTTATTATTAACAAACAGGATTATTTTATTGTTGACACGAACTGCTTTTTGTGAAAAATCAATCAGCATTTGTAGAGGTTCGAGAATGTTTAATCCGAGTATACACTGGAAAGATATGTTTTTAAAGTTTAAAATTTTAACAGACATTGTTTCATCTTGTTTCTCAAATTCTGCTGGAATACTAACGATGACTTCTTCTAATATAATTTCGGATGCAAAAAGGGTTCTTATAAGGATAGGTTTCTCTACTGCTCTATGACTGCGATAATTTCTAAAAATATTAAAATCACCTAATGTGGTAGCCGATCCACTATCGACTAGACACCTTATTAAAACGCCTTCGATGGTCAAATCTATTAGGGGTAAGTCGGTCGAAGCGGAGAAAGCTGAAAATTTTCAATGTTGTCTACTTCCATTGAAACAACAGATGGGTGCCTATTGAATCTTACATTATTAGAAAACCTTTCAGATTTGTTTATTTTTATAATTTCCCTGATAATTTGATCTTCCCCGAATATTTTCACAGGCATTATTTCTACTGTAAGTATTTCCGTTGTTATTAAAATTAGTGCGCCCATTTTTGCCAAAGTTATTATTAAAATTTTCAGAATAATTTTTGTTTTCATAATTTTTGTGATTACTATTAGAATTCTCGTATTATTGATTATTACCAACATTTACATTACAACTAGCTGGAAAATTTGAATGATTTCTATAAAAATGACTTTTATCTTGATTATTGTCATTTATTTTTGTTTTATATTGCAACGCATGGGAATTACTGAGAAAATTATGATTATATTTATGATTTTTCGATTCATTGATTTTACAGCTGTTTATAAAAATATCTTTTAACATATTGTTTTGTAAATAATAGGTGAATGCCTTTTCCATATTAGTTATGTGATTTTGAAACAACATTAACATTAAAATGTAAAAATTGTAAATAAACATCAAAGAATAATTTTGAGTTATTCTGTGGTGTGTATAAAATATCACATCCACCCTCTAGATTATATTTTGTATTCATTGCTTGTAAAATAATACCTAGCTTTTTATGTAAATCTTCAATACTTATAGCGCTAACATTCATTGCGTCGTTTCTTAAATTTAAAAATGTTGATTTAACACCAAATTCTTCCTTAAGTTTATTTAATATATTCTCAAAACTAGTTAAGTTGATGAGTTACATGTAATGCTTCGCCTTTCAATTTGTTGCACAAAACTTTGGATACTATATATTGTTCTTCTTCATTTGTCAGCGATAAAATTGTTGCTACGTCTTTTAAATAATGTGTGATCGTGTAATCGCTTTGTCCATCGAAAAACGGTATGCTACGAGCCTCATAATGCCTCCGCTAAGGTCAGTGCCATTTTATATTTTACTTTCAGCAACAATGTTTATAAACTTTTTCTTTTAAGAGCCATTATGTAAAGATTTAGAAGCATTAGCAGCCAACAATATTGTAAATACTTTGGTATAACACTTGCATAATTATATGTAACTCTTTTATATATAAGTCTTCCTATGTTTTTTTCTTATATAAATTGTACAGCGATGTTGGCTGTTATGACGGGTTAGAATTTTGCAATTAAGAGTCAATTGCACTTTATACGCAATTTTTTGTAGCTGTATTTTTCTATTCTAAAACTTTTAAATCTTTTAAAATTTTTTTTAGAATTTTTTAAGCAATCTTAATTATTGCGAATCTATGTGTAAAATATGAACACAAGTTTTTGTACAAAAAAATTTTTCACTTTTTGCAAAATATTTAACACCAATTGCGTTAGAGTTTTTAACTGTCGGAGTTAAGTTCTTTTTTTTCTGATTTTATCCTCGTCGCCACTTTTAGATTTAGTTGATTTAAATAATTTACCAGGTTATTAATATCTTATGTCTTATACATGAGTTTATTGTTTTTAATTTATTTATAAATTGTTTATTTATATATACTACATTTATTTATTTCTATTTTTATTTAATTTATATTATTAGCATTTGTCTTTGATTGTTTCAATCATAACTATATAATAGTTACTTTATTTAACATTTAACTTGACTTAAACATGACGATGACAAGTAAACCGATGTACATACAAATCGAGATTAACCATTAAGTTTAGCATATTCGAGTGTCTCAGCAATGAGACAAAGTCTAGAGAGCTTAATGTTATTTTTAAAATAAATGTTAAAGTTAAGTATAAATGTTAAGGCTAAAAATATTAATCGAGAGCATAATGAGCAAATATGAGCGTAAATAGCAAATATAACTTGTGCTCTAATAATTTTGCGTCCTGCAAATCCGATTCGTCCCCTAATTCATCAAGCCATTGATTTTGCACTCTGCTTGCTCGCTGCTTACACGCAGTCGCAGCACGAGTAAGATTTGTGCCTATCCCTAGTCTAAAATATCTACTAGGGTGTCCCAAAAAAGTCGAAGTTGTTTTTTTTTATGTGGTACCACTCAATTTTTTTGTATGATGTAATAAATGTAAAAAAAAATTTGGTGTACCAAGGACCACGGGAACCAGTGCCGACTTGTATCGGTACATGTCAGTACTTCGTTATATGGGGAAAAAGTGGTAATTTTTTCAAAAAACCCAAATAATTTTTAATAATATTTATTTATATATATATATATTATAATATTTTTGTATTTTCCTTGAAAATTAAATGAGAACCTTCAGTTGTGATTTACGAGTTGGGAGTTTTTACTTTTCGAAAAATTTTTTTTTTTGTTGTATTAAAAAAATCTACATAAATCCAAATTTGAAAAAATTTCAATGAAATCTTGTGAAAATATTTTCTTAAACTCTACCAAATGCAGATGCAAAAAAATGTGTTACTATGTTGAATAACCTAGTCGTTATGAATTTTTTACTAGAAGTGTAAAAATTTACCTTTTACCTTTTTACCTTTTTGAAAATTTTGAAATTTTGAGATTTAATATTTTTACAAAAAAATTCCCAAAAATGCAAAAATGCAAAATTTGAAACAAAAAAATTTCGGATACTTTAAACATAGTCTTGAGGTATTTTCTGCGAGAAATTGACAAAAAACCGAAATTCGGAAAAACAGGTATAACCGTTGAAACTTGACTTTTTTTCAAAAATACGTAAGTGCCAATTTCTAGCATTTCGGTCACAAAAGAAATCATAAAAAATCGAAAAACATATTCTTCTCAATTGAAGCACCTTCAATAAATTTATAAAAATATTTCTAATTTATAGTCAAAAAAATTTTCGAATTCCAGGGTTGTCAACATACCGTTTTTTCTATTTCGTCTTTTTATTAGGTTTAAGTATTTTAACGAAAAAGTCCTCAAAAGTCAAAAAATGCTCTAATTTTTTAACATTTATGCACTAATTTCACTCATTTATCATTAAAACACATGGAAACTAAATTCTACTCATTTGGAGCACGACAACCCGTGCCGACATTCATCGAAACATATTCATACAAGTTACTTAGAAGCCACTTTCCAAAATGGGCAGAAATTTCATTTTCGTATATTTTACGGATAAATTAATGAAATTAAGACATAGGTATCAAGAAACTACAGCATTTTTCGACTGTTAGGGATTTTTTCGTTAAAGTACCTAAAACCATTAGAAAACGGAACGCTAAATGCGATATGTTGGCAACCCTGGAATTCGACAATTTTTGAAATGAAAATCAGAAATATTTTTCTAGAATTAGCAAAGTTACTCCGAGGGAGAAATATATGTTTATCGATTTTTTATAATTTTTTTTGTCATCGAAATGCTAGGAAAGGGCACTTTAAGTATTTCTGAAAAAAAAGTCAAGTTTCAACTATAACTTTTTTCCCAGAATTTTGATTTTTTCAATTTCCTCCAGAAAATAGCACAAGACTATGTTTAAATAATGTGTACTGTTTTTTTTTTTTTTAGTTTTGCATTTTTGGATCTTTGGAAATTTTTTTTTGTAAAAATGTTCAAACGCGAAGTTTTCAAAAAGGTACACTAGCGTAAAAACTCATAACGACCAGATTATTCAACATAATTACACAATTTTAGCGTCTCCAATTGGTATAGTTTAACAAAATATTTTCAAAAGATTTCATTTTAATTTTTTCAAATATGAATTTTTTAGATTTTTTAACATAACGAAAAAAGGAGTTTTTTTCGAAAAGGAAAAAATCACAACTCTGGAGGTTTTTATCCAATTTTCATGTTTGGTAGCTTATTTAAAAAAAAAAAAAAAAAAATATAAAAAACGATCTGCGAACCAGCTTTTTAAAAAACTAGCACTTTTTTTCCATATTACCAAGTACTGGCATGTACCGATGCAAGACGACATGGGTTCCCGTGGTCTTAGGTACACCAAATTTTTTTACATTTATTTCAACATATGAAAAAATTGAGGAGGCACCACATAAATAAAAACAACTTCGACTTTTTTGGGACATGCGAATTCACCAATATACATTTTGAACTAACAAAAATTACTTTTTTTGAAATGTTTTATTTTTTTTACTGTGGACAGTATTACTCAAAAACGGCAAAGTCAAACGACGACAAGTGAAAAGAATGATTCTGGGTATGCTCAAGAAAGTTGCTCTGTTTGTAAGAGTACTAGTACTAGTCAGAACTGTGAAAACGTCGGTGGCGAAGCTGCGGACCACTGGGTCCTGCTAGGGTTTATTAAAGATATGAATTTTTACATTTCAATCAAATGAATATAAATTAATATTTGTTACATCTTTTGTTTGTTTGTTCGTATTTTATGCGCTGTAATATCGTTCATTCAATTGCGATAAATCTTTGTCAAATTATTGCCTGCAATTTGCCACACCTCCTTTTACCGGCCATTAATCAATTAAAATGCTATCTCTAATACGGGTTTTTTGTATAAGACTAAGTTTTGGTATTTAAGATCGGCAAAACATTTAGAGGAGAGTAAAAAAGTGTGATATTGAAGTGATGGTTTTTATTAGAAGAAATTTGTTTAGAGTTTTAAAATTCTAAAATTTGGTAAAATATACATTTATGTTAAAAAAAAGACACAGTTTCCATATTTTCGTAAGTGTTGACGTAGAATGTTTTGTTTGGTTTATTTGGTGATGAATTTTATGATCCTGTTTATTTCCATGTATGTTAAAAGTAAATATATTTAATTGTTGTGTTTAATAAATAACAAAAATATATATTTTAGTAAAAAATAAAATCATAGTATTCGAAAACCTACATATACCAATTTTAGTATATGTATATAAAAGTAGATCGGATAAACGTTTTAGAAGTTTTTCGATGTTTTTTAAAATATTTGTACTACAGCGCCCTCTGGTGTTCAGGATAGTACCAAAAAGGATAAGTCCAAGACACTCAACGTATCAGAAAACCCTTATATACCAATTTTTATGCAAATCGGTTTTTGTAGATTTTTAAAAATATTTGTACTAATGTCCTCTGGTGTTCAAGATAGAACAGAGTAGATAAGTCATAAAAACTCACCGTATCTGAAAACCTCTTCTTACAAATTTTCATGAAAATCGGATGAACGGTTTCGGAGATAAGCTAAAAAAAAAGAATGCCTGGAACCCGATCGCAGCGCCCCATACCGGGTCCAACATTTTTTACTGGATAAAAAGTAGCCTATATGATGACTAGGCATATAAGGAACCTAGATATCAAGTTTAATTTAAATGTATCCAGTGGTTTTCGCGTTTAGCTTTAACAGACAGAGAAGCAAACAAAAATTTTAAAAATGCGATTTTTGGACTCAGCGTCATTCAAAACGTCCATCGCAAAAAAATATTTCATGTACAGATTTTATTTTTTTACAATGTTATATATAAGTTAAAGTTTAAAAACGAATTTTTATTTTAGGCGCTATGTGCCACTTCTTTATTAAACATTCACTTAAAAACTAACTTACTAATTGAAAGTTACCCTAAGTTATACCTATTCTGGGCACATTGAAGATGATGATGTAGTTGATGTAGTTGTTGTTGTTGCTGTTGTTGTTACTACTGTTGATATTGTTGCTGTCGTTGGTGCTCTCTTTGCCTCATATTTTGGCTATTGTTATTGTTGTTGTTGCTGCTGGTTTTCTACATAGTGGATCCTCCCACGTTAAAAACCATGCAGCTGGCAAATTTATCAAAAGTCACGTACTTTTGAATGTAGCACAGATTTTGTCTTCTAAGCGATTTCGACAGAATCTTGTGTTAACTGCCCCCCTTCTAAGTCTAGGCCGTCCGCGGCCGCTTTAATAAATTGTGCTACCCTTTTAACTTCATTGGTTTTTTTCTTGTGAGTTTGCCATCTTCGGTATAGAAAAATTATAACAATAATTATCACTATGATAGTTAGTATCGTTGTTGCTTGAATTGAACGCGTTTGAATGACCTCATGCAGCTTCTCTAAGTGATTGCGATTATTAAGATGAACTCTATGTAAGTAAGGCAAACTTAAAATTTCCAAATGCTCCGTAAAGTTAACAAACTGGGTCGATGGGACTCCAGGTTGAAGCATTGCAGTTGTTTTGTTATTTAAGAAAACTCTGCTATTTATGCGTACCATTTTTTCAAAAGTTATAAGAAAGGTGCCAGATACAGTAACTGAAGAATTGTTCGCTTCCAATACTTCTACAGTTTGGTCATTAATGATGATAAGGCCACTGTCTACTTCAACAAGTGGGGGAAGTTGATTAAATATTGTTTTACATGATGCTTTATGATTGTTGAAAAGCTGATGCACGCATACGGTATCCGTTGCTATTTCGCAGAAACTGGCTGTTAGTGCAGCTGTACAATTTTTTACTGGAATTATTGAATCTCCACAATCCGCAACCGTATCAGTTTCCAAAAAAATTGTTTTGTTACCTTGTGCCACCGGAAATACCCTAACTAAACTACATCATTTTTTAATTCTTGGAAATTTTATTATAAAATAAATTACATATTCATTTTGTAAAATCTTAAGCTTAGAATTACTTATTATATCACTTATACTAACATTTACGTACTCAGTGATCATTATTTGCGAAATTTCTTTAGAGTCTAAGATAACAGGATTAACTATATTTATTTTGCCTAATATTATAGAGTAAATTACATTGTCCAAGTCCGTAATAACTGCTCTGTTCCTAGCCATCAGTAACTCAAATAAGTGTCCAGTGTCAATTTCAGTTTCCTTGGTGTTTTTCAAAATCTTATTTACTGTCTCAGTAAGTTTATTTACCTGTTCCTGTATTTGGGTGTTGATGGAATACTGTCGCTCATTGGCTTCAATGAGTTGATTTTCCTTAATTTTTACCTCATTAAAATCGTCAAAATCAGGGGTGCCGGCGATGTACTTAAGTGCAGTGCCAATTATATTTATACTACGGGCATGCCTATGGTGGATTTGTAGGGTATCAAGTAGTCGGAAAATCTGATCAACGTCCGATTGAAGGAGTTTCCGCATATGTGATTGTGGAAAAAGGTGGAGTATGTCTGTGGTCTCACTTACAACATTACTATAAGTTGTTAAATTTGTACAATGTACAATATAGTCATAACTTTCCCAAATTGCTACTTTTCCATCGGTAATTGGTATGAAATTTGATTTTGAAAAATCAGTTATTTTACTGTTCGATCCCTGAGCACTTACTAACATGAATAGTAATCTGAAAAATAAAAAAATAAAAAAAAATAAAAAATACGTTCTACCTCAACAGATTATTATTAATTAAAATAAACCTTATTACCTAAGGTTGCACTTGTGAACCTTCCTGTTGTCAATTAAAACAGTGGAGCCTAAATCCTTCTGAACCGTTTTTTCTATAAATACCTTAGTAAACTTATTACCTATTCTCTTATTGGTCTTAACGTAGACTTTGTCTCCTGGTTTGAAATTTCTAGTCCTTTTGTTTTTATTATTTCTTTTTAGCTCTATTTCCTGTGCTTTAATGATTTTGGATTTAATTTCTGTTTTAAGGGCAGTAGGCATAGAAAATATTAATTCGATTGGCTTCCAACCGGTAACAGAATGAATCGATCTATTGTATTTTGACGTTGCAAGAAGTATTAACTCATTTGTATCACTTATTGCTTGATCAAGCTTAGTACATCTTGCAATTTCTGTAAGGGTACTATGAAATCTCTCCACCTGTCCATTGGTTGTACTATGGAAAGGAGGAGTTGTGAAGATGTTTGCACCGAAATGGTCTCTAAGAAGAAACTTTACTGTTTGGGAATTTAATGATTTTTCATTATCGAATGTAACATTTTCTGTTTTATTGAAACAATTAAGAATTTGTAATAACGCTCGTTTAACGTCAACAATGGCTCTACTTTCAATAGGAATAACTATAGCAAATTTTGAGAATTTGTCCACGCAAGTTAAAAAGTGATGCTTATCGGTGGAATATATATCAATATGTATCATTTCACCAGGACGAGATGGTATCGGAGTTTTCCCTATTTCTGGATTAACCGGATGCCGCTGATATTTGGCTTCCTTACAAATTTTACAATTTAAAGCTATCTCTTTCAATTTTTTTCGCATATCTGGAAAATAATAATCATTCAAAACTTGCTTCATATTTTCTCGATCAGAACGATGCGCTCTATTATGTTCCATTGCAAGTATTTCATTCTGATCATCTTCATTGAAAATATCATTAACTTGTTTCGTAGTATAACGAAATTTTACAGATGGAAATTTCCTAACGACTTCATCTTGGATTTGCCCTAAAATCGGCAAATCACACAATATACCATTTACAACATCAGGATTAATACATTCCCCAATTAAGTCCATTAGATCCTGTAAGTTTTTGAATGTAATATGGTGTCTTATCTTCGATTTAAATACTATCTTCGTAACTTTTGTCGAACTTTTACCTTTTTCTAAAATAATCTGATTTCTAAATGAGTTCACAGGGTTTGCTACTATTGGAATTACTTCCGATAAAGATTCTTCGCTATGCATCGTATTGGATATTGAATTTTCTGAATGCTCTATTGCATTAATGTGTTGTCGAGATAACGCATCGGCAACGAGATTATCCTTTCCAGGCTTGTAAAAAAATTGGGGCGAAAACTCCTCAACAAATGCTCGCCAACGCTTTATTTTTGTATTTGGATTTTTGTCTGAAACAGCAAAAGTTAAGGGCTGATGGTCTGTGAAAATGTTCAGCTGCCTCACACCGTATAAATAATTTCGCAGCTTTTGAAGTGCCCATACAATTGCTAAAAGTTCTCTCTCGTTTGTTGCATAATTTTCTTCAGCAGATGACAATGTTCTGGAAATCATTGTTATTGGTCTACCTCCCTGCGATAATACTGCACCCAGAGCGTGAGCCGATGCATCAGTTGTTAGATCAAAAGGTTTACCGTAATCAGGGTATAAAAGAAGAACTTCTTCGGAGGATAAAATTCTTTTAACTTTCTCAAAAGCCAGTATTGCGTCACTATCTAATTTAATTTTAATATTTTTCGATTTATTAGCCCCTATGTGGCCATTTTCTCCTCTCAAATATTTTGTAAGAGGTTTTACTATAGAAGCGTAGTCTTTAACAAACCTTCTATAGTATCCTGATAGTCCTAAGAACGATCGTAAACCACGAAGAGTACAAGGAGTTCTATAATTTATTATATCATTGATCTTCTCAGGACATGTTTTGATTCCTTCCTTTGAAACAATAAACCCCAAAAATTCAACCTCTTCTTTCAAAAATTTCGACTTTTCCATTGAAACTTTCATATTTGCCTGAAACAACTTTGTTAAAATTCGTTTTATGTCCCTGTAGTGTTGTTCCTCATTACTTGAAAAAATTATTACATCATCGATGTAAACATGGCAGCATTTTCCGATTTCATCTCTGAGAACATCATCAATTGTTCTCTGAAAAATGCCAGGGGCATTCTTAAGTCCAAAGGGAAGTCTACAAAATTCATACTTCCCATTATTTATGGAAAAAGCTGTCTTTTCCCTATCTTTTTCCGCTAACTTAATCTGGTGAAATCCAGATTTTAAATCTAAAGTTGTAAATAAAGCTGACTTTCCCATATTTGTCAAAATAACAGAAGTATCGGGGATGGGATATTTGTCACAAATTGTTTTGCTATTCAGCTTTCTAAAATCGATCACCATTCGCATTTTCTTTTGCCCATTCTCATCAACCCCTTTTTTATCCACAACCCATATAGGATTGTTGTATGGTGATTTAGAAGGGCGAATAATGCCATCTCGCAATAAATTAGCAATTTCTTCATTTATAAATTTGGAAGCAGCAATTGGGTAAGGATACGATTTGGAATACACTGGCTCATTGTTGACAGTTCTTATTGTAGCAACCACGTTAGTATTAAATGGCAATGCTTCATTTGGATTAGCAAAGACCTTTGAGTGTTTCTCTAAGATTAGTGAAATCATGTCGCTCTCATTGGGTTTAACTGTAGGATTTTCACGTAATACTACGTTATTAACATCCTTACAGTTGTAATATTGCAACTTCTCTTGACCACCCTTGTAATGCAATATTCCTGTTTTTAAGTCCAATTTAGCTTCGATTTCCTTCATAAAATCAAACCCTATTATGCCATCAAATGTTTTTAATTCAGAAAGGATATAAAAATGTGTATTTCTTCCGAAAATATTAACACAACATTTTTCATATATCTCGGCGGTGCCATGAATTGATTGTACTCTAAATGGTTTATCGATTTCCTTTAATCCTTTTAGATTTGTATTATGTTTCATAAAATTTTTTCCCGCACCTGTATCAATTAAAAGCTTTATTGATCGCCTTGCCAGCTCTCGGCTTACATATGGCAGGAGCGATTTTCTCCTAAAAAATTAATTTCTTCAAAAAACTCGCTTTGGGCTTTGTCATTACTAAAATGTTCTTCATCGGTATTTTGATTTATATGGTTTATTCTTTGAATTTTAGGGAGAGTCTGCCTATCGCTGTCACGCTGTCTTTTAAATGCCTCTCTTTGATTATTATTAGGCAACGGCCTCTGATATGATTGACGAGTTTCGGAGGAGTCCTGTGCGATCCTCCAGTTTGGATTGAAACTATTTCTCTGTCTCAAATTTGAAGTAGAAGGATCAACATCCATGGGGGTAGGATTATTCTGAGGGTGTCCGTTAACTTGCCTATAGTGAGGAGAATATTGCGGCGCAAAGGATCTTCTGTTATTATGTCCTGTCTGATTAACTTCATTTCTATTGCTAAAAGAATCCGCGAATGAGTATCGGGCATGGTTAGCCTCCAATTCTTGCGCTAACGCCAAAGCGCTGGGCATATCCACAGGCTGTGACGAAAACATTATGTCGCTCATGGGCCTACGTAATCCTGATATGAATACCCTGAGAGCATCTTGCCTATACTTCTGGCATAATGACAAAATGAGATCATTATTACCCTCGTGTGACATTATAGTTTTATTTACAATAAGTGTTAATTTTTTTTCCACTTCATCATAAAATTCTACAATTGAAAGCTTTCCTTGACGGAGAGTCGACATCTCTTGTTCAATTAAATAAATGGGTCTTTTGTCAGCGTATGTAAAGTCTAAACGAGCAATAATTGCGTTGAAATTAAGGATTGTGTTGAATGATGATAATACCTGATCAGCCGGGCCTACAATTTTATTTCGCATAATTGCTACCGCTTGGTAGTGCCTCGAGCTACTTTCATATTTATCAAAAAGCTTATAAGCTGCAAAGGCAGCTTGTCTCCAACTAACATAGCGTGTCCTGTCGCCATTGAATTCAGGTAGTGATTTTACGATATCGAGAGATTCTTCGCATTTCACAGCCGGATTTATCTCAACTGGTTTATATTGTTCTACCCTAGCTGGTGTTTCTAAAGTCCTGATTCGTTCCGTCAGTTGTTCTATTGTCCGTTCAAATGCCAACCTAGTTCTTTCTGTTGCTGTGGTAACAGCAGCAGAAATTATTATTCTTAGTTGTTCGTCGGACATTTTTTTTTAAAAAAGAAAAATAATAATTTTAAAATTTTATTTTTTTATAATTTCTATTTTTTATAGTTTATTCTTACAAAAAACTTTAAATAATTTAATTCAATATGTAACCTCACAAAGAAGAAAAAAAAAAAAAACAGATCACTGAGTACTTACATAAACATAATCATATTAACAGTTTATTTCCTTATCTCTTGATTTTCTTTTTTTACTTTGTTTGCTGTGTTCTTCTTCCTTTGCTATGTCGATCGTGTAACTCTCGTAAAGTTCTCCTTCGTTGTTTATTTGTCTTATTGTATTTTAATTGATTGTTTGTCCTTAGTTCTTTAGAGCACATTTAATTAATTTGTTGTCAGTTTTAAGTTTATTCTTTAAAAGAACTTCAGTTTTCGTTGGGCGCCAGTTAAAGTTTAAAAACGAATTTTTATTTTAGGCACTATGTGCCACTTCTTTATTAAACATTCACTTAAAAACTAACTTACTAATTGAAAGTTACCCTAAGTTATACCTATTCTGGGCACATTGAAGATGATGATGTAGTTGATGTAGTTGTTGTTGCTGTTGTTGTTACTACTGTTGATATTGTTGCTGTCGTTGGTGCTCTCTTTGCCTCATATTTTGGCTATTGTTATTGTTGTTGTTGCTGCTGGTTTTCTACATAGTGGATCCTCCCACGTTAAAAACCATGCAGCTGGCAAATTTATCAAAAGTCACGTACTTTTGAATGTAGCACAGATTTTGTCTTCTAAGCGATTTCGACAGAATCTTGTGTTAACTTATATATTGATATTTTCAACAACACAAGCAGCTACGATTCTTGATTTGTATAATGTTTATATGAAGTAGCGCTGCGTTTTTTTTTAATACCAAATATAAACTAATATAAAAACCTATGCATCGCTTCTTCATATTGCAACGTCTTATTTTCTCAGGCATTATGTACGTATGCATTGCTTGTAAAGCTCTGAGGAATTCATAAAACGATTCTATTCAAGAAACAACACGATGTTGCGATCGAGATTTCGGCACGAACTAAAGCAACACGCATAGGCACGTCAGCAGCAACTGGATCATCAATGCATTTTTTTCATACAAAAATGTGGATTTTTCTTCTTTTCTTTTGCTATCTTTTGTGGCTTTATTAAAAGAGTGACAAAATCCAAAGTTAGCAATTCCTTTTATGCACAAAATAACTGATATTTTGGCATAAATTTTATCTTTTAACGATGAATATTAAAGGCTGTATAAGGCCCTAAAGTATTCCCCCAAAAAACGTTGCATGGCCTTGAAAAAATTTGTGAAAATACCTCCATACAAACCGCGCTGTAAGACGTAATTTTACGTCAAAAAATATTTTTTGTTTTCAAAAACAAAGATGGCTGTAAAAGACATCTTTTCGCACTGCTAGGTTGACCCAAAAAAAATAGTTTTCATTTTAAGATGTTATAAAAATATCTCCTATTTGAATCAGACAGAATTTTAAAAAAAGTCTTTTTTAAAAGTTTATACGTACTTGAAAAAAAAATTGCATTTTTTAATTATTTTTTGTTTTAAGTTTTGAATAAAACAATTTTAAAGGGTATTTTAAAAATCCCTTTCATTCAGATTGGTTAAAATGTTATTAAAAAATGTCCTTCCAAATATTGTAAGGATCGGTCAAATAGTTTTTGAGCTAGGTTGCCCGCAGTTTGGAAAAACGTAGTGTTGAGAAAAACTACTTTTAAGTTATACGAAACAAATAATACGAAGATTCTTTGCAATTTTCCCCCGGTTTGAGCAGATAAAATAAATGATAAAATAAAATTGGTTTTTAATATTGTATCAACCTCATTCGCGGTTCTCTTTTCAAGCTAATAATTTTCTTAATATTCAAGATAACTTCAAAAAAATTTTATACATATTTTTGAGATGTTTTTAAGTCACCTAAAATGACATAAAATTACGATTATTATGGGATGCCTCTAAATGTATTGCCGGCCTTAAGTTCGTGTTCTTACTGCCGGCACCTGTACTAAAAATGGGCGTGGAACTATATTTACTCCCACTTTTCAGAAATCATTATAACTCCTCAGTTATAAAATCCATATTTCAATATAAATTAAAAATAATTCATAACATGCATTAAAATAACATTTAATTTAATCTAATCTTTTTCAATATTTTAACCATAATAAAAACAATTCTTAGTAATGAATTTTCTTTAAACATACAGTGATTCAAATTTTATTATCAAATCTTTATTTCTTCTTTCAAAAGTACAGAAAAATACTATTAGCCCAATTCTGAATGGAATCTCACCGGGAATCGAAAAGGGGAGTTTTAATTTTTTAGACAGTGGATAAGGCTTTTAAAGATGTTTTTCTTGTAATCTTGAAAATTGACTATCCCTTTTTCAATTCCCGGGGAGATTTATTTCAGAGTTGGGCTAATATGAGCGGAGCGAAGCGAAGCATGCGGGGTATAAGCTACCCAGTAGGCATTGGCAGATATTCGAAGGGCTACTAGAAGGCCTCAAAATGGATGCCGGAGGCCTACCCTATTTTTAGTAGCGTAAATTTTACATATTTTTGTTAGATAAGAATATTTGTAAGTCATGACGTTGATTATTATTCAGTATTTTTGAATTAATATATATTTTAACTTTTAACGAAAAAGTAACCATGAAATATAAGCAGAACCAGTTTTTGTAAGAAAAATATAATTGTTTTACTGCCCTGGGTAGCGAAAAATTAGGCCTCATAGAAGCGCTCGCAGAAGCAGCGTGGAAGTCATGTGTCTTACCGCCAAAAGAATCAGTAAATGCACGCCTTCGTTAGAAGAGACCTGGCTTCATTGCCTATTGGGTAGTTTTAAAAAAAAAAACAGAATATACATACTTCATATAAGACTATTAATTTTGATGCGATTAATTTAATGTTTGTAAATACATTTATTATTAAAATACTTAAAAATCAAAAATAATATAAAAATAATGTTGTTATGTAACATAAATGGCAGCATAAATTTCCCTGCTGAAAATTCCCTGCTTCCAGAGAATTTAAAATAATCTGGCTTTTTTTCACTGCGCCTATATTTTGCTCCAACTCTACATGTACCAACACTGTTGAAAAGAAAGGAAAAGTGTTGAATAACTTAATGCTGCCTGCATTAATAATTTTTGATTAATTGTTTCATAAGGTATTTAATCTTAAATTTTAATAACTTATTAGAGTATGTATTATAAAATAAAGTATGTAATAGCTTAAGTTAAGAATAAAGCTTTGAGTTAGTGAAAGAAGTATTTAAATAGTTTCAGTAGTTTTTAAGCTTACCTCACTGAGAGATACGTGATAAGCCTTTTGTTTAATAGTATAGATATAGATGAGCATGGCCTTTGCAATGATATATCACGTATCATGTTCTCAAGAAGCGTTCTCATAATATTTTTTACTCTCTGAGTCTTGCCGTTGTCTGCAGAATGGTGCCTCCGTTTAGAAATATTAATTTGAATTAAAAAACATTTTGTGTCAGACGGGATTTGAGCCCGGGTTTCCCGTGGTTCTCTGGCAAACAGGCCATGAACTTTAGCTATTACGCCGTGACAGAAAACAAACTTTAGAGATTGTCGTTAAAAAAATGGATAATGAGAGCGCGAATCCATTGAGTTCCATAAAACGTTCTAACTCTCAAAGCAGAATTAGTTGTATGATGTTTTTTAATATTTGTATTAATAGTTAGTTCATTATGTTATATAATATGATGGTAACATAGCTTTATTAAAATACGTTTTTCTTTCTTTGCATTGCAGCAATCCTCAACTAATTTGGATCCTAACTGGCCAACGGTTATAAAGCCTCCTAGAGAAACACCAATTCAGGAGTTAGTAGAACACAAGGACGCAACATGAGTAGTTTTAAATATTAATCAATAATATTCTTAATATAAGAATACAACTTCAATAATTTTTATGCATTTATATTATAATTCGTTACAGGACTGATTTAGTATACAAATTTAACATTTTTATTACTAGAAATGTTATTTTCAAAATAAAGTAGTTTTTCTTTGTTGTTGAAAACCTGATTTTTAATTTAGATGCCATTTAATATTTTATAATTGATCATATCTGTTAAAAGGTTTTTACAAAAATTAAAATTCAGTTCTTTTATATTTTTATTTATATAATATAGTTAGTACAAATTCACGAATTCACAAATGAATCGTTTTTGAAGATCAATTCGACAGAATGTTTCACTTCCGATGTTTCACTTCCAAATTTCTCAATCTCCAATCTCTCATGCTTGTGAATAAAAATTCAAAATACATTTTAAACAAATGCGCCATTTCATCTATACTACTATATACCTAAAAACGTCACTAAATGGATGATCAACAATCACGAGAGCCACTGAACCGATTTAGACAGTATACATAGGTAACAACCAATCTGTCATTTCAGCGAAATCAAGATCTGCTATGTTAGATTTGTCGCACCTACTTAATTCGCCCATAAATCAATAAAAATAATTTGTTTCAGACGGTGTCGGTCTTATTAGACTAAAATTTGGTAATTTAGTTCGTATCGGTAACTTCACTAAAAGAGGGCATGGTCGGGCCTACTTTTACGAAATCATTAGAATTCCTTAATTGTATATGTTTTAATAGCTAAACTTAGTATGTAGATGCTATGAGTCCAAATGGCAGTCTATATAAATGTTGCCATGCCTACTTTTACTGCCCATCTATCTGTCTATACTATCATTAAAAGCGTTGTGACACTGCACGGATGTTTTACAATCACGCGAGAGCCACTGAGCCAATTTAGACGATATATAGTAGGTACGAGGGCCATTTGATACTTCAGTGAAAAATGAAACGAGTAATGATTATTACGGTAAAAAAACGTTTTATTTCTCAATATGGTCTCCTTTTAGCTCGATACAGTTCATCCAACACAATGAGGGATATATTCTAAAGAGAATTCACCAGACAATTTTTTCCCTTTTGCAGAAAATTTTCAACCGGCCGACTTGGTGGATTCGAAATTATGTCCTAACGAATGGTAGACCTTACGAATGGTATTGTAAGCAAACTGAGCATGTGTTTTTGTTTGCTCTTCCCTATAGGAACAAACTAACTTGTTTTTAAAAGCAACTAATTAAAAAACTAGTTTAAAATAAACCAGTATATGAACTACTTTGAATTATATTAAGGCGGCATCCACTTCAATATATGAAGTAATTGAAATACTACTTAAAAACCAGTGATTGATAAACTACTTTGAATTATATTAAGGCGGCAACTACTCTCATGTTGGCATGTTTTAATTGAAAATTTTTATTAGATTACAAGCTTATATATATATTTAACCATGTTATTTCATCAAATATTATTAACTTTTGGCCATCAGTAATAGTTTTCAATTGGTTATTTTAAAGCAATTAAAAAAATAATTTAAATGTAACTAATTTAACAAGTAGTTGAAAATATATGCAGACGACAGTCAATTGACTTATTTAGCGGACATCACCATACAAAATAAGTTAGTTCGTTCTATGGAAAAAAGTCAGAATTTCAACTAGTTGTGGTTGACAAAAAACTACTTTATCAACTACTTTTAAATTTTAAAAGTAAATTAGTTAGTAAATTTCTTTTTCTTTTAGTAAATTAGTAAATTAGTTAGTTTTAAATTAGTAGTAGTCAAATTTTCCTACAGGGTTATTATTTGCATGTAGGCATGTGTTTCTTTTTTAGCTGGACGCAATGTTTTGTTTTGGTTGAATAAATTTACTGAAATTTACATTAATGACTTCGTTCAAACATTTTTCTTCTGATTTTGAAGAAAAATTTTTGATCTATAAATTTTTAGCTACTAAAGAAATAATAGAAATTTTTTTTTTCGATTTTGAAGACAAATTTTTGATATCTAATTTTTTAGAAATGATAGCTTTTTTTTAAAAAAATTTTACTCTGATTTTGAAAAAAATGTTTGTTCTATAAATTTTAAGCTACCAAATAAATGATCGAAATTTTTTCTAGTACAAAAATGTTTCTAATTTTGAAGAAAAATTTTTGATCTCTAAATTTTTAACAACCAAAGAAGAAAAATTTTTCATCTACAATTTTTTAGCGACTTAAGGGAGATAATTTTTTTGTTGAAACCCTCCCAGTTTAAAGAAACATTTTTGGTATCTAAATTTCTTTCTATGCAAAGAAATGTAATTGACAGAATTTTTGCGGTGATTTTTAGCTGCTAAGGAAATGATAGAAATTTTTTTCTTGTTCAAAAATGTTTCCCTTGATTTTGAAGAAAACTTTTTGATATCTAAGTTTTTATCTGCTAAAAAAATGATAGAAATTTTGTTTGTTTAAAAATTTTTCATCAAAATCGTATGAAACCCCTCCTTGTATTTGGGCACTTCGAAAAAATATTTATCTCGAAGAATGATGACATGCCGTGCGAAAGAATAATATTTTAATGAGTATGTACATGAAAACAGTTTTTGCGAAAATTTTCGATCTGAGAACAAAATTTATTACATGATTAAAATAAATTTTGTTCAATTTTATTCCTAATTAAGAAAAAACACAGGTGCGCCGTTGGACACACGAGAGAAGCGAAGCTTTTTCGCAGTTACATAGATTTGATAGCTTAATAATTTTTTCTTTTTAATAAATTAACTTTTAAATTCAAAAATTTAAAATAACATAAAATAAGTTACATATATACAGAAAACATATTTACTGCTTATTTTTTTATTGTTGAATGTCAAATTTCCACGCCAATTACATATACAGGCATATAATGCCAGCGACTCTCCATTTTAACTCTCCACACATGATTGTGAACTTGGCTGCACATGATGCATGAAGAAAAAAGACTCTGTTAACCTCTGTTAACACATGCCAGAGATTAAGCAGAGTTGATGCAATCTCTATATAATAATTTATACTGTATGCCAACAGTACCACAAACGCATTCACAATACAAACAAACCGATGCTGGAGATACCTTGTGGCAAATAAAAGCAAATTTTTGATAGTTGTAGCATAGCAAATACACAATCCTCTATCTATTGATAGATGGTGACGATCTACTGCAGCATAGCTTCTGTTATAATTAGGATTGAATTAACAACTGTTTCTAACAAGTCTTTGTGGCCTAGTGGATAGTACATTGGACCCTCGTGTAAGAGGATGTGGGTTCGATCCCCACGGGCAGGCCATAATATTTTTAATATTTACTATTAAAGTATTAAATTTTCTTGTTGACATAAGCGCTAGCAACAAAGAAACCATAAAATTTCCAAGAAAAAATCTGTCGAAAATTTTTCAGATTTCACTCCAAGCAAATCACAGAACGAGGTATAAAAAGCTTCCCTTCAAAAACTTTACAAATTTATAAGACGCTCTGGATGATTTTCAAATGAGACATTTTTAGAGTTTACTCCTTTATAATTGATTTCACATATAGCCCGCGGTATGAAAATTATATAGCGATTGAAAATCAAGTGTTGAACAAAAACTCATGCGTTAATTTTTCATTCGTCTAGTGACTCTACGCTCAATGATAGAAATTTCGTTTGAACAGGTGTTGTGCTCGGCTCTCAGTCGCGCGACTGTGCGCAGCAAAATACCAACAACAAAGAAATACCAAAAAAACGCACACGCACAGCAATCTTTGCTATTATATAAAATTTAAGTGAACATTTTGGTAAAACTCGAAAAGTACTGGGTTATTTTTATGAAATAAGTTTTAGAATATTATATTTGTGCTAGAGCACAGTAGAGGAGAGCACAGAAATTTTAATATTATATATTTAATTAAAATGTAAAGATTTGTATGAAATCATCGCCGATGCCACGCATTGCTTGGTCGTTTCTTTTCCCCAGCTTCTGTTGCGAGAGTTTCAATAAACTCCATGTTGCTCTGTGCTCTTCTCGTTTTGTGCTAAGCTAGCAAGGCACAGCAAAAATTCTGTTGTTTTGTGTGTTTGGATATGCGCGAATTCGCATCGTAGCCGTTGCTCATAACTTGTATTAAAGTACCCTTTTATTATTACTGATTGGTTAATTATAAATCTAACAAGTTTTATTTCATTGAAATTTGTTAAAAATTCGTCGAGTTATTTAATTTTAAATTTTAAGCATTAATCTGTTAAAAACAGCACAAAATCGTTGTTTTTCATGCTGTTCTGCCTGAACTGAGTTTTTTGCAAGTAAGAACAAGCAAAACATAGTTATTTTGGTGATTTTGTAGTAAAGTAAATAAACTTCAAATCAAATAATTTAATTGCTGCGACATTTTTTATTGCTGCGACATTTTTAATTGTTTCATCATAAGTGGTATTCGCTCTTTCGTGTATTAGATGTACTGATTGTAATTGTACCGATAAATACAAGGGAAAGAGTGAGTGACTTCTTCCACAGCAGTGTATCTACTATTGGCTACACTGGTGGCAATTGAACGTTTTTTCCTTATTTTAACATTTTCCATTACAGATTCCATTACAGATGGATTTTAAACAGTTCTAATTAGAAAACGATATGATGTGACGAGCTAGCGCGAAAAATTATGGCGAACAAAGGACACGAAATGGTTCCAAGAATGCAGCCAAGTAATGTCAAAATGATACAATTAACACATACAACTACATTACAATCATCTTTTGATGTTGTGAAGAAACACATAAAGTGTAACTTCAAAAGCTATGGTATTTGTTGTTGCATGTGTATTTAGTGTAATTTTTTGACAGAAGTACACTAGTGTATTCATAAATACTCAAAAGAGCGAATACCACTATAGTTTTATAAATTTCGACTTGTACCTTTATAATGTACTGGGAGGAAGTGACAAGTCGAACGGTAATTAATATATCTCAATTTCTTTAAGCTTATAACATTAATTAAAATTTCTTAATTTTACTCTCATTCTGCCGATCGTTTCTTTTGTTTTCATATCAATTTAAGCTTTTTTGATTTGCATAGGTACTTTGAGCACAATTTAAAACTCCAAATCAGATGATCTGTTGTTTAGAGGTAAAAACTTCGTATGAAACAATTTTAGAGAGCACTTGAGAGTATAAAACGACGTAATAAAAAAAATCTTTTGTAGATAAATTTTCGAGAAAATCGCACTCGAAATAATAATTTGTGTAAAAAAAATATTTTTTGAGTTTGATCAACTCTTATTTCTTTAACGTACAAAAAAATTAGTTTCCATTTTTAATCAATTTGTTAAATGAAGTTTCTAAAACTCGTTTTAAATCTTACGTAGCTATCATACTTTTAAAGTTATTGCGTAAAATGTGATATTACCTTAAAATTCAATACTTTTACATACTTTTACTTATAACTAGGAGAGGGGGGTGAGAATAGACCCTCTCCCTTACGACTTTTTTCTTGTCTTGACCCAAGTAATCACCAGCTTTTGGATTGACCTCTCTATCTGCTTCACCCTTCATACTAACAGTCCTATTCTGACAGCTTCACTAAGCTCACCACATTAGCAAAATAGTTAGTATTAACAAATTGTTATGTTTCATATCTTGCTGAAAATTTGGAGATGTCTTTTCTTTTCACGACAACGAATGACATTTCAGTCTTGAGCTAAATAAAGCTAAAAGTAAAGACTTTTTACAAATCAAATTCCACTTTTTGATTCACTTTTAACTCAACATCAGTAAAAGAATATATTAATTTAGGTTTTTATTATTATTTTCGCATGTAATCATAAAGTAATACATATTTTTGGTATGTGTGTTTACCTGCTTGAATAAAAACCATTACATTAAACTCAATTCAAAGTAAATGTAGGCACAGCCAAAAACCAGAAATTTAAATAATAATGTCACACTCACTGTCTTAAAAATCCTCCAGAGCGTCTTATTAATTTGTAAAGTTTTTTTTAATTAAGAATAATATTGAAAAAAATTTATTTTTATCATGTAATAAATTTCGTTCTTAGATCGAAAGAAATTAGATATCAAAAATGTTTCTTTAAAATCAGAGAAAAAAGTTTCAAATAAAAATCTATCACATTTTTAAGTAGGTAAAAAAATGTACCTACTTTAAAATTAGAAGAAAATCTTAATCTGCCAAAATAAAGGTCTTAAGCAGCGACAATTAGAAATCACAAATTTTTCTTCAAAATCAGAAGAAAAATGTTTGAACGAAATAGTGTAAATTTAAATTAATTTAGTAAAAACCAAAACAAAAGCTAGAAATAAAACTGTAGAAATAAAAGCTAGAAATAGATTTTCGGAAAAACTGTTTTCATGTACATACTCATTAAAATATTATTCTCTCGCACGGCTCATTCTTCGAGATAAATATTTTTTCGAAGTGCCCAAATGCAAGGAGGTATTTCACACGATTCCGAAATCATACGATTTTGACGAAAAATTTTTAAGCAAACAAAATTTCTATCATTTTTTTAGCAGCTAAAAACTTAGATATGAAAAAGTTTTCTTCAAAATCAAGGGAAAAATTTTTGAACAAGAAAAATTTCTATCATTTCTTTAGCAGCTAAAAATCAAAAATTTCTCTTCAAAACCAGATAAAAAAATTTTCTTCAGAGAAAAACAATTTTTGATAAAAAAATTTCAATGATTGCTTTGTTAGCTAAAATTTTATAGAAGAAAAATTTTTGAACAGAAATAAATTATATCATTTCGTTAGCAGCTAAACTTCTACAGATCAAACATTTTTCTTCGAAATCAGAGGAAAATTTTTAAAAAAAAATAAATTATTTCTTTAGCAGATAAAAATTTATAGATCAAAAATTTTTCTTCTAGAAAATAGAAAAAATTTTTATCATTTCTTTACCAACTAAAAAATTAGATATCAAAAATTGTTTTCCAAAATCAAAGGAAAAGGTTTGAACGAATTAATTAAATGTAAAATTCAATAAACTTATTCAAACCAAAACAACTGCGTCCAGCTAAAAACAAAACCCACATACCTACATGCAAATAATAAGAGCAAACAAAACACATGTAAATAATTCTTGTGTCAAATAGATTTTTTTTGAGAAAACAGCCAATTAGAAACTCCAATCCAACGATATTTCTTAATTGTCGCAAAAATCTGTTGGAGTTGATTTTTGTTTGCTGTTTAGTTTGTTTACAATACCATTCGTACGGTCTCTCATCTCTTCGGAACTCTTCGGCGTTTTGAGATTCGAACATAATTTCGAATCCACCAAGTAGGCCGGTTGAATGTTTTCTGCAAAAGGGGAACAATTGTCAGGTGAATTCTCTTTAGAATATACCCTACTTGGTTTAAGTACGCAGGCCTGTTTAATTTACTGTTTGTTATTTTTACGCCAACTTGCGTAAACGTATTTATCTTTGTTGTTGTTTTGCATGCAAACGCAAATATGCAAACACGCGTAAATAAAAGTAGCCCTTGGACGTGTTTTTTGTGTTTCGTATTTTTATGCCCTATCTACAGCATATATAACAGCGTTGCAAAATCATTGAATACGGCAAACACATACTGAGGTGCTCACAGTTTCAAAAATAACAAATGCTATAAATACGCTTTATTAATATGTATTTGATTGTAAAATGTTAATATACGTTTAAACTTTGAATAGCCTAAATGGTCAGTTTAATATACAAAAGTGTTCCATTTTTTTTTTTTTTTTATTATTAAGCTAATTTTTTACGATATGAATAGCTCTTTTTATACTCTTGACCCAGCTGATAAGCAAAACTGAGTTCTTAGAGAATTTCTAATAAGAATTTTTCTTAATAGTCCAGCAGCTCATATCTTAATGTCTTTTTAGGATCAAATCTACAAGCTTTTGGGAAGTTGCTGGGGTAATTTTGTTTCACTCTTCTATAACGACATTTTTTAATTTTTGCTTGTTGGAAATATTATGTTGCCGAATACATCGAACTTTTTTCCAACATTCCTGAATAGGCATGTCAGTGTCAAAAATACATCGATGTATTTCTTTGATTCGATGCATCGAAATGTACATCGATATTTTTCGATACATCGAAGGGAACACATCGATGCATCGATATGCACAACAAAATATGTTACACTGATCAACAGTGGTTATGCCACACGAACTTTTATAGCTAATACAGTTTAAGCTTTCTTCCCTTGATATGAAAATGATTTTTTTTTTTTAGTTGGCCTCAGATTGTTTTGATTTCGGACTTTGTGTTTTTACGACTTTGATCCTGTTGGAATCCAAACCACTTAACACAGAGCAAAAAAGAAAAACCATCTTATAGAAAATTAAACAAGCTTTTCAATGGGGTATTTTTTATTTTTCTGTCATGTTGAGTCTATGAGAATTTAAGTTCAAAATAAAATTTTTGATTTTTTGTTAAAAATTTTGACACTTACAAGTATTATTTTATATTTAAAGCCATATTTAAAAAATGTAGTGTTGATGATTGCCGCAAAATACAAAACCACAAAAATTCTCAGTTTTACTTGACTTTATTTGCAGGCAGTTTCATCGAGAGTGAATATAATTTTTAAACTAAAGTCTTTACAAACATATGTAGAGAACCAAACTAGAACATAAGTTAACTGTTTCATTGAACGGTTTAATCGTACGATAGTAAGCAGAGAAAAGAAAATGTTGTTGGTTTCACAAATATTAAGCTCAAGCATAAGACTATGTTTAGTAATTGATGAGCAACAAAATATAAGAAAAAGGCTACAATAGTAACTATGTATGTATATAATTTTAACTTTACAGTGAAGGCGAAAACTAATAGGAGTGAATTTTACATTTTTATAAATTAAGCAAATAAATTAATTTCGTTCATGAACATTCCGGGAGGCCCTGAAACACCGTTTCAGAATATAGGTAGCACCACTATCTTAGATATTGGTCGGGTCATTTCTCCAAAGGCAGTACGAAGTTTTACAACTCGCACAAGATCGTCTTCTCCCTGATAGACCTCAATGACTTTGGCCAGCAGCCACTTAGCAGGCGGGGTGTTACTTTCTTTAACCACCACTATAGCAACATAGACTGCTACATTTGGTTGACGTCGTGTCCACTTCGGACGATGTTGCAACGATGTTAAATATTCTTGGTGCCACCGATGCCAGAACCCTTGGTACATGTTTTGAATGTGTTGCCAGTAGCCGAGGCGATTAATTGGAATGTTGCTAAGGTCCCCTTCAGGTACCATCGTGTATGGGCGACCTATCAAGAAATGAAGGTGAAAGATAATTAGTTTCTGAATCGGATGTGGTGCCTATAGGGCGAGAGTTGACCACAGCTTCGATTTGTGCAAGTAATGTGCGCATCTGTTCAAATGTCACCACCGTGTTACCAATTACACGACGTAGGTGCAGCTTGACGGAACGAACCGCAGATTCCCATATTCCGCCCCAATGTGGAGCATGTGGCGGAATGTAACTCCATCGGATGCCGTCCTCTGCTAAGGATGCGGCAACGATTTCGTTGTGGGTTTGCGATGTGATAACCTGAAGCATTTCGTTTAACACACGAGAAGCTCCAAGGAAATATCTTCCGTTATCGCTACCACGTATTGGATGTCCGTGCATTCCGTTAAGCATATAGCTTCAAGGTTAGTGGGCCAGCGTAGTCACAACCCGTATTCTCAAATGGATACGCTTGTCGCACTCGAACTGCTGGTAAATTGGCCATCAATTGATGTGTAGATAGTTGTCGCTGTCTGAAGCACTTCAAACATTTGTGTGTTAAATTTTTAATCAAATTTCGTGCGCCGAGTATCCAATATTTCTGCCGAACGATTACGAAAAGTTGCGAGACTCCAGGGTGCAGGTTCTTCTCATGCTCATCTAAAAGAATAATATAAGTAATTTGATTATCCTTAGGTAATATTATTGGATGCTGAGCTGCAACATCGATGTTTGAATTGCTTATTCTACCTCCCACTCGTATCAAATTATCCTTGCCGACAAAAGGTGTGAGCTTCAACAATTTTGAATACTTGTCAAGCTGTGTTTGATTTTGTAGATTTATACGATCTCCGCCAAAAATATTTTGAGCACGTCGCAGACATATTAACCGAGCAGCATCAATTTCTGTTGATGTTAGTTTACCACAATTTCTATTGTGTGAACGTAAGAGATGAATAAAGCGCAGCACATATGCTACGACTCTTAAAAGTTTTCTCCATGATGAAACTCTTTCAATGAGCATTGAAAGATAGTCGTTTGCTTTTTCGGTTGTTAATAAAATTACAGCAGTGCTTTTTATCTCTCCTTTGAATTCTGGCGTCTCTTCGGTCTGCCCTCTGCTCACAGTTTCTCTTATTTTTTGCTTACACATCAGCTGGTACTCCTCGTCGTTGCACAGCCAGGTGGGTCCTCTCCACCAAAGATCAAAATCAATCAAGTGCGACGCCAACATCCCACGCGTTGCACAATCGGCTGGGTTCTCTTTCGAAGCGACGTGATTCCAAATTCTTCTCGGCATGGTGTCAATAATCTCTGCTGTTCGATTAGCTATGAATGTTTTTAGTTTGACCGGCGGTTGAGAGAGCCACGCTATAACAATAGTGGAGTCGCACCAAGCTTTAATTGCTATTGTTGTCGACTGGAGTGCATTGGTAATTGAACGCATGAGACGAGTCAAGAGTAGAGCACCGCAGAGCTCCAAGCGCGGGAGCGACACCTGCTTCAGGGGGGCGACACGTGTTTTGGCTGCAACGAGAACAACATTTATATTTCCATTCTTATCTGTTGTTTTGCAGTAGACGGTGGTTGAATACGCCTTGATCGATGCGCCGCAAAACCCGTGCAGCTCGAAATCGTCGCACGCATAGCAAACAACTCGTGGCAGCGAAATTTTCAAAAAATTTCCAATATTTCTACGACACCTGAACCATACTTCGGCAGCATTGGGTGGGAGGGGGTCATCCCATTGCAAATCATGCAACCACAGCTCTTGAAATAGAATTTTGAATTTCACCACAACTGGCGCCAGCAGTCCTAGTGGATCAAAAATTCGCGATATGTCGGAGAGTACTTGACGTTTTGTAGAAGCTGTTGGTTTATCTAAACAAACATTGTATGCCAGGCAGTCCTCAATGGGTCGCCAGTAGATACCCAGCACCTTTGTAGTATCAGCGTCTGTTGACTTCAAAAACTCCTAATGCGATTTATTCTTCATCTTTGGTGTGATCTTGTCAGAATTGGACACCCACTTGCTCAGCTCCAGACCAGCATATGACATGACTTTGACAAGCTCGTCTCGCTTCTCGATGAGTTCACTTTCAGTTTGGGAACCTGTAATTACATCGTCAACATAAAAATCTTCTAATAATATTTTTGAAGCAGTTGGATGCTCGTTTTTGTAGTCGTGAGACAGCTGCTCGAGTACTCTTTCTGCAAGAAATGGAGCGCAAGAGGTGCCATAAGTAACTGTGTTTAATTGAAAATGCGATAGTTTTTGTGTCGCGTCCTCGCGCCATATGATGCGCTGATAGTTACGATGGTACTCCGACACCCAGATTTGTCGGAACATTTTTACTATGTCCGCAGAAAAAACAAATCGATGAAAACGAAAGCGAAGACAAACAGAAAAAAAATTTCGTTGAATACTGGGGCCAATATGTAACGTGTTGTTTAGAAAAACTCCATCATCATCTTTAAAGGGGCCATCAAACACGACCCGCAGCTTTGCTCCAACTACAGGGTGATGTGGCATATAATAAATGCGACTATTTTGAGCTTCAATTTCGTTTGGCATCAGCTCACGCATATGACCCAGCTGAATATAGTCGCGCATGAATTTTATATATTGTTCACGAAGCTTGGCATCTTTTAACAACCGGAGTTCCACAGAATTAAAGCGGCTTATAGCACCTTGGAGAGTATTTGCAAAGGTTGGGTTCTCATTTTTGAACGGAAGACTAACAATGTATTTCCCATCTGAATGGCGCGAGTGTGTTTTCAAAAAATGATCCTCAACAAAACGATCGTCAGGGTCCGCAGGTGCAATGAAATTCGCTTCCTCAATTTCCCAAAATCTTCTCATGGTTTTATCGATATCGACCGCTGCAACGAAAGAATAAGTCGCCTTCTCCGTATTCAAAGTCAAATTTATAACAACCCATCCAAAAATTGATGAAACCGCAATAGGGTCCCCATACAAGTCGTAAATTTTATCAAAAGTAAAAACATTCCAAATGTGTTGTGTTCCTAGCAAAATATCTATCCTTGATGAAATACTAAACGAAGGGTCAGCCAGTGTGAGCCCTTTTAACTGCTCAGAATAAAAATTGTTGATTGTTGTTGTAGGAACCGAAGAGGTGATTTTTTTCAAAATGTGAGCGCAAGAGTTAATGGTTTTGTTTGAAGTTTTCGATTTTATAAAGAGAGCGACGCACCCACGTGTGACGTCAGCTTCGACAGATGAAATTCCAGATACCGTGACACGCGAATTAGAGCGTGGCAGTCCTAACCTCTGAGCGCATTTCTTGGTTATATAAGAGAGCTCCGACGCACTATCCAGCAGTACTCGGCATGTAAGAAATTGTCCGTCCGAACTGCGAACCTCCACTAAAGCGGTTGGCAGGAGCGATATTCTATCAATTTTTTCTAAAGGGGTCTGCACCGCGCAAAAAGACAGAGGAGATTCCAACGGTGATGCTAAACATGCTGTTGCTGGACGAGCGATGTGTGTTGCGGTAGACCAGGATATACTAAGGGGGACAGCTGGAGCGGAGGGAGAACTAGACGAAGCCATCGGCGAAAACGATGTGACTGGAGAGTCAGCGTGCACAGGTGCGCTCAGCGATGCCTGCTGCACTGAATGAACAAGAGAATGATGACGACGGCTGCAATCCCTGCAGCGAAACTTTGACAAACAATTATATGAAGTGTGCCCCGATTTTAAGCAATTAAAACATAAAGATTTGTTCTTTACGAACGAGCGTCGCTCGTCAATGGACAAAGACAAGAATGTAGGACACTTGCTTAAAGTGTGATTTGTTGAATTACATCTAATACAATTTGCAGTTCGGCTGTTAAACGCAACAAAAGAGCGAGAATGAGGCTGCTTCGTCGTTGTGTTTTTGGAAACAGTGGGTTTCCGCTTACTTAACTCAAGTTCTTCGCAGCGTCCATCTAAGAACTCAAAAAATTCTGAAAGCGTCGGAGAAGAAGTTTCTTTGCTTCCCTAAACCCATTTGTTTCGTGACTCGGTATCGATTTTCGCTAGAAGTAGATGTATAAGCCAACAGTCACGTCCATTTTGACGTATTGCGTCCATTCCACGAATGATTTCGTTGGCCCCATCCGAAAGGTTACGCAAGGCAGAAGGATTCTCCGTTCGACTTGCTGGAAGAGACACGAATGACTCAATAAAACTGTTAACAATGTGACGTGGTCTATCGAAGCGGTCAATTAGACGCTCCCATGCTGTATTGTAAGCTGCATCTGTAACAGGGAGATGTTTTATTAAATTAGCCGCTTCATCTTTTAAGAGCGACTTAAGGTAGTGAAACTTTTCAGTATTAGTAAGGCCTACTTTGTTCTCGATCGAGCTAACAAATATGTCCCGGAATGAGGGCCATTCCCTATATTGCCCTGAAAAAGGTAAAATATTAATCTTGCTTAATTCGTTGCATCTCTGAGCAACAGGAGAATTATTTGCTCTAGAAAATTCCTGAAACTGGCCTGTTGGTCAACGAGGTAAGAAAGCACGTTCATGTGAGCAGAATTGTCAGAAAGCTGAGCAGGTGGTGCAAGCATGCGCTTTACTGAACATAAACGAGCGCGAGCCGACAGAAATTTGTCCTCATAAACAGTGAAATCGATGTTAGGGTCGGAATAGTCCTATACATTTTTTTAAATAGATAGATTGATTGGTATAATGAGCTTGTTTATCGTAATGTTCAAGACTCTTTTATGATATTCAAGTCAATTATTTTAAAAACTTTGGGTGAGCATGTTCCTTAAAAACGCACACAAAATTACAAACTGCCCTGGTAAACTGCCGGTCTTTTGAAGATAACAAATCGTCGAAATAAATTCTATAAAAAATGCTCTGCATCTAAAAACATAGATTACTTAAATAAATATAGGCAATGTACTATAGTATATTGAAAATTTTGACGCAATTATAAAATAGAATCCAAAAGCTTTTTGGAGTTTTGTTAATTCGAAGAAAAAAGTTAAAATATTCCAAGTAGTATGTTTTTGAAGGGTAAATGCTCTAAAAATACTTTCCAAAGCCCTTCTCTTATTGCGGACTTCTTTGAGTCAAATTTTGAGCCTGCAATTATTTCCTTTGATGATATATCTGAAGATATTAATTTATTGCATGACTTCGGTTCTTTATATGTATCTGAAGAAGACGTAAAAAAACGGTATTTTAAAACTTAAAATGACAACTAAACCTGATGCGGATGGTTTGTCGAGTATTGTATTAAAAAATTGTTGTCGATCAATAGTAAAAGGCCTACAATAATTTTTAATAATCTATCATTTAATGATTCTAATAATAATAATTCTATCATTTATTTCACCAATGCACAAATCCGGAAATAAAAACAACATCGGAAATTGTAGACCGATATCAAAACTAGCCTCTGTTTCCATACTTTTTGAGTCCATAGTTAAAAAAAAATATATTTTGCTGTAAGACATATAATATCTCCTTTCCAACATGGTTTAATATCGGGTCGATCAACTGAAACAAGCCTGACTTTATTTTCCGAATATTGTGTTCCTGCTTTTCAACAGGGATATCAAGTCGATTCGATTTATACAGATTTCGCTAAAGCTTTTGACAAAGTTTCGCATGATATTGTATTAAAAAAATTATCTTAGCTTGGTTTTCATTCCAGTTTACTTCGATGGTTTCGATCATATTTGAAAAATAGGATAATTCATGTCTACATTGCAAATGAAATTTCAAGACCGTTTGTTGCCTCTTCTTGTGTTGCTCAGGGAAGCATTTTAAGTCTTCTACTTTTTATTCCATTCATAAACGACATAGCATTAATAGTAAAAACACCGAGTGTCTTTTATATGCTGATGATCTAAAAGTTTTTCTAAAAAATAGTACTTTGTCTGAAGCCTTCTCACTTCAATCCGACTTACATTCTATTTTAGCTTGGAGCTCTAAAAATAGTCTCATTCTTAACCAAAAAAAATGTTTCTTTTCTACCTACACTATAAGCACCCCAAAAATTTAAAAATCAATTTTTTAAAAAATTTTTATTGTTGCACAGGAGTCTAGCAATAATTTGGCTTTTACAGATTGAAAAAATATCAATTAGTCGACGAGTTATAGCCAAAAAACCATATAAACAATATGTTGAAAATCGGCATTTGACTGCAAAGTTCGAAGGTCGATTAAAAAAAATATTTGAACTAACATAAACAAACGCCGCGATACGGGTCTTTTAATTTAGCCTCTATTTTCACCCCTCACTCTCAGAATCGACCTTACTTGTGCTAACCTGAATTTGTTCCACAGTGTAATTGTATGCTGTACTGTAATATAAATTTTGCGATTGCGAAAAAATCACTAAAGCACTCTCTAAACAACTATTATTAAAATGTATTTTGTTTTTTAAATGCTTTGTAATGGAATCTTAATTTAAAAGTATTTTTCTATATAAATTAAAAATATTAAAGTTCTTTATAGTCTGGAAGAACTTCTGTTCATTGGCTTAAATCAATAAAACAATTATGGCTTTAAATATAAAAAAAGAATACTTGTAGAAGTCAAAATGTTTAACAAAAAAATCAAAACTTTTATTTTGAACCTGAATATCTTACAGACCAAACATGGCAGAAAAATAAAAAATAAACCCCACTAAAAAGCTGGTCTAATTTTCTATAAGATGGTTTGTTTCTTTTTGCTATGCGTTAAGTGGTTTGGATTCCAGAGCATAAAAACGGGATCAAAGTCGTAAAAACACAAAGTCCGAAATCACAAAAAATTTGAGGCCAATTAAAAAAAAATCAAAATTCAGTTTCATAACGAGGAAGAAATCTTAAACAGTATTAGCTATCACGTAACTTTCTAAACGATAGTCGTTCAAACAATACTATACGACGAAATCGTCAAGTATTTGCCTCATATAAACGCATCACTGTCGTCTCGTCTATCGTTCAGCTTGACATTTGAAATGCGACAAAAATGACATTTCCTTAAATTTTTTATGGTTTTTTTTTTATTGTGATACTTACAGCAAAAATGTAAGTATTTTTGTTTAAAAAATCAAATATTTTTGTCAAAAATTATATTTTTGAGCGGTGATTTTTAAGAAAATTGAAGTTTTAATCACACTCATTGATGAACACCTGCAGCTGGTCAACAAATTCAGTAAGTGTCACTTAAAATCGTACACATACCAAATAAAGACAACTAGCTGCAGAAATGCTAGTTTTAAGAGGCAAAAAATATATTAACATCAGTTTTGTTTTTATTTGATTTAGGTGCTTCTAATTTGAATATGAAAACATAATATGAATAACATTTAATTAAAAGAAAAAAAAAACACATTTCATGTCCACAAATATAATATTCATCAGTCACTTAAAATCGTACGTATGCTGTAATTGCAAAAAATAGTACAAAAAATAATAAAATGAAATATTTAGTACTTCATTGGGCCAGCTTTTTTCGTAAGCAAGATCTTTTAGTCTTTTTGGCCTGGAATTGACTAAGCTTTTGCAAGTTTCGAAGCTTATGTTGCCTCATTCTGCTTCGAGAGCTTTCTTGAGTTCAGCTTTGTTAGAATTTTGATTTGCTCGTATTTGTTTTATAATATGATGCCAAAGATGCTCGATGACATTTATGTCCGGTGATTTATAGAGTACCCACGTTCTTGCATTCAACGAGTTACGTTAAGGATCACTGTTCGCATTAGGCTTAAACTATCTTCGGGTTCCGATGTTTTCTGCACTTGGAATAAAATTTTCTGTATGTTTCCTCCGGCCGTGGCGTAGTGGGTAGAGTGTGTGTCTCATACGCCAGAGAACCCAGGTTCGAATCCTCCACCTGACACAGAAAATTTTTTCAAATGAATTAATTTTTCTGTTCGGCCTTCACCTCTCTGTAGACAATGGCAAACCTCAGAGAGTAAAAACTGCCATGAAAAGCTTCTTGAGAACATAAGCCATTCGGAGTCAGCGTAAAACATGTAGGTCCAGTTTTCGATAATTTTTGTTCAAACATTTCACAACACACACAACACAATTGATCATAAGAAGCTCGGTTAAAGTCCCTTCAAGGGCTGAAATGGCCATTTCGTTTTTTTTTTTAGTATAAAAGTAGTTTAAACCATTTTGTCATAAAGTTTATAATAAAAGCGTATTAAGCTCTTTTATATAATTTTAGAATAAAAATTGGATAATGGAATAAATGGAGTGTATCAACTTTTATTCCATAAAAACATTTCATTTTTATTTACATTTTTATTTTTCCAATAATTGTTTACAAAATATGCATAAACTAAAAAGTGCTTCTAAGAACATACATTTTGTTATTTTTACGAGAAACTAACATTTCATAAGACTTAAAAAGTTAAATTGTGTAACTTCAACACATGTAAATTTATTAGTTCGAACAATTTCGCATGAATTATGAAAAATACTAACTCGAAATATTTTAAAAACTTTGCACAAAAAAAAAAGTTAGAAGTGCATAGAAGGTGTAAAATTTGCATACTTCTTCCCATTTTAGGCTTCCGTTGAAAATCATAGTTTTGCCAAACATGAACAAACTTTTGTTGGTATCGATTTGATAAAGTTTTACAGACGTTCTTAAAATTCTTTAATTTTGTCATAAGTTGCTTAAAGTACTGATGCTTAGACTCATATCGCAATGTTGAAAATTGACTTACTGGACCCATTTGCTTTATTATTCTAGGGTAATGTATTAAAAAGTGATGTTTTGGAAGTAGCCGATCTTTATACTCAACACATAAAATTTTTAAATGGTTTGCAATACACTGAGTCAGTTTTTCAACATCATTTAATTTTAAAGACACAGAAAACACTATTTCCAAAATTTGCAAAACAGAAGACATTATTTCAAACTTTGGCAAAAACAAAGTGTTATTAAATAAATCACCAAAAATAAATGGTATATGCATTGCGAGACACCAAGTTTGACAAGCAGAAAGACCTATATTATCAATGGTTATATATGAAGATGTAGGAAGAGTTTTTCTGTAAAGAAACCCATAATTATATGATCGAATTCTTTCATTAATTTCATTTAAATTGTATATCTTTTCTTTTACTAAGTAATTGAAAAAAACTTTAAGTGCGAAAGGAACGACGCCTTCAAGTAAATCGTGCATTGAGTCGACTGTACCGTGTTCATAAATGTTATAGTATTTAAGATCATTTAAAATGGAAAAAAACTTTATACCTTTTGAAGAACCCAAATCATTTTGTTGACACACAATTTCTTCTCGGCTTACTACTGACCGGATTGTAACCTGATTTTCAAAGAAGATGTTTTGAATATCGTTTTTATGAACTTTACAAAATCGACAAAAAAAAATTGCATTAAATCCCCCGGAAAATCCAAGCAAAGTTTTTGCACCTAAATTATCATGTGTTATACTTGTGATTGAACCATGTTTTATTACATTATTCTCAAGTGTTATCCCAATGTTTTCTAACGTTTTCAAATCATCTGCTATTCGAGCCAATATTTTATTATATTCTTCTGAAATCACGTCACTAGCATGAAATAAAGCAACAAGATATTTTCTAATTGTAACAAGTACTTAGAATGTTTCTTATTGTGAAGTATATTGCTCCAATTTTGTGAATTGTGCGTCTACTGCCCAAAGGATTAGTGAGTTCAAAATCATCGTAAAATAATTGCAGCTGAATATTATTGGCATTTTTGAAAAAGTCTGTTATCACTAATTTCACCACAACAAAAATTATAAAGAGTTTCTTCGGAGCATATATGATCTTTTTCAAAAAACGCTTTGCAAAAGCTTTTATTTTTGAAAAGAGCTGCAATAGTTTTAAGAATTAGAATGTATTGAAAGGTATTTTGTGTTAAATGTCTTTTATATTGTTGCGTTTAAAAGAAAATTTTCTATCCCACCTTGTTTTAATAACAAGTTCAACAGGTTTAACAAAAAATGGAGATTCAGAAAAATGTCTATTACGTCTATAATTTGAAGAAAAATGTTTGAATATATCAATAGTTTGTTCTTTAATGTACTCTATTTTGTGTGCTTATTCGGGTTTCAAGGTATTTACAAAGCTATTTGTAAAATTTTCAATTAATTTCATACTAAACAAATCAATTTCATTAATGTTTCTATCTGGCAATCCCAATGAATTAAGACTGTTCACATAATTTGCTATGTAACATTTACTTATTTTTAAATTTCAAATAGAGCTCTTTTACAGTGTTACTTGTTTCGCACTCAATACTGTAAAAATATTTTTGAATGAACTTCCAAAAAAGACGTAAGTTCAAATTCAATATTAAAAATGAAATGTACTTTCAATACTAAGTCGATTGCTTCAAGAAAAGAACAATTACTTGTAGTGCCATCAAGTGACTATCAACAACAATAAAATATTGAACAATATTTGATTTCTGTCTTCCCGTTGCAATGATGCAAGACGCCTTTTGCTTGGAATTTTTCAAATACTCGGATACTGTAAGTCCTTCCTGAAATTATTGCAGACAAAGTGTTAGTTGAAATAAGTGGTTTCTATATTTGAATTAAGCCAAACCTTTCGAAAACAAGATTTTCTACAGCTTGCTCTGCGGTCAGACGGCTTATTTTCTTGTTACCGTTTGGTGCAGGTGGTAAAAGCCTGATCAAGTTTAAAACTGATAAGGTGCAGGTGTCAAAGTCTATAATAAAAAAATCAATGTTTAATATTTTCAATGCATTTACAAGTACGAGTATTCAAATTTTTAATATATTCTAAATTTAAATTTTTAATTGTTGTGTTTTTCAGAAGATAATAAATTAGTTTCAATATAAAACTCAACTTACCATTTTCCCTCTCCGCTTCTGTGTAAAGTATTGATTTGCCTGTGGCTTTAACAATAGAGAAGATATTTGTTTGAAAATCTGACCAACGTCTCGGAAATAAATCATCATCTGAGCCAAATGAAAGATTGAAATCATATATAATCTAAATAAAATATAAAATTGGTAGTTGTTGCAATTATAAAAAATATTGTAAATCTTACTAGTTCAGGACAGTAAAAGAAAAATGGATAACTTTCAAATATATTTTCAATTCGATGGTTTTTTTTTTCTTTGATATTCTAAAGTCTCTTTAAGAATATCTTTGACTAAGTTTTCATCCTCTAGTAAAGCAAGTGACTTTAGTTTTTCAATCTTGGTTTCAGTTTCATCTTCTTCAAATACATTGTGATGTATTTCTTCTGAAACGCTTTTCTCTTTCTGATAGTTTCAAGTCTTCTTCTCTTCACTCTGTCGTTTTTTAATTTTACTTGAAGGAACCCAGTATTTGCTTTGTTGTATAGCAACTCCTGTTTGAAAATATTGTAGACTTAAAACTTTCTATAATACGCCAGTTATTCTGCGTTGTATCTTTGGACAATATCAGATTTTTCTGACACCTTAGTAGCTTAAATATGACCACGCAGAGAAACATCGCAGTTAATACAAAAAACTTACCAATCCTTCTTCTGTTTCGGATCTAAGGCTTAGAAAAATAGCTACGCAGGCTCTTGCAACTGCTTTGATGTCAATGGATGTAGGAGACTGTCCAAACTTTTCTTGCATGAAGTTAACCGCGCAGGTTATTACCTGCCTGCGATTTTTCGGTGTTAAATTTTGAGTTTCGTTATAAGTATCTACCAAGTTATCCCCTCCGTTATGCCGCTTAAGTAAAAAGCTCGGATGAGTGTGTTGCTGTGCAACAAATTCTAGAAATACTTCTCCAATTTCAACATTGTTTATATTAGCAAAATAGTCAAAATCATCTAAAGGAATATCTGTGCTTTCTAAGGCTAAATTTGTTAAACAAAACTGCATTATATAGAAGAAAACCTAAATTTTTTACTGAAATTTACTAACCAGATAAAACGAAATCAGAAAATTCGAATCCATCCAATTCATCATTAAATTTCTTGATTTTGACACATTTGGACTGCTTTCCATCAATTTCCATTGGTATTATAATTGAAGGGAGCATTGAAGAAGTGTTTTTAAGTTCCACTGGAGAAGTTAAAATATTTTGTAATATATTTTAAAAATGATTATGAAAAACCCATGTTTTTGTTATAAGAGTTCTGACTCCAAAAACATTACGTTAAATCTTGGAAATTAGGTTGTTTAATTATTAAACAAATAAGACTGATGAAAAAGTAATCATTGAATTCATTGGCTAGTTAATTTTAAAGTATGACAGAGAACTCAAGGAAATCCTAAAGTACTGGGAGAAGAAGACATTGTGCGATCGTTTAGAGAAAACGAAGCGACCACTGGTCGATAATATTTGTCCCCGAGGCAGCGTCCGAGCTGACGCTGCGGCAAGGAAATGCGGGAAACGCTATTTATTGTGTTGCCTCTCACGTTTCCAAATGACATTAGTCTTAAAAGCTTAAAGTGTTAAAATTAACTTTTGTGTACTTACTTTTTGAGGTTATAACCAAGCTGCACCTGCGACTGCAGCTCCAGAACCACGCAGTTGAATTATATCACTATTTATCACTTAAAGTTTCTTTTGAATATTATTTTGTTACTAAATAACGTTAAATGAAACAAACAATTAACAATAAGGCACCGATACACCACTTTTTATTATTACTTAACTCTTTTCACTATTTTAACCACTTTAAGCTTCTATTGGGTTGATCTAATGGAGTTGCCGCTTTGCTTGAATGCACAGAGTTGCCATATTAATTCGAAGAAATTTGCATAATTTAGTAATATTTACGTATGAAATGTATATTATTTTTGTATACATATTTCTATACTTTTATTGGAGATAATTTTAATACTTTTCTGGAATAAGTTATTGCATTTTTATAATAATATTTGTATACTCGTACAATGTACTCCAATTTTGTATACAATTGCTATTTATAGGAAATTTAGTTTAAATTCAATAATTTTTGGTTTGGAGTTGTTATATATATAAAATTTGTATACATAAGTTTATACTTTATCCGAAAACTTTTTGCCGTGTAGTAACTTGTGACAAAATATGAACTAGTTTGTTTTTAACTCGTATAAAAACTACTCATGATTTACTGCTGATTAGTCTTACACTGCAGGGAATTGAAACATGACTTTTTGTCAACTACTCAGAAAAGGTTAAACTATAAACTAGTTTAAATTTGGCCACATATGATTTGTTTGCAACTACACAAAAACAAAATATTCAGAGGGAACCACCTAATGATTAAGAAATTTCCTTCAATAGCGTTATTTTTCGATATAAGAAGATATTAGTTGTGTCCAACATTAATATAATTGCCTTAGCTAAAAAACTAACGTCTACATTAATATGCTTGTGACAAAATAGAATTGTGTGTTTCTACCCAATAAAAATATTTTTGCATCACTGTTAAACTCGAAAAGAACAGAACTCTGCAAATTTAAAACAAACAGAACTCCTTTCCTTTATGTGTTTCGCCTAGACATACATATATCGGTTTCTTTTTAATTAACATTTAAACTTTTTAATTAACAGTTGCCAAGTCTTGGCGTCATTCTAAGCTTCAATTAGCCGCAAACGTGTTGAAAAGTTTAGCTCTTGTGAAAAGTGTTTCTTAAAATGTTTGCTTAAATTAAAAGTGTTTGTGTTTTCAAATTAATAAAATAAAAAACAAAATAAAAGAAAAAAAATAAGGAGGTTCAGCAGTAAAAATAGGTGAGTTTTGAAGCAACTTTGCTGATAAAGCGGAAAATGTGTGCTTATAAAAATTATTGTAATGTAATTTTTATTATGATAAACATAATATGGTTTCTTCTCAACATAATTAAATCCGAGAAAAACTTATTCACTGTTTTCTGAACATATTTTGTTTGCTTCAAACCAACAATTACTTCCAAGCAAATATTTTATAATCACAGTGAAAAACTTTTGGCTCTTCTTTTGCTAAAATATGTTCACAAGTAAATATAGTGTAATCATCGGTAAAAATATTATGTTGTTCTTAATTGTCGTTTTGAAAATAATTGCGTGACTGCAATTAAATTATGTATTCTCCAATTAATATATATTTGTCCGTGAATATTTAATGTTATTCTTGACTAAATTATATTTCCAAGCAAACAAATAGTAATAGACTAAAAGTGTTCTGTCTATTTATAATTGCAATATATATATATATATGAAAACATATTTTCGTTAAAACAAATTATATTGTTTTCAAATTCAAACAACAAGTGTTAAGGTACAATTAAATAATGTTAAGATGCAAATATATATATAAAGACAAATTGCATTTATTAATCATATTATATGTGGAACCGATTATGATGAATTGTTTCCAAGAAACATGCAGAAACATATTATACTTCCTGCAAATTATGTTTGGGAAGGCCTATTATTTTTCAGCGTGTAGTCAAAACAAACTAGAATTTAACTAACTATAACATACTACTTGTAATCTAATTTTCAACTGTTCAACAGAATAGGTCAATTGATATTTCCTATGATATTGCCATGTTAAAAATACTAGTTGGGTATATAAAAAAAGACGAACTGAACTAGTACTGTTCAGTTTTCAACTAGTATGCAGACTGGTTTTGAACTATTTGGTTACACTGCAGGGTTAATATAGCATATTAACATATTACTATAGCATATTGGATCATAATCCTTTCGATGAAAATCAATTTACCGACTCTGTGTGTTGGCATGCAGTCCCACACCATCACGGACCCACCTCCATGCTTCAGAGCCGGGCGTAAGTTAGATGCATTTATTTCTTTATTTGGTTTTCTTCACACTGTTTGCTTGCCATCTGATGCAAAAACGTTATATTTTGGATCATTCGTAAAAAATAACATTATTTCAGAAGTCTTGCGGTTTAGATCGCTACTCTCGCGCGAACTGCAGTCGTTTTACTCTATTGCGCTTATTGATATATGGCTTGTTTCGTACAATGCTGCCATGGAAATAATTTTTTCGAAGTAATTTTCTGTTCATTGAATTAGTAACGATTTTCTGTAAACATATTTTAAAGTTATTGTGGATTTTTTATCCCGATATTCGATGGTTTTTTTTTCACTTTTCGTATTATTCATCTTTCGTCGCTGGCAGCAAACTTCTTATCGGGTCGAGTTTGGATTTTATTTGAAATGCGATTAATTCTTTTGTCTTTTTATGATATACTGAATGGTGCTGCGACTCATGCTAAGTATTTTTAAAATTTCTGCGTAACTTTTTCCTATTTTATGGTGACAAATCGTCAATTTGCGTTCTTCAATAGGTGTTTGCTTAATGTTGTCACAAGAAAACTTCGAAAAAGTCTTTGGACATCTTAGAAAACAATGTGCATAACTGTATCTATCTCGCGCAATTACGAATATCAAGTATTTCGCTAAAATTGAGACAATCTGATCAGCTGTACGATTTTAAGTTACACCACTCTTTCGCGAGTGTCAAGTTACTGCTATTCTTTAAAAAAACATAAGGCTTTTTATAAATTTTTTAACATATTAATAAAATATATTGCATTAACAAACTTTCCGATAGAATTTTACATAGAACACTTTTTTGTTTAGGAATAATTAAATAAATTGTCAGCCTGCTCTTGCTGTACGATTTTAAGTGATACTCACGATAGGTCACAAGCACATAAGCTTAATTTAGTTGATACCAAATTATTAGCACAACTTTTACTGAAATACTTTAAACACAACACATACGTTTTTAATGGAAGACATCATTAATTCGATTTATCTCTAAGGATTCTGCGTTGTCGCAAAAACTATTTTTTCCTTTTCCTTATCGTCGAACAAAAAATAATTAAATTCCGGCACCGAAACATTTAAATTTTATAAATTTAATGTATTAATATCAAATAAAAAGCACAAACTATACCAAATTATCTATCGTGCAGTTCAATCGTAAAAACAACAACATTTGACAATTGCTAGACATACATAAAGCAAGCAAAACGATATCGGTATGACGATAGTAAAATTTTAGGTTGCGTGATGATAAAGTATAAAATGGCGGCCGTGGCGTAGTGGGTAGAGTGTGTGGCTCATACACCAGAGAATCCAGGTTCAAATCCCCCATCTTGCACAGAAAGTTTTTTCAATTGAATTAATTTTTCTGTTCGGCCGTCACCTCTCTGCAGACAATGGCAAACCTCAGAGAGTAAAAACTGCCATGAAAAGCTTCTTGAGAACATAAGCCGTTCGGAGTCGGCATAAAGCTGTTAATTCCAGGTCTCGATTATTTGTGTTAAAATATCACAACACACACAACACACACAACACAATTGAAATAAAAAAGCTCGGTCAAAGTCCTTTCAAGGGCTGAAATGGCCATTTCGTTTTTTTTTTTTCGATGATAAAGTATTGTCAAACGATTCTCGTCATACGATTCTAATCATACAATTCTCGCTATACGTGACTCAAATTTCAAATTCATTATTATAACTGAGCTAAATATGTTTCTAACGGACTTTTGAATCAGAATCGGACTTTGAAAAACTTATTCGTAAAACCATCGAAATCATAACAATTTTAATTGTTAAGTAATCAAATATTCTTCCTAAATATCACTAGTCTACAAATTCAGGAAAATTTTTTTATCCAGAGACCTTAAATACTTTTCTAGAAGAACTTTTTACGCTGATTCTACGTCTATACTCAGTTTTCCCCTAATAGGTCGAATTTTTGAGTAACAGGGTGATCTGCACTTTTTTGACTTTGATCCAGTTTTTCCATTCTAGATATTCAACTGTTGTATATAAAGCAATCCATTATATGTCACCTGACAGGTAATTAAATAAGCTATCCAATACTGTATTAACCATTTGTATGTCATGTTTTTTCTCTGAAATATTTAAGTCTAAAATTCAAATTTTAAGTTTTTGGTTAAAAATTTTAAACATTGACCGTCTCTGGATAAAAAAACTTGTAGACTAGTGTATTTAGAGTTTTTTAGAAAAATATTTTTTTCTGTTTCCATTTCATTCTTATAGTCTTTTCTCAAAAAACCGCCAAACCACACTTTGTGGAGCCATTTCTATTTTTTGGTCAAACTCACTTTTATATTTTTCCACAATTGAAAAATTGAAATGGCTGTTCAATGTACTAGAGATGTCAGTTTTTATAAAATATCGATGCATCGACTATTTATACATCAAATGGAAAATTCGATAAAACATCGATATTTTCGATGCATCGATGTTTTCCGACATCCTTATTTTCAATAACATTCTTGTTTCAGCCCTCTGCCAGCGGATCCATTAAATGCGCGCATCTCTTAATCAACCAAGCCTACACAATGCTAGATTTATGCTTTGCGTCATTGTATTGGTAGAAACGGAATGTTATCGGTGTTCTAAGGTTCGCTGCATTCTGATGCAAATTTTTTTTTTTTAAATATTGATATACATATTGTCCATGTTTATTGTCCAGGTTACCTTCAATAAACTTCAAATTTTTGGCCCCGGCTGAAATTTCTTTACTGTAGCTTTTAAATTTTCTTGTGTGTGCTCAGTATTAGGCTTTCGCCATACGTATAACATAACATCAGAGCCAAAAATACTAAACTTGGACTCGTCCGAGAATGTAACGATGTTCCAGAAGTCCGAATTTTTATTGGTGTGCTCTTAAACAAAGGCAAGTCAATTCTGCTTGTTTTTTTTGTTTTTGGTCAAGAAGAACTTTTTTATGGCTTTATTTTTGACCATTAAAGTATTGGCCTCGGAACTCGCGGCGGAGAGGTCCCGCACTGCACGGCTTACCTAGTCCTTGCTGTATCTCCATAACTCGGTTTGGAGCTAGAGCGTTCATCGGTCTGGTTGAAAATTTTGTTTGGCGCATTTCTGCCATTAAATTGAATTCAATTTTCATGAACGAAGCGTTCAATGATGCTCTGCACTATAGCGAGACTCACATTTAACAAATTCCGCTGGGATTGGTGGTTTTTAAAATGATTTAGTGGCAATTCTTCCTGTTTAATTTTCGTACGACGACGCATTCTTTAACAATATCACTCTAAAAACTGACTACAGATGTTACTTATACTTAAAAAAAAACATAGAAAACGAAAGTCCCGTTACACAGCGCGACACGCTGGTACCAAAGAGAAAACAAGCATCTGCATGAAATAAGCTGTGACCCTGCATTTCTTCTGTGCAAATGCTTTTTTTCCAGCCTAAAGCTTGTCGGAACTAATTTTTGTGTAATTTGTTTTATTTATTATCAATATTTATGATCAATAAGAACGCTTTTCTTAGCCCTTATCTCAAATTTGATGATTTTCTTTTTAGTTTTTATGATACAGTGTTCCAAAGTTAAAAAATAGCACTGTATGAAATAAGCTGTCAGCCACTCTATATCACGGTTGTATATAACTGTAAAAATAAAAGATCTCTGTCGAATTGTACTGGTAGGTATTATTCATCTTTTGATACAAGCCATGTTTAGTTAAGAAAGCGTTTATAAATCACAATTTTATCAAGGTTGCGTGAAACCTAAGAGTGTTTAAGCTAGTGATAAAAGGGTGTTTGACGAAATCTAACAAGTAAAGCATAGTACTCTGTTCGTTTGCGTGAAATTTTGCTGGCAACATCCATTTATATCTTGCATGAACATTTTGACAGCAGAAAATGTTGCGAAAGAACAGCTGGTGTTAAGCTTAAAAATGTTGACGAAACAATTAAAAAAGCAACAATTTATAGAGGAAAAGCATAAAATCATGTAAGTTCTTTTATTTTTATAATTTTTGGATATATTAATATAAAAAAACACCTTTCAGAATGGATATGCATACGGATGATGTCCTTTGTTGTGCAGCTAGACAAGCCTTCAACCTATTTCTGCCAGCTGCAGGTATTTGCGATCACAAGCACCGAGAGAGGATGCACCCATATTTCCAACAACGCAAATTAAAAGGACGATTCGCAAACGATGTAAGTTATTGTTTGGAATATTTTATGAATTTTATAATGTATTGAATTTAGTTTATAGAATATAGATTATAAATATCGCCAAAAATATTATGTGCTGCAGCTAGAATTGTGCTCGCTTTGTCAGTACCAGGTGGACCATAGAGCAGCATGTTGGGCAAATCAGCTATCCATTGCAATTATTAATTAGGAAAACTTAAAAATAAAACGAAAATTATGTAAATCTAATTAGAAACATACTTTTTATTTTGCTTGCACTTCCTTTGCTAACTTGCATTTTTTTTTTTAACTTTGACAACAACTGTCACTTTTTACGGCAAAATAAATGGTCGGTTGAATCAAATTGTCGTGAAAAAAATGTTGCTAGATACATGTTGCGAAATATAGTAATAGATTTTCCGCAGCGAAACGTAGTACTACTTTGACGAAAATGTTGTGAAATTTTCGCGCTTGTTTCACAGCTGTCAAATTTTATATGGAGATTTGCGTGGAATTTCACGTGAAACCGAATAGAGTACTATGCTTAAAACTTAAAACCTTCAAGAGAAAAAAAAAACATTCAAATAAATAAATTAATAAAAACTCTCGCTATCTTAATCACAAGATTGTCTTTGAACTATGATATAATATATCTTATTATGATATTATATTTGAAACTAATAAGAGTCTAAGCTAATAAATTATAACTATGTTTAAAGCATTTTGTTAGTCTTTTAAATTTTTAGTTTCGTTGTTTGTTTCAAATTATTATCTGGAATGTCGTTGATGTTTTGACCATAAGATTGAATTTTGGTCGGATCTCCAATGTGGGGAACATTTACTTCTTTCAAAACTGTCACTATTTCTATAACTGGCTTCTTTTTGGTCTCCGTATCTGTAAGAATTTCTTCTTCCTCTTCGAGAATTATATCGTCCCCTGAAAGCATTATCCTCGAAGGGTCTAAGTTGGTTTGCTGTGATGGTATTGGTGTTTTCACAGTTGAATGGTCTCTCTGTACACCACCTAAGCTCTTCGGAAAACTCGAGCCGCAATTCAATACATAGTTCGTTCTGTCTAACTTCGTTGGCTGAAAATTGCCTTTTGCACTCTCCAAACTTAACTGGATTGTCATCTCCATAGAAACTGGGTTTGGTTGAGAATTGCTGAAGCTGGTACTTTGTGCTTCTCCCATCGACATTTGAGACACAATTGTGCGGCTGTGGTTGTTGTTCAACCCCGTATCTTTCCATTCCTCTAAAGCAAATAAGTGACTTAGTTTAAAATTCAAAACAAAAATTAGTGATAAGGACATACCTCCAACACTGCTTCCACCCACAGCCTTTCCAAATGGTAATAGTCGTGATGGTTCACACATTAAAACCGTTTTGTATGCTTTTCTATATTGCTTGTTCATAATAACATATATAATGGGATTAATACATGCTGATAAATACAACATGATATAACTAAATATGTGAAATGCAGGATGTTCGACATTCGTATCCGCCACCTTCGCCAAGGTGATGGGCAGATAGCATATTATGAATGAAAGAAATATTGCTAGCACCATTTTAGTAATACGCCATTCATTTCTTTTAGCTCTCGTATCACGCTGGTCCTTTATGCGCGCTTGCTTCTGCTGTGACTCTTGTTTTGTGTCCATCGTAGAGCTGCTATCTGAGCCTACATTTGATAAGATTTTACTATTCTGATCATTTGTCTCATTTGGTGATGTTACTATTGGTCTCTGGTTATTAGGTATTGAGTTTTGCTTATGTGCATGGTTTTTTAATCTTAATTCAGATTTATGTACAATCCAAAAAATCTTAGTGTAGCAAGCAATTATAATGAGACATGGAATAAAGAAAGCCGTTATAAAGAGTGCTGTCTTACTGCTTTTTCCCTGTGCATCTTTCATAATTGAACAAGTGCCAAGTTTTGGGTCATAGTTAAATACACCCCAAAAGCCCAATAATGTTGGAAGCTGCATTCCATACGAAAATATCCAGCAAAAGGCGATCATAACTGCAATCCAGTGTTTTTTGTAAATTTTACAATAGGAATTATGATGAGCAATCATTACGTATCTAAATTATTAATTTTTTGTTTTAATTTCTAACTTTAGTGAAAGTGAAAAAACCACCTGTTTATGGTTATCATTGCTATGCAAAGTAAGGACACTCCAATGTTTCCGTATTGAATAAATGGAATCAGTTTACAGAGTACATCTCCATGGGTCCAAGTTCCTTCAATGAATCTGAATGCACTAAAAGGCAGCACCAAGGCACTAAATAGCAAATCCGCTAGGCACAAGCTGAAAAGTTCATGAAATTAATATTATCACAAAATCCATTTTTATACTATTATTAATTACCTTATAATAAAAGCAGCTGCAACATTACGAACCTTTGGACACTTTAACAAAGCAACAACAGTAAGAAAGTTCCCAAATATTCCGATGACCATTATAATAAATGTAAGAACTGCAGCCATAGTCAAAAGAGCTGGAGAAAACCTTTAAGTACATACAAATTTATTAAAAATAATTAAAACTGCTGCATAAATACTTATAAACATAAATATCAGTGGTTTCATGTCAAATCAGAAGTAAAATTTTTGGAATAGGAAAATTTATTTATAGGCATAAGGTTGCGGGAAATGAATATTATTTGCAGTAATCGGAACAAAATTGCTACAACTGATGTGTGATTAATGCAACTGGAATGGAATAAGCACAATTGATTGTTAGTTGACGCTAATGATCGTTCCTCCGCAGTCCCCTTATTTCCAAATGTTTGTTGAGTTGCAATGAAAATATGACATGTTAGTTGCTTGAACCGCGTAATTTTATTTATTTCAACTCCCCTTGCCATTACAAGGAACATAATTTTTCTGAAATAACTAACTGAAGCAATTGCAGACACTGCAATCCTGCAGTTTTGGAAATTATTAAATCAATCGCACACTTTAGTTACGTCAATCTCATCAGTCAATCTTGCAACTGGAAGTCTATGGAAACGGACATACGTTCACAAACATGAAGTTATGTAAGCCGACCTTAATCGCAAGACGCTTGCAATTCATTTCTGTAAGTTGTTCAACGTCCTCGGTAGTAATTTTTGTGGAGTGTTTGTCGTTTAATAAGAAAAAGAATAAATTGTAAGAATAAGAGGAACAATCATTACGTGAGTTAGATAAAATTGCTTTCTATCTATATATGCATAAAAAAAGGATGAGTTTCTTAATGAATTTATGCAAAGCATCAGCGACTTTTTTTATTAATTGGTGCTTAGTTGATTCACCAAAACTGCGCAGCTTGATAATTATTTTTAAGCACGTTTTAGTTTCGTAGTTTCGGTGAATCTGCTTAGCACCAATTCAAAGAAAAAGTCACTGGTGCTTTACATAAATGCATTTAGGAACTCGGCACGATCATGGGCGTAGCCAGGGAGGGGACCCAGCGGGCGCCGGCCCCACCATAAATCTTTGATTCAATATTTTTTTATTGTGGTGTGTCCGTTACGTTTTTAAGTGATTTCCCCTTTAGTGAACCCTCAAGTAATTTGTGTCATAGCATCATAATTTTATAAAGGCCATTTCAACGTGCTTAAAGTGTTTTATTGTTTATATTTGCCTCTACCTGTATCTATAAGGGTGAAAAAAAGCTCATCATCATAAGTATTGTCTACCAGTGTTTGAATTGCTGACTTCAAAATAGCAACATCACAAAAATTTGTGCTTTGCTTACATATTTTTCAGCAAAACAGAAAACTTCGTTTGCAAATTCTTACTCAACAAGGCGTAAGCAACAATACAAAAACAGAGCGAAAATACGAAAAACAAATAAAATATCATTTTACTTCGGCTAACTGCGCAGAAGGTTGTGCTTACAAAGTTAGCCGAATGAATTGCTTCAAATTGAATTTCAGCAACTTACATCAATTAGCTGTTGTTTTCGTTTCCTTTGTTTTGGCTTGACTTTTTTGTCGCTTGTAGTTGAAAATCGAAAATGCTTGCTGCTTCAGTCAGTTAGTTTTTATAAGCTTTTATTTAAATTGCTTCGTTCGTTCGTATGTATGTATGAACGTCCGTCAACATTTTTGGCAAACCATTTTTCGAAATTTGTTGGTAACCGATTAAGCTGAAATTTAGCAAACATATATAAGTTAACATATATAAGTATTGTCAGCGCAATGAAATATTATGATAACATTGTTTTTTTACCTCCCTTTGACTGCTCACAAATCAATAAAAATGCTGTATCACCAAAACTACTAGGCCGATTCTGCTGAAATTTTGACAGTAAATTTCCTTCAGTAGAAGATGATTAAGGAAAAAAAATGTTGCCACACCCGATTTTATCGCCCACATCAATCAATAAAAATGCTATGTATACAAAACTTCTAGGCCGATTCAGATAAAATTTTGGCAGTTAATTTCCTTTACGTAGATGGTGGTTAAGGAAAAATGTTGCCATACCTCCTTTTACCGCCCATAAATAAATAAAATTACTTTATCTTCATAACTACTACGCCCAATTAACTGAAATTAAGGCAATATATTTCGTTAAAGTAGATGATTTAGAAAAAAATTTGGCCACTCCCCCTTTCACCGTTCACAAATCATTTAAAATGCTATATCTCCAAATCTACTGTTCCGATTAAGCTAAAATTTTTGTCGGTAAACTTATTTTAAGTGACATTTGTAGTGACATAAAATTAAACAAAAAATTTTAAAATATAAATTAACCGCGTTTGTGTTTTTGCACAACAAAATTTAAAACAAACGTGATTTTATTTGTATAATTCTCATTCTCATAAGCTAATTGAAGCGAAGTTTTTTTTTTTTTGTATAATTTTCTTTTATTATTTCTTTTTTATAACAAAAAATACGTCGCTATCTGAGATTGAATTAAAAAATTATCTACTACCCATAATTTTTTAATTATTGAGCAGACAATTGAGACCAAGCTGAGAAAAAAACATTTCATTGCTTGATAATATTTCTTAATTGGACTTACAAAATTTAAAGGTTAGATGAAATAAAAAATAACTTATTATTTAAATATATAAAATATGTCAATATTTTAAGCCGCAATAAAACAAACAAACTTCATCGAATGGACTTTCCACTTAGTATTCAAAGGGTCCCAGGGGTCGCTGATCACGAATCTGACGTCAAAAACACGAAAAAATTAAAAAAAAGGCATCGAAAAAATGGGGGTTAAAAATATTTGTTTTCAATATAAAAATTTTTGTTTTAAATTTTATTTTTAACTTAAATGCTTTTAAACTGAAAATATTTAAGTAAAACTATATTTAAAAACATAGTTTTGAAAACAAAAGCTTTTGTTTTAAATTTTTCTTTACATACATTTGTGTTTAACTTAAATGAAATTGTTTAAATCTCTATTTCAAAAACATATTCGTTTAATATGAACACAATTTCATTTAATTTTAACACATATTTCCCTCAGTGTATATAGTAGATATATTCTAGAAGGGAGAGCTCTAGGTTGCTCATCATCATAATATAATCGCAAGTAAATAGGTACGTTCTAGGGACGTATATTCATTTAGTTCAACTGACTTTTTTAAATGAAAGCTATTTTGTGAGGAAAAAAATTAAACTGAAAACTTAAAGTTATTTTATGAGCTCTATAATAAAACATGAAAAATAAAAAAATTTTAAATATTTCATGAGTGAGTGAAACAAGGGCCACTTTGGTAAACTTAAAATCCATTTCCATTTGCAATTTAAAACTCTTAAAAATCCGTTATATTTTTAAAACATCATGTTATTTTCGGTCCCTGCTATAAACTTTTTATTAACCTAACATGCCATAACAATTCATTAAGATATTAATTTTAATGTGTCTTTTCATCATTTAAACTAATTTTGGCAAAAACTTTGCCGTTGTTCGCAAACGACGAACTCGATTAAAAAAATTCTTAATTTTTCCAAGTATTTGTTTTTAATAATATATTTCTGTATTCATAATTATCTTTTTTTTAATTTATTTTATTCTTTATTTGAATAGATTCTTGTAATTTTTTTTTTTTTATTGCACTTGGTTTCTATAAGTAGATACATAAAGCAATATGTATGTTAACAATTTCCTAAACTACTCTAAGTAACTTAAGAGTTAAATAACTATTATTACTCGTATTACATCATTTTAGCCGCGAAAAATTGTTCAGTTAAAAATGTTTTAAAATTGGGCAACCTATTCCTGAAATCTCATCCTGTCACCATTCAGCAAATACAACATCGAATCAACAACATTCGTTGAATTTGTATCAAAATAAAAAATTAATATCAACAAAAAACATGCAAAAATAACATTCGTTGCTTACAGCACTCTTGTATTTCAGTTGTAGAGCTGTTTCCCTTCAGTATAAACGCAACATCGATAAACGCTAAACTGAATGACTGAAGCAGCAATCCACAGCAAAAAATAATGCTGTTAAGCAAGCACAGCAACAATTTCCAAACTCTGCATTAACTATTTCTTTCGTCTGCAAGAACTAAAGCGACAAAAAACTTAAGTCAAAGAAAAGAAAGCGAAAGCAACAGCTAGTTGCTGGCAGTTGCTGAAATTCGTTTCGAAGCATTTAATTCGACTAACTACGTAAGCACAACTTTCTGCACAGTTAACTGAAACAAAATAATTTTTTTTTTTCTTTTTTGCATTTGCTTCTTACTTTCGCTGATTCCTTTTTCTTAGTCATAGCAAAGCAATCTCATATTCATTGAAAATAGTCAAGCAATTTCAAACACTGTTGTCTACATCTACAATCAAGTATGCTTTGGATTTAAAACTTTTTTCAGTTCTGCTGAAGTCGATTTAAATATTCTGCTTGAAATCGACGAAGGAATGATGCGTTGCAAACATTATAAAATTATCAAGGTAGTAGTGATAGCAGGCTATTTTCTCATAAGCGGCGATCATTTGCATGTATATTTTATCTTTTTATTATTTTTTTTGAATTTTTTCGTTCTATATTTTATATTATTTTGGACAAGCTATGTTCGCCAAGCGAGCTGTCACTACTATTAGCAGAGTAAATGAAAAAAACGATCCGAATTTATGGAACAAAAGGCAGAGTAAAAAAATGTTTTATTTTCTCGATATTTTCATGTCAACATAAATAATAATAAATTCTAAATAATATAAATATGGTTCGTAACAAGTAGTAATTCAACACCCCCACTCGAACAATATTTACGGAAAAATTAAACCCATTTGATTAGAACAAAATAAATGCTTATCAGCTGGCACCGCTTTGGTAAGATGGTCATCAACCATTTTGTCAGTTCCGACACCAGAATATTTGACGATGTTTAACTCCCTTTTTTCACGAATGAAATGATGTAGAACATCTATGTGCTCAGATCTTGCCAAATACTTGTTCGTCGATACCAATTGAAAAGCGCTTTGATTGTCACAATAGATTTGCGTAGCTTCTTCCTTTGTATCAGGACTTAGTTCAGTTTCCAGTCCACGAATCCACAACACCTCCTGCGTTGTAGCCGACAACGCCATATATTCGGCTTCGGTAGTGGATAGTGCAACAGTTGGCTGATGTTTCGATGCCCATGATACCGCACCATTTTGTAGCATACATACGAGGGGTGCCTTTTATATTTCGGGATTAGAGAACAAAAACAAATATTAATCATCGAAAATCACTTTATTGTTTTTCAAAATATTCTCCATTAAGATCTATACACTTTTGCATGCGTTTGAACCAATTGTCGAAGCACTTTTGCCACTCTGATTGAGGTATCTCCAAAACATGCATTCTGAATGCCGCAACCGCTTCTTCGGGCGTCGAAAATCGTTGTCCACGCAGTTTATTCTTCACGTTTGGGAATAAAAAGAAGTCATTCGGTGCCAAGTCAGGACTATACGGCGGATGACCCATCAAATCGATGTTTTGGGTGCTCAAAAATGCAATTGTTTGAGCCGATGTGTGAGAGCTCGCATTGTCGTGGTGAAGAGTGATCCGTCTTCGGCGGTTGGTTTTCCTGATTTCTTGGAAGACAACTGGCAACAAATGGTTGTGTACCACTCAGAGTTGACTGTTCTGCGTTGTTCTAGTGGTACGGTTGCGACATGTCCATATTTTCCGAAAAAACAGGCGACCATTTGCTTGGAAGTGCTTCGTGCGCGAACAACTTTTGTTGGATTTGGCTCATCTTGAAACACCCATACAGTCGACTGCTGTTTACTTTCGGGCTCATACGCGTAAATCCACGATTCACCACCTGTCACGATGTCATAGACGTGTTTCGAAGCACCGCGATCGTATTTTTTGAGCATTTCCTTCGACCAATCGACACGAGCCTTTTTTTGAGCGATTGACAAATTGTGTGGGATCCAACGCGAACAAATTTTTTTGACAGTCAAATGTTTATGCAATATTGAATGTATGCTGGTCCCACTTATGCCTAAGGTTGCCTCAATCTCACGATAGGTAACATGACGATCTTGCAATATCAGTTCGCGCACAGCATCAATGGTTTTCGGAACAACAGCTGATTTCGGACGACCTTCACGAAATTCGTCTTGGAGTGAACTACGACCACGATTGAATTCACCATACCATCGATAAACACTGGTCCTTGATGGAGCTTCATCGCCAAAAATTGAATTAAGTTCATCCATGCACTGTTGCTGTGTTAATTCACGTCGAAAGTTGTAAAAAATAATCGCACGAAAATGTTCACGATTTAATTCCATTTTTAGACCGAGATGAATCTTTTAAGTTACTATAAACAACACAAATAGCGCTCGTATGTCAAAACGTTCTGAGTACGTATAAGCCAACAAATGTCAAACTTTGCGATAGAGCTTTCAGTTGACAGATTGCAACACCAGGGTTGCCAAATCCCGAAATATAAAAGGCACCCTACGTACATAACCGGTTACCGATCGTCGTTCATCAGGATCTCTAGCCCAATCAGAATCAGAGTATGCGTGGAAATCTTGATTGTCACCTCTTTCGAACTTCAACTTTGCAGATTTTGTACCCTTCAGATACCTCAGAATTCTCTTCACAGCTAACCAGTGCTCCTTCCCCGGATTGTTATTAAATTTGCTAAGCCTGTTTACCGCGAAGCAAATGTCAGGACGAGTTACTTGTGAAGCAAACACGAGACTTCCAATTGCTTGTTGGTATGGCACTTTACACATATCGGCTTTATCCTCTTTTGTTTTTGGAGACATCTCTTTCGACAACTTAACATTTACATCAATAGGCATCGAAATTGCATTGCAATCCAGCATATTAAATTTCTTTAATATGTCAGTAATGTATGATTCCTGATCCAAGTAGATATTGTCCTCGTCGCGTGTAATACGTAAGCCTTAGCACTGCTTTGCATCACCCAAAAATTTCATTTTGAATTCAGCCATCAACTTTTTCTTCAAATCTTCTCGATAATTGAAGTCATTGCTAAACAAGAGAATATCATCAACATATATAGCAACGAACGTCATTTTGCGATTGCAGCGGTGGTAGTAAATACATGAATCTACTTTAGATCTCTTCAAGCCGCATTTTTTGAAAGCTTTGTCTAACTTCAAATTCCAGACAAGACTAGATTGCTTTAAGCCGTAGATAGCTTTATTTAGCTTCAAAACTTGGCCAGGTTTGCCAATGCTTATACCCTCGGGCTTTTCAGCATAAATATCTTCGCTAAGATCCCCTTGAAGAAACGCGGTAACTGCGTCCATTTGCTGTATCTGTAAGTTGTATTTTGCCGCCTATGCCATAAGATATCTTATCGACGAATAGGCGAATACGTCTCATCGTAATCGATGCCTTTCTTCTGCGTGAAACCTTTTACGACTAATCGCGGCTTGTACCGAATCTCGTTGTCCTGTTCCTTCTTGATTTTAAACACCCATTTCCACACTCCACACTCTCCCATGTGTTATTTGCTATCAGTGATTTAATCTCTGAATTCATGGCATTGATCCATTTGTCCTTATCACTTCTTGACGTAGCGTCAGTTACGCTAATGTGATCGTCCGCCTGCTGTATTTGTTTAGCACAGTATACAACTTTGTTTTTCTTTGCCAATCTATCACTTCTGCGCAAAGTTACTGCTTCATCATGAATTTCGCTAACACCAGACTGCTCAATAGATTCCAAATAATCCCCCTCTTCATGATCATTCTCTTGTAACGATGAACATGACTCGAAATGTCTAAGTCTCCCTGCTGTTGCAAGACTAATTTGTTTGCGCTCACTTGCTGTTGCAGTGCGTCAGCCCCCCTACAATGGAATATGTTGGACACATCTTTTCTGCTAAAATATTCTCTTTTTGAACGTAATGAAACTCATTCTCGTTAAAAATTACATCTCGACTTATAAAGACTTCTTTTCTGGACAAACTGTATACACGGTAACCTTTCGATGTGGTCGAGTACCCAACAAAAATACATTTTTCGGACTTTGGATCAAGCTTGCGACGCTTTTGTTTTGCAATATGACCCATTGCTGTGCAACCAAATATTTTAAAGTGACTTACGTTTGGTTTGTGTCCAAGCCACAAATCTTCCGGCGTAACTTCCGGATGTAACTTGCACAATAAACCGCTTCTGCCCAGAAAAACTTTGGTAAATTTGCCTCACTCATCATCGCTCGCGCTTTCTCAAGGATATTTCTGTTCATCCTTTCAGTTAATCCGTTTTGCTCGAGGGTATACGGCACTGATGTTTGATGAATTATTCCGCAACTTTTCAGCTCTTGCTGCATTGCGCGATTAATGTACTCACCTATGTTATCCGTACGAAGTATCTTTATCTAAGCACAATGTTGATTTTCTACTTCAGCTTTGAATTCTTGGAAACATCCCAATACTGCATCTTTTGACTTTAAGAAATATATGTAAACTTTTCTCGAAAAGTCATCAATGAAAGTGAGAAAGTATAAACTTCCAGCAATAGACTTCTCCTCCATCGGGCCGCATACATCCGAATGAATGATGTCCAAAACCTTTGACGACCTTGATCCTTCCGATGGGAAACTGCAACGATGCTGCTTACCTTCTGCACAGCTTACGCATGTTGGTGACTGCTCCAACTTGAAACTCACGCCTACCACGTAATCTTTGCCCAACAGCTTCATCTTCTCAAGGCCTAAGTGCCCAAATCGACGATGCCATAGGTCAAATTCGTTACCTGTTGCAACATATGCTTTTTGCTGTTCTGCTAGATTCAGCTTATACAAGCCATTGTTCGGACTTGATGTTGCGATAATCTCCTCTCTAGAATTTAGAACTTTGCAGCCGGTCTTGTCAAATATGACACTATTATCACGATCAACAATTTTCTTACTTGACAACAAATTGACTCCCAGCTCCGGAACGTGTAGAACATCATGCACACTTACACTCTCTGTGCCTCTTGGAGTAGTAACCACCAACGAGATATTACCTTTACCGACGACCTTTACTGCGTTGTTGTCTGCGGTCTTAATCTCTCCACTGTATGCTTTGATATCAAGAAAATTGTGCTCATTCGCCGACATGTGGTCAGTTGCACCACTATCAATATACCACTCACCTGTCTTTGACACTGCTCTATATGCAGAAAACATTGAACTACCGGTGTGTTGATTTTTATCCATCTTCTTTGATGGGCAATTTGCTGCAAAGTGACCTATTCCATTACAGTTGAAACATCGCACTTCTTTCTTAACACCTCTGTTTCCCTGGTACTTCTTGCGACGATATTTGCTATCGCAATTTTTTCTTATCATTGCGGCATTCGACGTTGAACTCTCAGAGCATACATCTTGCAATAATTTAATTTTTATGGCATCTGCCGAAATCTGCTTTCCGCTGCTACCGATACTCATTATCATGGGCTTGTATGTGTCAGGCAACCCTTTGAGTAACAAACTTCCAAGCCATTCATCATTGACCCAATTTCATTCAACTTTTGGCTCGTTGACACAATTTGGCTCACATAGTCCTCGACTGATGAGCACTTGTCCAGTTGCACTGAACACAACCTCTGCAGCAATCCAATTCTGCGATCCAAACCAGAATCTTGATAAAGCCTCTTTAAGTTCATCCATACTTCCCTCGCAGTTTTTGCCTCCTTGACATGGACGTAAATACTTTTGTCTAATGCCAATATGATTTTACACCTCGTTGTGTTATCCCTTGCAGCATCTATTTCAACTCTTGCAGCATTCGCGGCCACGCCTGCAGCATCTCCATCTGCTCTAGCAAAGCCATCGATTACGCCTGGTGCGCCTGTAGCATTCACAACTACGTCTACAGAATTCGAAGCCATAGGTTCGATGCAGGACCATGCTCCATCCAGTTCCAATTGAGTCTTCATTGCGAAGCTCCACGTCGACCAATTCGCCGACCCAACCAATTTCTCCATCTGGTTCACACTCGTTACTGAATTCATTTTTAGCATACTAAATCACGTGTTAAGAAGAAACTTTTAACTATTATTCGCGACTTTAGCTATGTCAGGCCCATAACCTATTAGCAGAGTAAATGAAAAAAGCGATCTGAATTTATGGAACGTAAAAGGCAGAGTAAAAAAATGTTTTATTTTCTCGATATTTTCATGTCAACATAAATAACAGTAAATTCTAAATAATATAAATATGGGTCGTAACAATTAGTAATTCAACAATTACTACCTAGATAGTTGTATCATGGTCGCACATGTCGGATTGTTTTGAAAGCTCAAGAAACTATCCCGTTATTTGTTGGCATGTTAGATCAATTTCTATACTATTTTCGAGTTGTCATCAGGGGTTTTTTTAACAAATCAACTCCAAAAAAAAAAAAAAAATTATTAAGCAGCAGTAATTTTTTTAGGTAAAGTATATAATAAATAAATTTTTTATTAATTTTTAATTAACTCTAGTCATAAAAACAAAAAAAAAAACAAAACAAAAATCGCCAAATTATATAGACTATAGAAGGCATCAAAATATTAAAAATCGCATTTTATTAATACATACTTATAAGCTTAATATGACTTTGTTATTCAAACAGAACATAAAATAATTAAATAAATATTATAGTTAAATTTTTTTTGATGTGTTTAAAAAGCTTGCTTCTTATGAAAGACTAGCACGACGCAGTGGTCCGCGGCTCCGCTACGAACGTTCCAGCAAACATACTTTTTTATTTGTGGGCGGTAAAAGGGGGTGTGGCAAACTTTTTCACGTAAACCATCTCGTTCTCGAAAACAATCTACTGCCAAAATTTCAGCGCAATCGGAACAGGAGCTTTGGAGTCTTAATGATTTCTTAAAAGTGAGTGTATTTATAGTGTCACCGCGCCCATTTTTAGTACAGTTGCATACAAACTTAATTACCAAATTTTAGTCTTATGCAAACAAAACCGCTTGAAATCTAGCATTTTCATTGATTTCAGGTCGATAAAAGGTCAGGCGTGGAAACCCATTTTTGGCACAATTGCTGAGAGTTACCATACAAAATAAATTACCAAATTTTAGTCTCATAAAATCGAAACAGCCGGAAATATTGTATTTTTATTGATTTGTTGGCCAATAACCTAATCTTTGACCCAAGTATACACGTTTTAAGTTTGAGCAAAATCCGTTCAACCGTTTAGATTTGTATGATTTCTTAAAAATAGGCGTAATGTAGTACCCCACGTTCATTTTTTGTACAGTTGCCGATGGTAAGCATACAAACTTAATTATCAAATTTCAGTCTTATAGTACCAAAAACGTCTGAAATATTGTATTTTTATTGATTTGTGGGCGGTAGAAGAGGGTGTAGCAACTAATTTTCTTGCAAACCATCCTCGCATAAATATCAACAAAATAATGAAAAGTCCATCCAAATCGGTTGAGCCGTTCATGAGTGCATTGGAATTAATCATTATTCTTACCTTCAATCGGCATTAATTTTCTATTATCGCCGTAAATCCAAATCATTCGCATAAACTTTTAAAAACATTTCTTGTTATTTAAAAGAGAATTTATAATGATAAGGCTTATGTTGCAATTAAAACATGGCTGCTGAATTTAAAAACAATTCTTTTTTAAAGTTTTGAAGTATTTTCAGTATTTCAGTATATTTTAAAAATTTCGATAAAAAATTTACCATTTACGGCAACGCTGACTGTCAATACTATCTTGATAATTGTATCATGGTCGCACATGTTGGATTGTTTGAACGTTTAAGAAACTGTCCCGTTACTTCGATAAAATCGTTTGACAGGAGCTATTGATTTAGGAGTATCTTATTAAATTTTTATTTTTTCCATTTTCAGATTGTTTGATGAAGTTGTAGAAATCGGTTGCCTAAGTGTGATTCTATTTTTAATCCAAATATAAAACAATATTTTCGCTATATTTTCAAATATAAAAATGTATACGCAAATGTGCTATGAATGAATGTAAGCTTTTTGGATTCACCACTTACACATGTTTTTTTTTTTAATTTTGCAACGATAATCGGCGGCAATACATAAACGACTATTGATGTCTTACCCTGTAGGAAAATCAACTAATTTAAAAGTAGTTGATAAAGTAGTTTTTTGTCAACCACAACTAGTTGAAATTCTGACTTTTTTCCATAGAACGAACTAACTTATTTTGTATGGTGATGTCCGCTAAATAAGTCAATTGACTTTCGTCTGCATGTATTTTCAACTACTTGTTAAATTAGTTACATTTAAATTATTTTTTTAATTGCTTTTAAATAACCAATTGAAAACTTTAACTGATGGCCTAAAGTTAATAATATTTGATGAAATAACATGGTTAAATATATATAAACTTGTAATCTAATAAAAATTTGTAATTAAAACATGTCAACATCAGAGAAGTTGCCGCCTTAATATAATTAGAAGTAGTTCATATACTGGTTTATTTTAAATTAGTTTTTTAATTAGTTGTTTTTAAAAACAAGTTAGTTTGTTCCTATAGGATTAGTTTACACATTGTTTATATGTATATTTTAGGACTTCGGGATCCTGCCCCACACTATAGAAAGGTCTGGCTACGCCCATGGGCACGATTACAATTCCCTGGGCGCCGCGATTTGAAAGTGTTTGTTGTATCAACAATTAAAAGTGCTATTAACTATAAAAATCTGTGCATTACTTTTGAAGATATAACATTTAACATATAAGACACACTTGAAGGCTCACCCTTTTACGAAATAACCAAAACATGCAAAATTTTTATATAAAACCATGCGATTTTTATTTTGCATACTATGCATTTTACATATAAGATACACTTGAGAGTTTACCTTTTTACGAAATAACTGAAACATTAAAAATTTATATACAAAATTTGCACGTTGTGAGTAGAAAAATAGTTATATCTTCAAAAGAAATGCATGGATGTTATGGTTTATATCTCGTTGAATAGGTAATAGAAAAAAAATGGAAGTGATTTTTGTGAACTTAGTTGAGTTGTAATTCATAATAGGGGCCTTAAGTTCAGGAACATTCCCCTAACTTTTGCCTTTTAATAGTATCAATTGGCCGGTTTTGATGAAGATTATAATTTGTAATTTATCTGTAATCAATAACGAAAGTAATCTATTACATCCCAGCTCTGGGTTGAATACATCAATATAATGATACTAATTAATAGTCTACACTACTCGGTTACAGTATCGCTATGAGTAACTTCATAAATGTTTATTACGCTAACTGCGTTGCTGTTATAAAAGTAATTTTTACTGGAAATATATATTTCAACAATGATTTGCAGCCTTCTCTTACTCTATTAAATTCCTCAATTTCTGGACTTTACATTTAGTTGAAAAAAAAATGTTTAATAGAAAACAGAATTCAGTTTCAAGATAATACCAGAGGAGTTGGCATAAACGAAGAAGATTTAGTAGACTACGTCATTCAGTTTATGAAATCACCGGGATGGAGCTTAAAGGCAATCGATGTTGAAGAAAGTGGTATTCATCACAACTAAAAATATATTTATCACTTTATGAACTAATTAAACTTTCTAATTTAAATTTACAAGCAGAATCAATAATTGTTGATGAAGTGTTGATGTCTGATATTATTTTGGATTCAAAAGAAAGCAATTTTCTATATGCTCCAACAGAAGTGGATGATTGTACGACGTTTGCTATACCGTTTATAGCAAACGCTTGCAACGATTTATACGATGTCCATATTATACGATGCCATAATCCGCAACAATTTAGTCAACAAGGAGAGCAAACATTTGTGAGCAGTACTATGACAATTGAGGTATAACCTTTAAAATCTTATAAATTTAAAAAAAAATATCTTGATATGCTTAAAATTTTAATTTGTTGAATACTTTTTGTATATAGGAATTAGAAGAAACAACATCAATCTAAAACTAAACATATTCCTTTTTACAATTTCGGAATTTGCAAAACCTCAAAACAATAGGATTTCGCATTATATCAACAAAACAAAACTGAGCAAATCAATAATAAATCACATTTTAGAAACAACATAACTTTGGAATAAGTTCACATTACATACTTATATTATATATTTCCCTTATTTAAGTCGAAAAGTTACAAGCTTTTAAAAAATCGTTACCCAGAGCAATAATAGGTTCAGTCCATATCAAATCATCCACGTTTTTATTTGAACGTCTGTGTGTGAATAGTTTTAAGATCGAGTCGCAGCCCACCCGTAACCCTTTCTCGACCCAGAATTGGGTCTCGACCCACTGGTTGGGAACCGCTGATATATAAAAAAACACTGGTGCGTCGTTGGACACACGAGAGAAGCGAAGCTTTTTGGCAGTTACATAGATTTGATAGCTTAATAATTTTTTCTTTTTAATAAATTAACTTTTAAATTCAAAAATTTTAAATAAAATAATTACATATAACCAGAAAACATATTTACTGCTTATTTTTTTATTGTTGAATGTCAAATTTCCACGCCAATTACATATACGGGCATATAATGCCAGCGACTCTCCATTTTAACTCTCCACACATGGTTGTGAACTTGGCTGCACTGACTCATGCATGCGTTTGTTAATTCTATATTTATTGATATCATCTATTTTTTTTACACTTAAAAACGCACTTGTCTACGCACTTGTGTGCATTGCTAATTTTCTTCGTACCAACAGCATGTATAAATTATTATCTAGAGATTGCATCAACTCTGCTCAATCTCTGGCATGTGTTAACAGAGGTTATCAGAGTTTTTTTCTTAATGTTTTTAAGTGAAATAACTCTGTTAACACATGCCAGAGATTTAGCAGAGTTGATGCAATCTCTAGATAATAATTTACACTCTATGCCAACAGCACCACAAACGCATTCACAATACAAACAAACCGATGCTGGAGACAAATAAAAGCAGATTTTTGATAGTGGTAGCATAGCAAATACACAATCCTCTATCTATTGATAGATGGTGACGATCTAGTGCAGCATAGCTTCTGTTATAATTACGATTGAATTAACAACTGTTTCTAAAACGTCTTTGTGGCCTAGTGGATAGTGCATTGGACTCTCGTTTAAGAAGACGTGGGTTCCATCCCCACGGGCAGGACAAGAAATATTTTTAGTATTTAATATTAAAGTATTAAATTTTCTTGTTGTAATAAGCACTAGCAACAAAGAAACCATCATCAAATTCCTAGAAAAAATCTGTCGAAAATTTTTCAGATTTCACTCCAAGCAAATCACAGAACGAGGAGTAAAAAGCTTCGCTTCAAAAAATCTAGTTTTCATAGCACATCGAACATGTACAGTCTCTGCATATGTTACATACTAGCCCTGTAGCTACATACATCTGTATTATTTATATTAATCTTGCTGAGGGTTAACAAAAACAAATAACAAAAACAAACAGCAAGACATTTTTGATGCCTTTTCTTCATATTCGCTTATTAAATGCTTTACATAATTCTTAAAGCCCGAAATGCTATTACTTTTTGTTTAAAGTAATGTATTTTGTAAGCCAGAAAATAAGTGATTATTGACGTTTTCTAGATTTTCTTAGGCATTAATATAGAAAGGCATCAATGGTTTCATCATCACACTACTTACAGTTTTTGAAGCGAAGCTTTTTACTCCTCGTTCTGTGATTTGCTTAGAGTGAAATCTGAAAAATTTTCGACAGATTTTTTCTTGGAATTTTGATGATTTCTTTGTTGCTAGCGCTTATTACAACAAGAAAACTTAATACTTTAATATTAAATACTAAAAATTTGTTTTGGTTCCCGTGGGGATCGAACCCGTGCCCTCTTTAACGATAACCCAGCACACTACCCACTAGGCCACAAAGACCTGTTGGTAATGGTTGTTAATTTAATCTTAGTTATAACAGAAGCTATGCTGCAGTAGATCGTCACCATCTATCAATAGATAGAGGATTGTGTATTTGCTATGCTACAAAAATTTGCTTTTATTTGCCACAAGGTGTCTCCAGCATCGATGTGTTTGTATTGTGAATGTGTTTGTGGTGTTGTTGGCATAGAGTATAAATTATTATGTAGAGATTGCATCAACTCTGCTAAATCTCTGGCATGTGTTAACAGAGGTTAACAGAGTTTTTTTCTTCATGTTTTTAAGTAAAATAACTCTGTTAACACTGTTAGCAGAGTTGATGCAATCTATTGATAATAAATTACACTCTATATTTTAAGCGTCATAAAAATTGATGATATCAATAAATAATTATGGAATTAACAAACGCATGCATGAAATCGGCAAGGTATCTAAAATGTTTGTTAAATTTTGTTTCGTGTGCGTTCTTTAATATATATTTTTGAAGCGAAGTTTTTTAATCCTCGTTCTGTGATTTGCTTGGAGTGAAATCTTAAAAATTTTCGACAGATTTTTCGCTACGCAGTAAGCTGTTGAAGGAAAAAATTTGTTCAGTACAGCCAAGTTCACAACCATGTGTGGAGAGTTAAAATGGAGAGTCGCTGGCATTATATGCCCGTATATGTAATTGACGTGGAAATTTGACATTCAACAATAAAAAAGAAGCAGTAAATATGTTTTCTGTATATATGTAATAAATTCTATGCTATTTTAAATATTTGAATTTAAAAGTTAATTTATTAAAAAGAAAAAAATTATTAAGCTATCAAATCTATGTAACTGCGAAAAAGCTTCGCTTCTCTCGTGTGTCCAACGACGCACCTGTGTTTTTTTTTTTTTTAAAGTGCGTTTACAAAAAATTCGCAACTATAGATCTTCAATTTTTATTAAGTTTTTCCTCCATCGATATTAGATGAGTTTTTTTTTCGTACTGAAATTATAAAGTTGTTGTGATCCGTGCACTAGGGGGTAAATATGAAGAAGGATACTAATAGAATCAGAAATGTGAAATTTTAAGTTCAATATTTCTTAAGCCAAGTGCGCTTAAAGCTAAAAACCATTTTTCTGTATTCTTTTATAGATATTGATATTAGATAATTTTTTTTTTAATTTACTTTTTTAGGTATTAAATTTCCGAAAAAATAACATAACCTACCGATTCCAAAATAAAACTAATAAAATAAAAACTAAATAAATAAGAACAAAATAATTATCAATCAATCTTTTTTATCATTATCAATCTTTGCATAAATTTAGTTCTTTAATCCGTGCACTCCGCCAAAGTAAAAAATTTTAATTTTTTATTTGTTTAATTTTTCGTTTTAACCGATGCAACGAACTTGATGGAACTTGTTAATTTGAAAATCAATAGCATAGATGCACAATTTTATGCATATAATCTGCAAAGTTTATTTTTTATCGAAACATACGTTTTTATAAAATAATTTTAATTTTATAGAAACACAAACTAATACTACGTTCATATTACGGCATAAATTACTTAATTTGTCATAAATTACTTACCTGAAATCAACTGCGTTCATAAAGGGTGATTTTTTAAGAGCTTGATAACTTTTTTTTTAAAAAAAACGCATAAAATTTGCAAAATCTCATCGGTTCTTTATTTGAAACGTTAGATTGGTCCATGACATTTACTTTTTGAAGATAATTTCATTTAAATGTTGACCGCGGCTGCGTCTTAGGTGGTCCATTCGGAAAGTCCAATTTTGGGCAACTTTTTCGAGCATTTCGGCCGGAATAGCCCGAATTTCTTCGGAAATGTTGTCTTCCAAAGCTGGAATAGTTGCTGGCTTATTTCTGTAGACTTTAGACTTGACGTAGCCCCACAAAAATTAGTCTAAAGGCGTCAAATCGCATGATCTTGGTGGCCAACTTACCGGTCCATTTCTTGAGATTAATTGTTCTCCGAAGTTTTCCCTCAAAATGGCCAACTTTTTGTTGCCAAAAATGGAAGAACTGAACTTGGTTGACATGTGGTTTCAACAAGATGGCGCTACATGCCACACAGCTCGCGATTCTATGGCCATTTTGAGGGAAAACTTCGGAGAACAATTAATCTCAAGAAATGGACCGGTAAGTTGGCCACCAAGATCATGCGATTTGACGCCTTTAGACTATTTTTTGTGGGGCTACGTCAAGTCTAAAGTCTACAGAAATAAGCCAGCAACTATTCCAGCTTTGGAAGACAACATTTCCGAAGAAATTCGGGCTATTCCGGCCGAAATGCTCGAAAAAGTTGCCCAAAATTGGACTTTCCGAATGGACCACCTAAGACGCAGCCGCGGTCAACATTTAAATGAAATTATCTTCAAAAAGTAAATGTCATGGACCAATCTAACGTTTCAAATAAAGAACCGATGAGATTTTGCAAATTTTATGCGTTTTTTTAAAAAAAAAAGTTATCAAGCTCTTAAAAAATCACCCTTTACTAGCTGTTTATTTTTTTTTTTGGTAGTTCGGTGGCAACTTACATATTTGTTTGTATTAGTTCAATATATTTATTCTTAATATTATTTTTTTATGCCCCGTACCATCACAAATTTCCCCCATATTTGCTTACATTTGTATGTTATATATGCATATTTGTTTATTATATTGTTTATTTATTCCACATTTCTTCGCAAGTTTCGTTTCTTTTTTTTTCATATCAAATGTTTTGTGTTCAGAAATTACACCTCGTGATGCCATCTCTTCGAATATTTATCAAAAAAATTAGTGCTTACACCGGTTGCACCGATAAGTGCTTGGTATGCGAGTTAACTTATCTGTCGATGAATGCTAAGCCAATAAATGTTTCCGACAAATACCACAGGTGACCTCCAAACACGTGTAGAACTTCATTTGCCACGTTTTCTTATCTAACAACCCAAAATAAATCCTTTTAATAGCGTTTGGGGCGTCCATTAATTATGTGAGGCTTTTAGGGCGGACGGGGGGCTTAGTCAAATCACACTCACTCTCAGGTGGTAGAGAGGGGGTTTCTCGCAAAGATTAAGTATTTTTTATCCGCCCGAAATAGTGTAGAATTATGAGATAACTGGGTTAAATTGAGTAAAACGTGTTTCTCTACTAAAATATACCGGTGTGAAGTAAGCCCAAAATTCAATCCAAAAAGATGTTAAAAATGTTAAAAATATGTTAAAAATGGCAAAAACAACAAAATAATGTATGTTTAATAGATATTTACAATAATCCTTAAAATTTATGAATGAATATAAATTACATTTGTAAGTTTTATGATTAACAACTTAACACACAGCATAATATAAGCTAATATTAAACTACTGACTGTGCTTTGAAGGTACATTGTTGATTTTTATGAGGAGATTTCCAAAAATAAACAATTGATTTTATCTTTCTTCACCGAGTTCTTCAATCAAATATTCTTCATACCGTAAAATGACCAAAAGTTATAACACTTTCCGAGATTTGTACAATAAAATCGGCTAAGAGGATAGAAGATGATAACTTTTCATCCTGAAATTTTAATACGAAATAGCTGATTTCAAAAGGAAGATTTTGAATCTTCTTCCCCAAATTGCTATCAATCGTCCTTCATACCGTAAAACGACTTAGAAGTGAAATACTCGGCTCAGCAAAATAAAGCAAAGTAAAAACCAAAAAAAAAAAAAAAGGACAGAAGATGAACAGTTATCATACTGAATTTTTGTTCAAAAATCAATCTTTATACGGAAAATCGACTGGTGGTATGCTCAAGCTTGGGTCTATCGTCCTTGGCACCGAAACTCGGACCGAAGTGCGAAAAAAAATTTTATATTTATATGAAAATCATAATTTCAATACCCGAAACTTACCTAAAAACAAAAGTTCTCATTCTAGATTTTTGGCATGTGATAGCTAATGTCAAAAGGATGATTTTGCGTCTTATTCCCCAAATTGCTATCAATCCTCCTTATAAAACGATCTAGAAGTGAAATAGTAGGTTCGGCAATTTTTTTTTTTAGTAAAAACCAAAAAAAAAAAAGACAGAAGATGAAAAGTTCTCATCTTGAATCCTAAAAATCAACAATTATGCCGAAAATCGGCTGAAGGTATTCAAAAGCTCCGCTCTATCGTCCTTGGTACCGAAATCTTAGCCGAATTGCGAAAAAAATTATTTTTATGTGAAAATCAGACTTCCACACCCCAAAACTTACCCCAAAACAAAAGTTCTCATCCTGTATTTTTGCTCAAAAATCAATCTTTATACGTTAAATCGACTGGTGGTATCCTCAAGCCCGGGTCTATCGTTCTTGGTACCGAAATTTGGGCTGAAGTGAGAAAAATCGTGTTTTAGTAGTAATTTAGTAATTGTTTCGCATATATTAACACTTGAAAGCAGAGAACTGCACAAGCCTACTTGAAATCGATTTCAAGTACTTGCTTAAAATACAAGTTCAAGCTAGCTTGAGCTTGATAGTTTTCAATCAAGTCTGACTTGTGATTGAAAATAAATAAGCCCATGACAGCTTGCGACTTACAAGTATGCTAGCTTACAAGCGAACGGCACGAAGTCCCAAGTAAAGGAAAAATTGATGCCTTCGGCAAAAAGCTTGAAAAGCTTGAAATTGGAGGCAAGTATCCAATATAAAAGCAAGTATCCAAAAAATGCAATGAGCTTGTGTAGGAAAAGCTTAAGCGTATTTGGACTACTAAGAGTTCTGTGGACTCCGTGGTTGGCAGTTTTAGGGGGTAGCTGATTTTGAAATTGATGTAAAAATTTAAATTCAAGATGGCGAATAGAGTTGCCACCTGGATTTTTTTTGTATTTTTGCGAATTCTTGTTATTTTGAATTTCTGACAACGGATATGATTTCGAATCTAATATCACAGTTTTAAAATTTAAGATGGAGGATAGGCTTGCCACCTAAATTTTCACCATAGTGCTGCCACCTGGTAAAATGTATTTTTAAGAGTTTTAAACACCATTTAACAGTGTTAAGGGGTCGCTGACTTCGTATCTGATGTCAGAATTTTAAAATTCAAGATGATTATTAGTGTTGCCACCTAAAATTTTTTTATTGTCACGAATTCGGTGCTAGAGCAAACATTAGGTAAAAATGGGTCGCTGAGTCCGAATCCATTGCCAGAATTTCAAAATTGTGTAATTTTTTTATAACAGTGTTGCCACCTACCAAAATGTATTTTTAAGAGTTTTAAACATCATTTAACAGAGTTAAGGGGTCGCTGACTTCGAATCTGATGTCCGAATTTTAAAATTTAACATGGTTAATAGTGTTGCCCCCTAAAATTTTTTTATTTTGACGAATTTGGTGCTGGAGCGAACACTAGGTAAAAATAGGCCCCCCAATTGCTATATGTTTAAGTGGGTCCCGAAACACGTGTTTGACTTACAATTTGACTTGCAGTGGACAGTTAAACACGTGTCTTGACGTTCACCCCTAAAAATATGGCGAATGGGGGCACATAGACCCCCCTATTCGCGTGTCTCAAGAATGCTTCCTCCCTTTTCAACCCCCAAAAAATGGTTACTTTTTACCTATTTTGCTACCCTCCCGAGATATGGAACAACAAAAAATTTAAATATATCTAAAAATTCTCGAAAAATCCTCGAAAAATCTTTGAAAAAGTAGAAAAAGTGCCATATCTCGAAGGGGAAGCAAGATAGGTAAAAAATAACCATTTTTTGGGCGTTTATAAGGGGGGTAGCATTCCTGAGACGCAAAAATAGAGGGGTCAAATAGAGGGGGCACAATTTTTAGGGGGGACACGTCGAAACACGTGTTTAACTGTCCACTGCAAGTCAAATTTTTTTGCAAAAAAAAAAAATTACACAATTTTGAAATCCTGGCAATGGATTCGGACTCAGCGACCCATTTTTACCTAGTGTTTGCTCTAGCACCGAATTCGTGACAATAAAAAAATTTTAGGTGGCAACACTAATAATCATCTTGAATTTTAAAATTCTGACGTCAGAACGAAGTCAGCGACCCCTTAACACTGTTAAATGGTGTTTAAAGCTCTTAAAAATACATTTTACTAGGTGGCAGCACTATGGTGAAAATTTAGGTGGCAATCTTAAATTTGAAAACTGTGATATTAGATTCGAAATCAAATCCGTTGTCAGAAATTCAAAATAACAAGAATTCGCAAAAATACAAAAAAAACCAGGTGGCAGCTCTATTCGCCATCTTGAATTTAAATTTTTACATCAATTTTAAAATCAGCTACCCCCTAAAACTGCCAACCACGGAGTCCACAGAACCCTTAAAAGTCTTAATACGCTTAAGATTTTCCTAAACAAGCTAATTGAATTTTTTCGGATACTTGCTTTAAATTCAATTAATTGGATACTTGCGAGCTTACAAGCTTTTGCCTAACGTTTCAAGCTTTTCAACTTTCTTACCCGACATAGTAAGCCTCAACAAGCAAGCCAACGAAAAAGCTTGGATATGACTTGTAATTGTTTGCTATTTTTATAAGCAGGCCAAAGCTTGCTTTTTCAAGTTTGGATACATACTTGAATTCAAGTACTTGAAAAAGCTTGAATTTCAAGTAGGCTTGTGCAGTTCTCTGCTTAAAAGTGTGCTATGATATTTCTCGTTTGGCTTATGTGTTAAAAGTTTGAAGGGTTTTGTATTTCATATTTAGATTAATAAGCTTTTTTAAACTTTTTGAGCAGTGATGGCATTAGAATTAGTATTTGTCTTATTCACTCTGTCGTGTTGACTACGCAAGAAAAGTAAGTCTTTGAAGAGATACATAAACTATCTATGACATACTACTAGCAAGTTACATACTAATATTGATTTGGTAGCTTATTTCATATGGACACTGTGTTAAAAAAGTGGGCGTGGTCGCACCATATCTACGCCCACTTTTTCGAAATCATGCTTATTCCTGAGTTGTACACGTTTTGATAGTAACACTTGATATGCAGATGCTCTAAGTGGCAGTCAATATATATATATACAAAAGCTACCACGCCCACTTGTACCACCCGCAATTAAAAAAAATCAAAACTAAATGGCCAATTTCAGCCCTTGAAAGGACTTTGACCGAGCTTCTTATGATCAATTGTGTTGTGCGTGTTGTGAAATGTTTGAACACAAATGATCGAGAAGTAGACCTACAAGTCTTATGCCGATTCCGAACGGCTTATCTTCTCAAGAAGCTTTTCATGGCAGTTTTTACTCTCTGAGATTTGCTATTGTCTGCAGAGATGTGACGGCCGAACAGAAAAATTAATTCAATTGATAAAATTTCTGTGCCAGGTGGGAGTTGAAGTATGGTTTTCTATGGTTCACTCTACCCCCTGCGCCACTCCGCCGAACATTATTGAGAACAAGACCTAAAATTTGCCGAATCCGAACGGCTTACTTTCTAAAAGTTTTATGATAGCGTTAATCTTCGAGGTTTCCAATGCCTACAGAGAGTTTAGTGCCGTATAGAATCCAACTGGAGGTGTCTGCAATTTAAAAGCACACTAACTATCCTCCACATTCTTATAATTGTGTGAACAAACAAGGCAAACGTAATGTTGACTTGAATTATATTTAATAGATGCTTTTCGGTGGTATATTTCGATGCATATTATATTTGCAGTTTATACATTGAATGAAATAGTTGTGTGTTGATTTTTGCACACGGCTGCAATATATACAAATATCATCCAAGCATTCCGAAGTTTCGCTATATTAGATCTGTAAAATACGGGATCAAATTGATGGGGACTGCGAGAATTGCTTGAAACTTGTTCCTCAATATAGTTTAAAACAAAATAGCCACAAGCCCAACCATCTTTTTGAATATCGTTGTACTTTAGTACTTCCAATTTCCAATTATCTATTGAATCAAGTTTTTCATTATTGGTGTCCGTAGAAAATTTATTATAACATCATATAAATGAGTTCTTGAAATCATTAAAAAATATTTATTATATTATTATTATTATTTATTATTATTATTTATTAGCAGATTATATCAGTACAATAAGAACTATGTTCTTTTACAGTACAATATTAATACATTCAATATAATAAAATATAAAATATTAGTATAATAACAACAACGTAAAAGGAATTAATTAATTGCATAATTACATTACAAATTTAAAACAACAATTAATATACACATTATAATATAACAAAATAGATTTCCAACATTTTTCTTAAGGATAATTTAAATTAAAAATGCAGACAGATTAGAAAGAGAAAATAGAGAGAAGATAAAAGAAAACGAAAAAAGGGTTTAGGAGGTAGAGAAGTGAGTTAAAATAGTTTGCCTAAAAATACTTCTCCTAGTGATTTCTCTCAGGTGACGTGGTAATGCATTCCACAGTCTTATGGCGTTAATGAAAAATAAGTGCGAGGAGTTCAATGAGCCATGTCTTGGAACTATAAGAATATGACTTCTTCTCGATAAACTAAAATGTTATTTCTCATACAAGTAGAACGTAGATTTTTCATAAATAAGTTTATGAAGATACATACAGTTTCTTGCATTAAGATATGCAAATAGATCGCAACCAAGAATGGCATTTCTATAAGTGGATAAGTGATCAAACTTTCGCAAACCATATACATATCTTGTAGCATAATTATATGCAATTTGCAGTTTTAACTGAGAGGAAGAATCGAGTTTACTGTATACAATTTCAGAGTATGTTATCACTGGCAAAATCAGTTGAATCACTAACATTCGTTTTATATTTAAAGGAGTATCACTGGCAGACATTCTTAGATTACGCAGGACATAATAAACTTTTTTTACAACACTATTAACGTGATCAATACAGGACAGAGAAGAATTAATATAAAAACCTAAGTTGACTATTTTCAACACTACATTTAGCTTATTTGTTCCAATATACAGATCGGGGATATCGTCAATACAGGTTTTACTCTTGCAGATAGGTAGGACATACGACTTTGCAGCATTTAGTTGAAGACAATTGAGTCTGGCCCACTCATTGATGTTGTTGAGGTCTTCATTCAGCCGGTAACATAGGTCATCAAGAAGCCCAGTCCAACGAGAAAGATAAAGCTGAACATCGTCAGCATGCGCATGAACAGAAGCGTGCTTACAGACATTGAAAATATCATTAATAAAAATCGAGAATAAGAGAGGGCCAAGTATAGACCCTTGTGGTACACCGCTTAGGACGAGTTTATAGTCAGAAAACACTTGACCAACTTTTACCTTTTGAGATCTATTAGAAAAATAACTGGACAACAGATTTACAGCACTATCACAAAACCCAAAGTGAAATTTTAGTTTCTGACACAAATAGTTGTGGTTTACTTCATCGAAAGCCTTCGAGAAGTCAAGTAAACAAAGAAGAGTCATAGAGCCAGCATCATATTCTGGTCGAATGTCGTCAATCACCTTAACTACTGCAGAGGCACAACCATGCCCTACGCGAAAGCCAGATTGAAATGGGGATAAAAGCTTATTTTCCATTAGATGCTTATTAATTTGTTGGGCCATAAGCTTTTCACAGATTTTAGACAATGGCGACAGAATGCTTATTGGCCTAAAATCATTAGCGCCTGAGGGGTTTTGTTTCTTAGCAATCGGCAGAACAATGGCGACCTTCCACAGATCTGGAAAAGATGACGATGCAAAACAATAATTAACAATATGCGTTAGCGGACTTATAATATGTGGCAATATAAGTTTGATAAACTTGATAGGAACGCCATCTTCACCTATTGCATTCGATTTGAATTGAGATACACACCTTCCAACATCTAGCTCATCGATCGGAACAAACTTAAAAGTTTGTTGCACGGCCGGACTACGGAAAGTGAGCAAATTACTATCAAGCGTAGAAGAGGTATCCACAAAAAAATTATTGAGAGTGTCTGGTTCAACATTACATTCTACGTTATTAGTTTTGCATACTCCAAATTTTTTGATGTTATTCCACAATGTTTTAGTTGGCAGAGAGAGTTTAAGTTTAGCAGAGAAGTATCGCGATTTTGCCTGTCTCGTTATGTGAACAGCTTCATTTCTAGCCAACCTATAGTTTTCCCAGGTTACTGAAGAGCGATTTTTCCTCCATAATTTGTTGAGTCTATTTCTAATTTTAATGGAGTTTAGAACATTTTGGGAAAACCAAGGGCAAGATATATTTTTAACACTAAACGTACGTAAAGGGACATGTTTTTCGAACAGATATTGAATAGGCTCCAGAAGGCAACTAAGTTTATCATTGACATTGCTATGAAGACAGCACTCACTGAACGAAATCAATGATATATATATATATATTTGTCTATTATTTATTTGTGGTGGATCATAAAATTGAAGAAAGGATTATTGAATGTCTAATTATTATTGCTAAGCAGCAATGATAACTATTAACATTAAATGACATAAAAGTTATGTCTCCAAGGACTTTGTTAATGTCTTCATATAATTTATTCGAAATTCAATTAAACGCAATGCTGGCATCATAAAATGAGAAATTTTTATGCCCTGAAACAAAGAAATCAGTGAAATAATCTATAGTTGAATGATGCAACCAAGCATCTACTGGATTTTTTATGTTATTAGCCCAAGTTGAATATTCTTCATATTTAATAAAAGAACCTCTCCTTGCAATTAAGTAATTTAAGCTAGTTCCATCCTGTAAAGGAACCCTCTGATAATGTTGTAAAAGTTTTACAACTTTATTTTGAGAAAGGAAAATAAGCTTCCTCAAGTTTTTTGGAATATATGGTTTAATAAACATTAGCGATGAATGAAAAGAAGACTCGGTAGAGGAACTTACTGCAATGAGATCTAAATTATATGCGCTCTGAGGGGAGTTTTTATTTTGAATTAAAAGAGCTGAATTCTTCAGAAAGTGGAGAGAGGAATAAGCATTTCCTTGCATTTTGCCTGTTAACATAACGGAAGGGTGTACCATCGTCTTTAACTCTTATACGATTTCGAATTTTACCAGAGTTATTAAGAGTTACTAACAAACTTGGACTGGGAGTATCCTCACGACCCCACGTTTCCGCGTACTGTAAGCTATTAATATCAACATTTACCGTGTAGTGAACATACATAAGCATTTCATTAAGTACTGTGTAATCAGTTCGACCACTGCAACTATCTCTAACTCAACAGCTAAGCATAACAAGCTAAGCTTTATCTTTTTTTTTATTTTGTACAGCAATGCATTGATTCTCCTGTGAATTAATGCAAGTATTAAATTTCACTGCAAACCAACGGCTTTGTTTTGTTCCAAGGCCGGGTTTTTGAACTTGTGAAATTATTTTCATTAATTGCATTTAAATTAAACTTTCTTATTGGGCAAGACAATTTTTGTCAAATTTTAATGTCAAAATTAAAATGTTTATCCAGTAAATACAACGACTTAATAATTGGGCGGAGTTTTGATGAATACGGGGAAAAATTTATTTTAATAAATACTGTTTCTTCTTCTTCTATATATATAAAAATGAATGTATGTATGTGGGTATGTGGGTATGTGGGTATGTGGGTATGTGGATATGTGTGTATATCACGTATAGACTCCAAAACCACCGAACCAAACTCTATGAAATTTTGAGGGATACTGAAGCAACATTCGGGAAGTGTTCCTGTGAAGTTTGGTGTTGATTGGGCAAGGGGGCGTGGTACCTCCCATACAACCCAAATTGGCTCTATCGCCCACAAATCAAAAAAATTGCTATATATCAGACGGTTTTAATCATATAAAACTTAAATTTGGTTATTTTGTTCAGATGGTTACTTTCGGTGACTGTACAAGAAATGGGCGTGGTCACACTATATCTACGCCCACTTTTCAGCAATTATTTTAATTCCTAAAATGTTCAAGTTTTGATAGTGAATCTTGATATGCAGGTGCTATGCATACAAGTGGCAGTCACTATGTAAATATAAACGTTGTAACGCCCACTTTTACCGCCCACAAATAAGTAAAAATGCTTTATATCAGACGGTTTTTGCCATAGAAGGCTAAGATTTGATAATTTAGTTTATATGATTACTATCCGCCAATATACAAAAAATGGGCGTGGCCGAACTATATCTACGCCCACTTTATCGGAATCATGCTTATTCTTGAGATGTACACGTTTTGATAGTGAATCTTAGTATGCAAGTGCTATGGATCTAAGTGGCAGTCACTATGTAAATATAAACGTTGTCACGCCCACTTTTGCCGCCCACAAATCAGTAAAAATGCTTTATATCAGACGGATTTTGCCGTAGAAGACTACGATTTGGTAATTTAGATCGTATGGTTACTGTCGGCCAATGTATAAAAATGGGCATGGCCGCACTATATCTACGCCCACTTTATCGAAATCATGCTTATTCCTGAGTTGTACGATACACGTTTTCATAGCCAATCTTGGTATGCAGGTGCTCTGGGTGCAACTGGCAGTCATTATGTAAATAAAAATGTTGTCACGCCCCCTTTTACCGCCCACAAATCAGTAAAAATGGTTTATATCAGACGGCTCTTGCCGTAGATGACTAAGATTTGGTAATTTAGTTCATATGGTTACTGTCGGTCAATGTATAAAAAATGGGCATGGCCGCACTATATCTACGCCCACTTTAGCCTGCATAGCCAATCTTCGTATGCAGGTGCTAAGGGTGCAAGTGGCAGTCACTTTGTAAATATAAACGTTGTCACGCCTACTTTTACCGCCCACAAATCAGTAAAAATGCTTTATATCAGACGGCTTTTGCCGTAGAAGACTAAGATTTGGTAATTTAGTTCATATGGTCACTGTCGGCAACTGTTTAAAAATGGGCGTAGTCGCACCATATCTACGCCAACTTTTTCGAAATCATGCTTATTCCTGAGTTGCACACGTTTGATAGTAACACTTGATATGCAGGTGCTCTAAGTGGCAGTCAATATATATATATAAAATTTGCCACGCCCACTTGTACCACCCACAAAAAAAACAAAACGAAATGGCCAATTTCAGTCCTTGAAAGTACTTTGACCGATCTTCTTATGATCAATTGTGTTGTGAGTGTTGTGGAATGTTTGAACACAATTGATCGAGAACTGGACCTACATGTTTTATGCCGACTCCGAACGGCTTACGTTCTCAAGAAGCTTTTCATGGCAGTTTTTATTCTCTGAGGTTTGCCATTGTCTGCAGAGAGATGACGGCCGAACAGGAAAATTAATTCAATCGAAAAACTTTCCGTGTCAGGTGGGATTCGGACCAGGGTTCCCTCGCGTATGGGCCACACACTCTACCCGCTACGCCACGGCCGCCACTTGGTTTCTTTTTACCCACAAATTAATAGAACTTCTATAAATCAGACGATTCTCATCGTTAAATACTTAAATATGGTTATTAATTTCATACGCTTACTCTCGACAGCTTTGCAAAAATTGTGCATGGTAGGACTATATCTGTGCCCACTTTTCAGAAATAATTTTATTTAATTTATTTATTTACTTATGTATTAATGTACTATAGTTCATTACAATTTAAAAATTATAACTAAGTTAGCTGCCTGGGCTATCGGTTAGAAATAATTTTAATTCCTGAGATGTGAACGTTTTGATAGACAAACTTGGTATGTAGGTGCTATGGGTCAAATTGGCGTTCACTTTATATATAAATGTTGCCACGCCTACTTTCAATGCCCACAAATCCATAAAAAGGATATATATCAGACTTTTTTTACAGTAAAAGACTAAAACTTGGTAGATTAGTTCATATGGATACTGCCAGAACTCTTAAAAAATGGGCGTGTCACACTTTATTTAAGACGACTTTTCAAAAATCATTGTAATTTCTGAGCTGTACGCGTTTTGATAGTGGAACTTGGTATATAGGTGCAATGGGACCAAGTGGCGGTCACTTTATAAAGGGTGATTTTTTAAGAGCTTGATAACTTTTTTTTTAAAAAAAAATGACATTTACTTTTTGAAGATAATTTTATTTAAATGTTGACCGCGGCTGCGTCTTAGGTGGTCCATTCGGAAAGTCCAATTTTGGGCAACTTTTTCGAGCATTTTTTTTGTTGCCAAAAATGGAAGAACTGAACTTGGTTGACATGTGGTTTCAACAAGATGGCGCTACATGCCACACAGCTCGCGATTCTATGGCAATTTTGAGGGAAAACTTCGGAGAACAATTAATCTCAAGAAATGGACCGGTAAGTTGGCCACCAAGATCATGCGATTTGACGCCTTTAGACTATTTTTTGTGGGGCTACGTCAAGTCTAAAGTCTACAGAAATAAGCCAGCAACTATTCCAGCTTTGGAAGACAACATTTCCGAAGAAATTCGGGCTATTCCGGCCGAAATGCTCGAAAAAGTTGCCCAAAATTGGACTTTCCGAATGGACCACCTAAGACGCAGCCGCGGTCAACATTTAAATGAAATTATCTTCAAAAAGTAAATGTCATGGACCAATCTAACGTTTCAAATAAAGAACCGATGAGATTTTGCAAATTTTATGCGTTTTTTTTAAAAAAAAGTTATCAAGCTCTTAAAAAATCACCCTTTATATAAATGTTGCCATACCTACTTTTTCTGCTCATCTATCTATCTGTAAAAAATGTATGTATGTATACTAAGGCTGCTCACAAAAAAAAGGTGTTCGGGTCGGTTCCTCAAAATAATGCTTTATGTTATGATGATTCCCCAAATATTTCGACTGTAGCGATAGTCATCCGTGAGCTGGAATGGTTTGAAATAAAAAAAAAAAAAAAAAACAAAAAGGAAATGGCCATTTCAGACTTTGACCGAGCTTCTTATGCGTGCGTGTTGTGAAATGTTTGAACACAAATGATCGAGAACTGGATCTACAAGGCTTATGCCGACTCCGAACGGCTTATGTTCTCAAGAAGCTTTTCATGCCAGTTTTTACTCTCTGAGGTTTGCCATTGTCTGCATAGAGATGGCGGCCGAACAGAAAAATTAATTCAATTGAAAAAACTTTCTGTGTCAGATAGAATTCGAACCTGGGTTCTATGGTATACAAGCCTCGCACGTCAACCAGTATGCCACGGAATGGTTTGAAATATTCTGTAAAAATCGAGTTTTTTATAAAAATATTTACTGGCGCGGTAGTTAAAAATAACAAACGTTCAGAAATAATAGTAATTAAAAAGTTCTTCCAATCTGCACTAATAAATTTTAAAATTTTACTCTACTCTATAAATTTAAATTTTTCAACTTTTTTTTTTTGTATTATTTTCACTAAAATGCAAATTAAATTTTTTTTTTGTTTTGCCATTTTACTTTTAGTCAAATAAATTATCTATGGATGATAAAATAAAGTGTAAGGTGAATTGCTAAATTGAATGAAATTACAAAAAAATGTACACATTTTTTACATTGTACAATTTATTTGACTAAAATTAGTTTAGGAAAAGATTCGTTTGAATTTTAGTGAAAATAATATGAAAAAAGTTAAAACAATCCAAAAAATCCGCATTATCTTTGGTCCAACGGATATATAAGATTTTTTGATGCAAAATTTTTTCCATTACTCTTATTTCTGACCGTTTGTTTTTTTCTAACTGCCATACCAGCCAATATTTTTAGTCGCAATATTTTGTGGATCATCAAAACATAAGCCATGGATTATTTTGAAGAACGAGACTGAACAAATTTTTATCTAAAGAGCGTGAGGCGACTTAATGTATATACGTATGTGGGTATATGTGTATATCACGTAAAGGCTTCGAAACCGCTAAGCCAATTTTTATACCAAAGCGTTGAGAGGGTTCCTGTGAAGTCTGTTGCCGATCGTAAATACACCTAAAATTTTCGATTTCGAACAGTTTTGTAATTATAGGTCGCAAAGCCTCGGAATTCAGTATTCGACCTCAATTTACACATGCCGTTGCACAGGTAACATTTTATGGGTGTTGGACGAGGGGCGTGGTACTTTTTCCGCACCCAAAATTTTCGGTATAGCTTTCGAAATAAGTCACACATTAATAAAACTCGGTAAGAACTTACTTTAAAAGCATGGCTTCACTAAAGCTACGCCCTCTTTTAGGGGATAAGCGCTGAGCGCAGCGAAGCGCGCCGGGTATAAGCTAGTATTTAATAAAACCTGTTTAGTTTTGCTTTCTATAGTTGCTCTAACAGCTTCTATAAATCTCCAATATTTTAATCTGCCTTGTCCAAATTTTATAGTGGATATAATATCATGCTTTACTTCACGAAACCAGCTCTTAACAGTTCCGTTTGTTGACGTCGTATATCTATTAAATCCATCTGGAATAATGCATGTCCACATTGGCAAATATGGAGCACAAATGTTGGAGTTAAAATTATTTTTTAAAGTGCAAGAAACATTATCATGTGTTAATTTCTGCTCAGTTAAAATTTTCAGAAAGTCCTTATAGAACATGCTATGCTTAAAACTTGTTTTTTTCTATCTCACTTACATAAGTTTCCTCAATGAAAATATGTTCCTCTGAGATATCTTCCTCACAATCTATTGAAAATGTCTCCGTATAGTTTTAAACTTCCTTATTTTGTTTTTTTTTTTCTTAATTGCAACAGATGACTTTTCATTTAAAACATTTAAAGACAACTTAACTTAATTGCTTCCAAATTTGCAGCCCAAAACTTCACCACGTTTTTATATTGAAGTAATTTGATTCGTGGTACACATAAATAAATAGATCTTTTATGAGCCTTTTTATAAAATTGTCCGAATTCTACCTACTTCCGTAGGTTCATTAAAAAATTGAAAATACGGGTCAAATTCTTTTTGATTTTCATCGAATCTCATTCTGAGGTCATCTCCGTCATTTTTGGAGAGATCTTCCTTCGCTTCTAATTTTCCCGTAAACACTTTCAGATCTTATGTCCTCCAAGTTTAAGTTTACTAATTTCTTTTCTAAAGCTTTATTTACATGCTTATTTCTAAGCTGTATGGAAGAATACTTTTTAACTCATTCTTAAGAATAGTTCGATTGTAACCTCTTACTTGTGAAGTATTATACTTCACATGGTTAAAAACTCTAATGGTTATAAAATAGCACTGCATTGCTTCTCCTAGTTTAGGAAAAGTGGGAATTTTTACCGTGTACTTTAGGCAAGATGAATCTTAAGAAGATATGCTCTAATAGTGGCAAACGATTTTTTCGCGTGTCTTGCCTCCTTGCACTCAATCAGGCATTTTTTTAATTTTGTTTCAAAAAAACCATTCCTAAACCCTAAATATGTAAATATGAAAAATTGCCCTCATTATTTGCATTTAAATTATTACCAGATTTTCCTTTAGTCTCAATGATTTTTGAATGGCAGTACAAACAAGTGTTTTACTTGGCAGCAATTTTAATTCACTTAATATATCAGCTAAAACTGAATGCAAAGAATACAGCTTATTGCTTGCGAATGAAATTTGGTTGCTGATATTCTCAAAAATTTCTTTAATCGAAAATTTAGAATGGTCTTCGCATTAATAAAGTTGCTTTCTAAATGAAAGTCACATTCATTCAGGCCAATTGGAGAATTAGTTCCACAGCTTAATTTTATAAGTTCTTCCATTTTTGCAGAATCCAAAATATTTTGGCTAAGACTTTTTCTTTTTCTAATTTCAATAGCTATCTGCTGAAAAGTTTTTAAATAATATTGACTAATTATTGTATAATGGTGGTGTATTATTGGTGCATTTAAACTTAATTTCAACACATAATAAGGTAAAAAATTAGTTTTTATCCCTATAGTTCTTAATACATGTATTTTTCTATATCTATTCAAAGTTTTTATTGAATTCTGAATGCCATCACACATGCTGTTTAAATCAATTTTAGTAAAAAAACATGATTTACGCCCTACAACTAAATATACTAAAACTATAAAAAAAATCCTAGGCCTATGAAAAATATTTAATTAATAAAATAATTCAAGTTCAAAGCTGCTTCGCCCATGATATGGAGATAAAATAATCTAAATAAATTGAAGGAAATATTTGTGTTAATATAAGATACTAGCTTATACCCGGCGCGCTTCGCTGCGCTCAGCGCTTATCCCCTAAAAGAGGGCGTAGCTTTAGTGAAGCCATGCTTTTAAAGTAAGTTCTTACCGAGTTTTATTAATGTGTGACTTATTTCGAAAGCTATACCGAAAATTTTGGGTGCGGAAAAAGTACCACGCCCCTCGTCCAACACCCATAAAATGTTACCTGTGCAACGGCATGTGTAAATTGAGGTCGAATACTGAATTCCGAGGCTTTGCGACCTATAATTACAAAACTGTTCGAAATCGAAAATTTTAGGTGTATTTACGATCGGCAACAGACTTCACAGGAACCCTCTCAACGCTTTGGTATAAAAATTGGCTTAGCGGTTTCGAAGCCTTTACGTGATATACACATATACCCACATACGTATATACATTAAGTCGCCTCACGCTCTTTAGATAAAAATTTGTTCAGTCTCGTTCTTCAAAATAATCCATGGCTTATGTTTTGATGATCCACAAAATATTGCGACTAAAAATATTGGCTGGTATGGCAGTTAGAAAAAAACAAACGGTCAGAAATAAGAGTAATGGAAAAAATTTTGCATCAAAAAATCTTATATATCCGTTGGACCAAAGATAATGCGGATTTTTTGGATTGTTTTAACTTTTTTCATATTATTTTCACTAAAATTCAAACGAATCTTTTCCTAAACTAATTTTAGTCAAATAAATTGTACAATGTAAAAAATGTGTACATTTTTTTGTAATTTCATTCAATTTAGCAATTCACCTTACACTTTATTTTATCATCCATAGATAATTTATTTGACTAAAAGTAAAATGGCAAAACAAAAAAAAAATTTAATTTGCATTTTAGTGAAAATAATACAAAAAAAAAAAGTTGAAAAATTTAAATTTATAGAGTAGAGTAAAATTTTAAAATTTATTAGTGCAGATTGGAAGAACTTTTTAATTACTATTATTTCTGAACGTTTGTTATTTTTAACTACCGCGCCAGTAAATATTTTTATAAAAAACTCGATTTTTACAGAATATTTCAAACCATTCCGTGGCATACTGGTTGACGTGCGAGGCTTGTATACCATAGAACCCAGGTTCGAATTCTATCTGACACAGAAAGTTTTTTCAATTGAATTAATTTTTCTGTTCGGCCGCCATCTCTATGCAGACAATGGCAAACCTCAGAGAGTAAAAACTGGCATGAAAAGCTTCTTGAGAACATAAGCCGTTCGGAGTCGGCATAAGCCTTGTAGATCCAGTTCTCGATCATTTGTGTTCAAACATTTCACAACACGCACGCATAAGAAGCTCGGTCAAAGTCTGAAATGGCCATTTCCTTTTTGTTTTTTTTTTTTTTTTATTTCAAACCATTCCAGCTCACGGATGACTATAGCTACAGTCGAAATATTTGGGGAATCATCATAACATAAAGCATTATTTTGAGGAACCGACCCGAACACCTTTTTTTTGTGAGCAGCCTTAGTATACATACATACATTTTTTACAGATAGATAGATGAGCAGAAAAAGTAGGTATGGCAACATTTATATAAAGGGTGATTTTTTAAGAGCTTGATAACTTTTTTTTTAAAAAAAACGCATAAAATTTGCAAAATCTCATCGGTTCTTTATTTGAAACGTTAGATTGGTCCATGACATTTACTTTTTGAAGATAATTTCATTTAAATGTTGACCGCGGCTGCGTCTTAGGTGGTCCATTCGGAAAGTCCAATTTTGGGCAACTTTTTCGAGCATTTCGGCCGGAATAGCCCGAATTTCTTCGGAAATGTTGTCTTCCAAAGCTGGAATAGTTGCTGGCTTATTTCTGTAGACTTTAGACTTGACGTAGCCCCACAAAAAATAGTCTAAAGGCGTCAAATCGCATGATCTTGGTGGCCAACTTACCGGTCCATTTCTTGAGATTAATTGTTCTCCGAAGTTTTCCCTCAAAATGGCCATAGAATCGCGAGCTGTGTGGCATGTAGCGCCATCTTGTTGAAACCACATGTCAACCAAGTTCAGTTCTTCCATTTTTGGCAACAAAAAAAATGCTCGAAAAAGTTGCCCAAAATTGGACTTTCCGAATGGACCACCTAAGACGCAGCCGCGGTCAACATTTAAATGAAATTATCTTCAAAAAGTAAATGTCATTTTTTTTTAAAAAAAAAGTTATCAAGCTCTTAAAAAATCACCCTTTATAAAGTGACCGCCACTTGGTCCCATTGCACCTATATACCAAGTTCCACTATCAAAACGCGTGCAGCTCAGAAATTACAATGATTTTTGAAAAGTCGTCTTAAATAAAGTGTGACACGCCCATTTTTTAAGAGTTCTGGCAGTATCCATATGAACTAATCTACCAAGTTTTAGTCTTTTACTGTAAAAAAAGTCTGATATATATCCTTTTTATGGATTTGTGGGCATTGAAAGTAGGCGTGGCAACATTTATATATAAAGTGAACGCCAATTTGACCCATAGCACCTACATACCAAGTTTGTCTATCAAAACGTTCACATCTCAGGAATTAAAATTATTTCTAACCGATAGCCCAGGCAGCTAACTTAGTTATAATTTTTAAATTGTAATGAACTATAGTACATTAATACATAAGTAAATAAATAAATTAAATAAAATTATTTCTGAAAAGTGGGCACAGATATAGTCCTACCATGCACAATTTTTGCAAAGCTGTCGAGAGTAAGCGTATGAAATTAATAACCATATTTAAGTATTTAACGATGAGAATCGTCTGATTTATAGAAGTTCTATTAATTTGTGGGTAAAAAGAAACCAAGTGGCGGCCGTGGCGTAGCGGGTAGAGTGTGTGGCCCATACGCGAGGGAACCCTGGTCCGAATCCCACCTGACACGGAAAGTTTTTCGATTGAATTAATTTTCCTGTTCGGCCGTCATCTCTCTGCAGACAATGGCAAACCTCAGAGAATAAAAACTGCCATGAAAAGCTTCTTGAGAACGTAAGCCGTTCGGAGTCGGCATAAAACATGTAGGTCCAGTTCTCGATCAATTGTGTTCAAACATTCCACAACACTCACAACACAATTGATCATAAGAAGATCGGTCAAAGTACTTTCAAGGACTGAAATTGGCCATTTCGTTTTGTTTTTTTTGTGGGTGGTACAAGTGGGCGTGGCAAATTTTATATATATATATTGACTGCCACTTAGAGCACCTGCATATCAAGTGTTACTATCAAACGTGTGCAACTCAGGAATAAGCATGATTTCGAAAAAGTTGGCGTAGATATGGTGCGACTACGCCCATTTTTAAACAGTTGCCGACAGTGACCATATGAACTAAATTACCAAATCTTAGTCTTCTACGGCAAAAGCCGTCTGATATAAAGCATTTTTACTGATTTGTGGGCGGTAAAAGTAGGCGTGACAACGTTTATATTTACAAAGTGACTGCCACTTGCACCCTTAGCACCTGCATACGAAGATTGGCTATGCAGGCTAAAGTGGGCGTAGATATAGTGCGGCCATGCCCATTTTTTATACATTGACCGACAGTAACCATATGAACTAAATTACCAAATCTTAGTCATCTACGGCAAGAGCCGTCTGATATAAACCATTTTTACTGATTTGTGGGCGGTAAAAGGGGGCGTGACAACATTTTTATTTACATAATGACTGCCAGTTGCACCCAGAGCACCTGCATACCAAGATTGGCTATGAAAACGTGTATCGTACAACTCAGGAATAAGCATGATTTCGATAAAGTGGGCGTAGATATAGTGCGGCCATGCCCATTTTTTATACATTGGCCGACAGTAACTATACGATCTAAATTACCAAATCGTAGTCTTCTACGGCAAAATCCGTCTGATATAAAGCATTTTTACTGATTTGTGGGCGGCAAAAGTGGGCGTGACAACGTTTATATTTACATAGTGACTGCCACTTAGATCCATAGCACTTGCATACTAAGATTCACTATCAAAACGTGTACATCTCAAGAATAAGCATGATTCCGATAAAGTGGGCGTAGATATAGTTCGGCCACGCCCATTTTTTGTATATTGGCGGATAGTAATCATATAAACTAAATTATCAAATCTTAGCCTTCTATGGCAAAAACCGTCTGATATAAAGCATTTTTACTTATTTGTGGGCGGTAAAAGTGGGCGTTACAACGTTTATATTTACATAGTGACTGCCACTTGTATGCATAGCACCTGCATATCAAGATTCACTATCAAAACTTGAACATTTTAGGAATTAAAATAATTGCTGAAAAGTGGGCGTAGATATAGTGTGACCACGCCCATTTCTTGTACAGTCACCGAAAGTAACCATCTGAACAAAATAACCAAATTTAAGTTTTATATGATTAAAACCGTCTGATATATAGCAATTTTTTTGATTTGTGGGCGATAGAGCCAATTTGGGTTGTATGGGAGGTACCACGCCCCCTTGCCCAATCAACACCAAACTTCACAGGAACACTTCCCGAATGTTGCTTCAGTATCCCTCAAAATTTCATAGAGTTTGGTTCGGTGGTTTTGGAGTCTATACGTGATATACACACATATCCACATACCCACATACCCACATACCCACATACATACATTCATTTTTATATATATAGAAGATAAGAAGATAGATAGAATTAATGTGCGTAAGTATTGAGTAAATAGTTTACTATAGTTAAATAAATACTCAATAAATATTTATAATATATATATATTTATTTGTAAATAGTTAAATAGTTTACTCAATTTAAAAGTTGTTTCTCAGGAAAATCCGGAAAGCTCTGCAATGGAAATTGCAGTTTTGCCTGAAATAATATTTTATATTTTAGCAAAAATCTTTTTTGAAATAAAGCGTTGTTATAATTTGTTAGGCAAAAAATTCATGATCTTTGGAATTCTTTTACTGGAAACGTTTTGAAACAGCTGCATTTTTTTCCAATATCTAACGCATCTAGCTGTGAAAGTGATTTTTTTTTTGCAGTGTGAATCGTTACCCAAATTGGATTTGGCTGTTGGAAAAACGTGCCTAATAATGTTTAAACATACTTTTTTCCGTACAAAATATAATAAAAGGAAAGATTTAGAGAGTATTCTACACAAATTAAGTATAAAAAGCAAAACTTTTTAGTTTTTAAACTTTTTAATGGAATCAGAACAACCCCGTAAAGGATATTGTATTTTTCCTTTGCGATCGTATTTTCATAAAAGTGCAATGTCAAAACGGAAAATCTCTATCCTAGTTTTCGTACTTAATTTTTTATTCATTAATTTTTTTACACCGGGTACCAAGAATACTTTTTCAAAAATCTTTTTTTTTTTGTACATTATAAAATATTAAATGAAGAATATAAAAAATAAATTTTGGTTCGTCCAATCCCATTAAAATGGCTTCTATTCTTTTTGTTCTTTGCTTGTGAATACAATTAAAAAGTTTTTATAATAGAACCTTATTACTCCTCACTTTGTTAAATTTCTTGCAGAAAAATCGCTATAACCGACACACAATAACGAAACCGTTCTTTAAAACTTTTACGAAACTGTGAAAGTAATCGCAACCGCACCACTAATCAAACTCGCGGCCTCTATGTCTTGAGACGGATGTTCTACCCTCTAAGCCACGAAATGTTAAGCACGGTTGTTCATTAACTGAAACATATCAGTTTTTCATTTTTGCCCTTCGCCTCGGATTGTGTCTTGGCTCTAATAATATAAACCCTCCCCCCCCCCCCTCCCGGCCATATTTAACTATATTCGAAGTCTTTAGCCGTCTTTAAAAAGTTTATGTGAATCGCCAGTTGTTAAAATAGCGTATTTTGCCATTTTAGACATTTTAATTTTTTTGAATAATTGTCTACTGAAATGCGCCAATAGCCTGTCTTAAAAGAACGTATGTAGCATCTAAGGAAGAGGGTCTAATTGCCTTGAGAATTTTCCGGTTTTTGTTAAAGAGGCGTAAGTTAGTAACATACGCCTTTTTAACAAAACTATTCAACAGGCAGTGGGTGAAAGGAGACAAAGTGTAGGTTACCCAGGTAACAATTTCACCTAAATAAGCATTGAGTAAAATTCCCTTTTCAATTCCGGGCGAAATTTTATTCACAATAGGGCTGAGTGTGAACGATCGTGATTAATGAAGTTTCTTTGTTTAATGTTATTTAAAGAGCCTGAATATGATATTACTCAATTTTATTCAGTGGCTCAGTAATAACTTTACCTCAACCGAGTTTACAAGTGAGTTTTATAGGAAATAAAAGGGAAAAGCATAAGTCTATCAAAAATGAATTATCAAACCTATGAAACTATGAAGAAGCTTCGCTTGTCTCGAGTTTCCAATGACACACCTGTTTTTGGATGGTTCCAATTAAGGAACCATTTTGATAATTAAAAATTGTAATTTAGAATATGAAAAATAAAACATTTTTATTTATATCCACAATTTTTTCATGCCAATCGTTCGTCGAAAGCGTATCAGGCGCGCCACCACACACAAGCCACACTACAATCGATTTATTCGATTTATAATCGATTTTTAATAAAATGGGCGCTTCGAATATGGGCAACCCTGTATTTACAATAGTTTCACAATACCGGAATGCTAATTTGAATTTCCTTATCTTCTTACCGAGATTATCCAAATTAACCGGATGACATTCTTGTGTCACAAAGGTGTCAGTTTATTTCTTATGACCATGGCAACAACAACATACTGGCGATATTGCTTGTTATTTAAGCTGCTCTCTTATTACCTTTTAAGTTATAGCATGCGTCATAGCTTAAACGAATTTGTTGGAGGTCATACAGTGATAGATTTTCGTGATCTCCAAAAAGAATATAAAATTTTAAGAATTTATCTAATCGACCTGCTTTCGCGCAAGGCTGAACAATTACGTTTACTAACATTTCCAAGCTTGGGAAATTTGCGGATTTTCCATTTTTTTTATCTTAAATTTTAAACCTCTGAAAAATTTCAAAAAAATAAATTAAAATATTGTTCTTATACGATAATCTTTCTTAGACTTTAAATTTAACTTTTGTAAATTTTTATGAAGTTTGACTGACATACGTGGCTCCCGTCGGTTGACACAACGCTGGTCTTTAGCAAAATACGTTTTTGTATATTTTTTGTTGTTTAGTGGAAATTCTTGTGATCAATATTGGCGCAAAATGCTCGAATTTGCTTGTAGAATATCGTTTAATATCATTCAATTTGAAAATCAAAAATCTCGAGGTGGCAACTCAATTTTTACATTTATATTTTTTTTTTAATTTTTTGATTTTTTTTTTTTAAGTTAGACCAAAATAAATATTGTTGGAAGGTTTTATCATTCTAGCTCAACGGGAACATGGGTCAGTCCATAATGGGTTAAGGTTAAAAATTAATAACAAAACTTAAAAGCTTAGCAAATCCAATCGGAGAAGATCTTAATATATTTTTATTATAATTTTTTTCTTATTTTAAGATAAGAAATTTTTATCTTGGCAATCCTCGAATCCCCAAATTAAAAACATAATCTTTGTCGCAACTTGTTTTGGAGTGCAAATTCGAGTGTATATTTTACCCTAAGACCAGGGACTGATAACTTGGCAAGCCTGGATTCTAAAATTTTTTCAACAAAAAAAAATTAAGCTGACAAATAAATGATTTTTCCTTTTCAAAAGTTGCCTTATCCCTTTATTTAAATTTTAAGAAAAAACACCAATGTTTTTTTGTTTTAATTAGTATAAGTCGCGGAAGTGTTGACATTTATTGAAGACTAAACTACTAAGTTGCCTATTGTTTTTTAATGCCAGCACCTTTAAACCAAAATTAAAACATAAAAGAGATTAAATAGGCAATAATTTGGATAAGACAAGTTATGTTACTTCACTACGGATAAGAAAAGTTTCGAAATACGAAAGTATAATTTAAAACTTTTATAAATCAAGTCATAAGTCTAGTCTTCATTAAATTTTTAAAATATCAGAATTCTAAATTTAAATTTAAAAATTTTAACTGACAGTATGAGATGATAACGTTGGTTTTGAAACGTAAGCCACTTTTTGCCGTCTTGTAACTTCGACATAAGGCAAGTTTTTATATATCAGATTTGAAGGGCTCACGCTGTTCCATTAAGGGGAGGGTAAGGTTTGTTTCGTTTAAAAAATACCTTTTTTTATGATTTTTTTTTTTGGAAAAAATTATTATTGTAGGTTTATTTTACATATTATTATATAAAAGTACAACATTTGAAGAATATTTAAAAAAATTTTTGTGCAGAAATAGAGAATTTCTAGAAACAGATTTATTGTAGATCTCCACAGGCGCCTCGAAAAAAGTTTTTGTGCGGTGACCAGCCTATAGCATCACTGGATCATCTGAAAACAAAAAAATCAATATGCTTTCTTTAGTTTCTTACTTTATCTCTCCAGTCTCGTTGAGTTTAATTTTTCAAATTTTCAATTTTTGGCATCATTTTGAAGCCAAAATTATGATTTTTGACGAAAAAAAATCAACCTATTTGTTATTGTGAAATTGTTAGTAATTAAAAAATTTTAAAAAACTCGACTTAACTACAGAGCTATTTACATGCAAAATATGTGTACAAAACTTTAAAACGATCGGTTCAGTAGTTTTTTCTGTAGGCTTGCCACCGACTTTAAAAATTACATGTTTGGGAAAATCGATTTAAAGTTTTGTAGACTGAAAAAATTAAAATATCTTTAAAAAAAATTGGATTTTCTTATAAAAGACGTACATGTCATCATCGATGCCGGGTCCATACAGTACATCCCTATTATCCACGTTATCTAAGGCATTTTTTTGCTTCTGTCTACGTTAAACTCTGTCTTCTATGGTCTCGCGAACAGCTTGCTCGTCCGCTCTGCTGATCCGCAAAGAGTCTGTCGCGCGCGCCCATTCATGAAGTGATGCCCAAATCTTGCATGAAGGTTAGAAAAGCAGTAGAGCCTTCGTTAAAAGTGATGCTGCTACATATACTGCAATTTCAACAACAGTTGCGGTACCACTCACTGATTGGGACTAATTTTCCATATGAGTTTATTGCAGCTTTCGTTGTTGTTTTGCGTGAAACCACCCAGACAACGTTCCAACAGCGTGTCTTCACTCTAAAAAGTAAATCCTATATTAAACCCTACCTGAAAGTCAACTTTTACCTTAATGTAAGCTACAGCTTGTTTTCAATATTCTGCTGACTTAAATGAAGACAGCAGGAAATCTTAATTTTTTATTGAAGAGCTAGCCTTTAAAATTTTAGGCTGCATCAATCTTATTTTCAGTTGATCTTGCTTACTTTATACAAAGTAGAACTCAAACCTTAGCTGCTTCGCACACAAATCAAGCACGTTAACCAGTAAGTCACGGCCATCACAAAAATTTGGTGTACACAATTAAATGCGACGCAGCAGCATTAGCAGCCCTACACAAATATTAGCCGACTGAAAATAGAACTGACGGTGGTGCAACAGGTTAGGCCGAGCGCACAGTAAACCAGTTACATTACGCGGTCCGGGTTCGAGTCCCGACGATTGGGCTTGCGAAAGTCTAATATTTTTTCAAATCAAATTAATTTTATATTTTTAAAATGAATGTTAAAATAAAATAAATAAAATAAAACTAACAAAAAATAATACCAAACTGTAGAGTTCGAACCCTCTTGGGAGTTCAGAGCGCTATCATCGCGCTAAAGTAAATCAATTTTTACGCTGTGTTAAAATGCAGTATAGTAGCACAGTGCCATTTTTATTATTATTATATATTTATATCACACTGCAACGTGCTTGAAATTCAGTGATGGAAGCTCTGCTTAAATCATGTAGCTGCCTTAAATTAATACAACTAAGATGTTGACTTTTAGGATAAAAACGCATATGTAATTTCAGCTATAGCTATCTTAATGCTGTTGCAGCTTACTTTAAGATAGTTTTTCAGCTGATTGTAAGATTTACTTTTTACAGTGTTTGCTTAAATCTTCATATATTGTCTTTATTGCGTCTAAAACATCAGCTGGAAGTGGAGAGTAACTGTACTTGAATCATCGTAATGTTTTTGCAGCTTCAGCCTTCTTCCACTCGCACCACGATTCATCGCATTTTTCATGCTGGGGATTTTGATCCGTCGAAGAATAATGATAAAAAGTCGCCCATATAGCGTTCCTTATTTTGTCCACAGAATCGTGATATCTTCGAATTGCTAGCCCATAATACACTGTTAATTTGTCGATCCTGTTGCCAGTTAGTTTGCCTTTACCGGAAAGAGTTTTCCTCTTCACTTTTTTACCAGATTTTAATTTTGCATCAACCACGTGCGATTTCATTAAGTCACGCAGATGTTTGTCCATCCTTTTTTGAACGTGTCCAATACACTCTTTCTTGTTTATTATGAAGTTATCACCGTAAAGTTCCGCATTGACTACTCCGGTGTAGGTTTTGGAATCGCCATCACCAATATAATTACGGTATTTTACTTTTAAAAACTCTATCGAACGTTGAAACATTTTCACGATAGCGCTCACTTCCATATTACCAAATGGCCCACTGTGATTTGATTCACATTGTCCTTTGTTCACGTGATCCTCGTGTCACTCTTCATATTCTGAAGGTCCTAGTTTTTTGCTTCAGGTTTCACATAAGTTACAGCACGAACTGCTGACAAAAATATCAACAACTTTGCCGGTCCAATAGCCCATCAATGACGATACACCAAAGAGCGAATTAAGTCCTATTTGTTTCCACGTGCCGTCTCCGGATACTGTAATTTCGTCTGTGTCTTCGCGATTATTTTGTTTACAAATAATCTATCTTCTTTTTCTTCTTTGATGGTAGAAGCAAAATATTTATTCGCAACAGCTTTTAGGCTGGTGTTCATTTTTTTTTAATGAAAGCGCAGGTAGCTAAAAGGCTACGGTCAATCAGAGTACTGTAACTTCGTTAGTTTTGCTCCGAATGACCTAAAAATTTAATACAATATTCTTCAGATGTTTTACTTTCAGAATCAAAAATAAAAAAAAGATGGATAAAAAAAAAGTTGTTAAACCTTACCTCCCCCTTAATAACGATTTCTTACTATCCTTTCAGTTCGCGTCTTCGAATGGATAAGAAGAGTTTTGAAATGGAGCCACTCAATTATTGAAGTCGTTTGAAATGAGGAGTATTTATGTTTTTTGATTTTTATGATTTTTTGTGTTTCATATGCCAGAAGAGAGCGCCTCAAGGATTTTTCAAAAAAAGACAACTTTGAAGATATTTAACTTTCGCTTCAGAATTTTGGTTTTTGTAAATTTTTTTGAAAAAATACCTCAAGATTATGACTTTAGCACCCGCAATGTTGTTATTTTTTACTTTGGATTTTTAGGAATTTTTTTCTTAAAAATACTCAAACTCGAAATTGTAAAAACGGTTCACTTTTCGGAGAACTTTCATTTTGATCTGGTTATTTTACATAATCGCACAATTTTGTATACCAAGATTAATCATAGTTTCAGAAAATTTTTGGCTGCATTTGTTTGAAATACTGTCATATTTGGATTTTTGTGATTTTTTTGGAAAAAAAACAGAAAATATAAGATTTTTCCGAAAATTGAAATTGAATTGAAATAAGACTTTTTCGAAAAGTAGAAAATAAGATTTTTTCGAAAAGTAAAAAAGCACCGCTCTGGTAGTTTTTGTTAAATTTTCATGTTTGGTAACTCATTTTAATTAAAAATTAAATTAAAAACGAATTGCTTAACATATTTTTTTAAGAACAAGGACTCATAAAAAATTATTAGGTTTTTTTGAAAAAAGAGAAGCGCAGACATGAAAATTTTGACCAAAAAAAAATCCCATGCAAGCTACGACCAGTCTACTGACTATCTTTATACCCCAACGCGTACTGCGTAAGGGGTATTTTAACTTTGTCATTCTGTTTGTAACGCCAAGAAGGAGGCTTGGCAGGTATAGAAAAATATTTATGTTTTTGATCGGCATCATCTCCTGAGTAGATTTTCGTGTGTCCGTCTGTCTGTCCGTCTGTCCATCTGTTCGTCTGTTCGTCTGTCGACACGATTACAGCCGCAATTTTAAAGCTACCGCGATGAAATTCAAAACATAATTTTATTTTTAAAAAGGAAGAACAGGTACTAAAACGGGCCAAATCGGATGAAAACCACGCCTACCTCCCATATAAACTGACTTTATATTAAGCGTAAAATGTGTTTAAAATCCACAAAAATTAAAGAAATGCCTTGAAATTTGGCATATAAGCTTTGCTCTTCAATTTTAATCCTGGCTATGAAATTTGGAAAAATCTAATGAAAACCACTCTTACCTCCCATACAAAGTGGCTTTATTTTAAAAGTAAAATTTCTTGAAAATCTTTTCAAATTAAAGAAATGTCTTGAAATTTGGCATATAGGCTTTGATATATAATATAGACCATCACTATGATATCTGGCAAAATCGAATGAAAACCACGCCTACCTCCCATACAAATTGGCTTTAAACGTAAAATCTCTTCAAAATCTGCAAAAATTAAAGAAATGTTCTAAAATTTTGCATATAAGCTTTTATATATAATATAAACCATCTGTATGATACATGGCAAAATCGTATGAAAACCACGTCCACTTCCCATACAAAGTGGCTTTATTTTAAACATAAAAACTCTTAAAAATCCACAAAAATTAAAGAAATATCTTGAAATTTTGCACATTAGCTTTGATATATAATATGAACCCTCTCTATGATATATGGCAAAATCGGATCAATACCACGCCTACCTCTCATACAAAGTGACGTCATCAAAATAGGAAAACCTTCGTTAATATATAAAACTGAATGTCATCGTGTATGTCGTGGCTAAAGACTTCGAATATACTTCATTATGGCCGCGGGGGGTATTTTAGCATCGGTTCCCTACCGAAGCTCCATCTTTACTAGTTTTGTGTTACTTATGCTCACATTCATAGTTTAACTAAGTATTCACAAATATCTAGAACCTTTTGGTGAGTGATAACAAAATCAAAAAAAAACCTATATTTGACTGTACATATTCTGTCCACGTTTCCCGTTAATTGTCCACTTGAAATTGTTCCTTTTTAATCGTTGCAATAGATAAAAATTCAAAAGGAAACTTCTTAAGCGGCAATTCCATATTTGAACGAGAATCAGGAGTGAAACTTAATTCAAGAATGCGTCAGGTTTAAGCAAGTTTCGTTGAATGATATAGAAGAAAGATATAACGTAATTAGAGAGAAGGAGAAAGAGCACATTGATAAAACCACCATCTAAAGCCCTGTGATTTGTCTATACAGCATTTGTACACACTGTAAAAAAAAGCTTAGCACAGACAACAACCATTACTATTCAAGACATGCATAAAAGTATGTAGTCGCTTTCCTACGTAATTATTAGCTGCGTAATGACCACAATGATGACGATGTTAAGATATGTTGGCAAACTAGACGCGGTCTACTTTTTTAACTCTTATCATTAATTCATGCGTTATTGAATGCATAAACTGGGTTTTTTTTTTATTATTGCATCTATGATATATACGAGTATATAAAAAATTCTTTATTTTTGTGATTTTGCAGCCCCCTGCAAACCCCCCCTGCCTGGGGCAAACAACCCCCCGTTTCTCCTACGCTGCGCAACTGAACTAAGTTTAATTGAGCGCTATAATTACGCCCACTTTTAAGAAATCATTAAATCTCCAAAACTTCTGGGCAGATTGTGCTGAAATTTTGGCAATAGATTATTTTCCAGCACGAGATGATTAACGGGAAAATTGTTTGCCACACCCCCTTTCACCGCCCACAAATAAAAACGAATGGTTTCTGGAACGTCAGTGGGGAAGCCGCGGACAATTGGGTCCTGCTAGCAAATGTATATTTTACAAAATTTAAAAATTTTAAAACTCTAAACGAATTTTTTCTTATAAAAAACATCATATCAATATCACTTTTTTTTACTCTCCTCTAAATGTATCGCCGGCCTTAAGAGCTATTTATTTTTTAAATAATGAAAGGTAGTATTAGATAATGGGGTGTGGCACCTCCCATAAAAATCCAACACCCCAATCGTGATATCTTGGCCGATATCTGGCCGAATTGCATACAATTTTGTATACAGTGGTTTAGGATGCGATAAGTGTTTAAGAGCTTTATATTTTGCTCTATCTCGAACACTAGATAGCGCTGTGAAAAAATCTAAGCGCGGTAAAAGGCAACTAAAACAGAAAATAAGTCTATATTTTAGTATACATTAATAGTGCCAGGTGAAAATAGCTGATAATTCACATTCAAGTCTGCAATCTGTCCATTGTAATGAACCCAGTAGGTGGCACTGCGATCGATTTACAGGAAATTTTGTTTTTTGCATGCTCATGCATGCATGAATTTTTTGTTCTCATTTGATGGGATGTTGTAAAGCGGCTGTGGTTGTGTGTATGCTACACAGGTCTAAATTGACCGGCGGGGACGCACAGTGGTAGGCCGGGTTGACATAACTGCCTTAATATGCAAGAGATTGGGTAGGTCTCGTCTTCACCAGTAGATGACAATGAAGGTACGTCACTACTAGTAGTTAAACTGGTACTGCTTCTGGGAGCAGTGCGGCTCCATAGTTATACAATTGTATGATAGTAGTAGGACATTGGGTAGTGCTTTATGTTTATGGAACGGCTTCCAGTTCATGTTAGCTCTGCCAGATGACCGTGTGTTCTAACACTGTAAGCCACAAACGGGTCCGTTGATGGAGTGTACACTTAAGTGCTGGTTGACCGTTCCATGAACTATACCCTCGGTCTATAGACCCGGCAGGTGTACTCGATAAATGCAGAATTGAATTGTCGGTGGTGGTGTCCTTTTTGTTGTAAGGAACTGATTTGTCAGTTCTCTTGTTGATATTCCTTGCTATCATTGAACTTATTTGCGTTAAAGTTATACATTGTAACTCCAATGTATATGTTATTAATGCGTATGTTGCTACTAAGAATAGTGTAGAGGTACCGCAAGCCTTGCGGTGCGGAAGTGCATAGATTACATACTTAATTTACTTGACGTTAATGACAACATTTTATTATTCGGCGATTTTAATCTACCTGATTTCTTCTGACTATGATTGTGCATCTTATTCGAAGACCTGCAAAGAACATATATTTGTTGATAATATACAATATGTTCAGACTTATAACAAGTGAGTTGTATTTATAATAGACTTGAAAGACTTCTTGACCTAGTCTTAACTACAGACAGTAATAATGTTATTAAGAGGGCCTTTCATGCTCTAACTACTGTTGATGAAAATCATCCACCATTGAGTATTTGGTACAAATCCGACAAAAAAAAATATAGTAAATTCTAATTCAGCAGATAAGCTTTATTCAATTTTAAAAAGCTGACTTTTTGAAGTTGAATCAAGTGCTTCATGGTAAACTTAATGCAATTTTAGAATATATAAATGGAAATTGACTCCATACATTTTTCTTATGTGGAACTCTTTACTATGTTTTCTCAATCCGTACCTTAAAGTCTCAAATTTGCGTGAAATTCTGCGTAACCCAGGTACACAAAGGATTTAAAGACTCTTCGTCAAAACAGGAATAGGGCATGGAAGAAATACGTTTGTAGCTTAGACTCAAACGACCTTGAAACTTACATTTGTTTCTGCACGCAAGGAAAAAATACGTTTATATATGTTTGGTTTCAAAAACAAAATATTCAGAGGGAGCCACCTAATGATTAAGAACTTTCCTTCAATAGCATTATTTTTCGATATAACTAGATATTAGTTGTGTCCAACATTAATATAATTGCCTTAGCTAGAAAACTAACGTCTACACTAATATGCTTGTGACAAAATAGAATTGTGTATTTCTACCCAATAAAAATATATTTGCATCACTGTTAAACTCAAAAAGAACAGAACTCTGCAAATTTAAAACAAACAGAACTCCTTTCTTTTATGTGTTTCACCTAGACATACATATATCTGTTTCTTTTGCACTTGCACGAAAAATAGCGGAAACCTTGTTGCTTTATGTGCTTGCTTTTAGCAGTTGCCAAGTCTTGGTGTCATTTTAAGTTTCAAGCAGCCGCGCTAAACCTGTTGAAAAGTTTAGCTTTTGTGAAAATTGTTTCTGAAAATATTTGTTTAAATTAAAAGTGTTTGTGTTTTCAAATTAATAAAATAAAAAACAAAATAAAAGAAAAATAAGGCGGTTCAGCAGTAAAAATTGGTAAGTTTTGAAGCAACTTTGCTGATAAAGCGGTAAGTAAGTGCTTATAAAAATTATTGTAATGTCGGATAAACATAATATGGTTACTTCTCAAAAATAATAGATACCAGATTACGACAAGACAGGCAAAAAAAATTGCACCGTTCTGCGCAAGACATTATGTCTTTCGTGACGTAGTAAGGAAAATATAGTTTCTCTATTTCTCACACTGATTTTCTTTAATCGCAAGAAGGAGATGCAATGCGGTTTTATTTTTCAGTTGCGGTTCTGTTCGTTTATGTTTTACTAAGTGCCGGCCGGTTTACACTAGTCAAGACTTGACCGGTCAGTGTTTTGATATTTCCTTTTAAACTTTACGCATCAGTTTACAGTGATCATAAAGTTTCTCGTATTTTTTTTTTTAAATCAAATGAAAAATAAGAACAAAAGGAAAGAACAGAGCATAAAGTCAAAACGTTCAAGTCTGTTATCTCTCCTTCCCTCATGTTCCTCTTGATTTCAGCTATATTGTCTTTGAAGACAGACTGAAAATGACAATTGGCGCTATTGAGTTTTAATTTTCTTTATTCTTTTTATATTCTTAAGCTTAATTTTTCAATAAATTTTTCGAATGTCAGCCAAAATTTCTACGTAAGAAATAAATTAACGTTGCCATTAAAATTTCATGCAAGCAAACATAGTGCTATGCTTAGGCGAATATATATTATTTATCTAATTTCAATTCCAGTTTTGAAGAAGCAAATGAAATAAAACAATATAACGAAATCGAAATTATGGTTTTATTTATTTAAGTCAAGGTCTTATTTAATTTTCTTCTTTTAGCATATGTGTTTTCTAACATATCTTTATTTAATTTTCTTATTCAAAAGTACATGCCGGCACGAAAAAATAATTTTTCACTTTAATATCACAATTTATATTTTTAGATAGCTCTAAATGATACTCTAAATAATTGTTTGAGATAAATAAGGAGTCTCCATTTAATGTATCAAAAGTATATAAAAAATATAAAAAAAATAAAAAAGTAATAATAAAAATATTGTTTGTTCTGACAATATTTCGATGGAGGGCAAAATATTGCCGCGATGTGTCATATTTTAAATGGCGTTGAATGAGACACACATACATGCTATTAGAACATTAAAGACTTTAGAGATTTTACATATTTGTGAAAATACAAACTTCTGCATAAGTTTAATAGTTTAAACACTCTTTCACTAATCAGTTGCAGCCATTTTGATTAAAATTTCAGAGTTGATGTGTCAAAAATATTGCTCGCAAAAGGTGGCATGTTCACTGACAACTCACTCTTACCTCACACCCCCTTAGCAAAAAATTGTTAATTATAACGAAAAAATAACAATAATATTGGTAAAAATAGCATTAACAGGCGATTGTTGATTTCATGTTAGAAATAACAATCGAAATTGTTAATTTTTCGAAATTTTGTTTTGATGGTTAAAACAACAAGTTGTCGATTATAAATGCCAAAATTCAAAAATAAAAACGCATATATGTCAAAACCTTAATGTCAAAAAAGTGTTTTAAAGAAAAGAAGATTTAACTAAAGAAGATTTAACTGCCAAAAAATTAATGAACTGTCAAAAATAAAAATTATCTGTCAAAAGAAAACTCTTAATTTTTTTTCGTTTGAAATTTGATTACCTTCGTGTCATTCTTCGTTTACCTTCTTGGTTTTAGATGTCATTTTATTTTAACTCACAAAATTATACTTGATACAAATATAAATCATCCATAGTTACCAAAACGTATGCCATATTTATATTTTCTCTTAGTTGATGATGACTGGTTATTATTTTTAAACCAGCAATCCTTCCTCATGCACGTGAGCTCACCGAATTCTTTAAAGTCCATGGAACGATCTAAAGTGTCTTCCTAATATTTTCGCAGTTTTTAACAGCTTGGGTGCATTTCTGGCATTTCTGCATTTTATTTCTAAATAGTTTCTTGAATTGAAATTAATTTGTTTAACAGAATTTTTATATTTACCTATATTTTCGATATCTTCTTTAATTATTTTTCTAGCTTCAACAAAAAATTAATATGAAATTAATGGCATTTTCTTTTCTCGGCAAAAAATTCTGCCGTCTGATAGTGCAGAACTTTTTAAATTTTGACCTGAACTCAAAAAATGTTGACCTGTCCTTAGTCGAGAAAAGAACATAAAAATGCAATATTTTTCTTTTGAATGTTGTGTTGGCTGCCTGTTATATCGAGAAACGTCAAATAAATTGCAAGTCATCCGTGAAATAGCAAAACACAAAATTAAATTCAAAATGACTGGCGACGAAAGTCTTGTTGAAGGTAAATTGACTTATTTGTTTCGTTAATATCATTAAAATAACTGATGTGGCTATTTCGTTAATTTCAGCCATTTTATGTTTAATTATAATAAATATTTGTTATTTGTGAAAAAGATGCTCACTCTTCAGTAAAATGTCAATACAATATTCAATATTTTCTTAGCATGACACTTTTTTGTTTCTTCAGTTGGTAGCATTTGGGGGCAGAACTCTGAAACCGTCGATCTTGAGAGTGCAAAAATTCTGTATTTTCGAGAAAAATACACGATTTAATTTTAGAGGTCAACATGTTTTTAGAAAAGAACATAAAAAGTGCAAAACTCTCAAAGAGGGCATAAAAAATGCAAAATTTTTTCGAGAAGAGAAAACGCCATAAGTGATGCTCCTTTGAATGAGTATTCATCTAACAAAGCCCAAGTCAAAGCTAGTGTAGACCCGCACCACAAGCCAAACATAAACGAACAGAGCTACAACGAATGAAAAACAGCTGATATTGACAATGTGTCTTTTATGACGTAGGTAAACATGTGCATGACATAATCTGGTGTATATTATTTTTGGTTACTTCTCAACATAATTAAATCCGAGAAAAGCTTGTGTACTGTTTTCTAAACATATTTTGTTTGCTTTAAACCAACAATTACTTCTAAGCAAATATTTTATAATCACAGTGAAAAGCTTTTGGCATTTCTGTTGCTAAAATATGTTTCCAAGTAAATATAGTGTAATCATCGGTAAATATATTATGTTGTTCTTAATTATCGTTTTGAAAATAATTGCTTGACTGCAATTAAATTATGTATTCTCCAATTAATACAAATTTGTCCTTGAATATTTAATGTTCTCAGTCCATTTATAATTACAATATATGTATATGAAAATATATTTTCTCTAAAACAAATTATATTGTTTTTAAATTCAAACAACAAGTGCTAAGGTGCAATTAAATAATGTTAAGATGCAAATATATATATAAAGAAAATTGCATTAATTAATCATATTATATGTGGAACCAATGATTACTTGTTTCCAAGAAACATACAGAAACATATAATACTTCCTGCAAATTATGTTTGGAAAGGGTATTATTTTTCAGCGTGTGGAATTTGAAAATCGGTCAGCTACATTATATCACGAATATTTAGATAATGTCAAGGTTGATTTATAAGGTTGTCGCAAGGGAGAGAGCGAGTACCCATAATTGTCAAATCGAAGTTGACAGCTCATAGAAAATCTGCAAGTGCTCTCTATTATCATCCGTTTTTCTTTCGTAGTCATTCGCAAAATTAGCTGGTTTTGACAATTATGGGTACTGAGAAGAGAGTGCGATCAGCCCTGCGACAACCTTATAAATCAACCTTGGATAATGTTAAGCTGAGAATATTGACAGATCCAAAGAAATTTTGGGGATTCATAAGCACAAAGAAGAAATCCGATGGATTTCCTTCTTCATTTAGAACTCCTGAGGGATTTACTGACAATCCCATCAAAATTTGTGGAATATTCGCCCATCTTTTTAAAGAATACTTTTGTTCAGATTCTTTTAATCTTTTAATTTATTTGATTAAATCTTATCAAATACATTTCCGAGACGTATTGTATTCTGAATTTATTGCTAAATCAGGTGTTCCTCAGCGTAGCCATCTTGGTCCACTTCTGTTTATTTTAGCAATCAATGATGTAACTCACATCATTGAACACTCTCACCTGCTTATATATGCGGATGATATGAAAAAATACAGAACGATTTATTCTAGAGATAATTCAGATCTACTCCAGTCTGATCTAAAATCCTTTGAAGTATGGTGTTCTAAAAATAATATGTTTTTAAATCCAGATAAATGACAAACTATGAAATTAACGCGAAAAGGAATAATTTTATTTTTGATTATAAGATTAAAGATACTGCCTTGAGTCCTATAGACACCGTCAAAGACCTAGGCTTATGCATGGATTCTAAGCTGTCGTTTAACATTCATATTGACAATATTTGTAAAAAGGCATCAATGATTTATAAAACGCTGGGCCAAAGAATTTAATAGCATGATTACAACAACAACGTTGTATTGTGCAATTGTGCGTCCTCACTTAGAGTATGCAAGTCAAGTTTGGTCCGCAAGTTACAATGTGCATGTTGATCGAAAAGCAAGAATCCAAAAACGTTTTGCTCAATTTGCTCTAAGGGGCTTAAGTGGAACAGACATATTAGACCTTCCTACTTATGAGGATCGTTGAAACCAAGGAATCTGCAGATATCGTCTATTTACACCAACTCATAACAGGAGTATGCGATTCTCCAGAACTTCTTTCTCATATAAATTTTAACACTAAGCGTAGAAGCAGTAGAAACGCTAACAACTTAATTTATTTACCATTTAGTAGAACAAATTATATGGCTACTGCTCCTTTAAACCGCATGAGTTCCTTTATTAACAATCGTAGCGTTTTCGATGTTAATTTGTCAAAAGGCCAACTTAAAAGTATATTAAAACCAGTTGCGTAATTAGATCTATTTATATGCATGATAAGTTGTTACGTTTTGTGTTGTCCCTGAGCCCAACTCATTCATTGGTGGGTAAATTTTTCCCACATTACCTCTTTGGGGTCATTGGTATCCAGAACATTGATACTGTTCAATGATTTTGGGGTCGAGGCCTTGAATTGGTTAATGCTGAGGAAATGCGAAAAAGCTGTAGTAGCTGTATTCTATTGTTATTGCATGTATCATACAAACCTCGAAAAATCCTTAACCTCTTTTTCGAGTTGTATGAATTTGTGAATGGGAATTTTCGGATACGGTGAGTATTTTAGATTTATTTATTCTGATCTATCTTGAACACCAGAGGCTGCTGCAGTACAAATCTCTTAAGAAAACGTGAGAAACTCCAAAATCGCTCATTCTATTTCGATCCAAATTGGTATATACGGATTTTCGAGTACGGTAAGTGCTTTAGCGCTTTCTTTTTTGCACTATCTCGAAAGCCAGAGAGTGCTAAAACTCTTACTTTTTCGATTCGAGGGCGCGACTGACTTTAGTTGTAATCATGGTGTAAGAAAACCAGGTGGAAGCGAATTTTTCACCACACTTTAAATTGCCCCTGGTCTGTCAAAAAATTCTGACAGGGAGAGAGCAAGTGTTGATTAGTGCCAAATTTTATTGGCTGCGTTCAGCAGGTACAACTTTTGTGCAATCGGTTAGTGTGTGTCTGCTGAACGAAAAAATATTAGTGTCTAATCACAACATGTAAAAATGTCTGTCTTTCGCCGTACTTTATATTTTTGATACATTTGCTCAACGTATTGAATATTTCCAGTTAAAAATTTGGCTTGTTTAGAATAAGTGTGCTTTTATAACAAATGAAATAAATAACGCAAAATATAACGAGAAAACACAATTTTTCCCCATTTGATCACTTTTAAAACAATCGTGTTCACAGAAATAAAAAAGGAACGTAAACTGATGCCTGATCAGAGACACAACATGTTGTACCCATTATTCAATTATTATTAGGTTGTTCAGATTTTTTACGTCAACTTACAAGAATAATAGCTTCAACACATTAACACATAACAACATTGCCGCATGATTCAATTATTATAAGGTTGTCGAAATATTTGACGTCTACTCACAAGAATGTATACTCTTATTTGAAGAGGAGAGCAAAAGAGCAATTTTGTAAGGACATAAAAATCACGCAGTTGCCGGAATATCATACTTTTTCATAGTACAAACCAATAAAGATACATTTGACTACTACTTTTTGAAATACTTGCTTGTGTTGAACCAAAATATTATGAGCTATAAAAATGTTATGGTCACATTTTAGACGTAAAATAATATTAGAAAAATAAAAAAAAAATAAATAAATCTTCTGTTGTTGTATAGAGTTTGTATGAATATTTTTATTACATATATGTTTTTTTTTTATATTTGAGTAAAAATAAGTAAAAATTATGTAGTCAGTTTATATGTAAAATTTATTGGAATAATGTTTTCAAAATAGTTTTAAATAGTTTCCTTAACCAAAAGTATAAAAATAGTGCTTTTTACATTTGTGTTTGGGAAAATCAAAAATTTTTACTTTTTTCCTGTTTTGACAAACGAGTTAAGTCAACGCAGAACTTTTTTTTTTATATTATATATAAAACTATATTTTATAGTTAATGGTTGTGTTAATATGTGTTCTAAGTGTTTCGTGATAGAACCATTGTCATTTTTTCAAGATTGTAAAAATATTTTTGACTTACAATTACGTCTAACAGCACGTTTGTCATTTTTGGGAGTCTTTTCCACAAATTTTTTCAAGCACATCCTAACGTTTTTGGAGGTCACTTTGGAATATACTTACAGCCTTTAATATTCATCTTACAAAGACAAAATATGTGTCAAAAATCAGTTTTATCTTATATCCATATAATAAGAAAAAATCATGCATTGATGCTTCAGTTGCTACTGACGTTCTTATGGTTGTTGCTTTTGTTCGTGCCGAAATCACGAACGCAACATCGTGTTGTTTCTTGGAATGAATTGTTTTACAAATATTTCTCAGTAACGGCTTGTATTGTTGTTGTTATTTATACGTATGTAAAATTTACATTTATGTTATATATGCATATCTGCTGTTTTAATTTTTATCGTTTGTTATTGTTTTTGTTTATCTTCAGCGAGATAAATACAATAAACAATTCAGATGTATTACAGAGATGTGCCGTAGAGCCAGAATGTAGCTACAAAAATGTGTATTACTACTACGCAGGTTTACATACATATACAGAGAATGCGCATGGTCATTGTGCTATCAAAACTCTATTGATTCTTTAAATATCATAGTAAATTCGAATTATTTATTGAACTAATTTTATACTTATTACACATTAAAAATATATTTTGCTTGTTAAAATTTTAAATTTTCAAATTAATTTAAGATATATAAGCTCTTTACTTAGGAAAAATAAAAAATTCATATTTATCCGAAATATTTATTTCCATTTTTTAAAACTAAGATTGAAATAAATTTATCAAAAATATAGTAAACAAAAAACTCTACGTCTACAATAATATCTAGCTGTGTCTTTTGTTTACATAAAATAAGGGTATGTCAAATATCTGGATAACCTTATAATGGCTGCATTCTATCCGAAAGAGCGCTCAGATAGCGAAGAAGCATAGTCATGGCAGAATTATAAGGTAGGGCGGACTCGGTGAGGAATGAAGTAGAAAGCAGAATAAAGCGGGCTAGATGTCAAAATCAGCTGTTCATCTCACGTTTCTTTATGTTAATGTTTCGCAGTCGATTTTAGGTTAAAATTTTGACAGGTTTTTTTTGCCAATTTAAGAATTCTTCACATTTTAAAGTTGTTATTACACTGCTTTAATAATATTTTCACTCAAACTATCACAAATTTAACACACGCGACTACTTGCAACTTGGAAACATAAAAACTTTTCTTAATTTGCAATTCCTTGTAAATTCGTCGTTTTGACGACTTACCAACCTTTTCATTATCCACTATTCGTTGACGCGTGAGGACACTGAGCCAACCGGTGTTATAATTCTGCCATGCATAAAGTGATACTTTCTGCTGAACTATTTTTTTTTTCGAAACGTCAAACGGCAAACAGCTGTTCAACAATAAATGCTTTTTGTCTCAAATTTATTTTTTTTAGGTTCTGTGTGCACACGTTTCAAGCAAGTAGATTTAATTAAGAGCACTTCTAAGCAATTTAATAAATTAGTAATTAATAAATTTAATATTTGGTATATTTATCTGTCAAAATAAAGTAAGCGTAAGCTGCTTAACTGAAGTAGCATAAAATATTTTCGCTACCTAAGATGGCGACCGCACAGAGAACGTGTTGTGCGAGCACTTTATGCAACATACCATTCAGCCCAAAAGTTGTTCAACAGCTACGTAGCAAATTTTCCACTGAATGCAGCCAATGATTGAAACACCATTGTACCTGCTGAACGCAGCCATTTATTTCTGCTGTTTTTGACAGATGCGGGTACAATTTTTGTGAGAGAGGTGAAAAAAACGCTTTCACCTGGTTTTCTTACACCATGGTTGTAATCATGGTGTAAGAAAACCAGGTGGAAGCGAATTTTTCACAACACTTTAAATTGCCCCGGGTCTGTCAAAAAAGTCTGACAGAGAGATAGCAACTGTTGATTAGTGCCAAATTTTATTGGCTGCGTTCAGCAGGTACAACTTTTGTGCAACCGGTTAGTGTGTGTCTGCTGTACGAAAAAATATCAGTGTCTAATCACAACATGGAAAAATGTCTGTCTTTCGCCGCACTTTATATTTTTGATACATTTGCTCAACGTATTGAGTATTTCCAGTTAAAAATTTGGCTTTTTTAGAATAAGTGTGCTTTTATAACAAATTAAATAAATAACGCAAAATATAACGAGAAAACACAATTTTTTCACAGAAATAAAAAAGGAACGTAAACTGATACCTCACATCAGAAACACAACATGTTGTACCCATTATTCAATTATTATTAGGTTGTTCAGATATTTGACGTCAACTCACAAGAATAATAGCTTAAACACATTAACGACGACAACAACATTGCCGCATGATTCAATTATTATAAGGTTGTCCAGATATTTGACGTCTACTCACAAGAATGTATACTTTTATTTGAAGGGGAGAGCAAAAGAGCAATTTTGTAAGGACATAAAAATTACGCCGGAATATCATACTTTTTCATAGTACAAACTACTACTTTTTGAAATACTTGCTTTTGTTGAACCAGAATATTATTTGAGTAAAAATAATTAAAAATTATATAGTCAGATTATATGTAAAATTTATTGGAATAATGTTTTCAAAATAGTTTAAAATAGTTTTAGGAAAATCAAAATTTTTTACTTTTTTCCTCTTTTGACAAAAGATAACTAGTTTTTTTCAGTCAACGCAGAACTTTTTTCTTATATTATATATAAAACTATATTTTATAGTTAATGGTTGTGTAAATATGTCTTCTAAATGTTTCGTGATAGAACCATTGTCATTTTTTCAAGAACGTAAAAATATTTTTGACGTAGAATTACGTCTTACAGCACGTTTGTCATTTTTGGGAGTCTTTTCCACAAATTTTTTCAAGCACATCCTAACGTTTTTGGAGGTCACTTTGGAATATACTTACAGCCTTTAATATTCATCTTACAAAGATAAAATATGTGTCAAAAATCAGTTTTATCTTATATCTATATAATAAGAAAAAAATCATGCATTGATGCTTCAGTTGCTGCTGACGTTCTTATGGTTGTTGCTTTTGTTCGTGCCGAAATCACGAACGCAATATCGTGTTGTTTCTTGGAATGAATTATTTTACGAACATTTCACAGTAACGGCTTGTATTGTTGTTGTTATTAATACGTATGTAAAATTCACATTTATGTTATATATGCATATCAGCTGCTTTAATTTTTATCGTTTGTTATTGTTTTTGTTTATCTTCAGCGAAATAAATACAATAAACAATACAGATGTATTATAGATAAGTGCTGTAGAGCCAGAATGTAGCTACACAAATGTGTATTACTATTACGCAGGTTTACATATACAGAGAATGCGCATGGTCATTGTGCTTTGAAAACTCTATTGATTCTTTAAATATAATTTTTCTTTTTGCCAATTTAAGAATTCTTTCACATTTTAAAGTTGTTATTACACTGTTTTAATAATATTTTCACTCAAACTTTCACAAATTTAACACACGCGACCGCACTACTTGCAACTTGGAAACATAAAAATTTTTCTTAATTTGCAATTAATTGTAAATTCGTCGTTTTGACAACTTACCAACCTTTTCATTATCCACTATTCGTTGACGCGTGAGGACTCTGAGCCAACCGGCCCTACCTTATAATTCTGCCATGCATAAAGTGATACTTTCTGCTGTTTTTTTTTTCAAAACGTCAAACAGCTGTTCGACAATAAATGCCTCATGTCTCAAATTTATTTTTTTATGTTCTGTGTGCACACGTTTCAAACAAATAGTTTTAATTAAAAGCACTACTTAGCAATTTAATAATTTAGTAATTAATAAATTTAATATTTGGTATATTTATCTGTCAAAATAAAGTAAGCTTAAGCCGCTCAACTGAAGTAGCATAAAATATTTTCGCTACCTAAGATGGCGACCGCTCAGGGAACGTGTTGTGCGAGCACTTTATGCAACATACCATTTAGCCCGAAAGCTGTTCAACAGCTACGTAGCAAATGTTCCGCTGAATGCAGCTAATGATTGAAACATGATTGTACCTGCTGAACGCAGCCAATTATTTCTGCTGTTTTTGTCAGATGCGGGTACAATTTTTGTGAGAGAGGTGAAAAAAACGCTTTCACCTGGTTTTCTTACACCATGGTTGTAATCATGTAATGGTTGTAATCATGGTGTAAGAAAACCAGGTGGAAGCGAATTTTTCACAACACTTTAAATTGCCCCGGGTCTGTCAAAAAAGTCTGACAGAGAGATAGCAACTGTTGATTAGTACCAAATTTTATTGGCTGCGTTCAGCAGGTACAACTTTTGTTCAACCGGTTAGTGTGTGTCTGCTGTACGAAAAAATATCAGTGTCTAATCACAACATGGGAAAATGTCTGTCTTTCGCCGCACTTTATATTTTTGATACATTTGCTCAACGTATTGAGTATTTCCAGTTAAAAATTTGGCTTTTTTAGAATAAGTGTGCTTTTATAACAAATTAAATAAATAACGCAAAATATAACGAGAAAACACAATTTTTTCACAGAAATAAAAAAGGAACGTAAACTGATACCTCACATCAGAAACACAACATGTTGTACCCATTATTCAATTATTATTAGGTTGTTCAGATATTTGACGTCAACTCACAAGAATAATAGCTTAAACACATTAACGACGACAACAACATTGCCGCATTATTCAATTATTATAAGGTTGTCCAGATATTTGACGTCTACTCACAAGAATGTATACTTTTATTTGAAGGGGAGAGCAAAAGAGCAATTTTGTAAGGACATAAAAGTTACGCCGGAATATCATACTTTTTCATAGTACAAACTACTACTTTTTGAAATACTTGCTTTTGTTGAACCAGAATATTATTTGAGAAAAATTATTAAAAATTATATAGTCAGACTATATGTAAAATTTATTGGAATAATGTTTTCAAAATAGTTTAAAATAGTTTTAGGAAAATCAAAAATTTTTACTTTTTTCCTCTTTTGACAAAAGATAACTAGTTTTGTTCAGTCAACGCAGAACTTTTTTCTTATATTATATATAAAACTATATTTTATAGTTAATGGTTGTGTAAATATGTCTTCTAAATGTTTCGTGATAGAACCATTGTCACTTTTTCAAGAACGTAAAAATATTTTTGACGTAGAATTACGTCTTACAGCACGTTTGTCATTTTTGGGAGTTTTTTCCACAAATTTTTTCAAGCACATCCTAACGTTTTTGGAGGTCACTTTGGAATATACTTACAGCCTTTAATATTCATCTTACAAAGATAAAATATGTGTCAAAAATCAGTTTTATCTTATATATATATAATAAGAAAAAAATCATGCATTGATGCTTCAGTTGCTGCTGACGTTCTTATGGTTGTTGCTTTTGTTCATGCCGAAATCACGAACGCAATATCGTGTTGTTTCTTGGAATGAATTATTTTACGAACATTTCACAGTAACGGCTTGTATTGTTGTTGTTATTAATACGTATGTAAAATTCACATTTATGTTATATATGCATATCAGCTGCTTTAAATATTTTTATGGTTGTAATCATGGTGTAAGAAAACCAGGTGAAAGCGTTTTTTCACCTCTCTCACAAAAATTGTACCCGCATCTGTCAAAAACAGCAGAAATAATTGGCTTCGTTCAGCAGGTACAACCATGTTTCAATTATTGGCTACATTCAGCGGACAATTTTCTACGTAGCTGTTGAACAACTTTCGGGCTGAATGGTATGTTGCATAAAGTGCTAGCACAACACGTTCCCTGAGCGGTCGCCATCTTAGGTAGAGAAAATATTTTATGCTACTTCAGTTGAGCGGCTTACGCTTACTTTATTTTGACAGATAAATATACCAAATATTAAATTTATTAATTACTAAATTAATAAATTGCTTAGTAGTGCTTTTAAGTAAAACTATTTGTTTGAAACGTGTGCACACAGAACATAAAAAAATAAATTTGAGACAAAAAGCATTTATTGTCGAACAGCTGTTTGCCGTTTGACGTTTCGAAAAAAAAATAGTTCAGCAGAAAGTATCACTTTATGCATGGCAGATTTATAAGGTAGGGCCGGTTGGCTCAGTGTCCTCACGCGTCAACGAATAGTGGATAATGAAAAGGTTGGTAAGTTGTCAAAACGACGAATTTACATGGAATTGCAAATTAAGAAAAATTTTTATGTTTCCAAGTTGCAAGTATTGCGGTCGTGTGTGTTAAATTTGTGATAGTTTGAGTGAAAATATAATTAAAACAGTGTAATAACAACTTTTCAATGTGAAAGAAGTCTTAAATTGACAAAAAAAACCTGTAAAAATTTTAACCTAAAATCGACTGCGAAACATGAACATAAAGAAACGTGAGATGAACAGCTGATTTTGACATCTAGCCCGCCTTATTCTGCTTTCTACATTCCTCTCCGAGTCTACCTGAGCGCTCTTTCGGATAAAATGCAGCCATTATAAGGTTATCCAGATATTTGACATACCCTTATTTTATGTAAACAAAAGACACAGATATTATCGTAGACGTAGAGTTTTTTGTTTGCTATAATTTTTGATAAATTTATTTCAATCTTAGGTTTAATAAATGGAAAAAAATATTTCGGAAAAATATGAATTTTTTATTTTTCCCAAGTAAAGAGCTTATATATATCTTAAATTAATTTGAAAATTTAAAATTTTAACAAACAAAATATATTTTTAATGTGTAATAAGTATAAAATTAGTTCAATAAATAATTCGAATTTACTATGATATTTAAAGAATCAATATATTTTTCATAGCACAATGACCATGCGCATTCTCTGTATATGTAAACCTGCGTAGTAGTAATACACATTTTTGTAGCTATATTCTGGCTCTACAGCACATCTCTATAATACATCTGTATTGTTTATTGTATTTATCTCGCTGAAGATAAACAAAAACAATAACAAACGATAAAAATTAAAACAGCTGATATGCATTTATAACATAAATGTACATTTTACATACGTATTAATAACAACAACAATACAAGCCGTTACTACGAAATATTCGTAAGACAATTCATTCCAAGAAACAACACGATGTTGCGTTCGTGATTTCGGCACGAACAAAAGCAACAACCATAAGAACGTCAGCAGCAACTGAAGCACAAATGCATGATTTTTCTTATTATATAGATATAAGATATAACTGATTTTTGACATATATTTTATCTTTGTAAGATGAATATTAAAGGCTTTAAGTATATTCCAAAGTGTCCTCCAAAAACGTTAGGATGTGCTTGAAAAAATTTGTGGAAAAGACCCCCAAAAATGACAAACGTGCTGTAAGACGTGATTCTACGTCAAAAATATTTGTACGTTCTTGAAAAAATGACAATGGTTATATCACGAAATACTTAGAAGACATATTAACACAACCATTAACTATAAAAAACAAACCTAGCTATCTTTTGTCAAAAGAGGAAAAAAGTAAAAATTTTTGATTTTCCCAAATACAAATGTAAAAATCACTATTTTTATACTTTTGTTTAAAGAAACTATTTTAAACTATTTAGAAAACATTATTCCAATAAATTTTACATATAAAATGACTATATAATTTTTACTTATTTTTACTCAAATATAAAAAAAAAACATATATGTAATAAAAATATTCATACAAACTCTGTAAGAAAGGAGTAAAACATTCAGAAGTTTTATTTTTCCAATATTATTTTACGTCTAAAATGTGGCCATAACATTTTAAAGCTCATAATATTTTGGTTCAACACAAGCAAGTATTTCAAAAAGTAGTAGTCAAATGTATCTTTATTGGTTTGTACTATGAAAAAGTATGATATTCCGGCAACTGCGTGATTTTTATGTCCTTACAAAATTGCTCTTTTGCTCTCCTCTTCAAATAAGAGTATACATTCTTGTGAGTAGACGTCAAATATCTGAACAACCTAATAATAATTGAATAATGGGTACAACATGTTGTGTCTCTGATCAGGTATCAGTTTACATTCCTTTTTTATTTCTGTGAACACAATTGTTTTAAAAGTGATCAAATAGGGGAAAAATTGTGTTTTCTCGTTATATTTTGCATTATTTATTTCATTTGTATAAAAGCACACTTATTCTAAAATAGCCAAATTTTTAACTGGAAATACTCAATACGTTGAGCAAATGTATCAAACATATAAAGTGCGGCGAAAGACAGACATTTTCACACGTTGTGATTAGACACTGATATTTTTTCGTTCAGCAGACACACACTAACCGGTTGCACAAAAGTTGTACCTGCTGAACGCAGCCAATAAAATGTGGCACTAATCAACAGTTGCTCTCTCCCTGTCAGAACCGGGGGAATTTAAAGTGTGGTGAAAAATTCGCTTCCACCTGGTTTTCTTACACCATGGTTGTAATACTTTATCTCAAATACTTACACCATGGTATTGTTATTTGGCATAGAGGTGAGTAGGTTATTTTCTCAGCACTCAGCATTATATCATGTTTTAAATTCATAATTCGACTATTGTTTGTAAGTTAATTAAAATTCAAGTCGCAAGCAATTCGGCCAAAAAAGGTTTATATGATAATTTAAATTTGATTAAAGTTCTCTTTTCTGAAGAATGAAGCTTTAATCCAAAAATTTGATATTATATTACCGACGAAAAAAATGTATTGTTGAGATTGAATCCATTGATGATTGTGCATTGTTGGTTGCATCACGTTCCACACATTTTACACACCCTGAATGCAACACACTCCTGGGAAGCACCGGGTATTACAACTAGTTATTTAATAAAAATTCTCTTCTATTTAATAAAATTTATCGACCCTTTGCGCGAAATGATCGTATGTGCCAGAAGCCAAATTTTACGGGAGAGCGTTTTTTCTACTTTTTATACAAAAAATATTTTTGTATGGCACATATGATATATCGCCCACAAGAAAAAAAAAATACATTGTAACATACGATAAAATATACAGTCAATTTCGGCTTAACTATAGGGATTTCAGTTGCAATATTTTACCAGGTGATGAGTTGTGGTATGTAGAACAAATTCAAAAAGTCAATTTCGAAAAAATTTCGCGCAAAATGGTAGATATGTACTTAAAAATAATCGAATGCATACCCATTCTGATCATCCATATTTTCGTTGCTGTAATAATTGATGATAGTGGTGTTTTTCATTCTGAAATAAAACAATACAATAAATGAATTAAAAAAACATGCAAATATTAAGTTCAAAGCTAAATTTAGTCTTTAACACTTATCATGCAAAATATAAGTACGGTTGTCAATGGGAAGAATGTGAGGAAAGGGTGGCGGCGCCCTTAAAGAAACGCCTAAGAAAAAACAAAAGAAACCCATCATGTTTGGCACCGTTTTTAAGGATATTCAAATAAAATTAAACAGTAACATTTCTTACATGCTATTTGCATACGTAAGTATAATAGTTTTTGAAAAAATTGCCAAAATCTCATTTCTTGTTGCATCATAACAAATTAAACTTTAAAAAAAAACGAAAAACAAAAATATGCTTATTTTTTATTATTATTATTATTATCCAAAATACATAAGTACAGTAGGAAATAAGTTCTTTTATAATACAACATAAATGTGATAGCAACTGATTCGTGAATTAACTTAACTAAGGGTTCATTATAAGTTTAATAAGAATATAATTTGCTCTTAAATTTAATATAAAAGCACATTAAAGAGTTACCGAAAAATATATAAAGGCAATTCACAAGGTGTTGCAAAGTTGTGTGTTCTATTGTTGTCAGTGAAAGATTTGCTCATTTTCTCCCTTATTAGTAAAGCGATTTTTTTTTGAAATTTTTGTTGTATGTTTTTTTTTATAGTAGTTGTATGATGTGTATCAAATTGGCGGGATCGGACCAGAAGTACGCCTACCTACCATACAAAGTTATTTTTTGTACCTCACTTTGTATGGGAGGTAGGCGTAGTTCCGATCCGATCACACCAATTTTATACACATCATACAACTACTATGAACAAAGCATACAAACAAAATTTAAAAAAAAAATCGCTTTACTAATAAGGGAGAAAATGAGAAAACCTTTCACCTACAACAATACAATATACAACTTTACAACACCTTGTGAATTGACCAATAATAAGAATTTATAAATTTTAAGAATTTCAAAAAAGTGAGGACAGAAAAAGAAAGAAGAAGAAAATTTAGTGGGGAAAAAAAAATATTCCTCTACCCAATACACAAGTCAGGGATATTATCAACACAACTTTAATGTTTACATATTGGTACAACATACGATTTGGCAGTATTCAATTGGCCTTTGGCCTTTGGCCCACTCATTGATATAATTGAAATCTTTATTCAATCTGCAACATAGATCATCAAGTAGTCTAACACTCCGAGAAAGATACAACTAAATATCATCAGCATATGCATGAACAGAAGAGTGTTTGCAGACAGAAAATATGTCATTGATAAACAATGAAAATAAAAGTGGACCAAGAATTGAACCTTATGGAACACCACTTAGTACCAATTAATGCTGCGAAAAATTATTCCCAACTTTTACTTTTTGCAATCGATTAGACAACTTGACATTAAATTGACAGCACTTATACTGAATCCAATGGTTTACCTAGTCAAATGCTTTTTCTTATGTCATCCAACACCTTTATTACAGCTGAGAAACACCCATGCCCTGCTCGTAGACCTGACTGAAATGGGGATAGAAGTTTCTTGTCCTGAATATGACTATTTATTTATTGAGCCATTAGTTTTTCACATATCTTTAAAAGAGGCGAACGAATGCTTATTGACCTGAAATCAGTAGCCCCTGAAGGGTTTTTTTTTTGCCACTGATAACACAATAGCTACTTTCCACATATCCGGAATGAAGACGATGTAAAATAATAATTAATAAAGTGTGTAAGCTGAATTTTTATGAATTTAATCGGAACTTCGTCTTCACCCATTGCATTTGATTTAAACTGCATCACACATTTTCCAACATCAAATTCATTAAACAGGCACAAAATTAAAAGATTGCAGAACGAACATATTGCAACTAATATGCACATTATTGTCAGTCAAAGGAGATGAATTGTCTAAAAAATTGGTATTCGATGTTTCTGGGTCAACTTGACAGTCAGAGTTTTTCTTATTACATACTCCGAATTTTTTCGTATTTGCCCACAAAGTTTTGGAATGGAGGGAAAGGTTTTAGGGATAGGTTATATTAATAAAAAATAAAGTATACCGTGAAAAAAAAGTATACCGTGAAACAGAAAACTATTTCTGCAAAATATTTAAAATTTTAACATTTTCGAAAAGCAATAAAAATTGATTACCCAAGATTACCCAAAAACAGTAAATACAGTACCGATTAAAACCAATCTTTGACTATAAGGAACAATCAAAGAGTCCTCCGCTTTTTTTGCTTTTTTAAAAATAATGTCTTTTTTATAAAGGGCGATCCAATAAGAGCTTCATACTTTGCTTTCTAAATAAAATACATAAAAATCAATGTATTGATGCAAATCTTTATTTGGAATGATAGTTCGGTTCCTACAACTCAATGTTTAAACATTATTTCGTTATAATGTTGCCCACGACTAGCTCTTAAATGGTCCATTCTGTGGGTCCAACTCTTTCGAGCATATCGGCCGGTATTCCTTGAATGACACAATTTATATGGTTTCTAAAGCGTAAAAACCCCGACTATACTATAACTATATACTATACTAAACTATATCCCCAAAAAAAGTAATCCAATAGCTTCAAATCACATAATTTCGGTCAAATCGCAGTGCGCTCAGTTGGACGCTCATAGCGACCAAAATTATGTTGAAAAACTCTATAGTATTCTCTAACTGATGACTGATATTGGTAGTAAGTTTCCACAATTAATAAACGTTTTTCAGAAGTAAGTCTATTCATGATTGAGTTGTATTAAATACTGAACACAAACGTCATATGGACAAGCCATTTGACACTTAACAGTTGTCAAAACAACCCAGTTGGAAAAGAGACCTCGTATCGGATCACCTTTTAGGGTTTTGTACACTTACTTTCTTATACATCTTCTTTCTGCCTAGCTGTTCACTTAATATATTGCTAAAAAAAAACGAAATGGCCATTTCAGCCCTTGAAAGGACTTTGACCGAGCTTCTTAAGATCAATTGTGTTGTGTGTGTTGTCTCCGCCGACTCCGAACGGCTTATGTTCTCAAGAAGATTTTCATGGCAGTTTTTACACTCTGAGGTTTGCCATTGTCCGCAGAGAGATGACGGCCGAACAGAAAATGAATTCAATTGAAAAAACTTTCTGTGCCAGAGGGGGGACTCGAACCTGGGTTCTTTAGCGTATGAGCCACATACTCTACCCACTGTATATATATATATATATATTAGGCCGGGTCGATTTCTGGGGAGGCAAAAAAATTGCCCATTGCTCTGTGAAAATCGTATTCTAGGGATCAAAATAAGAAACTTTGCCGAAGGAACCATACCTCTAAAACGAATTCTGATGTCCCCCAATTTGGGTCGAACTTTTGGGTAGGGGCAAATTTTGAAAAATCCCACTTTGACCCATTTAGAGTGCTCCAATCGAGTCCAAAAGTCTGACCGACCCCCACTAACTTTGGAGGCCCGACCCACCCATGCCAGTGGCACACCCCCTGGAACCCCCCTGGTGGTTCCCCATACAAACATTTCAAAAAATTGCCAGTTTTGGCACTTTTCATGAAAAAATCAGCGAAATGCCTAAGTTTTTTTCTTTTTGGAGTTTTTTTTCTCTTTAGAAATTTATTCAACCCTTTTAAAAAATGAAGGTATCACTGTGACACAATTGCAAATCGGAAAATTGCTTGTGTGCGTTTTTTAAGGCACCACAAGACACAGCTGCATGTCGTAAACTTACTTGTGTAGTTTTTTTATAGCACCAACTTAAGAAATGAAGGTTGTTTTTACAACCCTTTTTGTGGGTATTTTATGGCACCTTCTTAAGAAATGCGCGTTTTGTGCAACCATTTTAACAATTAAGGTATCCCTGGAATGCACCGCAACCCTTTTAAAAAATTAAGGTATCACTGTGACACAATTGCAGATCCTAAAATTGCTTGTGTGCGTTTTTAAGCCACCACAAGACACAACAGGTAGAATTGAAATTACCATTTCATTCTTATTACCTCGTCTTGTAGACCATATATAACGCAACAGTTTTTGTGAATGCATTAAGTTGTTGTGAAGAACTCAAAGTGTGAAGTGCTAATTTCAGATAAAAAAATATTTAAAAAAAAAATAATAAGTGAAGTTGACCATTCCAAATCAAAAAGTTTACAATGAATCCACCATCCTCTACACCGCAAGATGAAGCAACAACAACATCAACAACTATCGAAAACCCAATGAGTCATATACCCAAGCACGATGTTACTGTTTTTGGTGTGTCTACTGATTTGACTGATCTTAATTTACCAATCCATCTGGATATCTTGAGATATTATTTTTACTTAAGCGAACGTGCTAAAACAGAACAAAAAAGTTTTCCCATAAATCATTCACTATTCAAGTACAAGATAAGTTGGATGGAATTTGGGAAAAACGATGGAAAAGAGTATGTAAAATCTCTGGAAACAATTTTTTACATTGGAACATGTAAATGCGATTTGAAGGCAGCTCCATGTGCATGCGGCTGGGTTCCCGAACGCCTCAAAGAGTTCATGCACGATCAACATAATCAGAGAAGACTAACAATGGATGCAGTTGTGATGGAAACTGAAGAGCAAGGAGCAATGTCTATGGCATCAATGCCAACATACCAAGATCCCGATGATTCAACATACGCACCGCCACCGGTTCAAGAAGATATGGATAGAAGCACAAGTTCACAATACACAGAGAGATACGATTGTTTTAACTTTGCCTTGGTATGTGACAGATTTGGTGTGCCTGATAGAGTAGCATCGGCATTGGGAACCGCTCTTTTCCAAGATTTTAAAATGAAAGATAAGCATGGCAAACCTCTCATCATGGATAAATCGAAATTTCGCAGAGAAAACGAGAAATGCAGACAAGAAGTGGTTCGCAAACGGTTGGATCATACCAATTTGTTAGCGTTTTCATTCGATGGCAGAAAAGATGATACTTTAACACAGCTAAAGTTGATGAGAAGTATCATACTAGGATGGTAAAAGAACCTCATCTTGTTATTTTGAGAGAACCCAATTCTGAATTGATTGGTTACGTAAGACTGGAACATGAAACCGCTGAATACAAAACAACTAAATTAAATGATTTTTCAACGATAAAAATATATCACTGGATGCATTAATTGGAATATGCACTGACGGTGAGCCAACAAACACTGGCCCACACGGTGGAATTATACGACGATTCGAATTGCTGTTAAAAAGACCATTGCATTGGTTCGTTTGCCTTCTACACTTCAACGAACTTCCGTTTCAGCATTTGTTTGAAGCTTTGGATAAATCCGGAAAACTGAGCCGTCAAATCGAAACTTGTGAAACTCTTCCGGTAAGTTATTGCTATCACTCATTTATTGTAATTGTCAACCATTTTTAATTATTTTATTATTATATATTTTCAGGTGGTGGACGGCTTCCAGAAAATTGAGTTGCAAAATATGTGAAATAAAAATTGAATTTTCCACCGATTCGAAGTACTTATACGACATGGCCCATGCAATTTCTAGCGGCGTATTTTCGGTGGATCTGGCTAACATCAAATTTGGGAAAATGGTACATTCTCGGTGGCTCACCAAGGCCGCTAGATTATTACGATTATATGTGACAACGGAAAATCCAGATGCAAATTTAAGAATTCTGGTTGAATTTATAATTAAATGTTATGTACCAATGTACTTCAATATCAAGTATTACAGCTCTGTTGTGTACGGCAGTGCATTATTTTTCAACTTCATTAGTTGGGCACGATTTCTAGAACCTCGTTTACGCAAAATTGTCAATCAAGTAATTACAGATAATTCATATTATGCGCATTCGGAAAATATCTTGTTATCAATGTTGTTTGATGATAGCAAAGAAAAGCGCGACTGTGCTATCAACATAATTCTACGCTATCGAACAGATGTTGACGACCCAACGCAACTTAGAGCTTATAAAAAACCAGATTTGGGTTGTTTACAGAAATAAAGTTTAATTGCACAAGTTACACGGAAATGATCAATATGAATGACATAAATAACGTATTTGAACCACCATTCACGCGAAGCATTCCGTACGATACATTGAAAGAATATTTAAATCAAGATGATCCACCGTTTAATGATCAAAAATTGCATCACACATACAAGGAACGGAACGACATGTTCAATTGCTAGCTAGCGTTTCCAAACGGGTTATACCGGAAAATGTAGAGGATGTTATGGCGACGACATTAGAGAGCCGTGCAAAATTGCCCAGACTTGAAAGTAAAAAAGACTTCAAACAATAATTTTTTTAGTTTCTTTTCTATAACTAACTTAAATTAATTTTTTCATTTACATATGTTCTGACTAAATAAATTTCGAAAGGGAAAAAAAAAATATTATTATAAATAAATAATAAATATTATTATAAATAAATAAATAAAAATAAAGAAAAAACATAGCCATTTCGCTACTTTTTTCATGTAAAGTGCCAAAACTGGTGATTTTTTGAAATGTTTGTATGGGGAACCCCACAGGGGGTTCCAGGGGGTGTGCCACTGGTATGGGTGGGTCAAGGCTCCAAAGTTAGTGGGGGTCGGTCATATATTTTGACTCGATTGGAGCACTCTAAATGGTCAAAGTGGGATTTTTCAAAATATGCCCCTACCCAAAAGTTCGACCCAAATTGGGGGACATCAGAATTCGTTTTAGAGGTATCGTTCCTTCGGCAAAGTTTCTTATTTTGATCCCTAGAATACGATTTTCACAGAGCAATGGGCGATTTTTAAATCGACCCGCCCTAATATATATGTATATAATATATTGCTAAGTATGTATATATTTAGGTTTGTGCATGGCAGAAATATGTAGCTATATGATACTGGAATTGCACGTTAAGTAACGGAGTTAACAAGTTACAAAAAAATCTAAAAGGTTTCTTTTTCAGAATTTGAACATTTTTTTCTCAAAACTGCATTTTTATAAATGGCGTGCATCATAACTCAAACAAATTTTAACAAATCACTTCGATATTTTGCACACATATTCTTGAAAATATTGCCGCAAATATGCCAGAGTGTGATTTTTGAAAACAAGAAAAAATTTTATTAAAAAAATAATTAGTTGTCTTTTCAAAAAATTTACGGTTCTATTTTTTTAACGCCATTTTTGAAAAAAAAAATTGAAAATCTGATTCTGGCATTTCAAAAAATTATCCCAAAGCAATAAGGTTTGGCACACGAAACTTTTTTTTACTAAACACTTCTTAATATAGAAATGAAGAAAATCGGTTAGTAAGAAGTTAAAAATTTGTGGGCAAAACTTTTATCTCAGCACTTCTTCTATTTCAAATTTTTATTCAAATATTTTTTAAGTGGTGTTATTATAAATACTAAAAAATACAGATCATTTTTTTGGGTTGTTTACAGAAATACAGAATCTCCAAAAACAAAATTTCCATTTACAAAATCCCCAAAAACAAAATTTTGTTAAATATTTTTTGTAAAAATGTTGTCATATATAAACAATATTAAGGTGGCCCCCGTTTGTATGAAAAAAAAACTTAGCTCGAATTGTTGACGGCATAGGCTAACATGGGGGAACAGGGCGCAAACCTTCACATGACAACGTGTCTGACTGTCTCAACCTGTCGAGGCCAGCATTATCCAATTCGAAATCGTCCCAAGTCGACTCAAACCTCCTCGTGGTGTTCCCTGCTCCGTGGACCTTAAACATGAAATGTGCGTAGGGTTTGGGTCCCGCCACATTACTACTGCCCAATGAAAACTAAACCTGCCTCGGATAAGAACCCCAATCACGTCCCGACGAAGGAAAAGGACGAAGCCATCAAGAACGCTTTCTACGCTAGTCTTGAGTAAGTATACGACTACCTCCCGGTTCAGGACGTGAAAATAGTCCACGGCGATTTTAATGCGAAAGTTGGAAGGGAAGGCATCTTTGGCCCCACTGTCGGTCAGTTCAGTTTTCATGAGACCTCCACGAACAACGGTCTAAGACTGATCGACTTCGCCGCGGCGCGAAACGTGGTAGTTAGTAGAATCAGATTTAAACAGCTTGACATTCAGAAGGCCACCTGGCTGTCTCCGGATTAAAAAACCGGAAACCAAATCGATCATGTTGTAATCGACGGAAGGCATGCCTCTAGTGTTCTAGATGTGCGTAGATTTCGGGGGGTCAACATTGACTCCGACCACTATCTTGTTGCAGCTAAGATCCGCATGCAATTATGCAATGCGAAGAACATTCGCACAATTACAACGGACTGTCGAGGCCTACTCCGCTCAACTCTCGATTAAGCTCAACCAACCAACCTCTGGACCCGACGACGCTGGCGGACTTTGGGCGCATGTATGCCACTCCATGCGCGCTGCTGCTGAAGAAGTCTTTGGTCTCCGGCGCCCGCAACCTCAGAAGGAAGAGATGCGCCTTTTTCAGACGCAAGCAAAAGAGCAGGAAAAGCGTGAGCGTGAGGAACTAGAGGAATGCAAGAAGGATGCACGAAAATTCTATCAACAGGTTAAGCGTCTAACCCAAGGTTTCAAGCCCGGAGCATCCACTTGTAAAGATAAAAATCGAGATCTGGTTACAGATACGCAGTGTGAGCTGAGATTGTGGAGACAGCACTTCTCCAATTTACTTACTGGTGACGATTCAACCAATCTCGCCCATGGGGAGCGCAGTTCAGTGCCACCAATCAACGATGACGGAGTGGAAGTATCACCACCTAGCCATGAAGAGGTTCGAGTTGCTATCCAACGACTCAGAAACAATAAAGTAGCGGGTGCTGACGGCCTGTCAGCTGAATTGCTTAAGACCGGCGGCAATGAATTGATAAGGCGCATGCATCAGCTCAGCAGCAAAATATAGCTAGCAGAAAGCATGCCCGACGATTGGAACCTCAGCGTACTGTGCCCTATACTTAAGAAAGGAGACCCAACAATCTGCGCCAATTATAGAGGTATCAGTCTTATTTACATCGCATATAAGGCTCTCTCAAGCGTACTGTGTAAAATATTCAAGCTGATTACAAAAATACTGATTGGACCTTATCAGTGTGGCTAGATTTCATCATAGATCTAGATTAGACATCTAGATTTTCACACCACGACAAATCCTGGAAAAAACCCACGAAATTCAAATTGACACTCATCACCCTTTCTCGATTTTAAAGCTGCGTTCGATAGCCCGAGAAGGGATTGCCTATACGCAACAATGTTCGGTATACCTGCAATTAGACTTTACCTGTTGATTAGATTTTGCAGGATGACGTTGAGCGACACATGCAGCTCCACATTCAACCTTCAATACCGAAAGAGGTTTCAGACAAGGCGATCCACTGTCTTGCGATCTCTTCAACATCATCATGGAGGGGATCGTACGAAAGGCCGGTGTGCATCGTAATGGCACCATTTTCTACGAAGGTGTCCAGCTCCTTGCGTACGCTGATGATACTGATATTGTCCGCAGAACCAAGAGTGATATTACCGCTGCTTTCACCGCTTTCGAAAAGAAATCAGCCAAAGTGGGTTTGACAATAAATGAGGGTAAATCAAAGTATATGCTGTCTACAAACAAGGGAACGCGGCGTCTAGGCTCCCACGTCTTATTCGGCAGCTATAACTTTGAAGTAGTCAAGGAGTTTGTATAAATTGGCACCGCCATTAATACCAACAACGAAACTATCCTGGAGATAAAGCGAAGAACAATAATTGCCAATAGGTGCATTACGGGCTCAGTAAGCAACTAAGTTCCAGAGCCCTCTGTCGAACGACAAAGCTAACACTCTACAAGACGCTCGTTCTACCTGTGCTGCTTTATGGCGCTGAGGCATGGGAAGTTTCTAACGCAGCTGCTCTGGGTCCTGTTCGAGTCGGCGATGACTATCGCATCCGAATGAACCACGCTGTATGAGCTCTACGAAGACATTGACGTAGTTCGGCGTATAACTGTGCAGCGACTACGCTGGCTGGGCATGTCCATCGTATGGAAGACGAAGCTCCAGAGAAAAAGGTGCTCGAAGCGAGGGTCGTTGGTCAACGACGACGAGGGAGACCTTTCCTCCTATGGATGGACCAGGCCGAGGAAGCCCTAATCGCACTTGGTGTACTTGGACTTGCAGGCGCCTGACGAGAGCTGATGAGGCCGGCCGGAACCTGTACATGGGTTGTTATGGCCACCTAAGTAAGTAAGTAGGTATAGGCTAAAAATATTCGATTTGGTATACAACTAAAATCTATAAACTTTCGTGCCAATTGATGAACTTTTAGATCTCGCTCAAGAGCCCGAAAGTTGGAGAATCGTTTTATATGAGTTTTTCGTGGCATTTAATCAAATAAGTAATAAAACAATAATTGAAGTATATTTTTATTAAAAAAACTGGCAATTTTTTAAGTTTTTTATTTAGATGTTCTTATAAATGAGGTATCAAATTTAAAAATCGGATGAAAATTACCAGACTTGTGATATTTTACTTTTTGAAAAAAATTCCATTTTCTTTCTTGTTGTAATAAAAAAAATCCTAAAAATCCAAATTTTAAAAAAATTGCAATGAAATGTTGAACTATTTTCTGAACTAACACTTAATACAAATGCAAAAAACTGTGTGATTACTTTGAATAACTTGGTCGTTATGGACTTTTTTATTAGAAGTGTACCTTTTATAAAAATGTCGAGTTTGAGAATTTTTACGAAAAAAATTCTCAAAAATCCAAAAATGCAAAATGATAACCAAAAACAATAGTGATGCTTATGGCATAGTCTTGAGCTATAGTGTGCGAAAAATAAAAAAACCAATATACTAAAAAAAAATTTAAAGCTGGTGAAATTTGACTTTTTTTCAAAAATTCGCAAATTGCCTGTTTCTGGTATTTTGAACACAAAAGAAAATCAGAAAAATCGTAAAAACGTTATATCTCATCTGACTTTAAAATTAATGTTATTTAAAAATGTTTGATTTTTATATTACAAAAATTTAGGAATTTCTGGGCTGCCAACATAACAGGCCCTGGTTTACTGTTCAAAATATTAAAAAAATTCAAACCAACCAATTTAATTTTTCACCACTGCAAATTGCGAATTCTTTGTTTGTTCTTTATTTACGGCAGATATTGAAACCTTTACACAACATACCAAGTTTTCCAAAAAATATTAGTTCAAGTATTGTTTTGATTACTCCCATGATTAAATACCAAAAAAAGCTCATACAAAACGATTTCCAACTTTCGGGCTCTTAAGCGAGTTCCAAAAGATCATCAATCGGCACAAAACTTTATAGATTTAAGTTTTATACCAAATCGAATATTTTTAGCCTATGCCGTCAACATAAATACAAATTTTATAAATGGGCCACTTTAATATTTATATTAGGGTGGTCTTTATTTTTTGACTTTTGAATTATCATATCCGCATGTCATTATTTGATTATATACATCTAAATATGAAAGAGATTTTCGATGATTCCATATCAATTCGACTATTTTTGAGCAAATTCTCCCCTTTCTGATTCCGATTTTTTTTAAACTTAGTAGGTTAGTAGTGCCCATTAAAATATCTTAAGCTGTGTTTTTTGTTTTTGCGAAAACAGTTCCTTGAATAAGTTATACACTGTAAAAAATTCGAGAATATCACCAAAAATACAATTAATGCATGTATTCAAACAGCTGTAACTTCGAAACCGTAAGTCGTACAGAAAAAACTTTAATATCCTTTTTTTAGGCTGGTGTCTTTTTTTAGACTGTTAATATGAAATTTTTTGACATTTTTTTAGACTAAAGTTATTTGACACGTTTTTTGTAATGTTCGCAGTAAAGTTTCCACCTTTTGAACATAGTATCGTTATAATACTTTAATTCTTAAGTCTCACACAAAATTTTAGCTTGGGATACGATTGCTATTTTTAACGAATTTTTTTAAAAATGCCTACAAAAGATTTCTTACTTTTATACCGAAAATTCCATATCTTTATATATAAAATTCTTTTTTACATGGCATTGTCATTTAACTCCTCCTGAATGGCTGGACCGATTTTGATTAAATTTGGTGTGTGTGTGTGTGCGGCTGGGTCTGCAGATGTTTTAGGTCTAAAGTTAGACCTGGTAGGTGGCGCTGTTGTTGCTGTGGCAGTGTTTAAAGGGGTATTTGAAAGTATAACTCACAACCGAATTGAAAAATTGTCATAATTCTTTCCCTACACCATTACTTTTTGTGTAAACAAAATTACAAAAATACAAAATGAGTAAAAATAAACAACAACAAAAAAAAAACTTGAATTTTTATGAAGGGCTTGATTTTTCGACTTGATTTTTCGAAAGTTTTTAAATTTTTACGATAGAAACTTTAAAAAACCCTACATTTAAGCATACCATATACTTATGAATATTTTTCGAACAAAAAACATTTTAACCAAACTTTTTTGCGAAATAAAGAAATTTGTAAAGGCTTTTTTTGGAAAATTATAGAATTAAAGTATGCCAGTGGTCGAAACTCGACCCTTTTCGCCATACCACCCCCGAGCGGCGCCAGGTATTCCAGCTAGCATTTTTCTTTAAAAACTTTTTGGTGCACTCCTTCCCGCTTTTTGGTGCACTCCAAAAAAAAATCATCAAAATCGGTTCAGAAACATTCCGATTGCCATATCACCCCCAGGCAACGCCGGGTATTCCAGCTAGCATTTTTCTTTAAAAATTCTTCGGTGCTCCTCCCTACTCTGATTCATTTAAAAGAAGAATCATCAAAATCAGAAAGATTAGAAGGAAAAGGAAAATAGAAAAGATTGAAACACGATTGGACGCACAATTAATCAAAATTTAAAACAAACAAAACAAAATAATGCAATCCTTTGTAACATGACCGAGTTATTCACTTTTAAAGCCAGCACTTTAATTTTTGATTGATTTTTTTTCTATTTCACCAAAAAATAAAATTAGTGGTATTGTCTGCTGATAAGGTTTAAACCAAGGTCCTTCGGCGCCAAAGCCGAAAACTTTCGCACCTGAAGCACACAAAAGGTTTTTGATACTTATTTTGTTATTTTTTCTAAAAAATTTAAAAAAATTTCATAAAAACAGTCCAAAAAAAGGACACCACAAGAGAGACTCATCCAAGGTCTCTAAAATAAAGTGTGGTTAAATTTGAAGGGTCGATGTTGAATGTGAAACACACCTAAGCGTAAAGTTTTTTTCTGCATTTCATTTGGCATTTCTCAATTTCAGACTAACTCAATTTGAACCATGGAAATACACAATCGAGCAACGCGTTAAAGTTATTCAGGCTTATTATGAAAATGGGCGTTCAAATCAAAATGCATATCGTGCACTTCGTGATTTTTTCGGTCAATTAAATCGTCCAAATGTGCGTACAATCGGAAAAATCGTGCAAAAATTTGACCACACCGGGTCTGTAGGAGATGCACCCACAAAGAGTGACTGTTTGGTGCGGTTTATGAGCTGGCGGCATCATCGAGCCGTATTTTTCCCAAAATGAGGCCGGTCAGGCAGTTACTGTGAATGGTGTTCGGTATCGTGAGATGATAACGATCTTTTTATGGCCCGAATTGGAAGATATGAATATAGACGATATGTGGTTTCAACAGGACGGTGCCACTTGCTACACAGCTAACGAAACAATGGCTCTTTTGCGCTACAAATTCAATGGCCGTGTTATCTCACGTGGTGGCGATGTCAATTGGCCGCCAAGATCATGTGATTTGACACCATTGGACTTCTTTCTTTGGGGTTATTTTAAGGAAAAGGTGTACGTCGATAAGCCAGCAACAATTCAAGAGCTAAAGGATGAGATTATTCGGCACATTAACGGCATAGAACTTCACTTATGCCTCAGCGTCATCGAAAATTTGGACCAAGGGATGGAGGTGTGCCGCCGAGGTCGCGGACGCCATTTGGCCGATATTTTGTTCCATACATAATTGAACCATACCAATATTATCATAATAAAAAGAAATTACAATAATTTCCTAAATAATTTGTGTTTTATCCAAAACTAACATTGGCCCTTAAAATATGCAATTTTTTTTCTGTACAACTTATGGTTTCGAAATTACAGCTGTTTGAATACACGCACTAATTGTATTTTTGGAGATATTTTCCAATTTTTTACAGTATATATCTTTTGAAAAGAAATGAAAATAAAGAAAAATATGCAGATATAATACTTTTGAGAAGAACTATCAACCCAGAGAGTTTTAAAATTTTCAAAAATAATGATGTCAGAAACGTGGGTTTTGATTATGGACCGTTTTTTTGTTTTAATTTTTTTATATGATTTAGAGTTTCTTTTCAATAACACAATAGAGTTCGACTTTTTACTAAAGCTTTTTCGCTCTTCCATAGCATTAACCCATCTAAAGTCACTACCCAGTAATCATTGAAAAATATTAATGTTATGGATACCAGTGACCACAAACAAGTTAATGTGGGAAAAATTTACCCACCAATAAATGGGTTGGGTTCAAGGACAACACAAGACGTAACAACTAACCATGCGTATACCTAGATCTAATAACACAACTATTTTTAATCTACTTTTGAGTTGACTTTTTGACAAATTAACATCAAAAACGCTACGATTGTTAATAAAGGAACTCAGGCGGCTTAAAGGAGCAGTAGCCATATAATTTGTTCAACCTAATGGTAAATAAATTAAGTTGTTAGCGTTTCTACTGCTACTACGGTGAGTGTAAAAATTTATGTGAGAAAGAAGTTCTGGAGAATCGAATACACCTACTATGAGTTGGTGTAAATAGACGATATCTGTAGATTTCCTTCGGTCACTAAAATACTGCATTTTTAACAGTTTTAAACTATCCTCTTTAGGAGGAAGGTCTCATATGTCCGTTCCACTTTAGAGCAAACCAAACAAAACGTTTTTGTATTCTTTCATTCGCTCAACACGCACATTGTAACTTGGGGAGCAAACTTGACTTGCATGCTCTAAGTGAGGGCGCACAATTGTATAATACAACGTTGTAGATGTAATCATGCTATTGAATTCTTTGGCCCAGCGTTTTATAAATACAAGCATTGAAGATTCTTTTTTACAAATATAATCAATATGACTGTTCAACGGTAGCTTAGAATCCATGCATATACCTGACATTTATCTAAATTTAGAAACATATTATTTTTAGAACACGAAACTTTAAATTATTTAAATCAGACTGGAGAATATCTGAATTATCTTTAGAATAAACCGTTCTGTATATTTTCATATCATCCGCATAAATAAGCATATGAGAATGTTCTATAATGTGAGTGACTTCACTGATTGCTAAAATAAACAGAAGTGGACCAAGGTGGCTACCCTGTGGGGGGAACAGGGGGCGAACCTGCACATGGCAACGTGTCTGACCGCCTCAACCTGGCGAGGCCAGCATTATCCATGTCGAAATCGTCCCAAGTCGACTCAAACCTCCACGTGGTGTTCCCTGGGCAACGGCAAACTGGCAGTCGTCAGTTTGACGGCTTATTTGAGCAGCGGGTATGCTAGCCTTAAATAGGTTGTGCGTTGGATTTGAATCCCACCTCGTAAAAAACCATTTCAATGAAAAGTTACATAAGTAATATGATAACAATGATCCCCAAGCCTGATGATGACCACCGCAAACGAAAAACTGATAATGATTTACGAATATGCACTGGGAATGTCCGGACTCTGAATTGGGAAGGTGCCTCTATCCAACTGATTGATATCTTGGAAAGATACAAAGCTGATATCACTGCAATCCAAGAAACGCGATGGAAGGAACAGTGTTGCTATCGGCAAGCATCCTGTGATATCTACTACAGCTGCCATGCTGAGAAGCACGAGTTTGGTTGCGGATTTGTAGTTGCCAAGAGATAACAGCATCACGATTCACTCCTGTGAACGAACGACTTGCCATAATCCGCATCAATGCTAAATTCTTTCATATAAGCCTAATATGTGCGCATGCTCCGACAGAGAACAAGGACGATGAGATCAAAGATTCTTTCTACAAGCGCCTTAAAGACGCTTACGAGCGCTGCCCAGTCACGACACAAAAATTGTGCTTGGTGACTTCAGCGCTTAGGTGGGCAAGGAAAACATCTTTGGTCCAACAGTCGGAAAGTTCAGCCTTCACGACAACACACCCGATAACGGAATGAGGCTGATTGACTTCGACGCAGCACGAAACATGGTTATATGTAGCACTAGATTCAAGCATCTAAATATTTAGAAGGCCACCTGGTTGTCCCCTGACCAAAAAACGCGCAACCAAATTGATCACGTTTTGATTGACAGAAGGCACTCTTCCAGTGTTTTAGATGTGCGCACGATCCTAGGTGCTAACATAGACTGGGATCATTATCTTGTCGCAGCTAAGATACGTACAAGGTTGTGCGCTGCAAAGAATGCACGCAATCCTACACAGAGAAAGCTAGACGTCGAAAATCTGCAGTCAAAACGGACAGCCGAAGCCTTCGCCACTCGACTCTCACTCCTGCTTCAAGAAAGAGCTCCTCCGATTGACGATATATGCGCGCAGTGGGCACATAGCTCCCACTCTCTGCGTACGGCTGCCGAAGAGGTTATTGGCTACCACCGTCCCCGCCGAAACCAGTGGCACGATCAAGTGTCGCGACGCCACTGCAGAGAAAAACGCCGCTTACAAAGCCACCCTGCAGTCGGTTGTAACGCGTGCTGCTAAGGAGCGATACAGAGAGAAGAGGAGGGACGAGAGACGTCTTTTCAAGCGAAAAAAAGAGAGGCAGAAAAGCTTGAGTGTGAGAAGATTGAGACGCGCGAGGACAACCTCCACTTAATAAGTTCATCATAGTTTCTAGAATATACATATATGTTTTTAAAACAATACCTGACATTGCAGATTAAATAATAGTAAGTTTATCTACCGATAATTATAAAAATATATGCAAAATTTCGAATAACAAAGGCTTTAAGCGCGATTTCCTCAAAACTAGTTTTTTTAAAACGGTTCGATAGATAAAATGAAATCTAATGGTTAAATTTCAATGAATCTTTTTGCATTTTGTTTGTAATTTTGTCCTTTAAGTCAGTGCTAAATTCTACTCTTTACTGTTTACTGTAACTACTGTTTTTGTTTTTTTTTTAATTGACAAAAAAGCGCGCGAAAGTCTACCACCTTTTTTTTAATTTTTTACTTTATCTTTCGCCATCATTTTTAAAAAACCCTCCGGGGGTCGTGCGTAGGGGGGATGCCAAATTAGTGATCTGTAGTTTAAAATTACATTTGATATTTTTTGTTCCGAACAGTTTTGGATGTATTTTTTTTTTCATGTAATTTTCAGCGCCATCTATATAAAATCCTCAAAACTATTTTCAAAAACAAAAAATAATTATTTTTATAAAGTACTTTTTATGTACAATAAGCTGTATAAATTTGAAAAAAATGACAACTCCTTGTATCTTCAATAAAAAAATTTTTGAAACAAGTTGCGTTTTTTAGTTGTTACACGGATATAATACCTTAAATCAAGAAGATTAGACACAGTAGATCTGCCATTAACAATACCATGCTGACGAGTTGCTATGACTTCCTCACAGTGAATTTTCACCCGATCATACACGATTCGCTCAAAAATATTTTGAAATCGATGAGAGCTTGGCGATAGGCCTATAGTTATTGGCATCATTCCTGCAACACTTTTCATAAATAAGACTTATAAATGATTTTTTTCCAAAAAAGTGGAAAATAACTTGCGTTAATTGATTTATTGAATAATAAAGAAAGTGGTTGACTCAAGTGGTTGAATCTGAACAGAATGATTCTTTAAAAAGAATTGTTGAATAGGCCACTAATTTTGACAGCATCGTCAGTAAATCCATCAAGAGTTTTAAAGGAAGAAGGGAATCCATCAGATGCAGAAATGCAGAAAAAAACAAATTCCAGAAACAAACACTTCGCATAAATAAATTAAATAAATGCAAAATTACACTTTTTTTCAGAGTTATCACTTAAAACTAAGGGTGTTGAGTTCACTCATTCGCTAGACTTAAGCACTGATGATACTTTTAATTTTTTTTTTCTCTCATTCGACTAAACTTGAACATATTTTTTCCCCCGCTTTCTAGTTGGGTTAAATTAAAGACACATACAATTTTTCATAAAAATTTTTTATAAAAATTAAAAAAAGGATTTAAAAAAAAGGTCAACTTTGAATATCTTTAACTTTCACTTGCGAATTTTGGTTCTTGCAATTTTTTGGACAAAATAGCTCAGGTTATGACTTACGAATCCGCGACGTTGTTTTTTTATAGTTTGGATTTTTGAGAATTTTTTTGGAAAAATACTCAAACTCGAAATTTTTAAAACAATATTCTTCTCGGTAAACGTTCATTTCGATCAGGTTATTTTACGTAATCGCACAATTTTTCGTGCTGGTGTATAAAGTATTTAAAACTTTATTTTTTATTATATTATGTTATATTATATTATATTATATTATATTATATTATATTATATTATATTATATTATATTATATTATATTATATTATATTATATTATATTATATTATATTATATTATATTATATTTTATTATATTATATTATATTATATTATATTATATTATATTATATTATATTATATTATATTATATTTTATTATATTATATTATATTATATTATATTATATTATATTATATTATATTATATTATATTATATTATATTATATTATATTATATTATATTATATTATATTATTTTATATTATATTATATTATATTATATTATATTATATTATATTATATTATACTATATTATATTATATTATATTATATTATATTATATTATATTATATTATATTATATTATATTATATTATATTATATTATATTATATTATATTATATTATATTATATTATATTATATTATATTATATTATATTATATTATATTATATTATATTATATTATATATATTATATTATATTATATTATATTATATTATATTATATTATATTATATTATATTATATTATATTATATATATTATATTATATTATATTATATTATATTATATTATATTATATTATATTATATTATATTATATTATATTATATTATATTCTATTATATTATATTATATTATATTATATTATATTATATTATATTATATTATATTATATTATATTATATTATATTATATTATATTATATTATATTATATTATATTATATATATTATATTATATTATATTATATTATATTATATTATATTATATTATATTATATTATATTATATTATATATTATATTATATTATATTATATTATATTATATTATATTATATTATATTATATTATATTATATTATATTATATTATATTATATTATATTATATTATATTATATTATATTATATTATATTATATTATATTATATTATATTATATTATATTATATTAATTATATTATATTATATTATATTATATTATATTATATTATATTATATTATATTATATTATATTATATTATATTATATTATATTATATTATATTATATTATATTATATTATATTATATTATATTATATTATATTATATTATATATATATTATATTATATTATATTATATTATATTATATTATATTATATTATATTATATTATATTATATTATATTATATTATATTATATTATATTATATTATATTATATTATATTATATTATATTTTATTTGAAAAGTAAAAAATAAGATTTTTCGAAAAGTACAAATAAGATTTTTTCGGAGAGTTAAAAATAAGATTTTTTCGAAAAGTATTATATTTTTATTAAAATTAGTATTATAATTTTATTTTGAGAAGTGCAGCGAACACTCCCACATACACCCCACTCTATTACACATACACCTCACACCGGTAGTGGTGACGACCAACATTAATTGATTTGGTAGCAAATCCCCTTACGACTCCCGTAAAAATACATGATATCGCGATTAAATTGCCACCTTTTTGGACTTACTGTCCTGAGGCATCGTTCGCACACACTGAGATACAATTTCATGTCAAAAGTATAACAGTGGATAGCACCAAATAAAAATACTTGGTAACAGTTCTACCATAGGAAGTAATCGTCACAGTATTGGATTTTATCCAATATCCACCGTCCACAAATCTATATAATGGACTCAAGAAAACACTAATTGACAGACTTTCGTTGAGCGAAAACAAACGGCTCGACAAAATCCTATCGGATTATACGATAGGTGATCAAAAACCATCCCAGTTTTTCCGTTCACTACTATTGCTAGCTGGTTCCTCAGTAAGTAGCGAACTACTTACTTATAGGTCATTAAAAACCATCCCAGTTTTTCCGTTAACCACTATTGCTAGCTGGTTCCTAAGTAAGTAGCGAACTCATATACAAACTTTGGTTGAGAAAATTACCAAAAAATCTGAATGTTGCCTTGACCGGATCAGGCCATGAAGAACTAGACGTTCTTCTTAAACTACCAGATAATATGTGGGAAGTTATAGCTGGAGGTGAAACCTCTTCTATAAATAAGAAATCCCCAAATGCTGAAGATTTAATTGCAATCACGCAACACTTTGCCGAAACGACAACCAAGATTTTAGAGAGTTTTAATAAGTTGTCGCTTGAGTACTAGAACTAAGAAACTCCTGTTCAAGGAACTCCAATCCGCGAAATTTTTCAAGGTCCCATAAACGACATCAAAGTATGTCACGACAACGGCTAGCTAATTCGGTATGTAGATACCATTATCAATTCGGTAGAGCGGCCAGAAAATGTGAACAACCATGTGCATTTGTTCAAAACGGACTAACAGCAAACAACACAACACACAAGTCGACAAACTAAAAAACTCCATCATTGCAACGGCGATTGATGGAAGTTCAAAATTATTTACACGCCGTTTATTCATATACGACAAACACAACAACACTAATTTGTTAATCGACAGTGGTACAGAAGTTTCGGTTTTACCTGCCCACAAATTCAAAAATTACAAAAAAGATTCAGACTTAGTATTGACAGAAGCTAATGGAAGTACAATTTCGAACTTCGGAAAAAATTACTTAACGTAAATTTAAAACTCAGACGAGAGTTTCCATTTACTTTCATTGTAGCAGACATAACAAGACTTATTATAGGAGCAGACTTCCGGACAAAGTATGGACTACTCATCGCCTTAAAACACAAGAAACTGATAGACCCCTTGACAAAATTATCGGTCAATGCAATCCGAAACACCATTACCAAAATTATTTACACTACAAAACAAATACACTCAGCTCCTTAAACAATTTCTTTCACTTATAACGGAACCAGATTACATTACAGTTGTCAAACACAAAACTAAGCACTACATCAAGACTGAAGGACAACTACCATTCACTAGGCCAAGACGTTTAGACTTACCTAAATTAAAAATCGCTAAACAAGAATTCGATGTCTTAGTAAAGTCAGGAATTTGTAGACCGTCAGATTCAAAAACTTCCTCTCCATTACACCTTGTAGTGAAACGAGAACCAAATGGCTGGAGACCTTGCGGTGATTACAGACGACTGAACGCTATCAAAGGACCCAACCGTTACCACATATACACGATTTTTCGATTAACTTACACAACACAAACATTTACTCAAATGTTTACTTAATTTAGTTAGAGCCAACCATCGAATCCCGATGGCTCCTGAAGACATACACAAGACAGCCATAACAACACCTTTTGGAATGTTTAAGTTTCTCCGAATGCCTTTCGGTTTTAGAAACTCGGCGCAAGCAAAGATTCATACACGAAGTATTACATGGACTAGACTTCATTTTTGTTTACTTAGACTAAATTTTAGTAGCTAGCGAGACAGAGACGGAACACATTGAACATTTAACCAAATTTTTCAGAGACTCAATGACTACGGTTTAAACATCAAACCCAATAAATGTATTTTTGGAGTAACTGAGATAGACATCCTAAGTTACAACATTTCGAGACAAGGTATCCGACCTTCATAGGAACGAACACAATGCATACAAGACCATCCACAACCAGTTACAGTAAAGCAAATGCAAAAATTTATCGGCATGACTAACTATTACCACAGATGTATTCCAAAACTTGCACATATGCTAGGTCCAATTTATGACATGGTCACTGTAGCATCCAAAACAAAGAATAAACACTTACTCTGGACTGACACAACACTACATGCCTTTACAACAATTAAAGATTATTTTGCAAAGCAAACTCTACTCAATCATATTAGTAGTAATGGAAAACTATCAATTGCTGTAGATGCATCAAACACCGCAATCGGAGGCGTACTACAACAACAAAACAATGAAATACTTAAACCTTTTCAAATAAAGTTTCGCAAACAAAAACCAAATATAGTACATTCGACCGATAATTACTTGCCATATATTTGACAGTTAAGCACTTTACACATCATCTCGAAGGTAACAATTTCACGATATTCACAGATCACAAACCTCTAATCAATGCACTCCATTCACAAACGGAACGTAGTCCCAGACAAACTAGACACCTACGCTTTTACTTCTACGGATATCAATTTTAGAACACTCTACATAGGAATACATTTGACACCATCCATAGAAAACTCCAAGAGACCTATGATAGACCGTTCGAAGTTATAGAATGAACACCCAAATATTTTAAACTCATTAAAAACAATCCCACAGTAACTGTTAATATTGATAGAATTAAGCCAGCGTTACTAAACACCGAGACACCACACATACTACCTTCAGGACCTAAACGGGAAAAAAAATTTACGCATTAATAACACCGTTAAAATAGTTAGATTTCATAAGGAGGGGGAATAATGTGGTGTCCCACAATAGATTTTTTTATTTAAATATACTGAATCAAATAAATACTTTAATTTATATATTGTTTTTAAATTTAAGAAGTACCTTTTTATATCAAGAAAAAAAATATTTTTATATTCAGTTGAAAAAATATATTGAAGTAAAAACGTCACGATAAATATATGTTCAAAAAATAAAATTTATCAAAAATAAAAAATGTCTATTAAATAAAAATTGCTAAATAAAAAAAATGTATTTGTTTGTTCAACAGCAGCTTGCTCACATTCATATTTTTTTTAAAGTATTCACAAACATCTTGAACTTCTTGGTGAGTGATAACAAAATCAAAAAACACTTTATTTGACTGTTAATATTCGCACGAGCGCACGTTTATTGTCCACTTGAAATTGTTGCTTTTTAATCGTTGTAATAGATGTAAGGAAACTTCTTAGGCGGCAGTTCAAATTCAATTCAAGTACGGATCAAGTTTAAGCAAGTTTCGTTTAATGATGTAGAAGAACGATATAACGTAGAGTAGAGTGAAGAAAAAAGAGCACATTAATGAAACCACTATCGAAAATCCTGCAATTTGTTCAAACACACCGCACAGTGTAACCGTTTCATATTAGCTGTGGCCAAAACTATTTGCAGTTGCCGCAGAGCATCGAAATTTGTTGTGGACGACTTTTTTACATAGATAACATTGGCCAAATCGGACAATGACCACGCCTACCTCCCATATAAGACGATGTAAAAAATTGATGTATTCTTGGACTCCTTCAATATTTTTAAAACAATTTCATATTTAGTCTAAGATCATTTCAAAAAGCATTCGTACCAAAAATGGCTATAATCAGACCATTATTCGGGGTACCCTCCATATAACCCGAATTTTAAATATCTCGTATCTTTAAAAATAAATACATTATTTTATTATAATCACACGCAAATAATTTCAGTATTATAGCAATGGTTTTTACTAAAAAAGGGTTGGGTCAGGCCAGTTTTTGGCGTACCCCTCATAAAACTTCAATTCTTAAATCCCGCGTACGTTCATCATAATCACTTCGTTTGAACAAAATAACAGAGAACTTTATTTTATCCCAACTAAGTCTTTGCTTAAAATAGCCTGAATTGATACATTGCTTGGGATACCCCCCATATAACCCACGTTTTTGAAACACTTTCACTTTAACATTTTATAAAAAACTCGTTTTTCCAAATAAAGATTCCTTATAAAATATGCTAACTTCCTTTTGTGCTACCCCAATTTAAACCAAATTTTCAACACAAAAAACAATTTGAGATCATTTATTAAAAAATTAAAAAAAAAATAAAAATAATATATTCATATATTTTATTTATACAAAAGAAAATAAAAATGAAAGTTAAATTAAAAATAGTTTCATCCGAAGTGTCACTTGAAACAAAATCTTCAAAATGTATATCAGAAATGAAGCTATTATGAACGTCGGCATCTATACTTTCTTCTATAATATATGGCAATAAATCTTTATAATCATTTCCTTTTCTTTTGGCAATATGTCTGTTCGAAGAAATGAGAGGATCCGAATTTATCAGATTCTAATGCGTCTGCAGATAAAAGTTCAATTTGTAAATTAAAATTTTTAATCATTTCACATCCATAAATCAATATTTTGGGGACAGTTATTGGCATATTATACCAGGGATAATTATCTACATATATTTTAAAAGTATCCTTTAAAAGTGTACTGAACCTTGTAATATATATTTTTTTTGCCGCTTGACAGTGTTCTCAGTATCAAACTGAAATTTTTGGTAAACATATATTTATGTTTGTTATTTCATACACCATTTCAATATTTGAAAAAACCTTCTGGCAGTATTCCCATCGTTTGAAGTGCCATATCCTGTTTTTACTTTAACAATAATAAGACCCATTTTATCTCTAAACTCTTTTTGTATTTTTATTTTTTGCTCTGAAAAAATTCGTTTGTTTTCTTCTCCGCGTACCTGCCAGTATTTGAGATACATCATGTATGCAATATGAATTAGGCATTCAAAAGTTTTAATCCATGCAAGCAATGTAGATAATCCATATTGTAGATGTCTTTCGTCTATAGTTTTTTGCATGCAATGAAAAGAATTCATTACAGATGGAGTACATACATATATAGATAACAATTCATTGATGCCCGATTATGTGCCAAAACGTTTGTAACTGCACCATCAAATATTGTTAAATACAATTTCAAATTAATTTCAACGTTAAAATCAATAAGTTTTGTTTTAAATGGCCGAAGTTTTTCTATTTGCTCCATTAAATCCATTTCTACATTATGAATTAATGAAGGTTTTTCTAGCATAAAAATTAGTTTAACCCTCATCGGTCCCCGAGGAAATGCATCGATTCGTGCCCATTGTATCAATTTGATAAACATTCTAAAAAAAAGTTAAGAAAATCGTTTTAAAAATTTAAAAACTGATTGTTTTATATTTTTGTAGTTCTATTTTATTGTTTTCATAAATTTAAATTTAGAAAATACATTTATAAGTAATAAAAATTTGAAAGAGAAAATTGTCAAAAATGCTTATTTTTGTGGCAATGTGCCTTTATTAACGCATTTTTCGCAAATATCATAATGACGATCATTACAAACATAATTCTTACAATTATCACAATGATTTAAAAACAAATTATTATTGTTTTTATATGTACATATGTAGCAACGGCCGCGTTTCGTAGTTTTTGGCAAATGGGTAATGGCCGGTAGTGCTTCAATATTGAGCCTTCGAGGCTGAGATTTCCTCTTTTCTATGTGTTTTTGCACAAGAGCCATTGCAAGCTCCTCAATAAATATTCGACGACGTATATTTTTATTGGTTTTGTTGTTTTTCCAAGCCGGAAATAGCGAAATATACGTTATATATGCATTCAATGCACTCACTCAAATACTGCCATTGGCCACCGACTTATCTTGCTTTTGCAGGTGTAGGTAGCCACCATCTGGTCCATAGTGTCCCCGCCACTCTTGGTTTTGTTATAACCCTGAATTAGATTCGGTTTTTTCTCAGCATTTTCACTTATAACGACGTCATTGTCTATAACGCCGAGGCACATACGACAGTGAAATGGCTTGTAATTTGTGGTCATATACAATAACGCTCGAATACAAAGGTTTTTCCCTCATATCCAACAATACTGGAGAAATTTCGGTCCTTTTTTCCGTATAGTGCCCAGAATAGTCATTCCGCGTTTGTGTAACTCTTCAGCCAGTTCATAAGATGTGAAGAAGTTGTCTCATGTGATATTCCTCTCCGACAGCCCATTTACCAAATCCAAATCAACACGGCGTCCAATATTGCGCTCTGGAGCGGCGTTGCGATTGCGACCAACATGAATTTGCGTGTTGTAAACATACCAGGTAGCTGAATCGGCCAAAATCCAAATCTTTATGCCGTATTTAGCCGGTTTCGACGGTATGTATTGTCGAAACGGATAGCGTCCACGAAATGGAACTAGCTGTTCATCTACTGTAACATTTTTGCCTGGAATGTATACAACTTGAAAATGATGGTTCCATTTTTTATATATGGTGCGTATCGGTGCCAATTTATCACGGACAGAAGCAGTATTGGCATTACGTTCTTCTTTATCGTCAAATCTGATACATCCATGAATTTTTTTAAACATTTTCAGTGACATTGTGTCTCGAAATATTGGTCGACCGGTTTTCTCATTCCAGAGTTGTGTAACACATTCACCATACGAACGATACACACCAGCAAGCAGTAGCAATCCGAAGTACGCATGTAGAGTATCCATATCAATTTGTTCCCATTCTTCTTTGTATTTCCGCAAACCATATAAATTCGTCATATTCAAAATAGTATTTTCTATCGGTCGCAGAAACAAAGCAAATGCAGACAAACCATCTACAACATGAGCAGCTGCAACTAGTTTTGGTCCTACAACAACAACAAAAAGAAACAAACACTGAATATGAAGCACAAAACAAGAAGGGTAGGTTTTTTACCTGAAACAATATTATCAGCGGGCCTATATGAATTTCTTCGGTTATTTTCAAATGTTGCCACATTTTGTTCCAGTGGCTCAACATCGTACTCATCAGAATGCTCACTCATTTCTACAACGCATTCTTCCTCCATTCTGAAATCATCGTCACTATCTACTGGAGATTCTTCTGCTTCACTTCCAGATTCGGAATCCATATCATATTCGTCTCTTTGACGGTTTTCACGTAGATTTTTTTTTCATTTTTTTGAAATCAATTGAATGTATGTATAACGCAATGAAAGTATGCGGCAGATAAAAATCACTTCAAAATTTACTAAAATCACTTATCACTTCAAACAAATTCAATTCAATTTTCACTGGTGTGTGTTCAAGAACATACTGAAAACAAAAAAAATGAAAAACCAAAAAACAACTGCAATAACCATCGGCAGATGTATTGTATCAAGTTGATACGAGGGACCGATTCGTAACTACTTCGTCTCAGGTAAAACCAGAAATGCCCGAACATTAAAAACTCATTAGCCCGATTCTACAGGCAAAATCATGCAATTTTCCCAAAAACCGGTTCTTTCCATCGGGCAGTTTTTTTTTTATTCAACTTGAAAGACAAAAATTGTATCAAATTGATACGAGGGACCGATGAGGGCTAATAGGTCTGTAAAATAACACAGATGATGGGGTTTTGTTCAACCAAACTTGTCCCTGTCTATTAATATTAGCCATTTTCAGAGGAACCATTGTACCAATAAACAAGAATTCATCGGTCATGTTTTCATGAAAAAATTTTTGTTTGTAAACACTATGACCGGAACTAACATCAAAGCCATATTTGCATTCAAGAACACAACTAATATTATTTTTTATTTCAATTATCTACATATATAAAAATGAATGTATGTATGTGGGTATGTGGGTAAGTGGATATGTGTGTATATCACGTTGGACTCCAAAACCACACACCCAACTTGATGAAATTTGTAGGGATACTGAAGCAACATTCGGGAAGTGTTCCTGTGAAGTTTGGTGTTGATTGGGCAAGGGGGCGTGGTACCTCCCATACAACCCAAATTGGCTCTATCGCCCACAAACCAAAAAAAATGCTATATATTAGACGGTTTTAATCATATAAAACTAAGATTTGGTAATTTTGTTCAGATAGTTACTTTCGGTGACTGTACAAGAAATGGGATCGATCATACTACATCTACGCCCACTTTTCATCAATCATTTTAATTCCTGAGATGTTCAAGTTTTGATAGTGAATATTGGTATGCAGGTGCTATGGGTCCAAGTGGCAGTCACTATGTAAATATAAGTGTTGTCACGCCCACTTCTACCTCCCACAAATCCGTAAAAATGCTTTATATCAGACGGCTTTTGCCGTAGAAGACTAAGATTTAGTAATTTATTTTAAATGATTACTGTCAGCCAAGTGTACAAGAAAGGGACATGGCCGCACTATATCTACGCCCACTTTCTCGAAATCATGCTTATTCCTGAGTTGTACACGTTTTGATAGGGAATCTTAGTATGCAGGTGCTATGGATCCAAGTGACAGTCACTATCAGACCTATTCAGGCAAATTAACAATAGTAAACCAGTATTATTCATATATCTATGTGTTTGTTGTAATTTTTTTTTTTTTTGCAAAACATATACAAATTTTGTCACGTCCACTTTTAACGCCCACAAATCAGTAAAAATGCTTTATATTAGACGGCTTTTACCGTAGAAGACTAAGAATTAGTAATTTTGTACATAAGGTCACTGTCGGCAACGGTTAAAAAATGGGCGTGGTCGCACCATATCTACGCCCACTTTTCCGAAATCATGCTTATTCCTGCGTTGTACGCGGTTTGATAGTAACACTTCATATGCAGGTGCTCTAAGTGGCGGTCAATATATATATATATATATAAAATTTGCCACACCAACTTGTATCACCCGCAAATAAAAAAAAAACAACTCGAAATGGCGAATTTTAGCCCTTGAAAGGACTTTGACCGATCTTCTTATGATGAATAGTGTTGTGCGTGTTGTGGAATGTTTGAACACAAATAATCAAGAACTGGACCTACAAGTTTTATGCCGACTCCAAACGGCTTATGTTCTCAAGAAGCTTTTCATGGCAGTTTTTACTCTCTGAGGTTTGCCATTGTCAGCAGAGAGGTGGCGGCCGAACAGAAAAATTAATTCAATTAAAAATATTTCTGTGTCAGGTGGAATTTGAACCAGGGTTTCTCTCTCGCATATGGACCACACACTCTACCCACTACGCCACGGCCGCCACTTTTTTTACCCACAAATCAATAGAACTTCTATTAATCAGACGATTCTCATCGCTAAATACTAAAATTTGGTAGTTAAGTTCATACGCTTACTCTCGACAGCTTTGCAAAAAATGTGCATGGTAGCACTATATCTGTGCCCACTCTTCAGCAATAATTTTATTTAATTTATTTATTTATTTATTTTTTTATTATTATATATTTTATTATTATTATTTTATTTATTTATGTATTATAGTTAATTACAATTTAACAATTATAACTAAATAAGCACTAGCTGGCAGGGCTATCGGTTAGAAATAATTTTTAATTCCTGAGATGTGAACGTTTTGATAGTCAAACTTGGTATGTAGGTGCTATGGGTCCAAGTGGCGATCAGTTTTTATATAAATTTTGTCACGCCCATAAATCCGTAAAAAGTATATAAATCAAAATTTACAGTAAAAGAATAAAATTTGGTAAATTAGTTTATATGTTTACTGCCAGAACCCTTAAAAAAATGGGCGTGTCGCACTTTATTTACGCCGACTTTTCAGAAATCATTGTAATTTCTGAGCTGTACATGTTTTGATAGTGATACTTGATATGTAGGTGCAATGGGACCAAGTGGCGGTCACTATATGTATAAATGTTGCCATGCCTACTTTTTCTGCTCATCTATCTAACAGTAAAAAATGTATGTTTATATACTAAGGCTCCTCAAATAAAATAGGTGTTTGGGTCGGTTGCTCAAAATAACGCTTTATGTTATGATGATTCCCCAAATATTTCGACAGTAGCGATAGCCATCCGTGAGCTGAAATAGTTTGAAATAAAAAAAAAAAAAACAAAAACGAAATGGCCATTTCAGCCCTTGAAAGGATATTGACCAATCTTCTTATGTTCTTAATAACAAACGGTCTGACTAAATAGTTATCTGCACGAATCAGTTTTTAATTTTTTCAGTCGAGTCAGAGGTAATGCGGATTTTCATTAATTTTTTAACTTTTTTTTTTATATTATTTTCACTAAAATTCAAATTCAAAATTTTGTTTTTGTTTTGCCATGTAACTTTTGGTCAAATAAATTATCTATTGATGATAAAATATAGTGTAAAGTGAAGAATTAAATGAAATTACAAAAAAATTTACACATTTTTTACATTTTACAATTTATTTGACTAAAATTAGTATTATAAAAAATTCATTTGAATTTTAGTGAAAATAATATGAAAAAAGTTAAAACAATCTATAAAAATCCACATTATCTTTTGTCCTACGGAAAAAATTTAAGATTTTTTGATGCAAAAGAACTTTTTCATTACTCTTATTTCTGACCGTTTGTTTTTTTTTTAACTACCATACCAGGCAATATTTTTAGTCGAAATTTTTGGGTATCATCGTAACATAAGCCATGGATTATTTTGAAGAACTGGACTAAGCAACCTTTTTTTCTAAGGAGCGTGAGGCGAATTAATGTATATACGTCTGTGAGTATATGTGCATATCACGCAAAGACTCCGAAACCGCTAAGCCAATTTTTATACCAAAGCCTTGAGAGGGTTCCTATGAAGTCTGGTGCCGATCGTAAAAGGCACCTAAAATACACCTACAATTTTTGATATCGAACAGTTTTGGTTTTTTTTTTAGGTCGCACAGCCTCGGAATTCAGTATTCGACCTCAACTTACACATGCCGTTCCACTGGTAACATTTTATGGGCGTTAGACGAGGGGCGTGGTACTTTTTCAGTACCCAAAATATTCGGTATAGTTTTCGAAATAAGGCACACATCAATAAAACTCGGTACGAACTTACTATAAAAGTATGGGTTCACTAAAGCTACACCCTCTTTTAGGGGATAAGCGCTGAGCGAAGCGCGCCGGGTATAAGCTAGTTTTTAATAAACTTGAAGCAGTTTGATTAAGCATGTCCTGCGTTCTTACTTCAGCTGATACTTCTGGAACTATAAAAGGCTTTGGTATAAGGCCGTTTTTGTGTGTTTCAACTATTTTCTAATCAGGAAAACATTCAAAATGAAGACTGTTTACAACCGAACGCCTGTTTATATACTATAGCGCCTTACCGATAATCTCAAGTAATAATATAGGCCAAGTGCATTCAGCACTATAGTCAGGCATTGATTTGCCGACTCAATAAGTTTCTTTTTGGCTAATAAACTCGCTGCACTTTCAATTTCTTTTGGTGATTTCTCATTGACTAATTGCTGAACTTTTCGGTGATTTCACTGGTTTTCTAACCCCTTTGGTTTCAGTTTTTCTAAAAGTAGGAGTATCTTGTGTGTCTGATACATTTCGTATGCCTCTACTGGTACTGGGTCTCTTGAATTTATGTAATTAACTATAGATAAAATATTTTAGGTTAACTTTAACTCGAATTCTCCAAAGCCCTAAAGTTAAAATCTAATGAAGCCAACTTGCTGTTCCAAGAGAATCTGAGTTAAATTACTAAAACGGGAATGAACTTACAACTTCTAACCTGTCAGTAAAACAAATAAGAGGAGATTGGAGCCAATCATGACGTTTTGTTTCGAATGCAGATGATTTTCGATGCACGGCTTTAAATTCTTGCTTAAATTTTAAAACAATAAAGTGCACTTTGTTAAGAGTACCATTACTTAAACATGGCACTGAATAGTAAGATTTTAAAAATGTTTCTATATTCTCCTCTTGCTTTTTAATTGTACAGTCAATCCTTGATTGTTTTCATAAATTGAAAACATCTCTAATAAAAAATGGTTTCCATTTCAAAAACTTTGTTTTATTAGCAAAAGATAAATTCACTCAATATGAGAAATTTTTCACCTTTTATATTTTTAAACTGGTTAACTTCACTGTTCTGAGAACGTTTTGATAAATACGATAACTTTGAAAGACTTTGATTTAATTAGGTAAAAATACTTTTGTTTATTTCAAAGATAAACGACATAAACCATATGTTTTTGACAATCAGAAAGACTGATATCAAAAATAATTCGCGTCCTAAAACTATGCAGTACAGTTTTTAGAAAGGTGTGCATTCAAAAAGTTTGTAATAATAATATTCAATGGGATCTATTTTGGATAAATAAGTACGGGTTAGACCAACTTGGAAATAACTGTACCCAATTTTACGCATGCTTAAAGTGAGCGGTTTTTTTGGTACAAAACTTGATTCGATCATATACATTCTCATTTAGAATGTTCTCTCTCTAACTCATATACTATATAACACTTTTAATAGCTTTAAACGTTGAGGGTTGTATTGCAAGTGGTCATATTTGTGGGTGGACTACTCCTATATTTTGCAGTTTCGATGCAACTTTCACACATGCCAAATCTTATATATGTACCTCAATTATAAGCCATTTTATACCTAGTATTTACACTGTTGTGAGTTGTATGGGAGGTGGGCGTGTTCGTTTGTTTTACTGTTTTAACTGTTTTAAAAACAATTATCATTTGTCCAGGAATTTGGGTGCATACGAACATATATACCAAGTTTCATGTAGTTATTTCAACTCCTTCCGATAATTCTACGCTTACGGACCACATCTTTTCAGAAGACATGTTCGGAAGTAGGTTCTACAAAAAAAAATTTTTCTTGCGTTAATACCCAAGGAATTAAAAATTTAAAAAAATACTTATTTTTATATAAACATTACTCCTTTAAGCTTAAAAATTTTTTTCCCAAAAATGAAATAACGTGATTTTCTATGTAAATTTTACCAAAAATTACCCAAAAATACCCTTTACGAAAAATGACGTTAAAATAAAACAACGCAAAGTCGCACCTTTATCTTTTCAATATATTTTTTAAACAAGTTGATAAATAACATATAAAAAGTTTAAAAAAATAACGAATAATGGTTTTTGGAGCGTTTCACTCTCAAAGTTGGAAAATGATTTCCGGTTTTTCAATTTCAGTAAATTTAACATCACTAAAACTCAATGTTTAATGTTGAATAACTTTTTAAATAAAGACTGGATTTAAATAATTAAATTTTTATTAAAAATATAGTTATTCAGAAATTTCTAAAATTATCAAACATAATTCATTTCTTTTTAAAATTTATCCCACAGCAGGGGGTCAATTCCCGTTTTGCGTTAAAGTGAAGTGAAAAAAAACTTTTCACAATCGTTTTCATTTGACGTCTTCACTTTTTCACTTCACTACGCACAAAAAGGCGATTCTTGTTCGTCTAATGGAAAGTAGTTGCTGAATAGCATATAAGAGTTGCTGAATGCCTATTAAACAAAGCTTTTATGAAAAAAATGTAAACAATGTATAAGAAAGAAGGAAACTTTTGCAAAAATGACTTCATCATTATTATCATTATATTTGCGCAGAAGATATTGGAAATAAATAAATATGAACAAGATAAGTTTTGCGACAGCATAAAACAGCCAAAATTAGTTAAGCAAATAGTATTTACTTGTTATTGGCAATATCAACATTTTCCTCTAAATAGTTGATAAGATACTATTTCTGCGTACCGCTTGTCCTTTTTCCCTAAGCTGCTTTTCTTTTTACATTATTTATTTTTAATTTAAAGTCATTTTCTGTCCATAACGTGCGTTTGCTACCGGCGTTAACTTTCTTTCCATTTCAGCGAAAAATGAACAGCTGTTGCCCTTTTAGCACACAACGGGAATCGCATTTTCCGTGTAAAGGTGAAAATGTATTTCACATGACGATAACGCAGAACAAGAATTGACCCCCAGACTCACAAAGTATATGTAAATGACTTAATTTACAAATTTTAATTTTAGGTGAAAAACTGCCGTCACATATAATGGAATTAAAGACAAAAAACGCAAAATCGCATCTCTATCTTTTTTTCCTCAGTTTTTAATAAATAAAAGATCACTTTTTGAAAGTTTAAGCAAAATCCAAAAATAGGTTTTTCCTCTTCACTGCTGAAATTAGGATTTTTCATAATTTTTAGAAAAATTATATTTTTCAAACTAATTTTATATCTGATCTAATTGAAGGATTTCTCTAAAAAGAAATACCATCAAAAGCATGAGATTCTATATTTTTCTATAATATACAATTTTATATTCTTTGAACATCTCGTTCGAGAGTTATGATATTTTATCTGTACAACGTATATGCAAAAACGAATATTGGCAAATTCACAGAAAAAATAATCAATTTTCTCATTCTGACGGTTATCAATTTGCTTCCTTAATTCTATAATGTCCTCTTTACTAACACTTAATTCAGCGCATGCCGCCTCAACTACCCTGACTCTTTCAATTACACTCCATATGGTTGATTTGATGATTGCAAGTTCCGCTGATATCTCACCAATCCTCTGCATCTAAAGGTTCAACATGGCGTCCGAAAATTGCACATAAGTGCGTTTTTTGCCATAATTGAAGACGCTATTTTGAATTGTCAATTTTTTTTTCTGCAGATTCGGGTTAACAAATAACAAGAAACTAAATTTACCAGATTTCATGTAGATACGAGGTCGTCTTCTAGTTTTGGCCACTTTTTCCTGCCATTTTTACCAATTTGCCTTGGTTGAAGTTTTTTTTTTGGTACCCTCTTAATTTTTTTGCATGATGTTGAAATAAATGTAAATAATATTTGGTGTATCTAGGACCACGGGAACTCGTGCCGACTTGCATCGATACACGTCAGTACTTGGTAATATGGGAAAAAGTGCTAATTTTTTCAAAAACCCCAAATAACTCTAGAACAAGTGTAAATTTTCAAAAATCTGGTTCACAGCTCGTGTTCTATTTAATATTTCTTTAAAATAAGCTATTAAACGTGAAAATTGGAAGAAAACTTTTCGAAAAAAACTCCTTTTTGTTCTTGTTGTATTAAAATAAATCGAAAAAAATCCAAATTTGAAAAAAATTTAAATGAAATCTAATGGAAATATTTTTCTTACACTATACCTAATGCAGATGCAAAAAATTGTGTAATTATGTTGAATAACCTGGTCTTGAGCTATATTCTGCAAAAAATAAATTTCTGAAAAAAAAATCTGTTTTCTATTTTCTATCTAAATCTATTCTCTGAAAAAAATTTTGAGCTATTTTCTGCAAAAAATAAAAAAACCAAAATTCCGAAAAAAAGTTATAACTCTTGAAACTTGGCTTTTTTTTCAAGATTACATAAAATGCCTTTTTATAGCATTTCAATCACAAACATATATATCTAGATATAATATCTAGATATAAAGATATAACATATATATCTTTTCGGAGTAACTTTAATAATTCTAAAAAAAAATATTTCTGATTTTCATTCGAAAAATTTTTTAATTCCAGGGTTGCCAACATGACGTTTCTTCCATTCCGTTTTTTTCGGTTCTTCGGTTATAACTCTTGAAACTTGACTTTTTTTTCAAGAGTACTTAAAGTGCCTTTTTCTAGCATTTCAATCACAAAAAAAATTGTAAAAAAATCGGAAAACATATATTTCTCTCTCGGAGTAACTGCATCTGCATTCACTCTGGCCGCAGCCTTAGTCTTTTAACGGTCATGATTTCCTACAAGAATGGTAGCTTGTGAATTCTAGTATCCGAGGTAATGCAGTAGGTAATGAAATATAATAGTTTTATTTTTCACGTAACGTGAGCAGTAACTTATGAAATAGCTATGTTGTGAATGGTAATGCAGATAGTAAGGGAATTATTACCGGCAATGACATCTCCGTGTTAAATTCGTGAGTGAAATACATAAACATCGCGGTTACCAATAGCTAGGGAGCTCACTCATTCGTCACTGGTGAGCCGAACTGCTGGGTTTCTGCCCATTTTGGCACGTGGCTTCTACTTGTATGAACATGCTTAAATTAATGTTGGCACGGGTTGTCGTACTCCAAATGAGCAGAAATTAAGTTTTTGTGTATTTTAAAGAAAAATTAGTATTTCAAAATAAAAAATCGAATGAAAAAAAGGGTATGTCGGCAACCGTGGAATTCAAAAATTTTTCGAATGAAAACCAGAATTCATCAATGTTCATGTTTTGATTATAAGTACGAAAATGTTCAATTTGAGCAGAAAACACCTTCTAAATCCGGGTATTTCAATTGTTCGGGTTTAGTCCTTGTTTTTGTGTGATAAAAGGTATTTTCAAAAAATCATTAAAAAAAAATTAAAAACTGGGCTCTAAAAATGCCGACTTTAGTTAGCTATTAAAAACAAAATCGAGCTAATATTGAAAAATCCCTGGGGGGATTTATTAGTCTGTTGATCAACTTTCGTTTGATGATGGAGCCATTGGGGACTCTCGTTGACAAAATTGCCGCACAGTGTTATAAGAGTATCTTTCATTAAAAAGTTCTAAATATTGTTCTCTAAGATATAATCTAAGGTATAATCTAAGAAAAGTTTTTTTAGTTTTTTTGTACTTATAAAATTTATTGAGTTTTTTTAATTATTTTGTGTAAATGTTATTGAATTTTTTAAAATATTTAATGTATTTTGTAAAAAAAAATTAATATTTTGATTTTATCGTTATGCTCACCGGTTAAGTTCATAAGAAAATTACTATAAGAAGTGGATGACTATAAAAATATTCTTTGGATTATTTAGTTTTCATTATCCTTGAGCAGTCACGAGATTTCCATTTGCAATTCTGATAGTCCCGGGATTGTGAAAAACTTTCAACACTCCCTATTATGGATGTTTTAATTAAGTTTATATTATTTTAATTAAGAAATGTCCACACTGAACAAATAATATTTTTTGTTTTGTTCAATTCACGAGATACAGTTTACATGAAGTGCCATTTGAAGACAATCTTTTATACTGGTATCGAATTTAAAGTAAACTCATAATTCTGCTGCTGAATGCTTGAGAAGTATCTGCCTATGACAAAGTATGCGAGCAAAGTTTTGTTTCCAAATTAATGTCAATTAAGTAAATTAAAGAGGTCAGTTGCACAAGTATTGGTATACATCATATGAGTGCAAAGATCACTTTATTTTAATAAATTGCTTGTGTGATAAAATTCTATATCCAAAAGAAGCAATATACAAACATATTAGATATTTATAGGGTGAGAATGGGTTGAGTTAATTATTAAGCAACTTAAGTTTGCTTAAATAGGAAATAACGACAGATGCTTTTAAATAATAATAAGAAATCATCTCAGTGGTCTTGATTTTATGTGATCTCAACCTTTTTTTAATCTGATTATGAAATTTTAATTTTTATTGTAACTGTAAAAGTATCTTTATCAGAGTATGTAAAAAAATTTTAAAGATATTTTATTTATATTTTATAACATTTTGCTTTTTTCAATCATTTATGTAGGATGGCCCAAAATGTATAACAAGATTCAATCAAAAAGTAGCAATGATTTTATTATAGCTTTGTTTCCCGAACTTTTTGGACTAAAATTGTGTAAACGGTCAAATTAAATCAGTTGTTTGGATCACCTCTAGCGCTGGCTTGATGTGGAGCATCGGCAGTGCAGATGACATACTGAAGATTTTTAATAATAATGAAATTAATTCTCAAATTAGCATTTATATTTAGTTTGTAAACAATCCACCATGTTTCTGACTAGTTTTTATTTATTTCAAAGAACTTTTGATATTTTGCAATTTATTTGCTAACTTAAAAACAGCTGATTTAATGTAGCAAGGAGGGTTGATTCTAAAGAGAATTCACCAGACAATTTTTCCTCTTTTGTAGAAAATTTTCAAACGGCCTACTTGGTGGATTCGAAATTATGTTCGAATCTGTGTTCGAATCTCAAAATGCCGAAGTGATGAGAGACCGTACGAATGGTATTGTAAACAAACAAAGCAGCAAACAAAAATCAACTCAAACAGATTTTTGCGACAATCAAGAAATAAAGTAGTATTGGAGTTTTTGATTGGCTATTTTCTCAAAAAAAAAAAAAATCTATTTTACACAATAATTATTTGCATGTGTTTTGTTTGCTCGTATTATTTGCATGTAGGTATATGTGTTTTGTTTTTCGCTGGGCGCAGCTGTTTTATTTTGAATAAGTTTCTTGAATTTTACATATAATTAATTCGTTCAAACATTTTTCTTCTGATTTTTAAGAACAATTTATCAAAAAACAAGATATCAAGTTTTTTACCTGGTAAAGAAATGATAGACATTTTTTCTAGTTCAAAAATTTTTCCTCTGATTTTGAGGAAATATTTTTGATCTTTAAATTTTTAGCTACCAACTAAATGATAGAAATTGTTTTTTATTTTTTGTTATTTTTCGTGCGATTTTACAGAATAATTTTTTATCCTGTAAGGATAAGAAGGTAAATTTTTATCTAACAAAGAATTCATAAAAATTTTATTTCAAAAATGTTTTCTCTTTATAGAAAAATTTTTGATTTTTAAATTTTTAGCTACTCGTACCAAAGAAATGATACAATTTGTTTTTTTCATCTATAAAATATTTTTATCTATATATTTGTTATCGATAAAATTACCAGCTAAAGAAATAATAGAATTTTTTTTGGTTCATAAAATTTTTCCTTCGATTTTGATGAAAACTTTTTGATCTATAATTTTTTATCTGCTTAAGAAATAATTAATTTTTTTTCAAAAATTTTCCTCTGATTTTGAAGAAAACTTTTTGATCTATAAAATCTAACGAAATCTGCTAAATCTTATCTGCTAACGAAATGATAAAAATTTTTTCTGTTCAAAAATTTTTCATCTATAAATTTTTAGCGAAGAAAGTTATCATCAAAATTTTATTTCAAAAATTTTTTTCTCTCTGAAGAAAAAGAAAAATTTTATTCTCTGAGGAAATTTTTTTATTCTTTAATTTTTACCTGCTAAAGAAATTACAGAAATTTTTTGGTTTACAAATTGTTTCTCTGATTTTGAAGAAAAATTTTTGATTTTTAGCTGCTAAGGAAATTTTTCCTTTGATTTTGAAGAAAACTTTTTTATATCCAAAAAGCCAGGATTTACTTAAGGGTGGGGGGGGGGGGGGTGGATTGTGAGGAGGTTTTGATAAAAATGTATATAAGTAGATACCAGTGGAAAACTAAACGCAAGGATATGCAAATTTTTCTTAACAAATCCGTTTTCTTTTAAGACTGCTCGTGAATACGCTCGTTTTTAAATGACCACTAGAGAGATGACAAGAGTTTATTGAATTTTTTTATCAAATTAATTTTTAGTACTAAGTTTTCGGATTTTGCGTATGGTTTTTTATATGGTATTGTCCAAATTAAGAATTTTCAATTGCCTTTTAAAAAGTTTAATTCCGAAAAAAAGTAAAAATTTCTATGACAAAATTTTACTAATACAACAATATTAGTTTGATAGATAAAAATAGGTAAGATTTCTTAAAATATATTAAAATTATTAAAATTAAAATAGTTTATTAAATTAAAATTAAAATTAGCTATGATAAATTAAAAGTTTTTTTTAATAAGTTCACCTGTTGAAGCTTGATTCACAACTTTTACGGGGCATTTTACATAAACGGGAGAACCAAAAAATTTTAGTCTTTAGATTTGGTTTCTTTTTGGCTATCATACGCTTTTATTGATCCCCAGCTTGTGTACAAGTATTTTGACTTGTGTGAACTATAGTTCGAGCTATCATTAAAGGCCAAAATATTACTGCTCTCGAAAACGAATTCGACAATTGAAATTATATTCAAAAGAAAATATTTTAAAATCTTTAGGTATTGAGCTGTTAGATTTCCTCATAAAAAAATTGATATCATGACTGACAAAATCATTCAATTCCAATAACAAGTACTATATATTTTTTTTTTGTTAAAATTTTTTGAGCAGAGGATCGACTCCGATAAAAGTCATATTTAAGTCTCAGGTTATTTTTCAAAAGCCATAATTCGAAAACTGGTTTTTGTACAGCACCAATTTCTTATACCCAATATAATATTTAAGTTATCGCATCTTTCTTTGAAGACTGGATAAATTTTTATTAAGCAGTTACTTTTTTTTGATATTAAAGAATTTAATCAGTCGTGGATTTAAATTTAAGCTTTTTGCCAATTAAAAAATTAAAAATACATTTTTTGAACTTGCAACTTGTTTTTTTAATTTTTTAACATAATAATAAATAATTTTACAAATGCCGAAGTTCAAAAAAATAGTAACTGTTCATTTTTCTTATGAGAATTTTGTAACATGATTAAAAAATCATCAAATCTCCTTAGTATTGGACGGTATAAAATGTTTTAAAAAAATTTTTTATTGAGAATTTTTTCGAAAATAAGAATATTTACATTTTAGGTGATTTTTCGAAAATTGTAATTTGGAAAAGAGCGCAGGGCTAAGTTTTTGTGCCAAGTTTGAGATTTCAGAGATATACCAAGAAAACAACAAAATAGAATGAGCAAACTTTTTAGTCATCCGCTTTACGTGGAATACCCCGTAAAGTGTTAAATTTCGTGGTTAATTTTTTTGAATTATATACCTTTTAAAAATTAGAAAAAAAATCATTCAAATAAATGCTTTCTCAAAGGTTTTGGGTCCAATAAGCTTAAAAATTGCATATAAAGTGTCAACCTTATTTTTTATAATTTATGAAATTATATTCGTTCTAGGTATAATTTCAAATATACATTTTTCCGGATATCAGGGTTTTTATAAGCATCAAAATCCACAATTCTTTAAAATGGATATTATAAAACAGTTCTTAAATATACAAGCTCCTTGCAGCTAAATTCCAATATAATGATTATGCCTTTAAAAGCAAAGTTAATCTTTTATTTGGCCAGACAAATTTTTTATTAATTAAGCGAAGTTTTTTAAATTGGCTATGAAAATGTTTAAACTTTTGCATCTTCAAGTAAATTAACATCATTATCTCAGTTTATCTAAAAAAAGACATTTTGAATTTAATAGTCTCATTTGTGTAAGAAATACTTCATACTTTCTGGACCCTAAGTGAGGGAGGGATGGTTTGAACACCTAAAATCGCCCCTTGGCTACGGGCCTGATCCAAAGCACTTTCTTCGTACAGATATATTGCCAAAACAAAAGGAAATGATTATAAAGATTTATTGCCATATATTATAGAAGAAAGTACAGATGCCGATGTTCATAAAGCTTCATTTCTGATATAATTTTTGAAGATTTTGTTTCAAGTGACACTTCCGATGAGACAGATTAACTACAGAAATTCTTATACATCATTTTTTTTTCTATTTGTAATTTAACTTTCATTTTTATTTTATTTTTTACATATAAAATATATGAATACATTATTTTTTTAAATTTTTTTAATAAATGATTTCAAATTGTATTTTGTGTTGAAAATTTGGTGTTTTGAAAATTTTGTTTATCACAAAAGGAAGTTAGCAAATTTTATAAGCAATCTTTATTTGGAAAAATGCCTTTTTTATAAAATGTTAAAGTCAAAGTGTTTCAAAAACGTGGGTTATATGTGGGGTATCCCAAGCAATGTATCAATTCAGGCTATTTTAAGCAAAGACTTAGTTGGGATAAAGTAAAGTTCTCTATATTATTTTGTTCAAATGAAGTGATTATAATAAAAGTACTCGGGTCTTAAGAATTGAAGTCTTATGAGGGGTACCCCAAAAACTGGTCTGACCCAACCCATTTTTAGTAAAGACCATTGCTATAATACTGAAAATATTTGCGTGTGATTATAATAAAATAAAGCATTCATTCTTAAAGATACGAGATATTTAAAATTCGGGTTATATGGAGGCTACCCCGAATAATGGTCTGATTATATCCATTTTTGGTCCGAATATTTTTTGAAGTAATTTTAGACAAATACGAAATTGTTTTAAAAAATATTGAAGGAGTCCAAAGATACATCGATTTTTAACTTTGTCTTATATGGGAGGTAGACGTGGTCATTGTCCGATTTGGCCAATATTTGGAAAATTTCTTAATCTGTTTAAAAAAGTTATCCACACCAAATTTCATTGCTCTGCGGCAACTGCAAATAGTTTTGGTCACAGCTTATATGTTTACATACCTTACCTTAGTGTACCTTAGGTTACACTGTGAGTCGTCGAGAATGATGTCAGCTATAGTTGGTGATAGTGGATTTCCCATTGGCATCCCGTATGAGCACAATATGAGCAAATTTTTTAAATGCCGTCCCCGCAGTTTTTTAAATATTTCAACAAACAAGAAACCAATTCTGAAATTTATTTTCAATTCACAAATTAAATTTTTGTACACAACGAAATAATGACGTTTTCAATGTCAAATGAAATGTAGATGTCAACATGCTAAATGGAAACACTTTTAAATCACTTTCTCAAAATCGCAAGATTTAATGCAGGTGGAAACAAATTAAAAAAAAAACATTATATTAAGATCTTCTCCGATTGAATTTGTTAAGTTTGTAAGTTTTGTTATTATTTTTTAACTTTTAGACAAGAAAATGGTATCTTGGCAACCCTAGAATTTTAAAATAACAAAATCGTATTTGTTTGAACTTATTTTGCAGTGTCCAACTTATTTTAACTTATTTTGCAAAGTTTCGTAAAAATACTCAAAACTGAATTTTTCAAATTACATTTTATATTCAATGCACTTTATATTCAATTCGGAAGGTGCATTCAATTTACTAAAATCTTAATCTTCTCGATCGGTAACGGACAATCATTCAGTGTAAATACCTGTTATATCGATGTAAGTAGCATACGTCTGAGAAATTTTGTTATAAATATTATTATTATATTGTAAAAATATATACATTAAGGCGGCTCGACCTCCATAGAAACAAAAGGGTGTCGATGCCACCGACTAGAAATGAACTTTGGTCTATTTTATGACGATTCCCAAAATATTTTGGCTGTCACGATAAGCGCCAGTGAGCTAAGCCATTTTTATATAACCTCTAAAAATCATGTTTTTCGTAAAAATTTCGGGTGGCGTGGTTGTTAAAAAAAACAAATGGCCAGAAATAATAGTTTTAAAAAAAATTTTTCTAAACTGCATCGAAGAATTTATAATATTTGCCATTGAACCAAAGATAACTTATTCTGAGGCATCCTTATATGATTATTATAATTTCTTATATTACAAAATAATAATAATAATTGTTCTTGCCGAAAAGTTCTTTAGAATTACTGATCTTAATTAAGATCTTTATAAGGGGCGGCGAAATCAGCTTCCGTCCCACGCGGCTGAAACCCATGATACGCCACTGTCTGAGCCCATCTCAAAATGGGCCTGGGCATTTACTGTTGAATGCACATGCATTTTCCTTAAGTGGTATAAAAAAAAATACTAATTGAATTGCAAGAAGATGTTGGTTTTTAACCGACTTCAAAAAGGAGGAGGTTCTCAAGTTCGTCGGTTTCTCTGTTTTTTTTTTTTTTTTTTTTAAATGTATGTACATCGATAACTCCTAAGCCATATGCCTGATTGCCATAATTTTTGGTGAACAGATAGATATCATAAGCATGGAGGTGCCCGTAAAAAAGTGGGCGGTATTCGATAACTGGGCGTGGCAATACTAGATCTTGCAATACTAGATACAAATGTATCTCGAATAATATTGACACTAGGGTACTGCAATTTAGTGTAGGGGTAGGCACAATTATTACAAATGACCGGCAAGAAAATAGGAGTTACTCGACAAATGGGCGTGGCAATATTAGGAAAACAGTGTATCTTAAATAATTTTGAGACTAGAGTACTGCAATTTAGTATAGGGGTAGGCATTATTATTACAAATTATGGTCACTAAAGTGGGCGTAATTCGACAAATGGGCGTGGCAATATTAGAAAAACTCTGTATCTCGAATAATATTGACACTAGTGTACTGAAACTTAGTGTAGGGGTAGACACAGTTAATACAAATTCCGGTCAAGAAAATGAGTTACTTGACAAATGGGCGTGGCAATATTAGAAAAATAGTATATCTCGTATAATATTGATACTATGGTACTGCAATTTGGTATAGTGGTAGGTATTATTAGTACAAATTACGGTCAATAAAGTGAGCGGTATTTCACTACTGGGCGCGACAATAGTAGATCTCGCAATACTAGATACTACTGTATCTCGAATAATATGGGCACTAGGGTACTGAAATTTAGTGTAAGGTAGGCATAATTATTACAAATTACCGTCAAGAAAACGAGCATTATTCGACAAATGGGCGTGGCAATATTAGAAAAAGAGTATATCTCGCATAATATTGATACTATGGAACTGCAATTTGGTATAGATGTAGGCATTATTAGTAAAAATTACGGTCAAGAAAGTGGGCGGCATTTAACTACTGGGCGTGGCAATATTAGAAAAACAGTGTATATGGAACTGTATTGTACTGATTTTGTAGTCGGTTGTTTTTTTTTAAAAAGTTTTTATTCGTTTTGCGAATGTTGGTGCCTTTTGGGGAATATACTGTTTGGAACCTGTATCACAAACAATGATTCGCCAATGATTCGAAGAGCAACGTAGTAATCTGCATTTCAATTATGCTCCATCGGATGATATTCGCTAGATCAAGTAGGTCATTGGTGTGAATTTCTTGATAAATAGGGGGGAAAATGTGTAAAATGGCTGGTTGTAAATCAGAAATGCAAGCAAAAATCAGAAATTCAGTAGTGATCGTGAATTGAGGGGGTGAAGCCGTCCAAATGTTCGATTTTTTCCAAGCTGTTTATTTCTATTCCATCGGTATCTTTGTGTTTAAACCTAAATAAATAAACATTTGAAAAATTAATTTCTTAAATCTTAAATTATTAAATCGTCAAACCAATGCCCGTCAGTTTTTAGTGTTAAATTAAAATCATATTTTAAAAAAAACAAAACAATATATTAGAAAACAAAAAAAAAATTACATACTAAACCAGTCTTGGGCGCGTAGAGGCAGGTACTAGAGACCAGGGATGATATTTGGGGGCTTTTAGGGCTTTTTTGTGCCCTTTTTCAAATCAAAAGCCCCGAGGCCCTTCTTATTCATTTTAGGCCCTTTTGGAAAATTCTACCGAAAAAAAATCTGAATTTTTGAAAGGAAAAGTTTACTGGTTAATGTATATGATTTCAATATGCCAAAGAAAAATCGCCGAAAAAATAAAATGAAAATCCCCCAAACGAAAAGAATAAAAAATTTTTACACAATAAAAATGAAAAAATGTTCAAAATTTTTTGGAAAAATGTTCCAAAATGCAATTCAGCGGCGTTGTTGTGCTTGACAAAAATAAAATGAAACAACCAATATCCGCCGTCACGATGGGTATAATTTTTCGGGTATAATTTCCGTGATCAAGATTCAATATAAGATTATCAAAGTATAAAAGAACAGATTCGAGTAGTAAATTAATAATCCCCTGTAAAAATATCTGCAAAGATTTCATTAATTTTATTTGTTTTTTGATGTAATTGGTATTCATGAACATTATGTACGGATAAGGTCCAGATGGTGTTTTTTTATGATAAAATGATTTGCTCTTTTAAGGAATAATGTTTTTTACCTTCCGTACAAGGGCGAACCATTTTATCGTAACGAATTTGATATTCTTAACTTTTCGGTAAGCAAAAATTCTGGCGTTTTTTTATTTTTAATTTGGCAAAAATGCCCGATTTTTTTTCGATCCTAAATTCCAAGCATATTTTTCGTACCTTTTCCTTTTCAAGTATTTGCAAAAAAGATCCTTATTTTATTGGTACAAACACCCGAAAAAAATGTCATTATCGGTAAAAATTTCGGTCATTGTTTTTCGTAGAATTAAGCCCGATTTTGTATGGAAAATTTCGGGTTTTTTTGTAATTTTTTTTCGTTTGTAATTTCTGGAAGCGAATTGTAAGCTATCTTTGATTTATTTCGTAAATAGAAATATCTGGAAAAAGAAAAAAATTATCTTTTAGCGATCATGAAAAGGTAAGACAACCGCGGGGGAGAGAGGTGACGGATAGTCCTCGACCGGTTTTAGTTAATTATTTGAAATTTTTAAAAAACATGATGATCGAGGAATAAAAATAAAAAAGAGCTATAATTACCATTTCACTAGTAGTCAATGTGAAGTATCAGTTAAAAACATAAAGCGAAATTGCATCCAAAAAAGTTGGTGATTTTTGTATAAAAAAAACCCTCAGCAAAAAGCGAAATTTCGTTAAAAAATGTGCAAAATTGTCCAATTTTTTCGGTGATTTTTCTTTTGAATTTCCCATTCATTTTTTATTTCATTCACCCCATTTTTTGATGAAAAACTTTGGGTGATTTTTCATTTCATTTCTTATGTTAATTTTTATTGTTTGTATTTTATGTAAAGGGGATATTTCCTATCGCCTTTAAAAATGTTCTCAGTAAAACAAGTTTTGTTATATACAGTCATTGTCCCATTAAGAGCATACTTTTTAGTAATTTCAACAAGTTTAGTTTATTTCCTAAGTTGACTTTAGATGAAAAGAGTGATCCCTAGTCCCGCTTCATTAATTAGACTTCTTGCAAGACTTAACAGAGAGTCTGAATTAAATTGCTTATTCATTTCTGACATTCTACGACTATTTCAAGATGGAAATATCTGGTGTGTGGTTTTTGTGGAAAAGCTTTACAATTTTTATTTATCAAATTTAGGATTGACTTATCAGAATAATGTTTTTGTTTTTGCAAAAATTTTCTTGTAGAAACACTTTATCTATAGATTATTTTTGGCGTCTTTTTAACTTTTACAAACAAAGCGTGAAATAAAATCTTTTTGAAAGAAAAACCCTAAACTATATCACTTTCACCTAAAATTTTTGATTTAAAATGGAAGTGATTTCATTTAATCATTTAAATTACAGTTCTAAATGAGTCATTATCATTATCATCATCATGAGTGGAGCGTGCATTTCCTGCCTTAAAATTAGTTAAAATAAGTAAAACTTTGGTTCAATCGTAACCTTAGATCCACATTTTGCTTTTTATTTTTGCCTTAAAAAATAAAAATCAAAACTTACCAGTTATTTAGTGCTCAAAAAAATTTCGGTTAGATTTTGCTTTTTATTTTTGCCTTAACAAATAAAAAGCAGAAATAATTATTACTTTATGCTCAAAATTTTAAAAGTCAAAATATAATTATTATTGTTTGCTTTTTATTGTAAAATGCATAACTGGTACCTATTAATGTTAAGCCCTATTATTGTCAGATTGGCCCTATTTTTATATGAATTTTGGCCCTTTTGCAGTAAAGCCAATATCATCCTTGCTAGAGACTCGTTTACGGACTCGCTCTTGTGTCTCACATATATAAACACAGAAAAGAAGTTATTTCAATTAGTTGGCGCTGAGACTTAATGCTGAAAGGTTCACGCTGCTTGATGCTTTAAACTTGGGTGTTATGCACCAAAACAGAAATAAGAGCGAGACTCGATTACCACAAGCACAAAACTACAGAAAATATAATAATATTAGTGTGCCCATCATTGTGCTAAACAAACAAGTTAAAAAAAAACAAAACAAGTGATAAACCATGATACAATTATAAGGTAGGCTCACATTTAAATGGCTGCTCAAACAACAAATTTTGCAGCAACAAAGCTGTGAGAACGGTTAACGTCAAATGATAAAGGCAAGAACAACAATAAGAAAACTAAAATTCGACCAGTCGATTTTGACATAAAGCTTCCTTTTTACTCCAACTTGAGCCTACCTTATAATTCTGCCATGGTGATAAACAACAGCTTCATGGCAACAACAATGCCATAAACATCTAAAAGCAGCTTTGCTGAGTGCTGCCAACAGCAACAACAACAAGCTGAAGTGAACATGTTTTATTAACTGACTATGTGAAGGGCTCTTCTATGCTCTTCGCCGCGTAAAGGCCGAACCAAAATAGACGAGTTGCTTCGTAAAGGGCCCTATAGACGAGCAACTAATCGCAAAACTGGTTGATAAACTGGTTGCTGGTTGTTGAAAACAAGTTGTGTGTAGATGAGTTAAGGTGTCATTTTCAGTTTTTCAACCAGTTTATCAATCAGTTGAGAAAAATTAAAAAATGTTGATATTTTGCGATTCACATCAGCCAGATCTTCAACTGATGATGTGTTTGTAGCAAAATCAACATTTAAACGTAAGATTCATAATAAAAAAAAATTATTTGCATTAATTTTCAATATAATATGCGCGATGTTTTCAAGAAGAAAAAGTTTTTGTACTGGAATTGAAAAATTGGTCCAAGTGTCTGTAGGTAAAACCATCAACCAGTTTTTCAATCAGTTTTGCGATTAGTTTCTCGTCTATAAGGGCCTTAACGAATAGAGACGAAAATGTTCGCTTTAATGCAATTCAATGTTGTTGCCCAAAATGAACAAACGTAATTTATCGAAGCTGAACGAAACAGCTTGTCCATACGTTTTGTTCCGTAAGAACCGAACTGCTAGCGTCTCAACTCGTCAGACGATCGGCAAGTTGCAATCGTCTCGTTTCGTCTATTTTGGTTAGTACTTAAGGCTGAGGCACAGACTACTATATACCAGACAGTGCATCACTCACTCAATGCGGAATTTGCAGAAGCTCGGTGATATGGCGATAAGCACATGGCGAATTGGGACGGACAAGTAACTGCGAAGCAGCGAATTGATGTTGCTAGCGTTGGCTGCAAATGGTTGATAGAGCACAATATCTCTCTCTCTGTGTATCTGTCAACAATGTTGTCGAGAAGCCTTTTTATATATACTTTTCCTAGGAATTCCAAGCCGACGGCTGGCTTGTTTGTTTACTTTTTTTTTTTGCTGGTTTTTGTTTTTGTCGTTGGCTTGGTTTTTTTTTTGCTGCTTTTTGCTATTTGCTTGGGTGGATTTTGTCGATCGTCAAAAATGATATTTTTACGATTTTGTCTATTTTGAAGTTATAGATAAATCGCTGTAACTTCTTTATTTCTGATTTGATTTAAATCCACCCAAGGACAAAATGTTGGCAAATTGTACCATATTTAAAATGACAAAATTTCTAAATTTTTTATTTATTTTGTAATAAATTTATTCATTTATTTCCTATTTCTTTGTTCTATTTTCTATGTTCAAACTATACTATAATAGAAATAAAATAAAAAAAAAAATAAAAATAAAAAAAGTATATGCCAGAAAACGGCAGTTTAAGGATTTTTGGAGAAAAAGCAATTTCTATTTATGGAGTCTAATTTTTTATATTAAACATTTTTTTAACAATTTTAATTTTGACATATATGTATACATTTTTGAAATGTAATATTATACGTTTAACAAGCTTGACGGTTTTAATTTCATTTGTATGAACTTATAGCAAACATAACAGGCAAATCATCCTAGATTTTCTAATAACTGTTTTGATTCGCAAGAACTCAAAATGGTTAAAAGAAAAACTAGTGTCTGAAGAATTGAAGAGCAAGAAAGTCCGATCAAATGAAAAAGCCAATGCAAAGATGCAAAGGCTTACCAAGCCGTAAACTGTCCGTTTGTCCGTCTGAAAGTCTTTCTGTCAATTCGTCGTTAAAATTTTTAAAAGAATCCGTCCGTCACTTTGTCACGCTTCAAAATTCTTGGACTTCTTGCAATTGTTGAAATTGTTTAAAAAAAAATGTCGTTCCAAAAAAATGAAATTAAAACCGTCAAGCTTGTTAAACGTATAATATTACATTTCAAAAATGTATACATATATGTCAAAATTAAAATTGTTAAAAAAATTTTTAATATAAAAAATTAGACTCCATAAATAGAAATTGCTTTTTCTATACTACTACTATAAACTATACTATTACTAAATTAAATTAAATTGTATTAAATTGTAATACAGAAAAAAACTGTCCAAAATATAAACTCACAGTTGAAAAAAATGATTTGTCAAAATATAAAATGTTATGTTTCCAATATAAATACAAATTAAAAAATTTCAACATAAAAAATTACTCATATGTAAATAAACTCACTGTCAAACAAAATATTAATTGTCAAAAAATTAAATTCAATTTTTCCATTTGAATAGGTAATTCTTTCATTTAAAAAAAATAAAAATTTACAAACAAAAATTCTTTCTTTTTCTTATCTTTTGCAAGGTTTCAGAACGGAACTGTTGACATGTAAATTTTAGTGGCATCAAAGTAAGAACAGCACAACAATAAAAGTTAGTTGGCAACTAGACCAATTGAATTTATGATATGCTATATTTATGATATATTTGAAGAAGAAAAATGTTTGTATTATTTTCAGCAGATAAAATTTTATAGATCAGAAATTGGTTCGAAAGCGAAAGGAACAATTTTTGAAGATGGGAAAAATTTGCATCATTTCTTTAGCAGCTAAAAATCTTAAATCCAAAAATTATTTCTTTAATTAAAAATAGCAAATTTTTTTAAAAAAAATCGGTGAAAAAATTATTGAACAACAAAAATTGTTCATTTTTTAGCGGGTAAAAATTGAAAGATCAAAAAATGAATGAATAAATTTAGTAAAAAAATTAAAAATTTATTCAGCTAAAAGATGGTAAAATTTGCTAAAATTTTGTCCTTGGGTGGATTGAAATCAAATCAGAAATGAAGAAGTTACAGCGATTTTCCTATAAGTTTATCCTTCACATAATTGCCAAAAATATATATTTCTGACTATCCACGAAACCCACCCCAACAAATAGTAAACAAACAGCAGCAAAAAAAAAAGTAAACAAGGAAATCAGCCGTCGGCTTAGAATTCCAAAGAAAAGTATATAAAAAAAAGGCTTCTTTTACAAAAAAAATTCTCAAAAATCCAAAAACGAAAATTTTTAAAAATGCAAACAAGATATCCACTAAGAACAGTTTTGAGCTATTTTGTGCAAAAAATTAAAAAAATCGAAAATCGGATATAATAGTTACAGCTGTTGCAACTTGACTTTTTTTCCAAAAATCCTTAAACTGCCGTTTTCTGGCATATACTTTTTTTATTTTTATTTTTTTTTTATTTTATTTCTATTATAGTATAGTTTGAACATAGAAAATAGAACAAAGAAATAGGAAATAAATGAATAAATTTATTACAAAATAAATAAAAAATTTAGATATGGATAAAATTTAGATTATTTTAAATATGGTACAATTTGCCAACATTTTGTCCTTGGGTGGATTTAAATCAAATCAGAAATAAAGAAGTTACAGCGATTTATCTATAACTTCAAAATAGACAAAATCGTAAAAATATCATTTTTGACGATCGACAAAATCCACCCAAGCAAATAGCAAAAAGCAGCAAAAAAAAACCAAGCCAACGACAAAAACAAAAACCAGCAAAAAAAAAAAAGTAAACAAACAAGCCAGCCGTCGGCTTGGAATTCCTAGGAAAAGTATATATAAAAAGGCTTCTCGACAACATTGCTGACAGATACACAGAGAGAGAGATATTGTGCTCTATCAACCATTTGCAGCCAACGCTAGCAACATCAATTCGCTGCTTCGCAGTTACTTGTCCGTCCCAATTCGCCATGTGCTTATCGCCATATCACCGAGCTTCTGCAAATTCCGCATTGAGTGAGTGATGCACTGTCTGGTATATAGTAGTCTGTGGCTGAGGTCGAATGATGATTGTTTGAACGGCGTTCGATATGTTTTGTTGTTGCTTTCAATGCAAAACTATCAAAAATCAGTGAGAGCGAGAGCGGATGAACACATTGTAGAGCAATCAAAATTTGTTCATTTTTGAACGCTGCACATGACAGCAATCATCGTTCAGGACAGTGTTTCTAGGTGGCAAAATAATGAATATGCTGGCTATTAGTAGGTTAAAAGTATTTTTTAAGAAAAAGTAGTACTTTTATACTACAACTTAATAAAAAAAGAGTTGTATAAAAATAAGAGTTTTGGGCTATATACACACAATCGGCGACCATAGCTTGTCATTTGCTTGTATACAAAGCGGAAAATTAAAAAAAAAGTAAAATTAAGTAAGTTATATATACAACCAAATGATATCTATGGTCGCCGTTTGTGTGAATATAATTGCATGACCCATCTAACCATGGTGGTAGTGAGTTATTTTGGCAATAATATGATGTCAAAAATGGTATAAAGTACAAAAAGAAAATATTAAAAAAATAATAAAATGTAAAATGTACAGGGAAATGAACACATATGATAGCCATTTTGTGAACCCAACTGTCACTACTACCATAGTGGGATTATTATAAGGTGTTTTCATCCCATGAAATTGTTCAATATGTTTTTTGACATGCTGCCTTATTTTGACAAGTTTCATACATGGTTTGATATATGAAAATGTCAAAATACGGCAGCATATTTTTTTTTTTGATTTTCCGAATGAGAAAACTTTAACTACAACCGTATTGATTACATCATGCATGAGCTCACTAATACCTTCCAAGCAGAACTGGTCATGTTACAGTAATTTTTTTATAGTACGAAATGAAGTAATGACATTTATGAAATGTCAAAAAGTAAACGCAAATCAATGCACTGCCGTCTGACCGACCAACAATCAAAATGCGAAAGAGAGAAAAAATAGTTCATTGAATGCCGTTCAAACTATCATCGTCTGACCTCATCCTAAGCAAGGTTGATTTATAAAGTTGTCGCAGGGCTGATCGCACTCTCTTCCCAGTACCCATAATTGTCAAAACCAGCCAATTTTGCGAATGACTACGATAGAAAAACGGATAATAATAGAGAACACTTGCAGATTTTCTATGAGCTGTCAACTTCGATTTGACAATTATGGGCACTTGCTCTCTCCCTTGCGACAACCTTATAAATCAACCTTGAGCCTAAGTAATTGTTGTTTATTCGTGTCCGTTAACTCTTCCATCCTCTCCGATTAGTTGCGACTGTCAGCAAGGAGGGTATATTTAAAAGAGAATTCACCAGACAATTTTTCCCCTTTTGCAGAAAATTTTCAACCGGCCTACTTGGTGGATTCGAAATTACGTTCGAATCTGAGTTCGAATCTCAAAATGCCGAAGTGCCGAAACAATGAGAGACCGTACAAAAATCAACTCAAATAGATTTTTGCGACCATTAAGAAATATAGAAGGATTGGAGTTTCTAATTGGCTATTTTCTCAAAACAAAAAATCTATTTGACACAAGAATTATTTGCATGTACGCATGTGTGTTTTGTTTTTAGCTGGATGCAGTTGTTTTGGTTTGAATAAGTTTATTAAATTTTACATTTAATTAATTCGTTCAAACCTTTTCCTCTGATTCATTACTGACTAATTTTAATAGCTGGTAAAGAAATGATAGACATTCTTTCTAGTTCAAAAATGTTTCCTCTGATTTTGAAGAAATATTTTGATCTTTAAATTTTTTGCTAATAACTAAATGATAAATTTGTTTTTTTTTAATTTTTCGAGCGATTTTACAGAATAATTTTTTATCTATAAAATTTACCTGTAAGGAATTGATAGAATTTCTTTTTGTTCAAGAAATTTTTCATCCGATTTTGATGAAAAATTTTTGAGCTCTAAATTTTTATCTGCTAAAGAGATGAATTATTTTTTAAAAAACTTTCCTGATTTCCTGATTTTAAAAATTTTTGATCAACAAAATTTTAGCTTCTACAGAAATGATGGAAACTTTTTTGTTCAAAAATTTTTCTCTATAAATTTTTTGCTAACAAAGAATGCATAGAAATTTTATTTCAAAAATTTTTTCTCTTTGAAGAAAAATTTTTGATCTCTAAATTTTTAGCTACTCGTACCAAAAAAATGATAGAATTTGTTTTTTTATCTATAAAATGTTTTTTATCTATATATTTTTTATCTATAAAATTACCACCTAAAGAAATCATAGAATTTGTTTTTTTCAAAAAATTTTTCCTTCGATTTTGATAAAAAATTTTTGATTTATAAATTTTTCTCTGCTAAAGAAATAATTAATTTTTTTTTCAAATAATTTTCCGTTAATTTTGAAGAAAAATTTTTGATCTATTAAATTTTAGCTGCCAACGAAATGATAAAAATTTTTCTGCTCAAAAATGTTTCTTCTATAAATTTTTAGCTAAGAAAGCAAACATAGAAATATTTTTTTGATTTTGAAGAAAAATTTTTGATTGATATAAGTGATATAATTGATTGATATAAATGATATAAATTTTTTTCTTGTTCAAAAATTTTTCCTTTGATTTTGAAGAAAACTTTTTGATATCTAAGTTTTTCGCTGCTAAGGAAATTATAAAAATTTTGTTTGTTTAAAAAATGTTCGTCAAAATCGTATGAAAACCCCTCCTTGTATTTGGGCACTTCGAAAAAATATTTATTTTGAAGAGTGATGACATGCCGTGCGAGAGAATAATATTTTAATTAGTATGTACATGAAAACAGGTTTTGCGAAAATTGCGAAGTTGTCTATTTTCTCAAAAAAATCGATTTGACACTATGTGCATGTATGTGTGTTTATTTGTAGCTATGCTGCTTTTGTTTTGGTTTTTACTAAATTAATTGAAATTTACACTATTTTGTTCAAAAATTTTTTTGCTGATTTTGAAGAAAAATTTGTGATTTACAATTTTTTACCAACTTAAAGTAGTAATAGATTTTTTTCTCTGATTTTGAAGGATCATAAAGTCGCTTTAAATGATTTTTAAGTGTGACATTTTTGGAGCTTACTCCTTTAGAATCGATTTCACTATAGCCCGCGGTATGAAAATTATAAAGCGAGTGAAAATGAAGCGATGCACAAAAACTCAAGCCTTAATTTTTCTGTCATTCGTATAGTGACTCTCCGCTCAATTGTAAAAATTTTGTTTTGACATTTGTGGTACTCTGCTCTAAGCCGCGCGACTACACGCAGCAAAATACCAATAACGAAGAAATACAAAAAAAAAAAAAAAATACACACAGCAGCAATCTTTACTATTATTTAAAATTGAAGTGAAAATTTTTGTACAACACGAAAAGTACTGGGCTGATTTTTATGAAATAAGTTTTAGAATATTATATTTGTGCAAGTCACAGTAGACATGCGCGGATTCAGGGGGGATTTATTGGTTCCATTGGACAATTTATTGCTTCAAACACCCTTCCACCGTAATTCTCAGAGACCCTGTATTTAAATGTGATGCACTAGTGTTTATTATGTGGTGGAAGGGTACTAAAAAGAAAAACATCGATTTTTTAATAATTTATTTTAAATATAGGTGTGAATATTCTGTTCTTTTTTTTTATGTTCTTTGCGATATCGCGCCCTTAGCTGTAACCAGTCATACATCGGTGATTCCATGTCGAATCGGACGTTTTTGGCAAAAAGTGATTTTGACGATACCGATTTTTTTCAAATTTTGCACGTCAATAGTACTTAAAAAATAGAAATATTATCATATATATTTAAATTTTTTATTTTGTAATTTTTAAACAGTGGAAAATTAAAAAAAAAAATAAATCAAAATTTGTCATTCGGACATGTAGGAAAACAACTATATCTTCAAAACTTTAAGGCCTACAAAAAAAAGTTTATGATTTTTTTAAGAGATCTTTTTCACATTTCACATTTTAGAAATGTGCAGTTTCTTACCAACACATTAATGAAAAATTTTAATTTTTTTGACCACTTAAAATTTCATTCACATTTTTCAAAATCAGCACTACTATTTTTTTGGAGTTTTTTAGACATCGTCGTTTTGAGGCATTCATTCTTAATGCTTTCTCAAAATTGTACGTCGAAGAATTAATGCTTACTAATTTAAACGAATTTTTCAAAAACTGCATACACAATTTTTACATAAAAAAACTTTAATTTTAAATCAAATACTTAATTTTTTGTATTTTTTGTACTTCTTATAGTGTTTTATAATTTTTAAGCTAGTAATATACCTCCGAAAGCTTTTAATTATGCTTCAAATTTATATAATATTTTTTTTATTTTTTTATTTATTTCTTTTATTCCTTGAATAAAGATAAGCCGTAGGAGGTATACTATCTGAAAAAATTGAAAAATACAGTAAGAAGTACAAAAAATTCTAAAAACCCCACTTTTAGTTAATTCGTTCTCTTAAATATCTCCTAAGCATTTTTTTTTTTAGAACTAAGGGTTTGAAGATATAGATGTTTTACTAATGTCCAAATGTATACCGTATATAAACACAGTTGCGTCGTTTGACACACGAGAGAAGCGAAGCTTTTTCATATTTTCATAGACTCTACGCAGATTAAAAACGTATCTGCGTGAGGACCGATTGAAAGGGTTGGCGTTGTTGAACATGCATCGTGACATGGAAGTAATGTGCGAAAATGTAATCGGCATTATATCGAAAAAGCCAAGAAAAATAAATTTAATTTTACAATCTAAAAAAAAAGTTCATTTGACTTACTGATTACATATTTTTTAAATATACTATGCATATAGTCGTTGGGAGCGCAATACTGTGTATCATCCACTTGTAATACCGTGTATAATGCAAAAAGGCCAAAATTTAATTTTGGATTTTAATTCAATTTGATTTAATTAATATAGGCGGATTATCAGTTAAATGCTGATTACAGAACAAGCAAGTATCTTATTTCAATAAATGTTTTTAGTTTAGTTGAAAATTCAATTAAAAGTTTAAAAGAAAGCAGTTTTTCTGCACTCCTGTATATTTAACTAATACCCTGTGTGTGTATGTGCAAGTGGCTGATACGGCCCTGTAGGAAAATCAACTAATTTAAAAGTAGTTGAAAAAGTAGTTTTTTGTCAACCACAACTAGTTGAAGTTCTGACTTTTTTCCATAGAACGAACTAACATATTTTGTATGGTGATGTCCGCTAAATAAGTCAATTGACTTTCGTCTGCATATATTTTCAACTACTTGTTAAATTAGTTACATTTAAACTATTTTTTTAGTTACTTTAAGATAACCAATTGAAAACTTTTTAATATTCCACTTTCTGAAAATGAATTTAAAAGCATAAAAATTTTAAATTTCTATACATCAAAGATATCATTTATTTAACTGTTTTGAAAAATACATAAATCATGAAGTGTTTGCTGAATGGTTAAGCAATGCATCAATTTCCGTACAGAGTCCAAATTGTGCAATTTTTGCTAAACACTACCAGTTTGTAATTTGAATATCTTAAATAATAAAGAAGTTTTAATCGTTTCACAGGGTTTTGAGGCAGTTTATCAGTTTTAAAGTGTGTTTACCACGTCTGTCTTGCAGTTCAATGTCGTAAATAAAAAAATATGTCTTTTTGAAACAAAATGTTAGTGAAGACTAAAGTTAATAATATTTGATGAAATAACATGGTTAAATATATATATAAACTTGTAATCTAATAAAAATTTGCAATTAAAACATGTCAAAATCAGAGTAGTTGCCGCCTTAATATAATTCAAAGTAGTTTATTAACCACTTGTTTTTAAGTATAATTTCAATTACTTCATATATAATGCAATAAAAACTATTTAGAATTAAAGTGGATGCCGCCTTAATATAATTCAAAGTCGTTCATATGCTAGTTTATTTTAAATTAGTTTTTAATTAGTTGTTCTTAAAAACAAGTTAGTTTGTTCCTATAGGGGGGGTATTGCACGCTCAACGACGATACATATATAGCGTACATTAATACATGTTCCCCGAAATATGTTCCTGGATCCGCCCCTGACAGTAGAGGAGTATTTCTCTGTCGAAATTTTAATGTTTCATATTTAATTAAAATGAATAGATTTGTATGAAATCATCGCCGATGCCACGCATTGCTTGGTCGTTTTCTTTTCACGAGTTTGTGTTGCGAGAGTTTCAATAAACTCCATGTTGCTCTATGACTTCTCTTTTTGTGCTAAGCTAGCAAAGCACGACAAACTTGGTTAATTATAAATCTAACAAGTTTTATTTCATTGAAATTAGATAAAAAGTCGTCGAGTTATTTAATTTTAAATTTTAAGCATTAATCTGTTAAAAACAACACAAAATCGTTGTTTTTCATGCTGTTTTGGCTGAACTAAGTTTTTCGCAAGTAAGAACAAGCAAAACATAGATATATTGGTGATTTTGTAGTAAAGTAAATATACTTTAAATTAAACAATTTTTAAAATTTTCAACCAATTTAAATTTTAACTAAATTTTTCAAGAAGTAGAATTAGCTAAATTTTTTTATTGCTGTGACAAATTGGGACATTTAATACAAAATATGTCCACAAATTATCTTAAAGAATTTATTTTGGAAGTAGCTCGGGCTCGTTCGAATGACATAGCAAAAGCTGTCAGTGCACGCATTGATGTTGAATACAATTTAGTTGCTGCTGAGACTAAGTATCATGACAGTTGTTACAAATCCTTATTGAGGCCTACAACTGCGAGTGAAGTTGGCCGCCGTCCTTAAGATCTACGAATCTACGAACTCTGCGATGGAAGAAATATTTAAAGATAACAGGACTATAAAAAAAGGATTGAAGTTGTATTTTTTGAAGTATTTTTGTAGAATTATTACTACTTAAAAACCGGGAAAAATCAAAGTTTATTTGTTTCGTCGACAATCACCACGATATTTTGAATCAAGCTTGTTATAATAAAAATAGCTCAAATGTAAAGATTGTAGTGGTAAATGTATCTGTAAAAAAATAGGGTAAATTTGTGCACCAGCGTGTAATAATTGTCAAGGGCAGTCTTGCTCGAATGTTGAATTGAATACAACAGACGAGGATTCATCAGATGTCAATGAAGAGACAGCTGATTCATCTTAATTTCAACAATTTATAAACATCCAGCAAGAAGAAGAAGAAGAAGATAAGAAGAAGAAGAAATTAATACTAAATATAACAATCAAACTTCAACATCGATATCTTCAATCAATATCAATATTAATTACACAGGGCAACACTGATTATGCGCCATGAGATTTGTAAGTCAATTTTGATACATATGTTAAAGAAGTCTATTATTTACATTATTTGAATTGTCTCTGGTTCTCGAGATCAACCATTATTTTAAAAATAAAGGAGATTTCACCACATATTTTAACATAACTCATAACAATAACTCATAACAATTTGTTCGATTAGGTTAAATTAAAAATCCGCAACTAAATTACCTCCAAGGTACGAGTGCATTGTTTTTTAATTTGCGCAATAGTTTCGGAAATATTCAGAAAGTTCTTAAAAAAAAACATTTTTTTATGCAAAATTTAAATATTTTTTATTGTTTTAAAATGCATAAAAATTCAAAAAGGTTGAAATTGCTATTTTTTCATCTTTTGTTTTAAACATAAATATGTAACAAATAAAAAAGTCATTCTTCAAAAAATCTGTTGACAAGTTTTGGTTTACTAAATTCACAAATTAATGAATTATCTCATTTTGATAAAAATTTATAAATGAATATTGAATGATACAAAGAATTATAAAATTACATAATTATAAAAAATACGAGTTAAGAAAATCATTTTGTATGGGATTTTCTTTGGTATTTTTTGTTAGGAAAGTCTCTTTGCAAGTTCCAGTAGTAGTCTGCCATCATATGGCTATAATAATGCAAAAATTATCACTGGAAATGAAAGGACTGGCCATCAGAATAAAAATGACTATAGGAAAAGTTAATATCGTTCACGAGCCTTTGTTGAGCCGAAAAAATCATCCTTCCACTAATGCACATTAAACTTCAGCTTGAAAACAGTTTGTTAAAGCTTTACATAGGCATGGCGATTGCCTTAAATATATTTCTCAATCATTTCCTGGTCTTAGTACTGCAATTTAAAATTGTAATTAAAATTTGTACTCTAATAAACGACGATGATAAAGAATAAGGCCGCAGGTGACAGTTCGCCTGGTTTTGAAATGCTTAAATTTTGTCAATATTTGACTTCAACAGGGCTAAAGATGTTATATTTTTTACGATAATTTTAAACAGTGGTTTGTAAATTTGATCATGTCGAACTTTTGTGAATTTATCTATTAAATCATTTGCGAGCAACTATTTTTTTGCACAATTGAGCTTAGGAGACCCAAATACGCTTAACAAAAATAAGAAAAATATTGGGGTCCGGCCCCTAAAGTATAATTATGCCAAAGAATTTATTTATGTTCAATCAATCAACCCAAAATTCTTTTTCGTGCAACCAAAATCCTACTTGACCATAGTACGACACTTCAGCAATTAGTTCTTCGAAAATTACTCCGTGTCTACAAAAAAAAAAAAAAATTTAGGAAAGTTATATCAATCAAAAACGCTCACTGTTACTTCTTTTTTCTACCACTTCATAAAAAATAATCAATATCTTTTAATTTATTTTTATCAAAGAATAAACCGAGGAACTTACTGTAACAATACAATTGCTTTGTATTAGAATTTGCTTTTATGTTTTTGATTCAGAAAAAAATATCAGTTTTCTTATGCTATGTATACACAACAATTTGTTTTTTTGCTGAAACAAGTTTGCACATTCTTTTGTACTTACTACGATGAGTAATACCGAAATTTAAACACGTTTCATATATTTCCAGGTAATGCTGTTCTCTCTGTCTATAGATGAGTTTCAAAGTCGTGAAACTCATGAATCAACTAACTTTAATCTTATGACTAATACTGCTGTTTTTGCTGTTTTAAACTATTTTTCTTTCCGTATACTGAAGTGTTTTAGTGTTGAAGTTAATGAAATGTTTAATAAAAAATTGATGGTCTGATAAATTGATTTATTCCACGTTAAAAAAATAATTAAAGTAAAGATTTTTAGAAAACGATATCAGAAAAAAGTAAAACAAACAAATACCGAAAAACCTCAAGCTTAACACTTCCATGGCACAATAGAGACAATTGCTTATGACCGATTGCAGAGACCGCACTCGATGTGGTGTTTTTGTTTTTTTTTTTTTTTTGTATTCGAATTCAGTTGATAAACTTAGAAACACATTATCTTTTGGAGGCAACTTGATATTTTCACTTTGAGCGAGAACGAAAGTGAACCGACTCTGACGACATTTTATTGGAGAATAAAATACGATTAAACGAAGAGACTTCGAAGCGCTGACTGAAATCATCGTCATAAATTAACTTTACTATCATCGCTTCATTCGGAGGGATCAGTTTTAATTGAAGCAAGAAACGCTTAACAAGGCGGATACCAATATAAGCATACGCGATCCAGTGTTGATAGAGCTACAAACACAGAACTTCACACAAACTGGTGGTATTTTCCCATTGAGAGTTGATAAAACATATTAACTTTAGTTTAATAAAACACTCATATTTTTCGCTCGAGTAGCGCTTGTTTGAGATAATTTGGAGATCATTTTTGATATGATATGGGCATTCGTTCCGGTATACTGTAGAAAATCTTTTAAGCGTACCAAGTAGTCCATGGTTGAGGTATATTGTATGTTCTTGTGATAGGTCAGGAATATTATAAAGTCGTAAGAGAGTCCATGCTTTAGTGAAATCAATAGTTGTTGACATTATTAACCCTGGATGTGCATCGTTCGGCTAACAACGATTATATTTTTTTTCTCGTTGTTAAGATTTCTCTGTGTTTTCGTATATCAACAGTCATCGGAGAGAAACCGTGGCCTGGAATGGATTTTAATGAAAAATTCTTGGGCCCCCTTTTTTTTGGGGTCATTTCCATTTCAGAAACCCAAATATCATGCCTAGAAAATCCCATCCATGGCATTCTATGAAAAAAAAACTAATTTAAGAATTTATTATCCTTAACATTTTTGCTGCAAATGGGTTGACTAACAATTATATGTTATATTCGTATAATATATGAATCACGTGGCATCCACTGTACATAGACTTTGATATATATGTATGATACATATGTTTGTGATCACTTGTTGCACAAAAATCATTTCTTATCTTCATTCACTGCCACGCACACGAAACTATCGTATTTCTTATATTTTTATCAATCGATATTCTTTGTAAGAGTTTTCAAGTTAAGGTGAATCCATTTATTTTTAAAAGTTGAAGATTAAAATATTAAAAAAAATTAGATCATGCCGCAACACATGATAAAAATCGCAAAAAGTTGTGAATGAACAAATAAGAATGGTCAAGCATTTATCGAGTTCTCTATGTGACAACTGTCGTATTAAATTAAAAAAAAACTTTATCCTCAAGTGATAATAAATTGCCTGACTATTCACTATTAACAAAGAAACGTGCTACTCCCTCACAACATACTCAATACTGTGGAAATTGCCATTTGTTTAATTTAGTGAAGAATAAAGTCTTTTCAAGACCACGCAACTGAAAATAACTATGCTTTGCTATCGTCTTCGAAACGAAGGACGAAACCGATTTTGAGGAAGATGATGTTCCGTTGAATTTTTGCGTGGAAGTGTAAATCAAGGAGTATCAGCCCAAGTGTGCACGTGAATCATACATTAGAGTGAGTCCGTCTCCATACAAAAAAAGGTTTGTAAGGTCCACTTCCTACTTAATAGCTTACCTTGAGGGGTTTTTGCACCATACAAATTTGTTTTGTACCACCGGAAAACAGCTTAAATGGTATTTTTATCATTACTTACGTATGTTGTGTTCGAAGTTCAAAGGGCTTATAAGGGGCTATATTTCCTGCTCCTATATTTCAAAGATATTATGCAATTTAGGTAAGATGATTTAAAAATTGCAAAAAAAAGACTTGCGGTCTATTCGATAACAAAAAGCATAAAATTACTAGATGTTCTGCAAGATGTGCCAACAAAATGTTTTTGGAGAGCATAAATTTAAAATATGTACAGTTTGTGCAAGCAAACATATTTCTGAATAACTTGTTTTATGAATTAGATTAAGAAAGATAAGAATTTTATAAATCCTCTTATGTTTTCAACTATATCTTTAGTTATAGGATTACACAAGACGGTTTTATATTAAGATCTCGAGAAGATAGGTAAAAATTAGGTCACTAATTACTTACTTACTTACTTAGATGGCCGTGACAACCCGTGTCCGGATTTCGACCGACCTCATCAGCTCTCGCCAGGCGCCTCTGCTTTGCGCGCGCCTTCTCCAATCGGATACACCAAGCGCGGTTAGGGCTTCCTCAGCCTGGTCCATCCATCGGAGGCATGGTCTCCCTCGTCGTCGTTGACCAGCGACCCTCGCCTCGAGCACCTTTTTCGCTGGAGCTTCGTCGTCCATACGATGGACATGACCCAGCCAGCGTAGTCGCTGCACAGTTATACGCCGAACTACGTCAATGTCATCGTAGAGCTCATACAGCTCGTGGTTCATTCGGATGCGATAGTCATCGCCGACTCGAACAGGACCGAAGATTTTGCGAAGAACTTTTCTCTCGAACACCCCCAGAGCGGCTGCGTCAGTTTGCGAAACTACCCATGCCTCAGCGCCATAAAGCAGCACAGGTAGAACGAGCGTCTTGTAGAGTGTTAGTTTTGTCGATCGAGAGAGGGCTCTGGAACTTAGTTGCTTACTGAGCCCGTAGTAGCACCTATTAGCAATTATTGTTCTTCGCTTTATCTCCAGGCTGATTTCGTTGTTAGTGTTAATGGCGGTGCCAAGGTAAACGAACTCCTTGACTACTTCAAAGTTATAGCTGCCGGATGAAACGTGGGAGTCTAAACGCCGCGCTCCCTTGTTTGTAGACAGCATATACTTTGTTTTACCCTCATTTATCGTCAAACCCACTTTTGCTGATTCCTTTTCGATAGCGGCGAAAGCAGCGGTAACATCTCTCTTGGTTCTGCCAACAATATCAATATCATCAGCGTACGCAAGGAGCTGGACACCTTTATAGAAAATGGTGCCATTACGATGCACACCGGCCTTTCGTACGATCCCCTCCATGATGATGTTGAAGAAATCGCAAGACAGTGGATCGCCTTGCCTGAAACCTCTTTCGGTATTGAAGGTTTCGGAGAGGTCATTTCCTACCTTGACGGAGCTGCGTGTGTTGCTCAACGTCATTCTGCAAAGTCTAATCAACTTTGCAGGTATACCGAACTCAGACATTGTTGCGTATAGGCAATCCCTTCTCGGGCTATCGAACGCAGCTTTAAAATCGACAAAGAGATGGTGTGTGTCAATTTGATTCTCGTGGGTTTTCTCCAGGATTTGTCGTAGCGTGAAAATCTGGTCTATGGTGGACTTACCAGGTCGAAAGCCACACTGATAAGGTCCAATCAGTGTTTTTGTAATCGGCTTTAATCTTTCACACAGTACGCTTGAGAGAACCTTATATGCGATGGAAATAAGACTGATACCTCTATAACTAGCGCAGATTGTAGGGTCTCCTTTCTTAAGTATAGGGCACAGTACACTGAGGTTCCAATCGTCGGGCATGCTTTCTTCTAGCCATATTTTGCTGATGAGCTGATGCATGCGCCTTATCAATTCATCGCCTCCGGTTTTTAACAATTCAGCTGACAGGCCGTCAGCACCCGCTGCTTTATTGTTTTTGAGTCGTTGAATAGCAACTCGAACCCCTTCATGGCTAGGTGGTGATACTTCCACTCCGTCATCGTCGATTGGTGGCACTGCACTGCGCTCTCCATGGGCGGCATTGGTGGAATCGTCGCCAGTAAGTAAATTGGAGAAGTGCTGTCTCCACAATCTAAGCACACACTGTGTATCCGTATTCAGATCTCCATTTTCGTCTCTGCAAGTGGATGCTCCGGGCTTGAAACCTTGGGTTAGACGCTTAACCTGTTGATAGAATTTTCGTGCATCCTTCTTGCCCTGGTATACCTCTAGTTCCTCACGCTCACGCTTTTCCTGCTCTCTTTTCTTGCGTCTGAAAAGGCGCCTCTCTTCCTTCCTCTTTTCGCGGTAGTTTTCTCGCACGGCTCGCGTTGCAGCTGACTGCAGCGTTTTTCTGTATGCGGCGTTTTTTACTGCAGTCGCGATGCGACACTCCTGATCGTACCATTGGTTCCGAGGTTGCGGGCGCCGGAAACCAATGACTTCTTCAGCGACAGCGCGCATGGAGTGGGATATATGCGCCCAAAGTCCACCGGCGTCGTCGAGTCCAGAGGTTGGTTGGTTGAGCTTAACCGAGAGTTGAGCGGAGTAGGCTTCGGCAGTCCGTTGTAATTGCAGCTTAGCGACATCTAGCTTTCGTTGCATTCCTGTGCGTATGTTCTTTGCATTGCATAATCGCATGCGGATCTTGGCTGCAACAAGATAATGGTCGGAGTCAATGTTGACCCCCCGAAATGTACGCACATCTAGAACACAAGAGGCATGCCTTCCGTCGATTACAATATGATCAATTTGGTTTCGCGTTTTTTGATCAGGGGACAGCCAGGTGGCCTTGTGGATGTCGAGGTGCTTAAATCTGGTGCTACTAACTACCATGTTTCGTGCCGCGGCGAAGTCGATCAGTCTTAGACCGTTGTTCGTAGAGGTCTCGTGAAGACTGAACTGACCGACAGTGGGGCCAAAGATGCCTTCCCTTCCGACTTTCGCATTAAAATCGCCGAGGACTATTTTCACGTCATGAACCGGAAGGTGGTCATATACGTCCTCAAGACTAGCGTAGAAAGCGTCTTTGACGGCTTCGTCCTTTTCCTCCGTCGGGGCGTGCGCGCAAATAAGGCTTATGTAGAAAAATTTTGCCTTGATGCGGATCGTGGCCAATCTTTCGTTCACAGGTGTGAACCGGGAAACAAGGTGGCGTAGTTTCCGGCTAACAACGAATCCACATCCGAATTCGCGCTTCTCCGCATGGCAGCTGTAGTAGATATCGCAGTGTGCTTGTTTAGAGCAGCCTTGCCCTTTCCATCGCATTTCCTGGATGGCGGTGATGTCAGCCTTTATTGTTTTGAGGGCTTCCGCCAGTTGGATAATGGCACCTTCCCTATAAAGGGTTCGGACATTCCAGGTGCATATCCGTAAATCATTGTCCGTTTTTCGTTTGCGGTGGTCGTCAACGTAATTGGGGTTCTTATCCGAGGCTGGTTTAGTTTTCATTGGGCAGTAGTAATGTGGCGGGACCCAAACCCTGCGCACATTCCATGTTTAAGGTCTATGGATCGACCCGCCGCTCAAATTAGCCGTCAAACTGACGGATGCCAGTTTGCCGTTGCCCAGGGAACACCACTTGGAGGTTTGAGTCGACTTGAGACGATTTCGACATGGATAATGCTGGCCTCGCCAGGTTGAGGCGGTCAGACACGTTGCCATGTGAAGGTTCGCCCCCTGTTCCCCATTAGGTCACTAATATATTTGTTTAATATATTAAATAATTCATTTGCCAAATTTCACTAATTTGCCAAAATAAATATAATATCATTGACCCTCTAATGCCACATTTTTTGGTTGAGCTCCAAAAATCTGATTAGACTAATTTGTTGAAGAGAAAAACGAATCTGAGTTTCGTTTTGATACTTTGTTCGTTTGTTACAGGTGAAAATGTCGACTCCACGTGGAAGCGGACTTGGGCATAAACACAAAAAATAAGCTGAGAAGTGTTATTTCCATTTTTAATAGTAAAACAAGTATTTATGAAGTGAACAATTTCCTACTCATCAGTATTTTTTTTACTTCGGTACAAAGATTTTATATATCTATAAAGACCTTGCTTCATGGAGGGGTAGAGTAAATTCGAAGTTCTTGAAGAAACAGACCAGAGCACGGGCGAGTAAGCAACGATAGCGAGTAGTAAAAGTAACGATTAGATACCAAGCGGCATTAGCGAACGCGGGCAGCGAAAGTGTGACGCGACTAGTTATACAACTACAAAAATATTTTTTTCTACGATTATGCAAACAAAAAAAGACAAATTCATTGATAAAGTTTGTTATTGCTTTTGTTTTCATGCATGTGTGTGGGTAGCTGAAATGGAAGAAAGAAAATTTGCATGCATTTTTAACCGACTTCAAAAAGGAGGAGGTTCTCAAGTTCGTCGGTTTCTCTGTTTTTTATTTTTTTTTTTTAAATGTATGTACATCGATAACTCCTAAACCATATGCCTGATTGCCATAATTTTTGGGGAACAGATAGATATGATAAGCATGGAGGTGCCCGTAAAAGTGGGCGGTATTCGATAACTGGGCGTGGCAATAATAGATCTCGCAATAATAAATACTAGTGTATCTCGAATAATATTGACACTAGGGTACTGCAATTTAGTGTAGGGGTAGGCACAATTATTACAAATAACGTTTTTACGTAATTACGGGCGTGTCAATATTAGAAAAACAGTGTATCTTGAATAATTTTGAGACTAGATTACTGCAATTTAGTATAGGGGTAGGCATTATTGTTGCAAATTATGGTCAATAAAGTGGGCGTTATTCGACAAATGGGCGTGTCAATATTATAAAAACACTGTATCTCGAATAATATGGACACTAGGGTACTGAAATTTAGTTTAGTGATATGCACAATTATTACAAATTTCCGTCAAGAAAATGGGCGTTATTTGAGAAATTGGCGGGGCAATACTAGATAAACACTATCGCAGTTAATATTGACGCTGGGGTAAAAAGAGTATATCTCGAATATTATTGATACTATGGTACTGCAATTTGGTATAGAGGTAGGCATTATTAGTAAAAATTACGGTGAAGAAAGTGGGCGGCTTTCGACTACTGGGCGTGTCAATATTAGAAAAACAGTGTATCTCGAATAGTATTGACACTAGGGCACTGAAATTTATTGTAGTACAGGGGTAGGCAGAATTATTAAAAATTATGGTCAATAAAGTATGCGTTATTGGATAAATGGGCGTGGCAATACTAGATAAACACTATCGCAGTTAATATTGACGCTGGGGTATTGAAATAAAGTACAGGGGTAGGCACAATTATTGGAAATAATTCTCAAGAAAGTGGGCGCTTATATAGCAAAGGGGAGTGGAAATATTAGAAAAACACTATATCTCGAATAATATTGACACTAGGGTAATAAAACTCGTTACAAGAATGGGTATAATAATTTCAAAACATGTGACATCTAATTTAAATTTAAGAGGCAGATATTTGAAATCACCAACAAACTTTCAGAATTTAATAGAACAAATTTTTTCGGAACTATTGTACTAATGTTGTTTATACTCTTTTTTCGAAATTCTCTGAAAAGGAAGAAATAAAAATTTGTAAAAAAAAAACAACCCTCTACAAAATCACTACAAAGTAAAAAATAATTTTAAAAATACTTTTCCTTTTAATTTCTTGGTCATATTTGATAATTTATTTAAACATATTATTTTATATGAAATCTTATTATCTTAATTGTTTTTCTTATTTGTTTTATTATTATCATAAATATATTAATTTCTTGATGAATGACAGTTACCTAGAATTTTTTCTTGTTGCTAGCCTCTTATGAATTATTCTAATCTTGTTATCTGAGGTTATTCCAATTGGAAGTAGCTTGCATTCGGAATTATTTTATTATAGCTACATATTTATATGAGACATTAGATATTATTAATAGAAACTTACTTCAATGTCTTAATGGTTTTAAGCACATATTTTAGTTTTTTAAAGACAATAATTTCCTTTCTAAAAATTCGTAAATTATTGTCATAACTATAATACAGTAACTTTTTCCTGAAAAAAGATGTTTATGAAAAACTATGCGAAAAATTAATTAAATATTTTTTGGTAAGCAGGTTAGGTTGATTTTCTAATTAAGGTAAATATTTGTTTATAGAAAACATTCGTTAAAGAATCAAATGCGCGCGTGGTATTTAAAATATTGTTAAAAGTATTTTGAAATGTTGTTTGGTTTTTCCACTATCCAAATTCTATCCAAACGGCCTGAAAATGTTTCTTGTAAATAATAAATATTTTTCAACTTCGTTCAAATTAATTTTTCATCATCATCATCATAAATTTAAGAGGCTGTTTGGCGAAGTTTTAAAATAATGTATTTTCTAAAATTTTTTAGTGTTCCAAGTGTTCCAAGTAAATAAAATACCTTAAATTGATAATTTTATTTTAATTTATTGTGTAGATCTTTAGATATTGCGGATTCATTTTTATATAATTTTTTAATTGATCTAATTTATTGCTTCAATATTTGGAGATACATTTTTGCCAGTCTTTTTTTTTATATAATAAATTACTATTCTTAAAAAATATGTTTGTTGAACTTGTGCAAAAAACCAAAATTGACAGGTATAACATAAATATTACAAAAATAATTGATATGATGTATACTAAATTACATATTCCAAATAAATATTTGCACATTTATCACATTTAATCACATTTTAAAAAAATGTTTCATTTAACTTAAAGTGTATTCAGAAATTTTATTTTTTCATTCGTTTTTTTCAAATAAGACCCAATAAAAAAAATATTATTTTGGTTCTTCATATAAAAGCCCTATAAAGGGTAATAACATTTTTAAGTTTAATGATATTTTCAAGTTATTAACATTAAATATCATTTTGATAAAATCTATTATCACATTTATTAATTATTCTAAAAAAATGTTCAGGTAACATTCGTAATGGTCAACGTTATTATAATTATTATAAATGCTGGCAAACATTTTGTCACAACTGTCAACAACAAAACAAGTTTAAAATTTAATTTTATGTTATATTTATCCTGAATGAAAAAATAAGGTCTGTATTAATATTTTATATTAAAGTATATAACTTTTATTTCCCAAAAATTTGTTCATTAAATTAATATAAGTTATTAAAAAAAAAAATTGACTGAATATAACTTAATTAAATTATAAAAATTAATTAAATTAATAAATGTATTTTTGAGCAATAAAAATTAAATACTTTGTTATAAAAAAATTACTGCATATTAGTAAAATAAATTCAAAAAATTAATTTTAGTAACAAATTAATTTTCAGCAGTACAAATGTTGCTGAATTTAACTTAAATTAAATTTCATTAAATTAAATTAAATTAATTAAATAAATACATAAATAAATAAAATATAACTTAAAAAAATAATAATTACAGAAAAAAATATATTTAATTAATAAATACATTTTTAGGCAGTACAAGCTAAATAATTTAATATGAAAAACTCTCACTCACTCAATGCTCTCAATGATTGTTTTCTATCATCAGTACCACAGAGAAAAGCCCGTTTAGCATCTGGTTTACTGAAGAACTGAGAAAATGAAGAAACTTAAAATCCATGCATTATAAAAAATTTCAAAAAAACTCATAGCATTACAGATTTTGGTTCTTATTTCTCTATTAAAGACAAATATCGTCAATTGTGCAAGCAATCTTACGATATTTATTTAATAAAAGTAAAATTAAACATCAAATCTGATGCTAAATAATTCTGGAACTTTGTCAACACAAAACGCAAGATTGATTCCTATCATTCTTTTATGAAATGTTGAATCGAAAATTGCATTTGTAATTTTTCGCTGACTTTTCCAAAGCTACCTATTCATCTTCATCCTATGATAATCTAAGCTATACATTTAATGTTTAATCTGGGGATATTTGTCTCCCAATAATTGATACTAGTTTTATCATGCTTAAAAGCTCTTAAAACGTCATATAAAAGTGGTGGATACCGTCATGTATATTAAAATATTGCTGTGATGAATTAGTAACTCCAATCACTTTGCTTTTTTCTTCTTCATTAAAATCTTGCTATTTTCCAGTTGCCTGGAAGTCGTCTTTTATTATTCCGTTGCACAAGTCTGGTAACAGGTCTTTAATCGATAACTATCGTGGAATTGCAAAAGTAAGCGCTTTGCCGAAGCTTTTCGTGGCAATCATTACTTCACAATTATCACATAGTGTTAAATCTTTATTGTCTCCACTCCAACATGGATTCGTTTCTGGAAAATCTACGGTTACAAACCTACTTGAATTTACTTCCAAAACCATTGAGAATTTTGGAAAAGGCTTACAGACTGATGTTTTATACACAGATTTTAGTAAAACTTTTGATGTTGTTAATCATAAACTCTTAGTCTTAAAGCTATCTCTTGCTGGATTTCCCACAACACTTGTAAGATGGATTGAATCTTATTTATGCAATAGAACACAACGTGTTGTTTTTAAATTTGTGAAATCTCATGAGTTTCCTGTCACTTCTGGTGTACCTCAAGGAAGCCACCTCGGGCCTCTTCTTTTTTTACTGTTTATAAATGATGCCATCTGTCGTAAAGCATTCCAGTATTTTGATGTACGCAGACGACGTGAAACTATTTCTTCCTTTCAAAAATGCTAATGATGCCGTTCTCTTGCAAGCTGACATAGACCATCTTTATAGCTGGTGCTACGTGAATCGTATGAATCTTAACATGAAGAAATGCAACCACATGACCTTCACTCGAAAATCTCCTGTCATATGTATTTATAAAATTTGTTACATTACATTAGAGTCTTTAGATATCTTTCATGATCTTGGAGTAACTATTGATACTAAACTTCGCTTTCATATTCATATTAATAAAATTATAAATCGAGCAAATAGTACTTTAGGTTTTATTAAACGATGGGCAAAAGAGTTTAATGATCCCTATATAACAAAAACCTTATTCACCTCTCTAGTGAGACCTATTTTAGAATATGCTTCAAATGTTTGGTGCCCTCGATATAGTTGTTACATAGAATCAGTTCAGAAAAAGTTTCTTTTGTTCTGCTTAAGCCATCTTCACTGCAATTTTAATTATCACCTACCACCTTATGAATATCGTCTGCAACTTTTAAATCTTCCTACTTTAAATAATCGGAGAATTATGCTAAATGCTACTTGGATTTTCAAACTTTTACATGGATATGTAGACAGTCAATATTTACTGAGCAAAATTTACTTTAATATTCCTCTCCGACCAAGAAGATCTTTTGAGTTACTTTACATGAACTTTTGTAGAACTAATTACTTGCAAAACGAACCACTTAGAAGCGCTTTTGGGGACTTTAATTTTGTTTCAGATGCAATTTCTGTAAATGAATCCGTTTACTCAATTAAATTTATTATTTTAGATTATCTACAGTATCGCCACTAATCTGGATCATGCTTTCCAAGGATACTTAATATTTTCCTGTGATGTTTGGTAACAACTTATACAATCTAGCTGTGAAGTTTAATATGATTATCCAGAGCGAGACCACGTCCGTCTCGCCTGGCATATGCCGGTTTGACGTCGTACGACTAGCTTTGCATGTGTGAGCTGTGCTCTAATCCATATTTATATAGATATACACGCTATAGATATATTTTGATTATCCAGAGCAAGACCTCGTCTGTCTTGCCTAGCACATGTATGAGCTCGATCTCGTCCGTCTAGCCTGGCATATGGGAGCACCGCTCTAATCAATCATTGTATTTTCTACTAAGAAGCTAGCCGGATTGCAATTGTATGTACCTGAAAACCTGACAATTTTACATTTTTATAAAAAATTTAATTGTACATATATAAATTCTATTAATTTTGTTTAATATTAATTGCTTTAAAGCCATATGTGCTCAGCATTCAAATAAATAATAATTTAACGGAATATAAGTTAAATAAATAATACCAAAAAGACTTAAATTAAATTTATAAATAAATATTTGGAAAGGAAAAGTTAAATACTTTATTATAAAATATTAATTAACTAATTAATTAATTAATAAAATAATTAACCTTGTTTTCTCGTTCAGGATAAATCTATATATGTATATATAAAATTGTAAAAAAAAAAATCTGTTCAAGAAATATTTTTTGGAGATTCTTTTTGCGATGGACATTTTGATCGACGCTGAGTCCAAAAATCGAATTTTTAAAATTTTTGTCTGTCTGTCTGTCAGCGAAGCATCACGCGAAAACTTGACATCTAGGTTCCTTATACCCCCGGTCAATATATAGGCTACTTTTTATTCAGTAAAAAAGGTTGGACCCGGTAGGGGCGCTGCGATCGGGTTTCTGGCATTCTTTTTTTTTAGCTTATCTCCGAAACCGTTCATCCGATTTGTGTATAAAGGTTTCCGGATACGGTGAGTTTTTATGAATTATCTACTCTGTTCTATCTTGAGCACCAGAGGACGCTGTAGTACAAAGATTTTAAAAAAGTCAAACAACTCCTAAGTCGTTTATCCGATTTGCATTAAAGTTGGTTTATAGAGGTTTTCGGATATGGTGAAATTTTATGACTTATAAACTAGGTTCTGTCTTGAACACTAGAGGGCGCTGTAGTACAAATATTTTAAAAAAGGCAAAAAGATCCAAAACCGTTCATCCGATTTCCATGAAATTTTGTATGTAGAGGTTTTCGGACACACTGAGTTTTTTGGCTTATCTACTCTTTTCTCTCTCGAACACCAGAGGTCGCTGTAGTAAAAATATTTTGAAAAACCTCGAAAAACTCCTAAGCCGTGCATCCGAATTGCTTGAAAATTGGAAAATAGGAGTTTTCTGATACGGAAGTGTTTTGGACTTATCTTTTTTGTGATATCTTGAAAACCAGAGGGCGCTTTAGTACAAATCTTAAGAAATCGTGCAAAACTCCAAAATTGCTCATCCGATTTGGATGAAAATTTATAAATAGCGATTGTCGAGTACGGCAAGGGTTCTGGTGCTATTGTTTTGCTCTTTCTCGAAACTAGAGGGCGCTGTTGTCCAATTTGTATGTGTGTATGTTATTAAACTGTTCCTTAACGGCTGCACTGATTTTGATGACATTATTTGTGTGTGTTTGAGTGGATCCCTTAATGGTTCAGATTCACAATTGGACCCGGTATGTGGCGCTGCGATCGTATTTAAGGCATTTTACGGTGAGTTTTTATGACTTATCTACCCTGTTCTATCTTAAACAGCAGAGGGCGCTCTCTGAAATCGTGAAAAAGTAGAAAGCCGCTTATCCGATTTGGATGAAAAATTTTATAAAAGGATTTTCGTGTAGGGCAACTGTTTTGACGTTATCTCTTTTGCTCTGTTTCGAAAACTCGAGGGCGCTGTTGTACAATTTGTACGTGTGCATGTTATTAAACTGTTCCTAAACGGCTGCACCGATTTTGATGAAATGTTTGTGTGTGTTTAGGTGGATCCTTGGATGGCTCAGATTCACAATTGGACCCGGTAGGTGTCGCTGCGATCGGGTTCCACGAATTTTGTTTATATAGCTTACCTCCGAAACCATTCATCCGATTTACATGAAAATTTGTTTTTCATGTTGGGTTTTCGGGTACGGTTGTTTTTATGGCTTATCTATTTTTTTCTATATTGAACATCAGTGCAGTACAAATGATTAAAAATCCCAAAAAACTCCTAGATGTACATTCGATTCGCGTGAAAATTTTTACATTGGAGTTTTTGGATACGGTGGGTATCTTGAACTTTTTTTCTGCGCTAAGAAATCGTTAAACATTCAAAGACCGCTCATCCGATTTAGATAAAAATTTGTATATTGGATATATAGGATTTGATTATCGAGTATGAAAAGGGCATTGGCGTTATTTTTTTATTCTATTTCGAAAAACAGGGGGCGCTGTTGTACAAATAACGCAAAAAACTCAAAACAACTCATCCTATAAGTATGATTTTTATAAGCGGTTTTCGGGTGCTATATCTTGAACCCCAGAGGGCGCTGTACTACAAAATACATTAAGGCGTAGCAAAGCGCAAAGGGTGATGAATATCTTCTTTTCTTCTTTATGTGTATTTATATTCCACTTTCGGTTTTCGCAAATCAGGACAGCTGATGCCGAATTCTGTGGTATTTGAGTACGCATCAACACATGCGCAATTCACTTGCGTTGTAAGTTGGCGTTGTTTTGACATTGCAATTTTTATTTTCAATGCTTATTTAATTTTTGTCTAGTTTCCTTGCGAATTGCAAAAATTCGTTTTCGCTCTGATTTTTTTCAAAAATGTGCAATCTATCGAATACAATATAAAATTTATATTAAATAGATATATATAAATAAATATATATACCTATATAATAGAAAATAGAAAATATATTTTTGCAAGCGATCGGCGCACGCACACACAAATCACGATATACCTAACTTTTTCTCACAATCTTCAGATGTTGAAGCTCCAATTTTTCACATTCCGCAGAAGTTACCGTTTTGAAAGATGCACACAAAATTCCTTCTAAAGTTTGTGAAAAGTTTTTTCAATTCGACGAATGAAATCGAAAATTATTTATATCAACTCCCGAGTTAAGCCGGGTATTCAGCTAGTAAAATTATATAGTAGTTTTGTTGTTGACAGTTGTGGCAAAATGTTTGCCAGTATTTATAATAATTATAATAACGTTGACCATTACAAATGTTATGTGAACATTTTTATATTATTGAAAGATATATTATTGAAATGATATTTAATGTTAATAACTTGAAAATATCATTAAACTTAAAAATATTATTACCCTTTATAGGGCAAAAGTTTTTTTTTGTGACAACATCATTTAAAGTGATGAAAATAATGGCTTTTATTTGAAAAAAAACGAATGCCAAAGCAAAGTTTCTGAATACACTTTGGGTTAAAAAAAAACGTTTTTTAAAATGTGATTAAATGAAATAAATGTGCAAATATTCCTCTTTTTGGAATATGTAATTTAGTATATATCATATCAATTATTTTTGAAATATTTATTTTATACCTGTTAATTTTTGTTGATTTTTTGCACAAGTTCAACGAACATATTTTTTAAGAATAGTAATTTATTAAATAAAAAAAAAGACTGGATAAAATGAATTTCCAAATATTGAAGCAATAAATTAGTTAAATTAAAAAATGAAATAAAAATGAATCAGCAATATCTAAAGATCTACACAATAAATTAAAATAAAATGATCAATTTAAGGTATTTTATTTATAAAAGCAATAACGTATTAAGGTAATACGATTTTAGACCCACAACAAGCCTACTTGGAACACTAAAAAAATTTCAGAAAATATATTTTTTTTTTAAAAAAACTTCGTCAAGCATTCTCTTAAATTTATGATGATGATGAAAAATTAATATGAACGAATTTGAAAAATATTTATTATTTACAAGAAAACTTTTCAGATCGTATTGGAATGAATTTAGATAGTGAAAAAATCTAGCAACATTCAAAATACTTTTAACAAGTTTTTAAATATCAAGCGCACCTTTGCTTCTCTAAGGAATGTTTTCTATAAACAAATATTTAAATTAACCTGCTTACCAAAAAAAATTTAATTAATTTTTTCCATAATTTTTCATAAACATCTTTTTTCAGGAAAAAAGTTACTGTCTTATAATTATGACAATAATTTGAGGAATTTTTAGAAAGGAAATTATTGTCTTTAAAAACTAAAATATGTGCTTAAAAACATTAAGACATTGAAGTAAGTTTCTAGTAATAATATCTAATGTTTCATATAAATATGTAGCTATATTAAAAAAATTCCAATTGCAAGCTACCTCCAATTGGAATAACCTCAGATAACAAGATTAGAATAATTCATAAGAATAACTGTACCAATAACAAGCCCAGCTGACTACAACAACACAATTTTGAAATTCACACAATTTTGAAAATTTTGAAATAAATCCTAGCAAGAAGAAAAAAATCTTACCTTACTATACCAATAATAAGCACGGCAGTTGATATTTATTAATATTTTTGTGGCTGCTCTCGTTCGCTAATTCCGCTTGGTATCTAATCATTACTTTTACTACTCGCTATCGTTGTGTACTCGCCCGTGCTCTCGTCTGTTTCCTCAAGAACTTCGAATTTACTCTTTCCCTCCCTGAAGCAAGGTCTTTATATATGTTTTTAGTTTGTTTTACTCTTATTTCTTTAAGGTACAAGGAAACTTGAATTGATTTTTATTTTTACTCAAACTGTCAAATTCAGTTTCCAAAGCTGGTCTTAAATTGTACTTTTAAAGTTATTGTGTAAAAATTGATATTACCTTAAAATTCTACTTTTTTACATACTTTTACCTATAATTAGTAGGGGGTGAGAATAGACCCCCTCCTCACGAACGGGTTTTTTCTTGTCTTGACCCAAGGAATCACCAGCTTTCGGATTGACCTCGCTATCCGATTCACCCGGCATATATGTATATAGAGTGACCCTTAATTTTGTTTTTTTTTTATATCTGACAAGTGCATAGCTATGGAAGTAAGGTCTGGAATTTCGGAAAAAGTAGTGATATTTAAACGTGCCTCATACGTGCGAAATGTCATGGAAATATTTTCTCTAAGTATGCCTAATACAGATACAAAAAATTGTGCGATTACGTTTAATAATTTGGTCATTACTAAATTTTTTGCTAGAAGTTTTCCTTTTTGGAAATATCGAGTTTCAGCACATTTATGGAAAAAATTGCCCAAAAATCCAAAAATACAAAATTTGAAAAATCTAACAAGAAATGCACTAATAATAGTTATGAAATATTTTGTGCCTAAAATTAAAAATTAACCAAAAATCGAACAAATAAGTTGTATCTGCCGAAACTTGACCTTTTTTTTTAAATCCTTAAAGTGTCCTTTTCTGGCATATCGAACACAGAAAAAAAATCATAAACTGATCGGATAACATAGATTTCTCATTTGAAATGACTTCAATAATTCTTAAAAATATATCTGAATTTCTCTCGTAAAATTTTGGATTTCCAGGATTGCCAAAATATACTCGTACATAGAAAAATTAGGTGCCCTGGTTTAAGTTATAAAAGCTTTATTATTTAAAATTTTTAATTTAATTAAAAAATGTTTAATTTAGTTAAAAATTATATCTAATTAATTCTTTACTTCCTTAGCTATAAATTTGCAATACCTTTCATTTATACAGGTTGCTCAAGATTATAGAAGAAATTATCCAGATAATAATCGCAACATATTATCCCAAAATTACGACTTTAGGCAAATATTAAATGCAAGTACTTAAAATATTTGTGATTTTGATGCGTTTCAAAATTGCTTATATTTGGAAATGTATCAAAAATAAAAAGTAAACAAAACAAAACATAAATTGCATTTGTATGCTTGATATAAAATTTTTCAAGACATTACAGAGAGTAAGTTGCTGAAAAAGTGGATTTTTGATTTTTGAGGTGTTTTTATTATTTTTTACAACTTCCTTTATGTTATATATCTTGGCAACCCTCGAACTACAAAATTTTAAGAAAGCAAGTCAGGTATATTTTTAAGAATAATTGAAGTCATTTCAAATAAGAGATCTAGGTTTTTTTGATAGAAAAAAAGGGCACTTTAATTATTTTTGAAAAAAAAAGCCAAATTTCAGCAGCTATAATTTTTCCATCCGATTTATGGTTTATAATTTTTTTGTTCAAACTAGCTCAAAACAATTCTAAGTCAATTTCATGGTTGATTTTACAAAATTTGTATTTTTTGGTTTTTGGGAATTTTTTTTTTTTCATAAAAGTACTCGATATTTCCAAAAAGTAATACTTCTATAAAAAAAAAAAAAAAAAAATTCGTAATGACCAAATGAATAAACGTAATCGCACAATTTTTTGTGTATGTATTAGGTATAGTTATAAATAATATTTTCAAGACATTTCACAAAATTTTTTCAATTTGGATTCTTGCGATTTTTTTAATACAACAAGAAAATATATGAGATATTTTTCTAAAAGTAAAAAATCATAATTCTGTTAATTAATGTTTGATAACTCATTTGAAAGATAATTTAAAGATAATTAATTTAAATAAAAATGGAAGTGCGTACCAGTTTTAAGAAAATTTGAGCTTAAATAATTCAATCGGATTTTTTTTTTGGAAAAACAGCACTATTACTTACTTACTAACTTAGGTGGCGCTTTCAACCGTAAGTTGGTTTTCACCTGGTGTAAGAAATTGCACCAGCCATTTCTGTTTTACGCTTGCTGGCGCGAGTTAGAAGCTCCAAGTTTCGTTAGGTTGTCCTCCACTAAGCCCTTCCAATGGAGATGCGGTCGCCCTCTTTTGCGTTGACCGCCGCTGGGTACCGAATTGAATATTTTCTTCGCTGGAGTGTCGTCTTCCATCCGCTCAACATGACCTAACCAGGAAGCCGCTCGATTTTTATACGGTTTGCTATGTCGATGTTGGCGTATAGCTCATACGGCTATCGTTCCATCGTATTCGGTACTCACCATTGACGCAGATTGGTCCGTAGATTTTACAAAGGATCTTTCTCTCGAAAGCTCTCAAAGGTTTTTCATCAGAGCTGCCCAACGTCCAGGTTTATGCTGCGTATAACAGGACGGACATGATTAGTGGCTTATAGAGCGTATCTTTTGTTCGTAGAGAGAGTACTCTGCTTCTCAACACCTGTTGGCAAGAGTTATCCTTCGTTTAATCTTTCTACAGATATCGTTGGTGGAGTTAATGCTGGATCCTAGGTAGACGAAGTCCTTCAAAACCTCGAAGGAGGTGTTGTCAACAGAGACGTGGGTGCCAATACGCTGGGACTGTTTGTTTGTTGACACCAGATATATCGTCTTATCTGCGTTCACTGCAAGACCCATGCGACTCGACTCTTTTTTTTAATTTGGAGAATGCTGCATTGACTTCTCGTGTGTTATGGCCAATTATATCAATATATAGAATATTGTGCCGCTTTGTCTCAGATCAGCGGCTCGAATAATCTTCTCCATAATTTGGTTAAAAAAGTCGCACAATAAGGAATCACCTTATCTGAAACCTCGTTTGGTAACAAATGGGGAGGGGTCTTTCCCGATTTTAACTGCGCTGCTGGTGTTGCTCAGTGTCATCCTGCAAAGACGGATTAATTTTGCAGGAATACCAAATTCAGACATGGTGGAGTATAGGTGATTCCTTATTGGACTGTCGAAATCGGCATTGCAATCGACAAAAAGGTGATGGGTGTCGATTTATTTATTGAATATCTGGTCGGTGATAGATTTTCCAGATCTGAAGCCACACTGATAAGGCCCAATCACTTGGCTTACGATGGGCTTCAGTCTTTCACATAATACGCTCGACAGGATCTTATATTATATAAACAGCATTATTATCCCATATAAATCAAATTTCCTACATAGAGCTCGTACGTTTGAATATCAATATTTTTTCCAAAAAATTTAACAATTTTACTTTTTACATGCAAAGAAATAATCGAGATATACGGACATTTTGAATTTGTAAAAAAAACATTGTTCCATACAGCTAAGTGCCACTCTAATATATATGAGGGATTCCACCAATTATTGGCCAACTGTGGGGGGTCACCCTCTGGGATTTTTTTGAATTTTTCCTAATTTAAAGACAATGGCAAAAAATACGTAAAAAAAAATATTTTTCGATATTATTTCAACTGCAATCAATTATGGTATATCTTTGTATATAAAATCGCTTTTGCGGGTTGGTGTCCGTTAGGATTTACAACATCTGCTATCAAGGTTCATATTTCGAATAATATATAAAAATAATTGCCACACCCCCTATTACTGCCCACAAATCAATAAAAATGCTATATTTCAGACGAATGTGGTTGTATTGGAAAAAATTTTGTAATTTAGTGCGTATGGTCACTCTCGGCAACTGTAATAAAAATGGGCGTGATCGAAACATAGCTACGCCCACTTTTCATAAATCATCATAATTCCTGAGTTGTACATGTTTTGATATTTATTCTTAGTGTGTATATATATATATATATATATATATTAAGCCGGATCGATTTGTATGGAGAAAAAAAAGGTCAGCCGGACACCGACTCACAAGTTAGAGGGACTCTTAAAAACTATTTCTGCATCATTTTTTTTTGGATCGAAGAAATCCCAATGGAGCACTTTTGGTTCTCCTGAACCCTTTTTTTGGCCAAAAAATCATGTTTTTTCATATAACTTTTTTTTTTCTTCAGAATGCATACCCAAGATAGGCAAAAAAATAAAGATTTTAATTGCACACAAATTTTGGCATAAAAAAAGTTTAACATTTTTTCCCTTACAAACTATTTTTAGACTCCGAAAAAATGGATCTTCTTGCAGTGAACTTAAATCTAACGAAATTGCCAACTAATCGCGACGTGGTCCAATACCTGATTTATTTGCGCGATAATGAGCCTAATCGGCGGTCAAATATAGGCTTTGACGTATTTATGAGACCTGCCTTGAAACAAATTCGCGAGCTGTGGATGCGCGCGGAAATCCCTATTATAAATATTACTGCGAGTTGTAAAAAAATAAATTCGGTGGTCGAAAATTATCGCGTGCTCAGAAAAAAAGGAAGAACAAGTGCAACCGACTGCAAGTGGGACCACTTATTTTATTTGGCAAAATGTAAGTGTGAGGTCGAATCGAACATGTATTGTTACTGCCCTAGGGAAGATCTTATCTCGAAAGCTTCAAGAGACTTTCTTATCGACCAATGTAAGGAACGACTCCGTAATTTGGATAGTTGTGTTGGAGAAAGAAATGAGCTTCCTTTACGCGCATTGTTTAAAGAAATTGGAGGAGTTTCAACCGGCCCAACATCATTTGGCGGACTAATCAGTAGAGAATTACATATTGCGGAACTAATTCCGGTAATTAAATTAATTATTTTTTAATCAGTGTGTTTGTCTGTTTATTAAGTTCATTTTCTTCGCCGTTTTCAGATAGTTGCAAATTTCATTCCCATTTCGCTCGAAAATATGCCAACCAACATCGCATTGTGGGAACTTCGCGCCGACCAGAAATATATGTACGAGATGGCTATAGCAGTGTCAAGTGGAACTTGCGACCAGCGCTTAGCCGCAACAAAAACTGGACCAATTAATCAAGCTCGATGGAACACATTAGCATCACGTGTTCTACGCGTATACGTTGCAAAGGCGACACCATCAAAAAACTTGCGAGATCTTGCGTTTTTCATAATGAAAGTTTATGTTCCATTTTGGTTTTGCGTCAAGGAAAATCCGCAGGCTGTTAACGGAAGCCGCCATTTATTTAAATACATACAACTGATACGCTCCTTAACAACGGACATTAAAAAAATCGTTCAACCAAGCATTCAACGAAACTCTTATTTCTGCCATCCAGAAAACATCATTTTGTCAATGATCACCGATGAAAGTCGAGATACCCGCTCTGCTGGATATGCGAATATCTTGAAAGCTCGACAAACACATTTAGATAACGTACGTAAATTTTGTATTCCACAAATAAATTTTGATTGCGAGTCCTTTACGACCATGATCGATTGGAGTAAGGTACGGCTTACAGAGCCACCATGCACTCAATTCATACCGACGAAAGACCTTGAAATCTATGCACATTCCGAAGAAATTATTCCCTTACCAGGTAACCAGATAAAATTATTATAATGTTGCTGAAAACTACTATTCAGATAATATTCTCGTTGCAGATTTTCCATGTCATTCACAGAACACGGAACGCTACGTTAAAACTGTGAGCCAATCGTGCAAGGAAGTAATTCATAAAAATCGTCTTGGACATATTTTCAGCTCACTTCAATCAAGAGAAAAATACACAAAACTTGAGTCGCGCCAATGTTTACCAAAAAAAATAAATCTCCACATAAAATAACATAACCATTCATTGGTCTTTTGCTCTTATTTAGATGAGTTAATTTTTTTGAAGAACAATTAAAAAAAAAATATAATCCTTCATGCTTCTGAAATTTTTTTTGAAAACAATATTTTTGATTAACAGCTAAATTAATTGTTTACTTCTCATAAATAGCAGCAACCACAAATACAAAGAATGTATGTGTATGAAAAATACATATATTATATGCGTTTAAGAAAAACTACTTTTCGAAAATGACGAAAAATTTTTTTGAGTCTCGAAAAAGGCTTTGGTAAATTTTTTAAATCTGATACCAAAACTCGATTTTCCTCACCAATAAACTATACCGTGCAAATTTTGAGAGAGATCGGTCAATTTGAACCGAAAATTCATGTAAACGAATTTTCAAAAAGGGAGGCCAGCCGGGAGGTTTTGCTTCCCCCCTCGGATTTCGGCTTTTTGAAATGGGACGCCAAAAATAGATTTCCTGGCCTAAAAAACTTCGCCACGCAAATTTTGTGTGAAATCAGTCGGTTTAAAACAAAGTGACAGCAAATCAGAATTTAAAAAAATTTCATACAAACTGTGAACTTAGAAAATAACATTTTTTGTACTTTTGATGTGCTGTAAATTCGTTTTGAATTGACCATATTTGCCCAAAACTTGCATGGTCAAATTTTTTGGTCCGGAGAATCCATTTTTGGTATCAGAATAAAAAACATCGAATATCGAGGAGGGCTCCAGTACGAAGTTTTATAAAAAAAAGTATTTTGATTAATCATGTTTTATATATTTGTGGCACGCATTTTTCGCGTAACCACACCAAACCATATATTAATGAAAAGAAGAGCTCAATACCTTTCCAATTAGTTATAATGTATGTAAATACCATGAAAAATACATATTTTATAGGCGTTTAAAAAAAACAACTTTTCGAAAATGACGAAAAATTGATTTTTCGGAGTCTAAAAATAGTTTGTAAGGGAAAAAATGTTAAACTTTTTTTATGCCAAAATGTGTGTGCAATTAAAATCGTTATTTTTTTGCCTATCTTGGGTATGCATTCTAGAGAAAAAAAAAAGTTATATGAAAAAAACATGATTTTTTGGCCAAAAAAAGGGTTCAGGAGAACCAAAAGTGCTCCATTGGGATTTCTCCGATCCAAAAAAAAATGATGCAGAAATAGTTTTTAAGAGTCCCTCTAACTTTTAAATCGGTGTCCAGCGAAATCTAAATTTCGATCCGGCTTAATATATATATATATATATATATGCCACGCCTAATTTTTCCGTCCATCTGAGAATAATCATCTCTGCAAGTACCCCAACAGCTCCTCCACAGCTTGTCCGACTTCAACCAAATCGCACACTAAATACAAGTCACAACTCAAAATTTTTAAATTTCTAGGTGAAGGAAAAAACAATTTTATTTTTGAAAGAACTCCATGCAGAGCAATGAGACAATGGTTTTTTTATACTATAGAGGAAGAAGATGTGTACGAAATGTATTTGATGTGTTACAGTCAAAGTGTTTGATCACTACGAATAGTTTTACATTAAAAAGTAAAAATTTGTAAATTTTGAGCTGTGACAGTTTTGAATTTAGTGTGCGATATATTCTTTGGTATAATATAATAAGCAGTTTTTAGAATAGTAAAGTGGACAGAACTAGTTAGCAGTTTCAGGTCTAGAAAAGTGGACGGTATTAGACAGGGGGCGGGGCAATATTTTATTCCATACATTATACACACCCTAAATGCGACTCTACCCCGGGCTTCGCTGGGTATTCCATCTAGTCTCTTATAAAATGTTTCAGTCATGATTTCTTTTATTTTTCATGGTTTGTTGTTGGATTAAGGGGAGGTTCTAGTAGAAATTGACGGAAAATTTTTGTTTTTGTGTTATTTTCATCCTTAGGATCTTGAAAATATGTAGTCGAAAGGATATTTTCCTATCTAATTTATTTTACGAGTCATAGCGTATTAGACGAAAGAGTGCGTCGGCCGAAAAAAGGTATTAATACGCACTCGAAGCGGACGGGCATTTTTGACAACCTAAACGGTGTATCTAGTACAGGTAGTAATTTTGTGACTGTCAACGGTCAACGAATTTCTGTACATTCCTCTCTATTGTGTGCTCGTATACCTGCGTACCCTCGGTCGGATTAGCGTTGTATACACTTCTATTTGTCGTAACGTATTTCAGTTGTGTTTCAAACGTGTGGCAAGTAAGCAGTGTTCCAAAAACGCCAAACACGCGGAAATTAGTGGAAAATGATCGGCCAGCTCGGCCTAGAAAGATGAACTTCCCCTATTATAATCCCGATAAAATAGAAGCTCAAACTGAGTATACTAGTGGAAACTGTTCCCCAAAAACCTTCATTGTGGCGAACAAACTATCAGAATAGTACCATATATATATCTTCCGGCATCCATATGAAGGCTATTCATCCATATTAAAAACCATGCAGACATTAAGAATCGTCATCGGGGCAAGCTGCGTAAACTTCGCTACGAAGACTGAAGACCGACGTGTGAAGTCAGCAGAGGAGAAAATTTCGGAGTTTGCAAAAAAAGCAGAATTGAAAAACTTGGCACCCTGGTGCAGCAAAACATGCTCTTTGAGGATGAGGAAGGGACCCTGTATGGTGCTGGAATAGCTGATTACTTAGATGTGTCAAAAAACAAACATTACTTACGATTTTTTCTTTGTCAAACTGTAAACGCGTTTTTCTCGAAACACCTTTTTTCCCGCGCTGTACACGATTTCTCTTCAACGACCTGACCGATTTCGATGTTTGACGGCTCAAATTAAAGCTTATTAAATTTTTTCCAAGAAGTTTTTTTTCCAAAAAATTTATTATCATTATTTTTTAACGTTAAAACAAAAGAAAAAGGAGGAAAACAGAGTTTTTTCTCAAAGGACCGCCATTTTTTTTAAAGGGTTTTATTAAAATCGGAAATCTGCAAGGCCCCAAATTTCATCTAGGTTAATATTTTTTTTCGTTTCAGACCACTTGGCAGGGATGTTGAGTGTACAGTAGAGTGGCCCCCAAAAGGATTTTTTCGAAATGTTTTAGTTTCAATAAAAATAATTGCTCTTTTTGACTTCAAAACAAACGTCTAGAATTTTGAAGTCGATTGAAAAAGTCTAAGGTGTGCCGCATTGACCATTCTTATTTGAAAATTTCATTATTTTCTTGATATTTTCGAAAAAATCGCAAAAATCCAAATATAAAGATATTTCAATGAAATCTAAGGGATACATATTTCTCTACCACAATGACTTATCTTGAGAAAAAAAAGTTAAGCGATTATATTGAAGAATAAAGCCGGTATGCAATTTATAGCTTGGAGTGCAATTTTTCGAATATATCGACTTTGAGTATTTAAAAAAAAAAAAATCCCAAAAATATAAAAATGCAAAATTTAAAAAAAAAAAAACTTCACGAATAGTTTTAGAATAGTGTTGAGCTATTTTGTAAAAAAAAAAAATTGAAAAAAACAAAATTCTACATCGAAAGTTAAAGATGATCAAACTTGACTTTTTTTTCAAAATTTTTCAAAGTGCCCTTTTTAGGCCTACCGAACAAAAAAACAACGCTGTAAGCAAGAAATAACGGTTTCGATACAGCAACATCAGTCGTTATGTGTAGTGCGTGTAGTCAAATAAATTTTTTTTCCAAATTTAATTCCGATTCATTACCCAGAAGACTACGAAAACTATTAAAAAGTGTTTTTGAACAATTCTATAATTTCGTCAATTCTAAATGTTAGTAGTGAGTAATTTTTTATTGTATTTGCTAGAAAATATCAAATAACACAGAGTTAGTCTGTTTCTTGTCATTATTATATTAATGAAGTTCTAATACGGCAATGTCGAAGGCCATATCATCAGCAAAAAAATCGGATATTCGGACTGTTTTCTAATTGGAAAATGCAAAAAAAATATAGAGGGATCGAAATTGCCATCGAAAAGGCAGGTGCTGCAGAAACTATTTTACATAGTGCGTGAAGAAAAACAGATCTTGAAATCGAGTGCAAATTTGACAATTATTTGTGTCCTTGATTTCTGGAAAAGAGCAAGGATTCCAACATCTACCAAGCGATACTGTACAGATAAACTGCTAACTTTGCATGGTGAGTGGAGAATACTGCAACGAAACAGTAAATGTACTTTAAATTTAGATCGACGACGCGAAAAGGTTTTCAGTGAAGAATTAGATGATTTATTTGATGTTGCAGCAGCGAATGCACTCGAAATAATGACAGTTGAAGAAGACAAAATGTTTTTTATTGGCACAAAGACAACCAGGTCGCGTGGCATATTTGACTCATATCAATTCTAAGTTATCGAAAAGGAACAAGGAAAATTGCAGCAAATAAGATTGGAAAATGAATGCAGGCAAAACAATTTATTGCAGTTGAACAGTATTAATTTGTTATTTTTTTAGCAGTTCGTTACATCAACAATTACTCGACTTTTTATCATGCAGGCAAAGAAGCAAGTCCTAGTGGATCTCAATATTTGAGAACGTTATCGGACGATAAAATTGATAGTGATGACGATGCAGCACCATCACACCAAAATGCTGACAATTTTCAAAATAAAAATGCTTATGGCCCATCACAAAATGTCTTAAAGACTAATATTATAAACAATCGCTTACTCGTAAAGGCTTCAGCGTAAATAATTCTTAAGTGTATTTTTATGTAACGAATAAGTTGTAGAATGTAGATTTTTTTTAAATTCCTCAATACTTTGTTATACACTGGGATGGTAAGTTGTTACCCCAAACATTTGGCTAACATAAAGATGAGCGGCTTACCATCGTTATCACTTCGGAGAACGTAGAAAAACTTCTGGGCATTCCCAGTTGAAGATGGTACAGGTTCGTCAATTGCTAATGCCGTTTTCAACTTTTTGAGCAAATGGAAGATAGAAAATCTAGTAGAAGCAAACAGGAATAAAAAATGGTGGAGGCGTTTTATTGGAACATATGCTTTAACGTTTTCACTTACTGTTTTCACGTCGGCATAATGATGTTCTTGAAATATACGCTAATAAATGCCACAAACGATTTTGCCAAAAAAGATTTACGTTCGCTCAAAAAAAATCCTGAATTTACGCTACGTTTCTACTAGAACCCCGCCTTAAACAAGATTAGAAAATAAATTATAATTTTTGTTTAAGAATCATTATAAATTTGAATACAATTTAAGCAAATAATGTAAATCATTAAAAGAACAATAAAAACGAGATATAAAAAATTATATACAATGTTAAAAGCAATGTAAATTATTAAAAGAACAATAAAAATTATATATTACAAATTATTTGCAATGTTAACGATGTAGAAAACGACGTAAATGATTATAACCATATTTTCAATATTTTAATATGGTCATACCATATTTTTCTAAAAGCCATTAAAATTTACAATAAAATGTTAAAATAATAATATGTTAAAAAAAATCTTTAAAAAATACTAGTGCCAGGATAGACCTCGTCATACCGGGCTTATTTTATTCGTATTGCTATTTACTATCTCTTAATATAAAAAATTTTTAAATCCGTGTAACTGCACTTTTAGGATTGTTGGCTCCCGGACTACTATTATTATCAATGAAACATCAAATGAAAGAACAATACAAAAAAAAAAGTGATACCAACCAGTTTTTTAAAGGATTTAAACTTTTAAAAATTATGACATAGTAGAAAATCCCACATAATCATCCAAAAAACCACACGTTCTCAAATAGGTCAAATATCCCAAAATAAGCCCGAAATCCCACCGAATCACATTACTGCTTTGAATATGTGCGCATTCGCTTCGTAGCCGTTGCTCAGACGAGTAGTTTGTATTAAAGTGCGCTTTTATTATAATTGATAATAATATGTTATAAAAGCTTGGTTAATTAAAAATCCAACAAGTTTAATTTCATTGAAATTAGTTCAAAATTCGTTGAGTTATTTAAATTTGAAACATTCTCTTGAAATTTGAAACAAACTCTGCCTGAACTGAGTTTTTCGCAAGCAAGAACAAGCAAAACATAGTTATTTTGGGGCTTTTGTAGTGAAGTAGAAATACTTCAAATTAAATAACTCGACGAATTTTCAACCGATATTAATTAAATAAAACTTGCTGGATTTAGAATTAGTTCGAATTTTTATTGCTATGACATAACGGGACATTTATTTATTTATTTATTGGCCATACAAGGCAAGCCAGTTTACTTATACTAAAAGGTTTTGCTTAATTAACATAACTTAAGTTATTGATTTTTTTTTCCTTCACCCCTGCTCCTTATTTTTTTTTTTTTTTTTTTTGATGCTCTAAGTGGGCATTCTCCGCCCACCGGATTGACATGATTAAAAAAAGCATGTCAAAAAGAAAAGAAGAGGAGAAATACAAGTGGGACATATCTAAGATACGATATATAAATGGGAGAGAGATTTAAGAAGGAAATAGGGAATTAGAAAGGATCCGCTTAAGTGTGAGTTTAGACATGGAAAGGGAGTAGCAGTCGCTAAAGTTGTTAAATACTCTGCAGCATCTACTTATGGGCTCATTGTGTTCATAGACAGTGTGGTGTTGGTATTCCTTTAAGAGGCGTGTATGCATGGTTCGTCTTAATGAGTCCTTAAATGTGATCTTATTGGAAAAGTATTCGATGTCTATAGCGCCAGTAATTATATCAATGGCAAAACATGAACTCAGTAACGTTCTTCTTGACGATAGTGGCATCAGATAAAGAAGGGAAAGCCTTTGTTCGTACGGTGGTAAGTTGAGAAAATCGCGGCGGTCAAATATACCTCTCAGCGCCAAAAGCAAGAATTGCTTCTGTATAGATTCAAATCTTTCACTGTGTGTCTCAAAAGCTGGATTCCAAATTAGGCAAGCATATTCGAGTAGCGGACGAACCAATGCACAATATAGGGTTTTTGTGACCCAGACATTCTTAAATTCCTTTGCACGCCTTTTAAAGAATCCGAGTTGTTTGCAAGCCTCGGATAGAACTTTGTCATAGTGAACGTTGAATCTTATCTTGCTATCTAAGACAACACCGAGATCTACAATGTCAGTTGTTCTGTTTAATTCTACGCTATTAAGGAAGTAACAATTATGTTTTATTAAGTTCTTACGCGAGAAGCTGATAATATTGCATTTGTTAGTTTTAAGATAGAGTTTAATGTAATTGCACCATTGCTCGATGGAACAATGAAATTTTGATTGCAAGAAAATTGAATCTTCTTCCAACTTAAGTTGAAACACATAGTAAATTTTTAGGTCATCAGCATACATAAGATGCGGAATGTCCACCTGGCGAGGCCAGCTTTATTCATGTTGAAATCGTCTCAAGTCGACTCAAACCTCCACGTGGTGTTCCCTGGGCAACGGCAAACTGGCATCCGTCAGTTTGACGGCTAATTTGAGCGGCGGGTCGCTCCATAGACCTTAAACATGGAATGTGAGCAGGGTTTGGGTCCCGGCACATTACTACTGCCCAATGAAAACTAAACCAGCCTCGGATAAGAACTAAATTACGTTGACGACCACCACGTTGACAACCACCGCAAACGAAAAACGGACAATGATTTACGGATATGCACCTGGAATATCCGGACCCTTTATAGGGATGGTGCCATTATCCAACTGGCGGAACCCCTTAAAACAATAAAAGCTGACATCACCGCCATCCAGGAAATGCGATGGAAAGGGCAAGGCTGCTCTAAACAAGCACACTGCAATATCTACTACAGCTGCCATGCGGAGAGGCGCGAATTTGGATGTGGATTCGTTGTTAGCCGGAAACTACGCCACCTTGTTTCCCGGTTCACACCTGTGAACGAAAGATTGGCCACGATCCTCATCAAGGAAAAAGTTTTCTTCATCAGCCTTATTTGTGTGCACGCCCCGACAGAGGAAAAGGACGAAACCGTCAAGGACGCTTTCTACGCTAGTCTGGAGGGCGTATACGTCCAACTTCCAGTACATGACGTGAAAATAGTTCTCGGCGATTTTGATGCGAAAGTCGGAAGGTAAGGCATCTTTGGCCCCACTGTCGGTCAGTTCAGTCTTCATGAGACCTCCACCAACAACTGTCTAAGACTGATCCACTTCGCCGCGGCGAAAAACATGGTAGTTAGTAGCACCAGATTTAAGCACCTCGACATCCACAAGGCCACCTGGCTGTCCCCGGATCAAAAAACGCGAAACCAAATTGATCATGTTGTAATCGACGGAAGGTATGCCTCTAGTGTTCTAGATGTGCGTACATTTCAACATTGACTCCGACCATTATCTTGTTGCAGCCAAGATCCGCATGCGATTATGCAATGCCAAGAACATATGCACAGGAATGCAACGAAAGCTAGATGTCGCTGAGCTGCAATAACAACGGTGCAATTACAACGGACTGCCGAAACCTACTGCGCTCAACCAACCAACCTCTGAACCCGACGATGCCAGCGGACTTTGGGCGCATATTTCCCACTCCATGCGTGCTGCCGCTGAAGAAGTCATTGGTTTCCGGTGCCCGCAACCTCGGAACCAATGGTACGATCAGGAGTGTCACATCGCGACAGCAGTAAAAAACGCCGCATATAGAAAAACGCTGCAGTCAGCTGCAACGCGAGCCGTGCGAGGAAACTACCGCGAAAAGAGGAAGGGAGAGAAGCGCCTTTTCAGGCGCAAGAAAAGAGAGCAGGAAAAACGTGAGCGTGGTGACGGCACTTCTCCAATTTACTTACTGGCGACGATTCCACCAATGCCGCTCATGGAGAGCGCAGTTCGGTGTCACCAATCAACGATGACGGAGTGGAAGTATCACCACCTAGCCATAAAGAGGTTCGAGTTGCTATCCAACGACTTAAAAACAATAAATCAGCGGGTGCTGATGCCCTGTCAGCTGAATTGTTTAAAACCGGCGGCGATGAATTGATAAGGCGCATGCATCAGCTCATCAGCAAAATATGGCTAGCAGGAAGCATGCCCGACGATTGAAACCTCAGCGTACTGTGCCCTAAACTTAAGAAAGGAGACCCTACAATCTGCGCCAGTTATACAGGTTTCCATCGCATATAAGGTTCTCTCAAGCGTACTGTGTGAAAGATTAGCCGATTACAAAAACACTGATTGGACCTTATCAGTGTGGCTTTCGACCTGGAAAGTCCACCATAGACCAGATTTTCAAGCTACAACAAATCCTGGAGAAAACCCACGAAAATTGAATTGACACACACCATCTCTTTGTCGATTTTAAAGCTGCGTTCGATAGCCCGAGAAGGGATTGCCTATACGCAACAATGTCTGACTTCGGTATACCAGTAAAGTTGAGTTGACTTTGCAAAATGACGTTGAGCAACACACGCAGCTCCGTCAAGGTAGGAAATGACCTCTCCGAAACCTTCAATACCGAAAGAGGTTTCAGGCAAGACGATTCACTGTCTTGCGATCTCTTCAACATCATCATGGAGGGGATCGTACGAAAGGCCGGTGTGCATCGTAATGGCACCATTTTCTATAAAGGTGTCCAGCTCCTTGCGTACGCTGATGATATTGATATTGTCGGCAGAACCAAAAGAGATGTTACCGCTGCTTTCGCCGCTATCGAAAATGAATCAACCAAAGTGGGTTTGACGATAAATGAGGGTAAAACAAAGTATATGCTGTCTACAAACAAGGGAGCGCGGCGTCTAGACTCCCACGTTTCATCCGGCAGCTATAACTTTGAAGTAGTCAAAGATTTCGTATACCTTGGCACCGCCATTAATACCAACAACGAAATCATCCTGGAGATAAAGCGAAGAACAATAATTGCTAATAGGTGCTACTACGGGCTCAGTAAGCAACTAAGTTCCAGAGCCCTCTCTCGATCGACAAAACTAACACTCTACGAAACGCTCGTTCTACCTGTGCTGCTTTATGGCGCTGAGGCATGGGTAGTTTCGCAAACTGACGCAGCCGCTATGGGGGTGTTCGAGAGAAAAGTTCTTCGCAAACTCTTCGGTCCTGTTCGAGTCGGCGATGACTATCGCATCTGAATGAACCACGAGCTGTATAAGCTCTACGAAGACATTGACGTAGTTCGGCGTATAACTGTGCAGCGACTACTCTGGCTGGATCATGTCCATCGTATGGACGACGAAGCTCCAGCGAAAAAGTTGCTCAAGGCGAGGGTCGCTGGTCAACGACGACGAGGGAGACCATGCCTCCGATGGATGGAGCAGGCTGATTGGAGGCTTCCGATTGGAGAGGCGCGCGCAAAGCAGAGGCGCCTGGCGAGAGCTGATGAGATCGGCCGAAACCCGGACACGGTTTGTTACTGCCACCTAAGTAAGTAAGAACATCAGACACTAAGATTGCGAGATTTGTATTTGTTGAGTAGCCTTTACGAAATCCTTGTTGCTAGTAATTAAGCTAGGGATTAAATAGATATGTAAGCTTTTCACATATAATTTTTACAAAAAGGTTAGGAGTAGGAAACAGAATAGAAATACCCCTATAATTAACGACTGACCTTTTATCGCCATTTTTGTAAATAGGAATAGTATGGAATGACTTCCAATAAGACGGAAAAATACCAAGATGCAAGGCTCTATTAAAAATAATTTATAAGGGGATGAAAGTCTACACAATTATTCAGAAAGCATGACGGAATGAGGAATGGACCAGGAGATTTCCTTGGAATAAGTTCTTTTATAGCTTCTAGAATTTTTCTTGCGTAAGGGCATACATATTATTCAGGATCGGAAGAACTAACGTTTCCTCTGAACATGGTCTTATGGTAACCAGCAGACTTTCGCTTAATATTTACAAAGTCAAAGAATTTTTTAGGATCTTCAAGAATTTGCTCACCAATTTGGTTAGTGTATAATTTATAAGCTAGTTCTGACTTGATAGCAAACTCTTTGGATAGCTCAGTGTATCTCACCTTTACTTCCTCAGTTACATTACGGTTAATTTTACTGGTTTTGTAAAGCTGATTTCGTTGATTCCTCAGATGTCTTAGATCATGGTCGAGCCATGGCTCCGAAAGTTTGGCTCCGAAGAAAAAAGATTCTTTATTTTTGGTATATGTCTGTCCATAATGGTTAGAATACGCTGATAGAAAAGTGAAACTGCATTACCTTAGTCAATGGTTGATAGATCATTTCAATTTATGGCATTTAAATCGTTGATTATCCCATCGTAATCCACATTTAGAAAATCATACGCAATTGAGTTATTTAAGGATTGGGTGAAAGGTATATTGGTATTTGACAACTCTAATGTGAAGACAGTGTGGTGAAGAGTATAATTGAAAATGCGTTCTGCTTCAATGGTTAGACCAACCTTTAATTCATCATAGGAATTTGTAAAGATTAAATCTAACCACCTGCCATTCAGGTTAGGAATTGGAGTAACTTGCTGAAGTTCGTTGCTGTAGAACTTGCTGAGTAATGCATAGTCAATCGAGTTAAAGAGGTTAACTGGAAGAAGATAGTTTCCTCCTCATCAATGACAAAGTGCATTTTGGAACGGCTAAAGTCACCAAAATTTATAATTTTATCTTCTTCATTTAGAGCCGTAGTTATTGATGAAATTGCATGACAGAATTCGCTATAAGTGCTCTCATTTGAGCTCGGGGAATGTAAATAACAACAATGTAGATGTAGAGGTTTTTACTTCAGCAGATTCGCTTGTCAGAGGTGGTTTCGGCTAGCTCACTTGAAAGGGAAAAGTGGGTTGCGATAAGAACATCTCCTCCTCGGAAGGGACTTGCTAGAGAGTAATTTCGATTATTTTGGTGGACTGACCAATCACTCTCAAGAATTTCCTCATTTTTGATGATGTCATTTAACCATGTTTCAGTAAAAACCAAAATTTTGAAATGGCAAGATTTAGCATCAACGAACAGTTTATTTAACTTTCCTCTGATACCACCACAGTTATGATAAACTAGTTAACTAGTTGATGGGCTTGGTTGAGCTGAACAAACTCTAAAAAAGGGAATTAGGGACGATAATATTGTTGTTGTTCTTTACGTTGTTTTTGAAGAAGAGAAACATGTTTAGCTGTGCCGTGAGCGCCATACTGCCGTCTTAAGAAAGAGTGCGGCAGTTACAATTTTCAAAAATCGAAGCAAAACGCCTCACAATAAAAAGGCAATATTTTATGAAAAAAGGATGAAATAATTATAAAAATTTTATTCTTCAGAAAAGAGAAGCCCAGGACAATAGAAACTTTAAGGTTATTTGAAGGAATTAACCAATAATTAAAATACTGTGGCATAAAAGACTGTACTTGCCGCTTTTTTCTTGTTTGCTCTCCGATTTTATTCAATTAAAAACATTGAGAAAAGCCGTATCTGCATCATTTTTCGCATCTATAAAGAAAATAATTTGCTAATTTTAATTTAAAATATCATCAAAACCATGTTATTGATATATATAATCTATATTATTAGGGTTAAAGCGAGATATAATAAATATGTACAACACGTTATGAAAAAAATTCATATGACTCAAATTCTATTTTTTATGACTAAAAAAAAAAATTTTGTACATATATAAAATAATGTATATAAAATAAATAAAAAAGAAACAAAAAGTGCGGCATCTACATGTAGATACGGTATTTTTTACTCTGTTTTTATTCTGTTTATGTAGATTCTGCGTTTTATGCTGGAATGATACCTAAATTTTGGATAACGACGACAATTTAGGTTAAAATATTAAGGTTTGGGGCCAAAAATTCGGGATTTTTATTTTACAATCCTAAAGATGATGGACGAATAATAAGGAAAACACAATAAAATTAATTTTGATTTTCATGCTAGATGCCGCACTCTTCCTTATGACGGCAGCATAGGTGTCAAGATCCGCCATGACTTGATCAATCGTCACACCGAGATTCTCGTGAAAGCGGACAAATAAATTACGCAAGCCATCAACACCGGTAGGAAGACCTTCTTGCTGAATTAAAACTCTTAGATTAGTTTTCGTCTTGCCTTTGATGCTTGTTGAATCCGGGGCTTTATACATATACGTATAAGCGAGATACAGACAATCGTTGCTGTAAACGCTGTTCTTCCTAAGCTGAGAAAGGGCATATCTGCTCTCAGTGTCTTCGCAAGAGTTTAATATCAATTTCAATTTTGGAGGTCTTAAAATGACGTAGGACTACCAGGTTGATTACAAAGCTCATTTAAAACTGAAGTGGGTTTTGTTAAGACATCTCCGGTTGGTGTTGATGGATTAAGAGTATGAGAATGAATAAAATTAGGATATTTCTCATAGTTGGATTCATTGTTGTTAAGATTAAATAAAACTACATAATATGATATATAATATATCCTCAAATTGATTTCAAATAGAAAAATATGAAAAATTTAAGGAATTTAAGGAAATTAATGGATTGCCCTTAATACCAATTTTCAAAGATAGGTTATCTTAGATTTAGTTTCTGGTAGAACACTGGGAATGACTAGATATGGTACAACTATTGATGCGATCTTTTCACGATTCGTAAATCATGTAATTTCCGATGTTCATGTATAATATTTTCGTTACCACTAGGACAATTCCGGGATCCCGAGCTTTTTCCAGTCCCGACAGTCCCTGGATTGTAAGGCCTGAAATATTGGGATTTTCGGGATCCCAGGATTTGGTTAAATTTTTAACAACAATTTATAAATTAATATCTCTCTATATATATACAAAAGAAACAAAAATTAATGTTAGTTACGTAAAAGCTCAAGAACGCCCAAGAGGATTTTAATCATTTTTTTGCTAATCAACTGCTATGATACCCGATTAAAAAATAGGCTATAAAATTTTTACCACACCCCCTTTTTACCGACCACAAATCAATAAAAATGCTATATTTTAGGCGGTTTTGGTTGTATTACTCTAAAATTTGATAATTTCGTTCAAATAATTACTGTCGTCAACTGTACTTGAAATGGGCGTCCCACTTTTAAGAAGTCATTAAGACTCCAAATACTAAAAAATACAAAAATACTAGGTCGATTGAGCTGATATTTTGGCAGTAGATTGTTTCTGAGTACGCGATGACTTACGGAAAAGTATCTTTGCCACACCCCCTTTTAACGCCCATCAATAACAATAAACACTGTATTTCAGACGGTTTTTGTCGTATTAGACTTAAATTTGGTAATTAAGTTCTTATGGTTACTTTCGGAAACTGTACTAAAAATGGGCGTAGTCGAACTATATCTACGCCTACTATTCAGAAATCATTATAACCCCTGAGTTGGACATGATTTAATACTTAAGCTTGGTGTGTAGGTACTATGGATCTAACGGGTGTAACTATATATTTGAGCCAGCATTAAACGAGGAGGCGTGGTTGCTCACACAAGTTAAATTTAATGACCCTGCTACATTTTTGGTTGAAAATAACAGAGACGAGGTTCAAACATTTCTTAATGGCCGTTAATTAGTTCATCTGAAGCAGTATGGGAATTTATAGTTTTTCAATTCATGAACTCTATCTTGCATTGATACACTTGGCAGTACATTTGGAAAACGGACAAAGAGTATATTTTACTACAGAAAACATACACAGAGTGATTCAAGAAACACCTGGACATTGATTGCGTTTTTTAAACTATGTTCGAGTGATGATTTCGTGAAGACCTTGCTCTACAGCCAAGTTCCTTCATATTATACATGAACACTAAAGAAATGAAATATACGGAAACGATCACAAAATGTTGAAGGATGGGTTTAAACTAGATTCGGCTCTAGGTATAGTTCACACGATTCATCGTAATTATTCTGAATGGCTTTACCTTTGACTTTTATTGCAACACATAAAGGGTCCTACAAGCTTCACTTATTTAAGAACAGTAGATGGTGTTTTGCATCCCACATACCGCGTGGCATGCGAAGCTTTAGGCCTTCTTGAAAGTGACGACCATTGGAGAAATGCACTGTCTGAAGCCGCCACCCCTGAAAATGCTTTCTGACTCAGAGAGTTGCTTGCAATAATCCTGATTTCTTGCCAAATGTTCAACCCATTACAGTTATGGGAAAACTTCAAAGATTAATTTTGCGATGATAGTTTGCACAAACTAATTTAATTTCTAATTTAATTCTTGCTAAAGTTCGTCATGTACAAAAAATTGCAATTGCATTAGCATCGTCCGGAATCGCAGCAACACTTCAAAGTGGCGGTCGAACTACTCAGTTAAAATTTAAGGGAGTATTCCTGGTTAGCAAAAATTTTTTTTAGATTTTTTTCATATATAATATGTATTATATATAATATATGATAATATTATAATACATATTATATTATATATGTATGTATGTATTAAATATGTATTATATATATAATACATATTTAATATGTATATATATAATATGTATTACATATGTTATGTATAATATAATATGTATTATATGTTATAGCTTGGATATTTGAAAATATCGTCCTAAAAGGGTTTTTTGAAATTCGAAATACTTTAGGAGATATGGCCTTTTCTTTCCAGCAATGTTTCGCCAATACGCGATTTGCTGAATTTGGTTACTTTTTGAATGCAACGGTTTGAAGCAACCACCGAATTTCGTTCAAAGCGTTCTTTAGTAGGTAATAACTTGTTTGCATACGCATTTTAAAAATTAATGAATACACATTTTAGAGCTTAGATATTCAAATGTTGGCAACGTTTAGTTCACTTTGAATTGAGTTATAAACCGGACGCGCGCGCGCATACAGTTTTGAAAAGTACAGTTTTGATAAAAATGTTTGTTTGTGCTAAAGACAATGGATAGAAAAAGTAATAGAAATAAAAATAAAAGAAACACTGGTAGTAATCGAAAAACTCGTCCCTTGAAACGCCAGTTTCGTGGTAACCAACACGAAAGAGATGAGGACACCGAATTCACAAGTACATCGGCAAAAAAATTTAAAAATTATGAATACGAAGACATAAGCATTGACAACAAAACGGAGAATTGCATTTTGGAGTTTTATGCAGTTTTCTTAAAGAACGTTTGAAAAGGTCCGAAGCCAGAGCTCTAGCCACATCAAAAGAAGGTAGAACTGCACGAAGTGCACAAAGAGCCACTGAGTCCTAATTTTTTGAAGATGAGGAAGGAGTTCTTTATGGGGCTGGCATTGCAGATTGATATATGTAAGTATTTCACAAAAAAAAAGAATGTTTTATTGCCTTAATTTTCTTTGAGTTTTTTCAAAATCACGTTTTTGAACTTCGAAGTCACTTTTCTCCGATTCTACTCAACCGATTTTAATGAAACCAAGTGCAATCGACGCAGAATTGTCGAATTTCTACAACTATTCATTTCAATTTTTTTGATGCAAAAAACTAACTTCAAACTTAAACGCGTAATTTTTCAAACTTAAATTTTTTACTATTTTTTTTTACACTATACTTCAAAAAAAAGACCCAAAATTAGTTTTTCATTTTTCAAAGACCGCCATTTTGTAAAAAATTATCGCAAAATTATGATTGAGGTAGCGGTTGGAATTACATCTGTACTGAATCTAAAGCCGTTTACTTTTTTAATTTCAGACGATCCGAAGTCGAGTTATCCGGGCCGCAAGCAGCATACCTTTTTTTTCGACGCCCAACTTTGAAAACCGACAACTTTTGAACAGCCCCCGTACAAAGAAAAAAATTTTTTATTTAATTTAATATGTTCTTAAAACAATAAAAAACAGAATTTAAATAACTCTTTGTGTTTTCAAATGAGAACTATTTCAAAGAGGGTCTAAAAACAGCCTTCCAACCAGGAATACTCTCTTAAGTTGCGGCTTTCAGTTTCACCATGCAAAACAACACATTCATGCTCAATTCGTAAAAACGGTGCTATTGCAAAATTACTCAAAGACGCATCATTAGTTGTTTGGGATGAGTGCACCATGACACATAAGGTACATATCGATGCTGTTAATACCATATTGCAAGATGTTATGTCATCAAGTCATGTGATTGGTGATGTAACTTTTTTATTCTCGGGCGACTTCTGTCCAAAACTACCGGTTGTAAAGCCATCCGAGCTGATACACTAGCCTAGGAGGTAGGCATGGTTTTCATCAGATTTTTCTAAATTTCATAGAATTTATATTGAAGATAGAGCACTTATATTAAAGAAAAATTGCCAAATGTTTTAAAAAAATATGCCAACAAACCAACCAAAGTGGCAAATATGAGGCTGTCAGATGGAATACGAAAAGAAATGGACATCTATATATAAATTGGCGAACATAAAACAGTTCAGTACCATTTTCTCCTGTGTTTATCAACCGATTTTTTTTTTATCGAGTCAGAGTAGGGAGAAGCACCGACGAATTTTTAAAGAAAAAATGCTAGCTGAAATACCCGGCATCGCACAGTGTTTTGAATGGCCTAGTTAGATAAATCTGTAACTCGGGTTTGAGGGCACGGAATCGTTCGAAATTTGGAATGTGGAAAGGCTACTGAGTGGCATATCTTCCTTCCATGAAAATTTCATACCGATAGCTCATATGAAACCGAAGTTACAAAAATTTGTATGGGATAATAAGCCATTTCGCTTGTCTCTATCACGATTTTTCCATTTTTTTTTTTTAAATGTTATTACTCCTGAACAAAGAGCTGCACAAACACCGTAGACCACTTGTTGTAAACGCTTCAGTATGTATATCTAATCTCAGAATCACTCAGGTCTAATCCCAGAATCCCGGGATTGAAATTTGCAACCCGGAACTGCAGGCCCTAGTTACCACAAACCTAATATAAAAGTATTTAATAATGACGTTATTATCAATGAAATTCATCAATTTACTTCATAATGAATTTATGTTATATATGTAATGCCGTGGTTATGCTAGCCAAACATGATTGCCGAACGTTTTTTGTTGTTATTGTTTCTCGTGTAAAGTGAGAAATGAACCGAACATTTTTGATTGCTGATTGAAACAGCAAACATGCCGAACTTTCCGGTGTTGCCTGCAATCATTTCCATAAAAGCATCAAAAAAGTAGTAAAAATTTCAATAAGTTATAAAGCAACATATTTTATATAGCAAGCAACCTTAAAAACAAAGAACAGACATTAAGAAAAAGTCATTCCTGTGTTGAGCAAAAATTTTCAGTAGTTATTGTCGCTTCAAATAAACATCAACAATTTTGTGTTTACTACAAAAAAATAGTCACAAGTTTACTACAAAAAAATAGTCTTAAATCAAATTGCAAATTAATTTCTATCAATTCGTATTGTTGTGTTGTATTTAATTTAATATATTATATGTAGGAATGGCATTTACATGGAGTCGCAGTTTGACCGTATAAATAAAAGTTAGGTTGTTTAATTTGTGTTTCGGAATAGTATAACATTGATGCAACTGTGCAGCAAACAGAAGCATAACCACCAAACAAACTTTTCAGCGAAGAGAATAAATAAACGAAAACGAACACCAAATGTTCGGTAATCATGTTTGGCTAGCATAACCACGGCATAAGTAATATATTTAAAATTTAAAAAGTATACAATTCTTTTAGTAATATAGGAAGAAGATGCCTTTAAAGGGGGTGACCTTTACCTTTTACATACATCTAATCTACATAATATAATAATAATATAATAATACATCTAATAATCGATCTAGAGGAGTAAACTCTAGTCGTGCGTCGGAGCTGATACGCAAACTTCTTTCTTTTTTTTTAAAAAATTTTTCTGAAAACATTTCGCCAAAACTAACAGCTAAAATAAAATGCAGGCATTGTTGGTAGGGAATTTTTTGCTTTAATTTTATATAGGTATCATTTGTTTGATTACTAATGTTGGTTCTGGAGATATATGCAATTAAGTGGAACCAACTTTTTTTTTTGTAGAAAAATATACAGTTGGCAATATCTCAACAACGGAGTGACAGAAAACAAAGATGAATATTTTCGGAGTTGTGATCGATTTTACATGAGAAATGGATAGTGGCATTCATTGTTCAAACAACTTTGCGTAATTTGTAAGTCAGTGTAATTGGTGGAATCTCTCATATAAATACATATTATGTACGGCATCATTTTAAGCAACGTCTATATTTTAGTCAGTTTTGTTGTGCTGTACTATCTTTATAATTAACATATCTAACATCCAGTCGGATGTTTTTAGAACATTGGTCTAGAATCTTAAAAAAAAATTGTGCAAACAAGATCGATTGGTTCACTCTAGATAATAAAATGACTGACGTTGACGACAATAGAATCGTCAGTTCACATCTTTTCATTAAAATCTTATCTCAAAAAGGAAAAATGCTTTACTCCTAGTTCGACTCGAATTGCTATTGCTTTCAACATCAAAACAAATTTTGACTTACACTATTACGGTTTGTAAAGATTGCGATGTCTCTATATATGTTTGTGGCATTTGGACTTGTTGATAAAATTTAAAATGAATTTGTTTGTTATAACTGCGCGCGGCTGAATATTGTTGATGTAGACTTTTAAAATGTATTTATTTATCAATGGGGCAGTAACCCTCACAGATATAAAGCAGTTACTTGAGCTTAGATTAAGATGGAAGAGTTCAACTAATATATTCTTATATATTCTCTATTCATACATTTTTTTTTTTTTAAATCTTAATCATTTATTAAACAAAATGATAAAATGTTACAATGTTTTGCACATTGTTTTGTACGCACAGAGGGCGCTTTTTTATAACAAAATGGTTATATAAAACAGATATACAAAGAAAAAATAACAAAAACCTAAACTGTTAGTTTATATTATACTAAAGAATAAGGAAAAGAAGAAACTAATTATTTATTTATTTATATACAAAATTTAACGTTGTCTAGTATTATAGACTAAATTGTCATTAGAATAAGCTTTGTGAAATAAAAGTAGCTTGAAAAAAACGATATATTTCAGAAGACAAGAATATTTTACATCATTATTAATGTTATTTGAGCATTTTTGAAAGATCTTTATATTATTATTTACAATAAAATTATCATTTCTTGGGCACTGTGCAGTTTCATAAAGTAAACAATTGTTTTGATATCTGAATGAGCCAGTTTCTCTATAAAAATTTGCAGCACTTCGGAGAATGCCTCGTTCAAAAAGCCTAAGAATCTATATTTGATGAAACGATAAATTTGGAATTTTACACCAAACACTAGAAGCTTATCGCTACCTTAATATAGAAGGGCCCTAAATCAATTTTTTCTTACATTATAGGAGAAGAAAAAACTTGATAAAAAGCAAAGTTCTGCAATTTGTGCAGTAAAAAAAAAAATGTAACATCATTACATCACTTATGGTTTAAAAAAAAAAAAAAAATGAGTTTACAAAAATTAGAAACTACAGAACTTTTATATATAAAGTTTTTTCTTTTCCTATTGAGAAAGGCCCTATTGAGATAGAGCCTTTTCATATTAAGGTAGCGTTATGTTAGAACAGGTCTGATATATGCTTTGTAGATATTAACTTTAATGTGCGGTTGAATTAACTGAGATCGTAGGAGTCGGCTTAGGGCGAATTTAGATTTCCTGGCTTTAATAACAATTGTTTTAACATGGTGAATAAACTTATTGTTTGTGTGCATAAATAATCCAGGGACTCTTATATTATTTTTTGGTACAATATAATGGCCGTTAACTGATATTTTCATGTCTTGACAATTTTTTTCGAAGTTTACAAACTAGTGTCTCTAACCGAGTCAACGAAATGAATAAATTCAGTTTTGTTTTCATTTAATATTAATTTTCATTTCTCGAAGTACAAAACTTATTTAGCTATATTAACATTAATTTCATTTTGTGCTGTTGCAGAGTCATTATGAGTAAAGAAAATTGATGTGTCATCAACATACTCAATTGTTTTAGCATTCTTATCAGTAGGTAAATCGTACAGATATAAGTTAAACAATATTGGTGAACAAACTGATCCCTGCGGAGTTCCAGAAGACATATCTTTAAAATTTGAGTAATGATTTCCAAGTCTCACCGCGAAGGAACGATGTGTTAGAAAGCTTTTCATAACTTTGATTAACAAAATTGGGAAACCAAGCTCACCAAGCTTAAAATGAGACCATCATGCCAAACTGTATCGAATGATGCTTTAAGATATAAAGAAATTAAAGAAGTAGCTTTCCCAATATTCAAACCACGATCAATATTCATTTGAAGTGTACCAAGTGCATGTTCAATAGAAACTCCCGAAAGAAACCCAAACTGGTTTTGAAATATATCTAGCTTTTCAATATGAAGGAACATTCTATTTGCTAATATGCGCTCAAATAATTTGGAAATGCAGTTTAAATTAGAAATAGGTCTCCAGTTAGTTAAGGCCGAAATATCTTTATTACACTTAGGTATTGGAGTAATGAGTGCTATTTTCCAACAAGAAGGAAAATAAGAAGAAGAAATTAGATGATAAAAGAGTACTGTCAAAAATAAAATTATATTTGGAGAAAAATGTTTGATAAGATAGTATGTTGTACCATCTATACCAGTGAATTTTTTATTTAGTTTTTTAGAAATAACTCGAGAGACTTCATCAACTGAGGTTAAAAGATTTTTTTGTTCTTCATGAATAGACTCATTTATGATAGGAAGCACGCGTTTGTGTTTGATGGCTGGTCAAATAGTTCTATCAAATTGAATAATAGACTGAGAATTTGAAATACAATCATTGAAAAGTTGGGCCGAATGCGACAAGACTGATTCTAAATTTGTAGATAAATTATGATAATTTGAAAAATGATTCGAAATTGCATTGGCAATGTTTTCAGTACCAATGTATTCAGTATTTTTGTCATAATTTTCATAAATAAAATTTGGTAGACTTGAGCTTTTCTTGCAGCCAGCGTAAGATTTGACAGTAGAAAAAGCATTTCTGGTGGTATTAGTGTTAATCAAAACATTATTATAATAATTACTTAGATCAAACGAAATAGCGTTATGAAGCATAAAATGTGTTAAAGAAATGTCTCGCTTAATGCTAGCAATTGAGTATAAATTGATGCCCCTTTGTATGTTTTTAAACATACCTACTAATTTTATAGTAGGTACATCATTAGTAGGGCCAGGATTTCCATGCCAATGCATGTTTTTAATAGATATCTTAAAAGTGAAATAGTTAAACAATCTTTGCGAATCGTGAAATTTTCTTTAAAATGGCGTTTTTGCATTTTTTGTAACTAATTACTTAAAATGCATATTTGATTACATATTTTAAACATTTCTTTGCATTTTTTAATATAATCAAAAATTTCGTTAATTTTTTTCATCTAGAATCGATTTGGACATTTACAATTTCTCTTCAATATTTGATACATCTATTGCTGGATAGAACTTTGCAGGTGTGTAGAAATTGCAGACAAATTAAACTCTTTTCTTGAAAAAAACGAAGGATTCCATGAAATGAGGAAAATTTTACTCAATGTGGACTTAAATCAATATAATTGTTTTCCAAACTATTCTGTGAGCGGACTGATTTCAATAAAATATGCTTCTACTTTATCTGTTGACGTAGAACGATCATTTTCAATGTATAAAAATTTTTTAAGACCCAATCGGGAATCCTTTATTTCGAAAACTTCAAACGTTTATGCCAATAGGTTGATCTCATAATTGCGATAATTGCAGTAATTTTTTTGACGTAGAATTACGTCATTCTCGGAGGTTACTAGGGTAGTTGATTGCGTTCAGAAAACGGCTTTATGTCATACTTTGAGCCTTTGGTTTGCTTAAAGTACTGATCGTACAATGTTGATGTAAGCATTTGTTGGTCTGGTTGATCCTCACTGGAGGAAAACTCCATGTTTGAAATCTCTACGAATAGTACGAATGCATGAATTCAATTGGTGTGAGTGAGTACGCATATAGTGCGAATAGGAGAAAAATTTGTAGGACGGACTGTATTTTCTTTGCATTTTTTTTTGCCGTTTCTTTCAATTCGTTCTTCGTTTAGTTTTTATCAAATATTTACTGTGCTGATAATAATTAATTTGACATTTTTAGAGTAAGCAAAACTATTATAATTATAACTATATAATTATAATTATAACTATAACTATATACTATATTATAACTATAATTGGAAGAGATGTGTCTAGCTAATATTAATTTATTAAATGCAGCTGCTCTTAAAAACACCAGATATAAAAAGTAGCAACGTTTATCTTATATTTTTTTACAAAATATGTCTGTCCTGCCCACGCGCCACTTGTTTTCAGATTGTAAAATTGGACAAAAAAAATGAAGTATCATACGGGCATAACTTATATACATTTTATTTTGCTCATGGTTTTTGTATATGAGTCAATCTATGTACTGAGTGTTGTTGTTAAACGCAAGAGGGCAATCGTGAAATTAACGAACACAATCTTCGAAACTTAACGAAACAATTGCCGCATTGGTTCTTGTATATGATAAATCTATAGCAGCGTTTTTTCCGTAAAATCAGTTTTACAGCTAGATGGCGTTGTAAACATATGATGAGCTGGATTTTGTTTTGCATACAAATCGGATTTGGATGTTGGAAAAAACGCAGTTTATGTGCTGAGTGTTGCTGTTTAACGGAAAAGGGCATTGCCACTTAAACAAATAACTGTAATCGACAAGTTTGTGCGCACAAACTTTGAACTTTAACGAAATAATTGAACGTATGTTATTGTTTCTTTTTTCAAAAGCCTTGTCATTGATTTTTTATCTTTTTCGCTTAATACATTTTAAAAATATGTCATCAAAACCGAATCGCAGCAAATATTGTTCGAATCGAAGACGAAAGTTAAAAACTTAATTCAAAACAGATAAAAGTGTGCTCTACAACTACTGCACATGCTCAGTCTGAATCTCTTCATAAAATGTAAGTAAAATTTTCTAGGAATTTTAATATATATACACTATCTATATGACAAATATGTTTCGCATGTATCCAAGAAGAACAAGCTTCTAATTCAATTCCATACGGTCAGATGCAGCAGCCTCAATTGATGTAAGTTTATAAGTTATCAACACCTCACATATTATTCGACTCACATATTATTATATTTGTTGCAGCAGATAAATATGGTGACATATACGCTGTAGAGGCTCTAATAAAAAAATCTTATTGATAACCTTGTACATAAATCCCAACACATCCTTACAGAATATTTAACTTTTTATATTGTATCTTTAAACCTACTGGCTTTTAGTAAAGACGTTAGCAAAATTAGTCCTTTAAGAATCATTCTAATAGAAATTTCAACTTAGATCTATTACAAACGGAAAATGAGAAGTTTTTACGTTTTATGAATTTAAATTACAACTTAATCCTCTTTTCTAAATAATCTTCAACAACATTGTGAAGTTCCTGTATCGGCATCGTATTTGTAAAATATATTGACAGTTTAAGCTGTCACAAATATATTTCTTGCTTTTCTTATGAAAAGCCAATTTTAATAAAAATGTTCAAGAATCTATATCTATATCTTTATATCGGTGATTCCATATCAAAACGCCCACGTTTCTGACATCACTATTTTTAAAAATTTCGAAACTCTCTGGGAGGTAGTTCTCATGAAAAGTATTATATCTGCATACCTCTTTTTTTATTTTTATTTCTTTTTAAAAGATATACACTGTAAAAAATTGGAAAAAATCTATAAAAATACAATTAGTGCATGTATTGAAACAGCTGTAACTTCGAAACCGTAAGTCGTACAGAAAAAAACTTGCATATATTTAAGAGACCTTGAATGGGTCTGTTTTGTGGTGTCTTTCGTTTTTCGGACTGTTTACATAAAATTTTTTTTAATTTTTTTAGACTGAAGTTATTTGTCACGTTTTTTGTACTGTTAGCAGTAAATTTTTCACCTTTTGAACATAGTGTCGTTATAATACATTGATTCTTAAGGCTCACACAAAATTTTAGCTTGGGATACCAATGATTGCTATTTTTAACGAATTTCTTTTTGCCTACAAAAGATTTCTTACTTTTATACCGAAAATTCCATAACTCTTTATATATAAAATTCTTCTGTACATTGTTTTGTCACTGAACTCATCCTGAATGGCTGGACCGATTTTGATCAAATTTGGTGTATGTGTGCGGCTGGGCTTGTAAATGTTTTAGGTCACGGCGCTGTTGTTGCTGTGGCAGTGTTTAAAGGAGTATTTGAAAGTATAACTCACCAACGAATTGAAAAATTGTCATGATGCTTTCACTACACCATTACTTTTTATGTAAACAAAATTAAAAAAATACAAAATGAATAAAAATAAACAAGAAAAAAAACTTAAACTTTCAGGACAGGCTTTTTCGATATATAAAGTGTTTTTAAATTTTTTCGATTGAAACTTTAAACAAACTCTACATTTATGCATATCATTAAAAGAATATTAAAAAAGCAATTTTTGGCTTTGAATATTTTTCTAACAACAACTATTTTTAAAAAAGTTCGCAATCTTTTTTGCGAAATAAAGAAATTCGTTAAAGTTTTGTTTGGAAAATTATAAAAGTTAGAAGGGAAATGAAAATAGGTAAAATTGAAACACGATTGGATGGACAATTAATCAAAATTTTTTTAGCAAAAAAAAATGAATGCAATCTTGTGTAACATTTTTTTCTATTTCACCAAAAAATAAAATTAGTATTAAAAACTTTTTGTGTGTTTCAGGAACGAAAGTTTATGGCTTTGGCGCCGAAGGACCTTGGTTTTAACCCTCTCTGTAGACAATACCACTAATTTTATTTTTTGGTGAAATAAAAAAAAAAGTCAATTAAAAATTAAAATGCAGGCTTTGAAAGTAAATAACTCGGTCATGTTACAAAGGATTGCATTTTCGTTCTAATTTTTATAATTTTCCAAAAAAAATCCTTAACGAATTTCTTTATATCGCAAAAAAGTTTGGTAAAAATAATTGTTGTTAGGAAAATATTGAAAACCAAAAGTTGCTTTCTTAATATTCTTTTAAATGGTATGCATAAATGTAGGGTTTGTTTAAAGTTTCTGTCGTAAAAACATAAAAACGTTATATAAATCGAAAAATCAAGCCAAATTATCACAAAATGTAAGTTTTTTTCTTGTTTATTTTTATTCATTTTGTATTTTTGTATTTTTGTTTACATAAAAATTAATGGTGTAGGGAAGGAATCATGACAATTTTTCAATTCGTTCGTGAGTTATACTTTCAAACACCCTTTCAAACACTGCCACACCAACAACAGCGGCCCCTACCGGGCCAAATTTTATACCTAAAACATCTACAGACCCAGGCGCATACACACACCAAATTTGATCAAAATCGGTTTTGCCATTCAGGAGATGTTCAATGACAACGCCATGTACAGAAGAATTTTATATATAAAGATATGGAATATAAAGATATGGAAGAATAGCAAACGTTGGTATCCCAAGCCAAAATTCTGTGTGGGCCTTAAGAATTAATGTATTATAACGATTCTATGTTCAAAAGGTGAAAAATTTACTGCTAACATTACAAAAAACGTGACAAATAAATTCAGTCAAAAAAACTTTAAAAAAATTTCATAAAAACAGTCCAAGAAAAGAACACCACAAGAAAGACCCATTCAAGGTCTCTAAAATAAATGCAAGTTTTTTTTTGTACGACTTACGGTTTCGAAGTTACAGCTGTTTCAATAAATGCACTAAGTGTATTTTTGGAGATATTTCCAATTTTTTACAGTGTATGACTTCAAAAAGAAACTGTTTTCGTAAAAACAAAAAACACAGCTTAAGTTATTTCACGAGCACTACTAACCCACAAAGTTTAAAAAAATCGGAATCACAAAGGTCAGATTTTTCTCAAAATTAGTTGAATTGATATGGAATCATCGATACACATCAAATTGTAAAAAAAAAAACTGTACAGGAAAATTATTTTTGAAATTCCTTTTCCGATGGATATTTTGACAAATTTTTGTCTGTCTGTCTGTCTGTTAAAGCATCACGCGAAAACCACTGGATGGATTTAAATGAAACTTGAAATCTAGGTTCCTTATATCCCCGGTCAACATATAGGCTACTTTTTATTCAGTAAAAAAGGTTGGACCCGGTAGAGGGCGCTGCGATCTGGTTCCAGGCATCCTTTTTTAGCTTATCTCCGAAACCTTTGATCCGATTTGTATGAAAATTTGTATGTAGAAGTTCTAGGTTGTATGTAGTTTGACTTATCTTCACTGTTCTGTCTCGAACACCAGAGAAAAACTCCTAAACCGTGCATCCGATTTACATGAAAATTGGTATATAGAGGTTTTCGGATGCGTTGAATTTTCATAACTTATCTACTCTATCTTGAACACTAGAGGGCGCGGTAGTACAAATATTTTAAAAAACGGAAAAAAACTCTTAAGCGCTGTATCCGACTTACATGAAAATTGGTATATAGAGGATTTCAGATATGGTGAGTTCTTATAACTTATATACTATCTTGAGCACCAGAGGGCGCTGTAGTACAAATATTTTAAAAAAGTCGAAAAAGTCCTAAGCCGTTCATCCGATTTGCATGAAAATTTTTATATAGAAGTTTTCGGATACGGTGAGTTTTTATGACTTATCTACTTGGTTCTATCTTGAACACCAGAGGGCGCTGTAGTACAAATATTTTAAAAAACGTCAAAAAACTACTAAGTCGCTTACACGGTTTGCATGAAAGTTGGTATATAAAGGTTTTCGGAAACGGTGAGTTTTTATGATTTATAAACTAGGTTCTATCTTGAACACAAGAGGACGCTGTAGTAAGAATATTTTAAAAAGTCTAAAAAGTCCAAAACCGTTCATCCGATTTGCATGAAGTTTTGTATGTAGAGGTTCTCTGAGTTTTTTGACTTATCTACTCTTTTCTCTCTCGAACACCAGAGGCCGCTGTAGTACAAATATTTTGCAAAACCTCGAAAAACTCCTAAGCCGTGCATCCGAATTGCATGAATATTGGAAAATAGTTTTGGACTTATCTTTTTTGTGCTTTCTTGAAAACCAGAGGGCGCTTTAGTACAAATATTAGGAAATCGCGAAAAACTCCAAAACTGCTCATCCGATTTGGATGAAAATTTGTAAATAGCGATTTCGAGTACGACAAGGGTTCTGGTGCTATCTTTTCTGCCCTTTCTCGAAACTAGAGGGCGCTGTTGTCTAATTTGTAAGTGTAAAAACGGCTGCACTGATTCTGATGAAATTTTTTGTGTGTTTAAGTGGATCCCTGGATGGTTCAGATTCACAATTGGACCCGGTAGGTGGCGCTGCGATCGTGTTTAAGGCATTTTGTTTCGGAGATAAAGAAACCGTTCATCCGATTTGCATGAAAATTTGTGTATAGAGGTTTTCGGATATGGTGAGTTTTTATGACTTCTCTACTCTGTTCTACCTTAAACACCAGAGAGCGCTGTGTACAAATATTTTAAAAAACTTCTACGGTCTTTATCCGATTTTTATGAAATAATATGGTAACTGTTTTGGACTTATCTTTTTTTTACTATATCAAACACCAGAAGGCGCTGTGATACAAATCTCTTAAGAAATCGTGAAAAAGTAGAAAGCCGCTCATTCGAAAAAAATTTTATAAAGGATTTTCGTGTACGGCAACTGTTTTGGCGTTATCTCTTTTGCTCTGTCTCGAAAAGTGGAGGGCAGTGTTGTACAATTTGTACGTGTGTGTGCTATTAAACTGTTCTTAAACGGCTGCACCGATTTTGATGAAATTTTTTGTGTGTGTTTTAGTGGATCCCTGGATGGTTCAGATTCGCAAATGGACCCGGTAGGTGGCGCTGTGATCGGGTTCCACGAATTTTGTTATTATAGTTTGTTTCCGAAACCATTCACCCGATTTACATGAACATTTTTATTTAGGGGTTTTCGGGTATGGTTGCTTTTATGACTTATCGATTTCGTTCTATATTGAACACCAGAGGGCACTGCAGTACAAATGTTTTAAAAATCTTGAAAAACTCCTAGCTGTACAATGCCGATTTGCGTGAACATTTGTACATAGGAGTTTTCGGATACGGTGTGTATCTTGGTCTTTTTTTCTGCGCTATCTTAAACACCAGACGGTGCTGTAGTACAAATCACTTAAGTAATCGAAATCACGTCTCTCAAAACCCGCTCATCCGATTTAGATAAAAATTTGTATATCGGATATATAGGATATGATTATAGAGTATGGAAAGGGCTTTGGCGTTAGTTTTTTATTCGATCTCGAAACCAGAGGGCACTGTTGTACAAATTCCGCTAAAAACTCAAAACAACTCACCCGATAAGTATGATTTTTATAAGTGGTTTTCGGATGCGATGAGACTTTTGGCGCTATGTATTTTGCTATATCTTGAACACCAGAGGCCGCTGTACTACAAAATACAGTAAGGCGTAGCAAAGCAAGAAGGGTGATAAATATTTTATTTTCTTCTTTAAGTGTATTTATATTCCACTTTCTTTTTTCGCAAATCAGGACAGCTGATGCCGGATTCTGTGGTATTTGAAACATGCGCAAGTCAGTTGCGTCGTAAGTTGGCGTTGTTTTGACATTGCAATTTCTATTTTCAATGCTTATTTAATTTTTGTTCAGTTTCCTCGCGAATTGCCAAAAATTCGTTTTTGCTCTGATTTTTTTCAAAAATCTGCAATCTTTCAAATATAATATAAAACTTGAAAATATATTTATATTGAACAATATAAAACTTGAAAAATATATTTCAAGTTTTATTTCGAATACTTTTTTTCGAATATGGCCGAAAGCGATCGGCGGCACGCCCACACAAATCGCGATTTCCCTAACTTTTTCTCATAATTTTCAAATGTTGAGTATTGTGTGAAAGATGCACACAAAATTCCTTCTAAAGTTTGTGAAAAGTTTTTTCAAATCGACGAATGAAATCGAAAATTATTTATATCAACTCCCGAGTTTAGCCGGGTATTCAGCTAGTGATAATTAAATTTCTTCTTGTACTGTATTAAAAGCCTTCAAAACTTTACATTCTATGTAATAACTTGTACTACCTTTTGACTTATGAAATTATATTGTTCGTCTGTTATAATTATTAATATATGACATGCAATAAATTCAAAAATTGTACCAACTTTTTCTGTTTTAGTATCAATAAGAAGTACATAACTTGAGTGTTTTATATAAAAGATTTGATAACAAATTTAAGATTGCCCTTTATGTTAACGCTGTGACCATTTTCTTACAGATTCGTAACGGATTCGAAACGGGTCCACAACGGGACACAAGAAAGCGAAGTGCGTACTACGGAAATCAATCCTGGTTTTCCGGATCCCGAACGGTTTAAGCCCCTTTAAATTCCGGGATTTCTTTTCGGGATCACGAGAATTTCACATAAAAAAAAAATAAATTCACTGAGCAGCTTATGTGACAAGAGCTAGATAGCATAAATTATTTTTGAATTCAACAGCTTTAAGATTCACTGCTAAAAAGATCAAGGAACGCAGAACAATATGGTATATCCTGCCGTACTGAACTTCCTTACAACTGCTGAATTGAACTTAACCGGATTCCATTAACCGTATAGCTGCAACAAAACCACATTTAAAATAGAATAAAAAAACCTTTATAGAGGCTTAAAAGTGAAGAAGCTCTTTCCTGGATAAGAAGTATCTAAAGATTGTAAGGACGAAGAGTGTTTTTAAGAACCTGCAACACCAGTACTTCAAAATTGTCAGATATTCTGACTCATGCACAGCTTGACACTTTTACACAGTTGGAGTAAAAAGGAAGCTGTATGTCAAATTCGGCTGGTCGAGTTTTAGTTTCCTTATTGTTGTTGTTGCCTTAATCATTTGACGTTTAGCGTTCTCACAGCTTTGTTGTTGCAAAATTTGTTGCTTGAGCAGCCATTTAAATGTGAGCCTACCTTATAATTGTGTCATGGCACAGCACAACAAAATAATTGTGTGTGTTTGAATATGTGTGCATTTGCAACGTAGCCGTTGGTCATACGAGTAGTTTTTATTAAGGTGCGATTTTATTATAAATTGATACTAATATAAAAGATTGGTTAATTATAAATTCAACAAGTTTTATTTCATTGAAATTAGTTAAAAATTCGTCGAGTTATTTAAATTTTAAGCATTAATTTTTTAAAAAAATTGCACAAAATCGTTGTTTTTCATGATGCTTTGCCTAAACTGAGTTTTTTGCAAATAAGATCAAGCAAAACATAGTTTTTTTAGTGATTTTAGAAAAAGTAGAAATACTTCAAATTGAATAAGTCGACGAATTTTCAACCGATTTCAATTAAATAAAACTTGCTGGATTTAGAATTAGCTAGAATTTTTATTGTTATGACATAACGGGACATTTAATATAGAATATGTCCACAAATTGATCTTAAATAGAATCTAGTAAGGATGGAGTTTCAGCAGGGTACCGAAGCTAAAATACCCCCCCCGTTGCCATATTGGAGTATATTCGAAGTTTTTAGCCACGAAATACATGATGACATTCAGTTTTATATATTAACGACAGTTTTCCTATTTTGATTACGTCACTTTGTATGTAGGCGTGGTTTTGATTCGATTTTGCCAAATATCATTGCGATGGTTCATATTATATATCAAAGCTTATGTGGAAAATTTCAAGACATTTCGTTAATTTTTGAGGATTTTTAAGAGATTTTACGTTTAAAATAAAGCCACTTTGTATGGGAGGTAGGCGTGGTTTCATAGCCAGGATTAAGAATGAAGAGCAAAGCTTACGTACCAATTCCGTACAAAGTCCGATTTGACCCATTTTCGAACTTGATCTTCCTTTTTTAAAAATAAAGTTATGTTTTGAGTTTCATCGCGATAGCTTTAAAATTGCGGCTGGAATAGTGTCGACAGACGGACAGAACAGCCCATTTTTCGTTTATAGAGGACCCCTGCCATTACAGCTTAATTCCTCTGGGTTCTAAACTTTGGAGTTATAGTTCATGAATGATCAACAGTATTAAAAAATACACATCCAAAAAGGATGTGCACCTGAACTACTCTTCACAGACCTGTAATTTACAAGTGACACTAGAAAAGCAACCACGTACTGTTTTCACATTCACAAACACAATAGCATTACTCTGTGCCCTATTCTGTAAAAGCAGTATGCAATAATAATTCCATACTGCCCTTAATAGTACCAGTTTAGCTACCGGTAGATGGCGTACCTTTATTACCATCTACTGGTTGAGACAACGAGACCTATCCAATCTCTTGCATACTAAGCAGGTATGCCAGCCCGGTCGTACAACTGCGCGACCCCGCCGATCAATCTAGACCTGTGCAAGCGATGTGCACAAACCACAGCCAGCACGAGTCTCCCCGAAGGGCCAACCCATGATAGTCACCTGGGCAACTCGGTCCCGTCGAAAATGGGGGTCTACAAAATCCCAGCAAAGAGACAAAAAATTTTTATATACATATATAAGAACTTTTGTTTTTGACTGTGCACATAGCACTGTTTCGTATCTGACTGGCACTTCCATACAAGGCATGGTTTATCACCATACCCTATATGAAGTGCCTACGATTTAATTTGACCTGTGCCCAGCGTCACAGGTCGCCTTTGTGCCCACATACGCGACACTCCTTGTGCCCTAAGACACCATTTTTTTGTCTTTTGTTGACCATATAGGCCATGTCTCCATGCCGTGGATAGATAAGGTCATCCTATTTTTTCGACGGGTTTGACTATCCCCGTGCTAACAAGTTTTATGGACCATTGCTATTAAATCGCAGGCTTTTTTCAATATGACATACATATTGACCTGCTACCAAGATGGGCGCCACCCCGAGTTCTTGGTTGGCTCTAACTTTTTACGGCATGGGACGTATGCCATAACCAACCCTCCTCCTTTATCCTGGCTTGGGACAGGCAGGCCGAAACCTGGCGGAGTTCAACAGACGGACAGACAGACGAACACACGGAAATCGACTCAGGAGGTGATGCTGATCAAAAATATATAATATATAAATATATATATTTTTCTATACCTGCCACGCCTCCTTCTTGGCGTTACAACCCCTTACGCAGTACGCGTTGGGGTATAAAAATATGAAAAATTTAAGGGAATTTTCAACTGTTTTGATCATACAGATGAAGGATTGCGCTTAATACAATTTTTGAAAGAAGAAGTTAATTTAGATTTAGTTTCTGGAAGAACAATGGGAACGGCTAGATATGGTACAACCATTGATGCTCTGTTTTCACGATTACCATAAACCTAATATAACAGTATATAATAATGACGTTACTATTAATGAAATTCATCAATTTACCTCATAATGAATTTATGTAACATATATATTTTAAAATTTAAAAAGAACACAATCCATTTAGTAATATAAGAGATTCTTTTATTCACCCCTTTTACCTTTAATACACATATTAAATTCCAAGGTAATCGATCTAGAGTAAACTCCAGTCGCGCGTCGGAGCTGACACGCACACTTCTTTTTTTTCTTAATAAACTGTTTCTTTAGTCCAAATTTGTGGTGTCAGCAAATTTGCTGCCTGATTCAATATTCATCTTGTGGTTTGTTTATATTAAAACACTTTAAATAGCCAAACTATAGAATTTAAGTTCAGGTAACGTTTAGTAGTTTTCTGTTAGAGTAAGATCAGATCAAGAAGATGTCTTGTAATAAATAAATAAAAACTTTTTAAAAACTCCAAATTATTTAGAGTTTAATTAATTTGCATCAAAAATTAGAAGAACTTTAAGCTGCTTCATATTATTTGTACTACTTGCATATATTTCGAAGTAATTTACTCATTACATTGACAAAACAAATAGAACATAACAGCTTAGTGGATCACAGCGAGATCACCCAAGAATACTGATGAGTTGTAGCGGCCAACGAAACAGTCTTGCTAGTCTACTGTGTGGTTACTACTCTATACAGGGTATTGTTGTTGCTGTTGGTTATTTTATTTAGAAAGCGACACCTCAAAATATGTATAATACAATATAATTGTACAATATATATATATAAAAAATAATAATTGAAAAATTATTAGAGTTATAAAACACATTACATAAAACTTATAAAAAGAGGTCGTAATTAATTTACAAATATAAATAATTTAAAATCTAAAAAGTTTTCTTTTAACAAAGTCATTTTTAACTTTAGTTATCTTTGAACTAGAGCCCCTGCATGAATATATTTATCAAGCGAATATACCCTGCTTCTCTGTTGCAGCAGTCACTGCATGTGAATAAATGTAAGCAACAGGTCGTGTAGTCAGTGTGACCAGAAGTTTTTTGTCATGTTAAAAAAAATATATGCAAAATATTCCACTTACAATTTTTATATTCCACAAAAATATTCCACTTTCAATTTTAAAGATACATTTTAGGGATGTAACGAAGCTTCGACTTCGGTTCCGAAAGGTCGGAGCTCCCGATTGATTTTACACCTCCGACTCCGACTTTGACTCCGATAATTTTGAATCGGAGTTATAACGAAGATCGAAATGCAACGACATTTACGATTTGGCGTTTCTCGCACATGAGCGCAGTCTACGATAAATTATTTGATTACTTAACAACTCTCTGGCTGCAATGTGCTTCAACATTAGCGTTTGCTTGTTTTCGTTTTAGATACCGAAAGAACAATTAAGACCGCAATAAAATGTACCATGGAACAATTGTATTCAAGATTTGCGAACCTTCACTGTAACAACTTCTTTGCAATAGCTACGTATTAAGATCCTCATTACAAAACTAACAAGGTCTGTTTCCGTACTCACTTCGAGTAACTTGAAGTTACTTAAATACGATTCTTTACATATTTGTCGCTCTCAAAATGTCACTTTCAATTACTCGAACTTTACTTGAAAAATTTCTTCGAGCACGAATCTCAAGCTTAAAACAGCTGATTGTTAAAGTAAAAAAATGTATTTGTTGTGATGTGTTGTTTAAAAAATGAATGGAATTGGTTAGCAAATTTATAAAAATAACGTTAAAATATGCAAAATGAAAGGAAACGGAAGTGTTTATCTTTTAAATATGCTGCTACCAGATGATTCCAGCTCATCTGAAATTTTTTTAATTTTGCATTTTTTAAATTTTTATTTAATTTCAATTATCAGCTGTTGTGCTTGAAGCCGTTTCCGTACTTTTTGACAAATTTTCTTATTTTGACAGATAATCAAATTACTCTCTATTACTCGAACTTTACTCGAAGTTTACTTGAAGTGAGTACGGAAGCAGAACTAATAATGTCCAATCCATTTTATCAAACATATTGATGAGTAACCATGATGATGATGATAACACCGCAAGGGATAGCCAACCTGTTGACAAATTCATCATTTGTTAGAGATTACTGAATGAGTTCAATAAAGAAAAACGTATTCACAAAAGTGACGATCCGTTGTTATGGTGGAGAGTAAATACAAAATTTCGGAATTTGCACTCAATTGTTCGTCAATACTTATCGTGTCCTCCAGTGTCAGTGCCAAGTGATCAACTTTTTAGTGGTGCAAATCTTATATATGATTCTCTAAGAAATCGGTTGGACGGGAAGAAAGCTGCCAAGCTTTTATTTGTTATGTAAAATTTGTTTCTTTGAGAGTCTCTTCATTTGATTTAAATAGAACGTAAAAATAGATATTTTTCGTATTGTTGCGTACTTACGTACGTGTGTGTAATATCTAGGTAATATTTGAAGTACTGATTAAAGATACTGAATATTGTACTATGCTTTTTTTATTTCATAAGGCATACCTTAACAATGAACTAAAACATTTTTCTTGAACTTCGACTCCGACTTCGGCTCCGATAAATCAAATTTAAACACTCCGGTTCTGGTAAACTCTCCTCCGTTACATCCCTAATACATATAAACAAAATTAATTTCAGACATAAAAGATACACAAAAACCAGTTATAAAATTTATTTGTTGATTATTATCAGACTTTAGAATTTAGAACAATCAGAATTTATAAAACATAAGTTAATACTAATAAAATTACATTAATAAGATGTAAACAAAGATACGTGTATCACTTCATTTGTACTTTTGTATTTTACAAGTCTTTTCAAGAATTATATTCTCTTAAAAATAGTTACATATCTGTTTTCTCACAGAGAAAACTTCATTTTCAAAACACAAATAGGTGTATTAAAAATCGGCAACTTAAATCGAAAAAGCCGTAACAACATTTTTAATTTTTATAGAAGCCAACCCCGTTTTAAAATTGAACATATTTTCGATTTTAAAGCCATTCTTTGGCCAAATATCCAAAACTAGCTATTTTATAAATGAAACTAAGAAGAGAAGACAACTTTTAAATCTAATATATGTGCTTATCCTATAAAAATTAAAAATGCTGTGGTTTTTTTGGATTTAAATTCTTCTTCTAAAATAAATCAATATTTAAATTGTAGCTTGTATTATTATTATAGGAATTCGTAGTTCTAAATTTTCTGATTAAGCTATCAGTTATTTGGTAGGAATTGCAACACCTTTTTTTTAGTGTGTAGTCATGTTCATACATGACAAATCAAACCCTTGATTTTACGTTTTACAAGGTGATTTTGAGAAGAAAAAATATAAAATGTCGATAGCAAAAAAATAATCAGTAATCAAATAGTAATTTTTTATAGCAATCTTTGTGAAATCTGAAAAATATAGGAATATGAAAAATATTCCACTTTTTATGCTGCATATTTTTGGAAAAAAAAATGTGCTTTCGAAGGAAAAATATGCCAAAGTGGAATATAATATTCCACTCTGGTCACACTACGTGTAGTACAGGTTAAGTCTGCGCAAGAGAATAACTACTTATTTGTTCAGTGTTGCCAACTTTTGAATACTAAAATCCACCAAAGAGCCGAAAAAATGCGCTTTTTCTCAAAAATGCACCAGATTTTCGAAGAAAAAACCCAAACCAAATGGCCATTTCAGCCCTTGAAAGGACTTTGACCGAGCTCCTTATGAGATGTTCAAGTTTTGATTGTGACTCTTGGTATGCAGGTGCAGCCACTATGTAAATATAAATGTTGTCACGCCCACTTTTACCGCCCACAAATCAGTAGAAATGCTGTATATCAGACGGCTTTTACCGTAGAAAACTAAGATTTGGTAAATTAATTCATATAGGTACTGTCGGCAACTTTTCAAAAAATGGTCGTGGTATTAGCATTTATACACCCATTTTTTCGAAATCATGCTTATTCTCCTGTGTTGTACACGTTTTGATATACACTTGATATGCAGGTGCTCTAAGGGGCGGTCAATATATGCATACATATAAAGTTTGCCACGCCCACTTGTACCACACACAAATATATAGATCTTCTATAAATCAGACGATTTTCATCGGTAAATACTAAAATTTGGTAATTCAGTTCATACGCTCACTCTCGACAGTTTTGCAAAAAATGTGCATAGTAGCACTATATCCGTGCCCACTCCTCAGAAATAATTTTATTTTATTTATTTATGTATTCTAGTAAATCACAATTTACAAATTATAACTAAGTGAGCACTAGCTGCCAGAGCTATCGGTTAGAAATAATTTTAATTCCTGAGATGTGAACGTTTTGATAGTCAAACTTGGTATGTAGGTGCTATGGTCCAAGTGGCGGTCACTTTGTATATAAATGTTTCAAATCCCACTTTTACCGCCTACAAATCTTTAAAAAGGATATATATCAGACATTTTTACAGTAGAAGACTAAAATTTGGCACATTAGTTCATATGGTTACTGCGAGAACCTTTATAAAAATGGGCGTGTGTCATTTTATCAACACTGACCATTCAGAAATTGTAATTTCTGAGCTGCACACGTTTTAATAATGAAATTTGGTATGTAGGTGCAATGGGACCAAGTGGCGGTCACTATATATATATATAAATAAATGTTGCCACGCCTGTAAAAACTGTATGTATGCATACTAAGGCTTTCACGAAAAAAAGTTGTTCGGGTCGGTTCCTCTTTAGAAACCTCTTTAGAATGCTTGCTTTATGTTATGATGATTCCCCAAATATTTCCACTCTAGCGATATTTCCACTTTATGCCATTGAAAAAGCTTTCTGTGTCAGATGGGATTCCAACTTGGGTTCTACCGCATACAAGCCATGCACCTCAACCAGTATGCCACGGAATTGTTTGAAATATACTCTAAAAATCGAGATTTTGTAAAAACATTTACTGGTCAACAAAAACAAACGGTCAGAAATAATAGTAATAATAAATTTCTTCCCATCTGCACCAATAAATTTAAAATTTTTGCAGTCGAACCAGAGGTAATGCGGATTTTCATTAATTTCTTAACTTTTTTTATATTATTTTCACTAAAATTCACATTAAAACTTTTTTTTTTTTGTTTTGCCATGTTTCTTTTAATAAAATAAATTATCTTTTGAATTATGTAGCGAAAAGAGATGAATTAAATTAAATGAAATTACAAAAAAAATTACACATTTTTTTCCACAAAAGGAAAAAAATTAATTGAATTTTAGTGAAAATAATATAATAAAAATTAAAACAATATATCAAACACCGCATAATCGTTCGTCCAACGGTAATAATTTAAGATTTTTTGATGCAGAAGAACTTTTTCATTACTATTATTTGTGATCGTTTGTTCTTTTTTTAACTACCATACCAGCCAATATTTTTAGTCGAAATATTTTAGGGATCATCATAACATAAGCCATGGATTATTTTGAAGAACCGGACCGAACAACTTTTTTTTTTTATGGAGCGTGAAGCGACTTAATGTATATACGTATGTGGGTATATGTGTATATAACGTTAAGACTCCGAAACCGCTAAGCCAATTTTTAAACCAAAGCCTTGAGAGTGTTCCTGTGAAGTCTGGTGCCGATCGTAAAAGGTACCTTGAGAGTGTTCCTGTGAAGTCTGGTGCCGATCGTAAAAGGTGACGTGGGGCGTGGTACTTTTCAGCACTCTAAATTTTCGGTATAGCTTTCGAAATAAGTTACACATCAATGAAACTCGGTACGAACTTGCTATAAAAGCATGGCCTCACTAAAGCAACACACCCTCTTTTAGGGAATAAGCGCTGAGCGCAGCAAAGCGTGCAGGGTATAAGGTAGTAAATAAATAAACTTTGAAAAAAGCATTAATTTTTGCGCTTTCTTTGACATAGTGAATTGTTAAGCAGTTCTCTTCGGAGTAAAGCACAGTGAAGTGTTACATTTATTGCAAATAACGGCTGTAAACACAGCTTGACATAACTTGCAGCGGGATTAAGTGGGTTTATAAACAGGAACATGGCAAATTCCATCGTAACTAACATCATCAACATGGATAATAGGTGTCCTGCATTCCATGAGTGTAGGTTTTTGAGAAAGAACATGATGGAGATACTGAGCGACCGCGCTTCCGTGAGACACTAGTATTTGAATAAAGAAGGCCTGTAGCAATTTGAGTTTGAAAATTATTAAAAAAAAAATCGAAATGGCCATTTTAGCCCTTGAAAGGACTTTGCCCGAGATTCTTATGATCAATTGTGTTGTGAGTGTTTTGAAATGTTTAAACACAAATGATCGAGAACTGGACCTACATGTTTTATGCCGACTCCGAACGACTTGTGTTCTCAAGAAGCTTTTCATGGTAGTTTTTACTCTCTGAGGTTTGGCATTGTCTGGAGACAATTGTCTGCTACAACTCCTGAGGTTAACCATTGTCTGCTACAACACCAATTATACACCACGCAATATATTGCAAAATATTGCATACATTTGTGGAAAGTTACAAATACCAAATTATATTGAAAAATTGCATTTTATTATGATTACCAATTATTTTTTATTTATTTCAATTATAACTCATTTCACAGGATTCACCTAAAAACTTAAATTAAACTTGTTTAACGAACTTTAAGTTAAAAATGACTTATGCTTTTGTATATTTGTAAATTTCATTTTATGCTGAATTGGTTATTGTTTAAATTTTTGAAAAGTTTTATCTTCCACCTTAGACCTTAAAAAGACAAAATTTATGTAAGCTTTCATTTATAAAGGTAATTATTTTACCTTTTCTAAATATGATGCAACCACAGGTAGTTTAAGCGGCAGAAAATATTGAAATTGATGATCAAAATTTATGCCGAAAATTTAAGCTTTTTAGAAAACAAAAAATAGTATTAAGTGTATTTTTTAAGCTAATGCTTGGTTTTCACTACGTTATTTTTATGGCGTATTTATATAAAACATAATCACCTAAAATATTATCTAAATTAAACCATTCTACACTTTCTGTATAGCTCAATTCAATTACTCAGTTGTTTTTAATTTTTCAACATTGTCAAAGGTAGAAAAAATGCCAACGTGTTGTTATTTTTAATTAAACTGATACTGACCACAGAAAATGACATAGGGAAAACCAAGCATAAGGCACATTTGGTGCCACCGAAATTAAGACAAAAGCACAAAAAAATACACCAGGCACCAAACCTCATTTTTCTTGCGTCGGAATTTTCAAAATGCACCAAATCTAGTGGAAAAAGCACCAAGTTGGCAACAGTGTATTTGTTCTCTGTTCACTGAGCTGAGGTTGTGAGCTTCGCGTTGTTTCAGTTTTTTTTCTGAGTATTCAATAAACTACATGAAATTCAGGAATCTGCTGCAGTAACCTGAATAATAAGGTGATAAATAAGATTTATGTTATTCTTCATGGACAGTCATTTTCAGGGCCGTCGATGGAATAGTTTCAAAGGTGTGTTTGCACTGGGCGGCACATCCTAAGGGCGACGTTTTGACCATTAATAACCAATGCTTTACTCGATCTAGGGTTTAGAAAAAAATAGCGGTCCCAAAATGGCATACCAAATGAAAATTTCCCAATTTTAGAATGTTTTAAATCAAAAACTATAAGCTATTTAAAAAAATGGAGACTGCGGAAACTACAATGGAACATTTGATGTCATCTTATTCGATGTGCTTTAACTTAATTTTGCTGTTCAAAATCTATACTCCAAAATTGTATAAAATTTATGAAATTATTCTTTATTAAATTCAGCCATTCATGAATATATTTTTTTGGTAGAACTGATTTCTTTTTTTTCTATCATGACCATTTCGTACCGCATCATTGATTCGTCTTCTTACGAGTCTTAACGCAGACTCTTTGTTAAATTTATCATATCTTTCTGACATTTATATGTATCTCAAAGGACTACTCCTAAGAATCTTTAACGATGAATATATCGATCCGATTTGCGGGTTTTTTTGTGGAAATACTTTACTACTTTTATTTGTAGTATTAGCTTATTAAATGAATGGCTTTGTTAAAAATTTTTTGGAGAAATAAACTATTTTGATTATTTTCGGACATATTTTTAACTTTTACAATCAATGCACAAGATATTTCTGCAATGGGGTCTTTATATAAGAAATAAAGTCTATTTAAAACAAACAATTAAACTATATCACTTTGGCCCACAATTTTTTATGCCGTTTAAACAAAAGTGTGCTATTTTTGTGACAAATAAAAAACTTCCATGCTTAAATTAAAACGGTGAAAGTACAAAAAAACAACCCTATGAAAAATTTAAAACTGTTTTGATTTCCCGAAACAGTTTATTCGAAATCTATTTGGATATTTGTGGTCATGGCTGAATACTCAAATAGAATGTCTTTAACCCTAAAAATATATAACCCTATTTGAAGAGACAGTACAAAACATGGTGATACGTCGCTATGACGTCGGTTTTTTTTCTAGGGTTAATATTGAATGATCACTAAAGGTCCCATTATTGTCAGAAATGCCCTATTTTTTGTATAAATGTTGGCCCTTTTACAATTAAGCCAATATCATCACTGCTAGAGACTCTTTTGGCACTGTTTACACGTCATTCAAATTGAAGGATCATTCAAAATTTGATGTTGTTTTCCCAGCGAAAAAAAAAGATGAACTCTCTGCGAGAGCGGAAATGAACTTTCAACACATAATCGCATCAATCAAAATTTTGATGGAGCTCAAAACCTGCATCAATCAATCACAGGGTTGCATAATCAACTTTTCTGGTACTTAAAATAACACTTTTAGTCGGCATCGGCCATTCAATCAAAAACTCACGTGTGATCAGCTATTTAATCAAATATCTCGTAGAGAGTAAGAGAGAACCAAAAACGCGATATTCTTCATTCAATTTGAATGACGTATAAACTCTGCCTCGAGGCGAGGGTAGCTGGTCAACGACCGCACTTGTTGTATCCGATTGGAGAAGGCGCTCCCAAAGCAGAGGCGCCTGGCGAGAGCTGATGAGGTCGGCCGAAACCCGGACACGGGTTGTTACAACCACCTAAGTACAAGGTTCATTAATATAGGTTAAGTCACTTAAGAGAAAAGCACTCTTTTTTCGCCTTTGCTCGAACTGTCAAAGTAGCTGTTAGCTAAAAATTGCACAGATTCGTGTTTTTTTTTTTTCTTGATTTCCTTTCATCCATTCTGACAGTTCTCTCAAGTGACTTAACCTGTATTAATAAACCTTGGCCTAAGCATGATACAATGATAAGGTAGGCCCATGATACTAAATGCTCTCACGCGTCAACGAAGAGCTGATAATGAGAAGGAAGATGCCTTTCAGTTGATGGCTTGGCCATGCGATGTAGCACCAATTTAATTTCCTCCCATAAAGTTGCAAACATAAACATCCATAAAGTGCGGTCGCGTGTGTTAAATTTGTGATAATTTGAGTGAAAATATTATAACAGTGTAATAAAAACTATAAAATGTGAAACTCTTAAAATTGCAAACAAATCTGTAACAAATTCTAACCTACAAACTGCGAACGTGAGTATAAAGAAATTTGCGATGAACTGCTGATTTTGACATCAATCTAGCTTTATTCTGCTTTCTACTCCATTCCTCTCCGTGATGAGCTTACCTTATAATTCTGCCATGGGCCTAAGTAAGTAAGTAAGTAAACTCTGCCTTTACGAACTCACTCTCTTCTCTCACATATAGTGTTGCCAGTATTGGCGATATCTCGCCAAATTGGCGGTTTGACCAACTACATTTTTTTTGGCGATATTTTGGCGGGATTCTTTAAAAAAGAGAAAATCTTATTTTTACCTTATACTTCGAGTATAATTCAATCCGAAGCAACACACCCTCTTTTAGGGAATAAGCGCTGAGCGCAGCAAAGCGTGCAGGGTATAAGGTAGTAAATAAATAAACTTTGAAAAAAGCATTAATTTTTGCGCTTTCTTTGACATAGTGAATTGTTAAGCAGTTCTCTTCGGAGTAAAGCACAGTGAAGTGTTACATTTATTGCAAATAACGGCTGTAAACACAGCTTGACATAACTTGCAGCGGGATTAAGTGGGTTTATAAACAGGAACATGGCAAATTCCATCGTAACTAACATCATCAACATGGATAATAGGTGTCCTGCATTCCATGAGTGTAGGTTTTTGAGAAAGAACATGATGGAGATACTGAGCGACCGCGCTTCCGTGAGACACTAGTATTTGAATAAAGAAGGCCTGTAGCAATTTGAGTTTGAAAATTATTAAAAAAAAAATCGAAATGGCCATTTTAGCCCTTGAAAGGACTTTGCCCGAGATTCTTATGATCAATTGTGTTGTGAGTGTTTTGAAATGTTTAAACACAAATGATCGAGAACTGGACCTACATGTTTTATGCCGACTCCGAACGACTTGTGTTCTCAAGAAGCTTTTCATGGTAGTTTTTACTCTCTGAGGTTTGGCATTGTCTGGAGACAATTGTCTGCTACAACTCCTGAGGTTAACCATTGTCTGCTACAACACCAATTATACACCACGCAATATATTGCAAAATATTGCATACATTTGTGGAAAGTTACAAATACCAAATTATATTGAAAAATTGCATTTTATTATGATTACCAATTATTTTTTATTTATTTCAATTATAACTCATTTCACAGGATTCACCTAAAAACTTAAATTAAACTTGTTTAACGAACTTTAAGTTAAAAATGACTTATGCTTTTGTATATTTGTAAATTTCATTTTATGCTGAATTGGTTATTGTTTAAATTTTTGAAAAGTTTTATCTTCCACCTTAGACCTTAAAAAGACAAAATTTATGTAAGCTTTCATTTATAAAGGTAATTATTTTACCTTTTCTAAATATGATGCAACCACAGGTAGTTTAAGCGGCAGAAAATATTGAAATTGATGATCAAAATTTATGCCGAAAATTTAAGCTTTTTAGAAAACAAAAAATAGTATTAAGTGTATTTTTTAAGCTAATGCTTGGTTTTCACTACGTTATTTTTATGGCGTATTTATATAAAACATAATCACCTAAAATATTATCTAAATTAAACCATTCTACACTTTCTGTATAGCTCAATTCAATTACTCAGTTGTTTTTAATTTTTCAACATTGTCAAAGGTAGAAAAAATGCCAACGTGTTGTTATTTTTAATTAAACTGATACTGACCACAGAAAATGACATAGGGAAAACCAAGCATAAGGCACATTTGGTGCCACCGAAATTAAGACAAAAGCACAAAAAAATACACCAGGCACCAAACCTCATTTTTCTTGCGTCGGAATTTTCAAAATGCACCAAATCTAGTGGAAAAAGCACCAAGTTGGCAACAGTGTATTTGTTCTCTGTTCACTGAGCTGAGGTTGTGAGCTTCGCGTTGTTTCAGTTTTTTTTCTGAGTATTCAATAAACTACATGAAATTCAGGAATCTGCTGCAGTAACCTGAATAATAAGGTGATAAATAAGATTTATGTTATTCTTCATGGACAGTCATTTTCAGGGCCGTCGATGGAATAGTTTCAAAGGTGTGTTTGCACTGGGCGGCACATCCTAAGGGCGACGTTTTGACCATTAATAACCAATGCTTTACTCGATCTAGGGTTTAGAAAAAAATAGCGGTCCCAAAATGGCATACCAAATGAAAATTTCCCAATTTTAGAATGTTTTAAATCAAAAACTATAAGCTATTTAAAAAAATGGAGACTGCGGAAACTACAATGGAACATTTGATGTCATCTTATTCGATGTGCTTTAACTTAATTTTGCTGTTCAAAATCTATACTCCAAAATTGTATAAAATTTATGAAATTATTCTTTATTAAATTCAGCCATTCATGAATATATTTTTTTGGTAGAACTGATTTCTTTTTTTTCTATCATGACCATTTCGTACCGCATCATTGATTCGTCTTCTTACGAGTCTTAACGCAGACTCTTTGTTAAATTTATCATATCTTTCTGACATTTATATGTATCTCAAAGGACTACTCCTAAGAATCTTTAACGATGAATATATCGATCCGATTTGCGGGTTTTTTTGTGGAAATACTTTACTACTTTTATTTGTAGTATTAGCTTATTAAATGAATGGCTTTGTTAAAAATTTTTTGGAGAAATAAACTATTTTGATTATTTTCGGACATATTTTTAACTTTTACAATCAATGCACAAGATATTTCTGCAATGGGGTCTTTATATAAGAAATAAAGTCTATTTAAAACAAACAATTAAACTATATCACTTTGGCCCACAATTTTTTATGCCGTTTAAACAAAAGTGTGCTATTTTTGTGACAAATAAAAAACTTCCATGCTTAAATTAAAACGGTGAAAGTACAAAAAAACAACCCTATGAAAAATTTAAAACTGTTTTGATTTCCCGAAACAGTTTATTCGAAATCTATTTGGATATTTGTGGTCATGGCTGAATACTCAAATAGAATGTCTTTAACCCTAAAAATATATAACCCTATTTGAAGAGACAGTACAAAACATGGTGATACGTCGCTATGACGTCGGTTTTTTTTCTAGGGTTAATATTGAATGATCACTAAAGGTCCCATTATTGTCAGAAATGCCCTATTTTTTGTATAAATGTTGGCCCTTTTACAATTAAGCCAATATCATCACTGCTAGAGACTCTTTTGGCACTGTTTACACGTCATTCAAATTGAAGGATCATTCAAAATTTGATGTTGTTTTCCCAGCGAAAAAAAAAGATGAACTCTCTGCGAGAGCGGAAATGAACTTTCAACACATAATCGCATCAATCAAAATTTTGATGGAGCTCAAAACCTGCATCAATCAATCACAGGGTTGCATAATCAACTTTTCTGGTACTTAAAATAACACTTTTAGTCGGCATCGGCCATTCAATCAAAAACTCACGTGTGATCAGCTATTTAATCAAATATCTCGTAGAGAGTAAGAGAGAACCAAAAACGCGATATTCTTCATTCAATTTGAATGACGTATAAACTCTGCCTCGAGGCGAGGGTAGCTGGTCAACGACCGCACTTGTTGTATCCGATTGGAGAAGGCGCTCCCAAAGCAGAGGCGCCTGGCGAGAGCTGATGAGGTCGGCCGAAACCCGGACACGGGTTGTTACAACCACCTAAGTACAAGGTTCATTAATATAGGTTAAGTCACTTAAGAGAAAAGCACTCTTTTTTCGCCTTTGCTCGAACTGTCAAAGTAGCTGTTAGCTAAAAATTGCACAGATTCGTGTTTTTTTTTTTTCTTGATTTCCTTTCATCCATTCTGACAGTTCTCTCAAGTGACTTAACCTGTATTAATAAACCTTGGCCTAAGCATGATACAATGATAAGGTAGGCCCATGATACTAAATGCTCTCACGCGTCAACGAAGAGCTGATAATGAGAAGGAAGATGCCTTTCAGTTGATGGCTTGGCCATGCGATGTAGCACCAATTTAATTTCCTCCCATAAAGTTGCAAACATAAACATCCATAAAGTGCGGTCGCGTGTGTTAAATTTGTGATAATTTGAGTGAAAATATTATAACAGTGTAATAAAAACTATAAAATGTGAAACTCTTAAAATTGCAAACAAATCTGTAACAAATTCTAACCTACAAACTGCGAACGTGAGTATAAAGAAATTTGCGATGAACTGCTGATTTTGACATCAATCTAGCTTTATTCTGCTTTCTACTCCATTCCTCTCCGTGATGAGCTTACCTTATAATTCTGCCATGGGCCTAAGTAAGTAAGTAAGTAAACTCTGCCTTTACGAACTCACTCTCTTCTCTCACATATAGTGTTGCCAGTATTGGCGATATCTCGCCAAATTGGCGGTTTGACCAACTACATTTTTTTTGGCGATATTTTGGCGGGATTCTTTAAAAAAGAGAAAATCTTATTTTTACCTTATACTTCGAGTATAATTCAATCCGAGTTCGATTGAATTCTTGGTAAGAAAAATTTACAATTACTTTCACAATAGTCCTTTGCGTGCTGTGAAATACAGAAGAGCTTTTGATTTAATTAATACTGGCATTAATTCTAACAAATTTCGAAAACTAATCCAAATTTCAGGGACACGTTGGCTTTCACACGGGTTAGCTGTTAATAGAATTATTGATCAATGGGTTGAGCTTAAGTATCACTTTTCCATAATAAGTACAAAAGAGAATGAGTATACTGCTCAGTTAATTTCGAAAGAGTTGGAAAGCGAAACAAACAAACTTTACTTAATTTTTTTAAATCCAATTCTTCAAGCTATGAATGAACTTAACTTATCTTTCCAAAGTGACTCTATGGATGTTGATAGTGCGTATGAAAATGGTTGTTTAACATTCCTTTCTTTTGCCTCAAAAATTTTTAAACCACAATTTTTGGTTAAAAAAGCTGGTTCTCAAAGTATACTTAACCAAATAATTGAAGACGTGAACAATGATTGCGCTTTCCTGCCAATTGATTCAATCGATTTCGGAATGAGTTTTTCAAAAGAACTGTTAAATACTAATTTAAATGTAGACACAATTTTAAATTTAAAAATTTCTTGTTTTCAATACTTGCGCAAATTACTGCATGAGATGGCTCTTCGGTTACCAAAAACATTGAAAATTTTAGAAAATTCAAGGTTATGTGTCCTGCAAGATGCATTAATATCATTGAACATCCACAATTTTCAGATGTTTCTGAAATTTTTAATGGGTTTTGGGAACCGAAAGTCTCCGCAAGCATATATGAAAATCAATGGAATAAACTGCCTTTTGTTGATTGGAATAGCTATTTTCGTAACAACGTCCCAAAAAATATTGCTGATTTTTGGTTGAATCTTTACAAATATGAGGATGGAGTAGGCAACAAATTTTTCAGAGAACTCTCAGAAGTGGTAATTAAAATGCTTCTGATACCAAGTAGTAATGCATGTGTAGAAAGAGTTTTTTCTATAATGAACAACATTAAAACTAAGAAAAGAAATAAAATGCAATTTGAGCTACTTCAGGCTCTTTTAAGGATTTCAATTTATACAAATAATTTGAATACATGCTGCGAAAATTTTGAGCCTACAAAAGATATGATAAAACGTTTTAATTATAAAATTATGTACCCCAAACCAGAAGATTCTGAACTTGAAGACAGTGAAGAATTGGAGGTATACGGTGACCTGCTAGTATTTTGATAAAATCAGCAATATTTTTTGGGACATTGTTGTAAACTTGTATCTCTTTACGTAGTTAAGGGATTGTATATAATTTTAGTTATTGTTTTTTTTTTATTCTTTTTTTATAAACTTGAATTCTAGTCGTGATCTCATTTTGGTTTTTTTTACAGTTTTGAATGATAGAATATTAACATGAAATTTATGCAAATATAATAAATATATTTTTAACTAAATGGTTATATAAGGTTTTTATTCATTTTCTTTAAAAGTTTTTGTAAAATTTTTTTTTTGGCGGTTTTTGGCGGTTAAGTTTCCGAAAAATGGCGGTCATGAGTACCAAAATACTGGCAATACTGCTCACATATATGCACCGACATGGAGTTATTTCTATCAGTTGGCGCTGAGACTTCATGCTAATAGGTTCACGCTGCTTGATGCTTCAAACTTGATTGTTATGCAGCGAAAAATAAATGAGAGCGAGACTCAACTACTACAAGCATAAAACTACAGAAAATAGAATAGTATAAGTGTGCCCATCACTGGTTTATGCATATAAAAAAAAATTAATTCAACTATAAAATAAAATAAAAAATTCAGTTTGTATAGAAAAAAAAATTAATTTTTTGGGAGCCAAGTCCCCCTTTTTTGCTCCGTCATCCTTCTTGGTCCGAATACCTTATATACCTTATATAATACCGAGTTGATCACCAGCATGAACAGAATGTTGTTGCAGCACTATATTTATTCCTGCATCGTCAGCTTTGTACTTTGAATGACAGACGTCTTAAACTAGAAAAACAACTTAGGAAACTGTAAGAGCATGAAATAAAAAAAAAAAAAGCTATAATTCTCTGAATTCTATATTTCTGTATACTGGGCTTATTATCTGTTCCACTCCAGCTCAATTTTGCAGCCACATCATCACAATATTCCCCAGGGACATCATCACAATCAGATAATTTCAGAACTTCAACTTTTTTTTTGAAGAGCTGGATCCTATTTCACTATAAGCAGATTCCATAATTTTTTTGCTTCTCGTTTGCTTTTTAATATTAATGCTTTTGTAGACAGCATTACAACTTATTTTTTATTTTTATATAGAATTTTTAACAAAACAAAGCAAAGCACAGAATAACAAAATAAAAGCACACTTTTTGTAATTACTGACCCGAGTTCACCTGCTAACCACTGAGTTGAAATGAAACAAAAACCAGATGTTGAAAAAATAGCAAAAATCAACTGTTGTTTGTACATTTTTCTAAACATAACGGTAAAATTCGCCAGACGATCACAAGTATGAGTAAGCGGCGATTTTAGAGCAACACATAATGCACTGATTCGCTCATTCACTCCCGAAACAATCGTCAACAAGATTCGCAAATAGATTACTTAGAAGCGTAAAATACGATTGTGGTGAAAAACAATTTTTCAATCGTAGTCAGAACGATTAAACGACGATTGTAGAGTAACAAAAAAATAACACTCGTCGAACAAACGTCACAACGACTCGCAATAGCATCATTTGGACAATCAAAATAAAATTTTATTCCAACAATCGTCTGGACGATTAAAAACAGAATCGCGAAATGATCGCGATCGTCATACAATCTTCTAAATGCTAGTTGGGCACTGTTTTAAACCAGTAAAACAAAAAAACAAACACGCAAACATCTAGTCGCATAGATATGTTTGAATAGCGCAAAGTAAAAATTTCATATTAACTTTGAGCATATTCTTTATATGTATGTACTAGCAGAACCCAGCTGTCCGCGGCTTCGCCACCCATTTTTGGTACGATTGCCGAAAGTAACCATACAAACGAAATGACCAAATTTAAGTCTCATACAACCGAAACAGTCGGAAATATTGGATTTTTATTGATTTGTGGGCGGTAAAAGGGAGCGTGGTTAAATCTAAGTATGCAATAACCTAATCTAGGGCGCAAGTAATACACGTTTTAAGTTTGAGCGAAGTCCGTGCAGCCGTTAAAATTTGTATAAAAGTCAAACAAACACACAAACAAGCTAACAAACAGAAAATGATTTTTATTAATATAGATTATCTATAATATTTGGTAAAAGTTGCTTTACATGCCGGATTGCATTACAAAGTCGCAGATTGATTTTTAATGTTAGTTTACGTGGGAGAAGGCCGCATGAATGTAATGAATTAAAAAATTCACTTGGTTTGTGAATCACATCATCATTTTCTTTAACAATCGTATCGACTAACTTGTACATCCACATTTGAATTTTTGGTGGAAACAATAGCTCCGCACATAACCATGCGGCAGATTTTTGACGCAAATTTTCGATATCTGGGTAAACATTTGAAACCAAATTGTCTATAGTCGAAACGCATGTACCCGATTTATCTAAAACATGAAGCAATCCATTGTCAAGAGCAATTGTCCCTTTTGCTATTTTTAGTAAAAGTGCTGTAAATATAGCGGCATCGTGATATTTTTTTAAATGGACACGGATATTTGTTGTCAATTGAAGTTTCTTGACATATTGACACACATTTGATTTCTTCATGATAGCTCTTACTGTATCAGCTCGGTTGGCTTAAGGTACAACCGGTAGTGTGGGGCGGAAGTCGCTAAAGAATAAAAAAGTTACATCACCCATCAAACGACCTAATGACCTAGCATCTTGCAATATGGTATTTACAGCATCGATATGTGTCATGTGTCATGGTGCATTCATCCCAAATAACTAATGATGCTTCTTTGAGTACTTTTGCAATAGCACCGTTTTTACGAATTGAGCATGAATGTGTTGCTTTGCATGGTGAAACCAGGGGCGTAGCTACTGGGGGGAAGGGAGGGCACGTTGCTCCCCCTAATTTTTTAGAGTCGGCCAATTTTAACAGCAATTCATGGCAATTCAAAATTGCAAAAATTTCTATTTTTGACCAATTTTTTCTATAAGTCGTACCTCAAACCATCTGTAATCGGCCAAATTTGAGTTGCAGTCGGCCAATTAGAGTATCAGTCGGCTAAATTGAGTTTCAGTCGGCCAATTTGAGTTTCAGTCGGCAAGTTTGAGTTTCAGTTGGCTAATTTGAGATTCAGTTGTACTAAGCACAAAGTCATATACATTCGGCCAGTTTTAATTTTATTCGTGCTCAACACCAACTGCACCAACTTCTGTCAGCCAATTCACTTCACTTCCAGTTGGTTCAACCATTCAGTTTCAGTTACATTTTTGCCCAGAACCAATTGAAGTCGGTAATTTTATTATATCAAAGTTTATTCGCGGCAAGAACCAACATTTGTGCTGCCACATAAGCTTTAGTTGACCTTTAAACTAAAAAGTCATGCCATTTGGTTAAATTTGGTAAACTGATATTTTGTAATTGTCTGAATGTTGTCTCCTTCCTTCTGTAAACAATCGTTATGTTTAACTTCTTAATTCTCTTGTCGTCTTTTTTCTGCAGTAATTTATATCTTCATTTATGTAAAAGCTTTAATTTTCAATGACTTTCGTTCTTATTGTTTTTAACGAAGAAATTGAAAAAGCGTTTTATTTGGTTAAAATAATAATATTTGTTAAAAGAAATTGTTTAAAAAGCAATCGTTTATTCATATCAAAAGAAATTTTAAGAACGTAAGTATTATTTTTAGTTTATTATAAAGGCGGTTAAAGCAGTTTAACTTATTTGTTTAAGGAATTTAAATAGAAACATTTTAAAATGGGAAAACGAAGAAAAGTAGAATGCTTAAGCTGTGGAAGCATATTCGACGATGATTTTCAACGAAAACATGAAGCTTCTCGTCACGGTGGAAAACGAATAAAAACCAAGGAGCCCGGCGCTCTAGGGAATCCATTCCTTGCCGCAGCAAAAAATAAAAAAGTACGTACTTAATAAAATATGTACCTAATGAAATTTTTGATTTAATAAGTGTTAGAGAAAATCAATCGATCACAAAAAGTTTTTTTCTGCAATTTATATGCACAAAATTCTTCATTTTAAGAAGAAAATAATTCAAACAACTTTGCGCTTTTGGGAATAACTGCAAATAACGCTAGTTTACAAATTTCGAAAAGTTGCTTTTACGTCTAATGCCTCTAATGAAAATTGGTCACTGGTTTCGAAAATCAGATTCCGTTTTTATACCCCCACACGTACAACTGTAAAGGTATATTAAGTTTTCAACGACGTTTGTTGCGCCCTTAAGGAGGCGTGTCAGGTACAGCAATAAGTATACATAAATAATCAACTCGAAAACTGAATGGATTTAGCCATGTCCGTCTGTCTAGTCTGTCCGAACGAGTACGGGCGTATTTTTAAATTCGTTATGTAAGCTTTTCGCTCCAAAAGTAAGTTAAGGTTTCAAGATGAGTAAAATCGGACAAGAACCATGCCTATCTACTATATGAAGTAACGTCATCAATATGGTAAGGCCTTCATAAGTCCCCTAGATTTCGAGATATCACACAATGCGTTGAATGGGGACAAAAATACAAAATTAAAAAATTTGTATGCACAATTAAAGGTAATGATTCAATTGTGCCAAATCAGAAAAAACCAAATGAATATGTTTTTAAGAAATGCCAGATTTTTAAAGTTGACATATTTTATTCAGGAAAATTAAGAAAGATCTTGGAAAGATTTTTAAAAAAATTTTAATTTTTGATATAGCAATGACAAATAAAAATACAACTATTTCAAATGATTTTGCAATTACGAAAATTATTGGTTTTTGTTCAAAATTTATTTTGCAAAAAAAGTTACATGAACCCTAATAAGTGGTCTTAAAACTCAAAAATTACCAAATTTTGAGAAGAGATAAAAACAAAATTGGTATTTTTTTTATTTTGACTATTTGCCTTATCAAAGTATTCACCTTTAGTGCACAAAATTTTATCTGCGCCTGAAATCAAAAACGAAAGTTACGTAATGTTTTATATGGTTAGTTTTTGTGAAAATTGGTCAATTTTGTATGAATAGTTTGCAAAAAAAAATTAGCAAAGTTTGAAAGACGATAGAAAAAAATCGGTATTTTAGTTTTTTTTCTTAGAGTTTTTTATTTTGACTTGAGGTATCTGTTCTCCGTTTCTAAAATTAAATCTTCACCATTAATTAAAAATAAAAGTTATAACGTTTTTAAAAATGTTACTTTTTGTTAAAATTTGTAGGGAAAATCGTATTTAAAACCTTCTTAAAATGAACAAACCCTAGTAAAATGGACTTTTATTAATTTTGTATTTTTTTTCTTAAGCCGTGTTAAAATATAATTAAAAAAAAACTGAGAATACGAACAGTTTTTTATAATTTAAAAAACTAAAATGACTTGCAGCTAAAATTACATGCCCCTAAAAGTAGGCACTGATTTTTGTTTGAAGTTTTAAGAATTTACACAAATTTAAATTTGGATGTTTCGAAATCGTGTTCAGTCTATTGTTTTTTAAAGTGAAACAAAATTAAATACTATTTTGCTTAAAGAACAAAACATTCACCTTTCAGAAAGTATAAGCACATATGAAATCTGACCGCACATTTTTATAAAATAATTACTCAAGAATGCCGAAATGTGCATTTTAAAACGCAGTTTGTAAAATAAGTATCAGGTTTTCATAAAATATTTTGCAATTTTTGAAATCAGCAACGTCAAATTAACTAAGATGAAGACCAGACTACTGCTTCTATTTTTGTCCCTTCTTCATATGGGCTCAACGCACTGTGCATCAGCATGAAACTTAACATATAAGTTTTTCTATTTAAAATTAATTTTTAATTTGAAAATGAGAAAAATTGGATAAGCACCACGCCTACCTCCCAGACAAAGAGGTGTCATCGACGTACCAAAATCATCATAAAACCCACAGTTATCGAAATATCGATTTCCAATTTGTTTTTATACGTTTTCCTCTTCGACGCCCACCTCCCAAAAAAAACACGTCTACTTCCCAGATAAAGTGACGTCATCATTTTGATAGTTGTTTTGAAGATATGTAATACTTTTTGTATTTTTTCTGTCACTTCGTTTTCGAAATATAGCCCACTGTAGTTTTTTTTACGAAAACGAAAATGTGAATTTGTATTAATATTATTTTTTGTATCGTTCATTAATCAGAAAGTATCACTGGTCTAAAAAAATTTTTAAGTTTCTAACAAAGCATCTTGTAACTTTTCTTATACTCCATATCTCAATAGAAATATAGTTTCGAATATTAAAAAATGAGTGTAAAAAGTCAAAGTTTGTAACAAAAAAAAAAAAAAAATTTCCCCTTATGCTACAGCAGAAATAAAACAAGACAGAAAAGCAATTAATACCAAAATACAAAGTTTTGTTTTAATTGTCAATAAGTTGCAGGGTAGGAAAAATGTCGCTCGCTCGCGGCTCTTTTTGGCTCTTGTAGCTTAGCTCTGGCTCGGGAAACGAGCAGCTTTATTTATTCACAAAAAGTCAGAAAAAGTTTTATTGTGGCTCGGGCTCGCGAGCTCGAGCCGTAATTTATGGCAGCCGATAAATGGCTCTGGCTCGCGAGCCGGCTCTCTCAAGGCTCCCCAAAACTCTCTAGGCAAAGGTGAAATATTGGGACTTTATAGAGCTAAATGTTCTTCTTGGACACAAAACTATGATTGAATGTCAGAAAGGTTTACTTGAGCAAAAGTGGGCTGAATTGGACTAGGGGGAGAGGAAACAATATTATACGCTATTACTCAGCAAATATTGATGCTAGGATTATGATATTTGGAACATGGATGCAGGTGGATTGTGCCAAGTATATTGCACAATTATAAGGTGCGTGGTAACTAGTAATGGGAAAAAATGAGTACTTTTGAGATTCGAGTACTTGGAAACGAGTACTGCGAAGAATCGAGTAGTAGTACTCGAAGTAGTAGTAATATTCGAAGAAGTAGTAGTACTCGAAGAAGTAGTAGTACTCGAAGTAGTAGTAGTACTCGAAGTAGTAGTAGTACTCGAAGTAGTAATAGTACTCGAAGTAGTAGTAGTACTCGAAGTAGTAGTAGTACTGGAAGTAGTAGTAGGACTCGAAGTAGCTAAAGTACTCGAAGTAGTAAAAGTTCTCGAAGTAGTAAGAAAAGTAAAGTTTTAAATTAAAAATAATCAAAACGTACTTAATATTTTGATTTCTTTAAAAAATTTGCATTTAATTTTTCTTTTTCTTAAAAACTCGAAAAATCCTAGAAACTTTAATTATTTCCGCCGAAACAAACAAGTCAATCAAAAATGATGTATTCATTGTTTGTAGAAAATGTTGTTACCTAATTTTGTATACTATTTGTTGGATTATTGCTGTTAATTTGGAAGTTATACGAAAATAAGTGGAACCACCTTTTCGTTTACGTAAAAAAACTACAGTGGGCAATGTCTCGAAAACGGGTTGACAAAAAAAAATTAAAGTTATTTTCGGAATCAGTGACCAATTGTACATTAGAAAGTGTGCGTGACTTGATAAAAAACATCGTGATGATTGCGAGTTGAAATCACTAACGCAATTATGCGCGATTATTAATATATCGTATAAGATGCGCTGAGCTATTTATAACTTGACTATTTTAACTATTGGTTATTTTATTGTTTAATTATATATATCTACCCAGTGTAATTATTTTGTCAAATGTTTAATTAGGTAAACTTTCAAACACTGCCACAAACAAGCCAAACTGTTGAAACAACAGAAAGAAGTGAAGCAAATCCCACCTTAAATCTAAACTAGTCAGAAATTATATTAAGTCAAGCTATAGAAATAGACCAAACAAGTAAGCATTCAGAAACACCTGATACGGATGATATTCCAAATATAAATAGAGCAGACTTAGTCGCACCAAACTACAATGAAGACATATTAGAAAATGTATATTGTTGTGCTGGACAGTTCAAGCATCTTCTCGAACTCGCTGAAACTTTTAAACCTATAGTACAACAACTGTATGAGACTGAAATTGTAAACAGTTCGAAGTTTGTATTGGAAGCAAAGGATGCATTGGCACAAATACTTAAAATGACTTCCTCAGTTATCACTAAATGTGAGCAGCTAGAGGAGAAGATTGAAACAGGGTCGGGAACTATTTCAAACAACAAAACTGTAGAAATGCAAGTAGAGCATGATCCAGGGTTACGAAAGAAAGTTATTTCAGAAACACAACGGAATTTTTTGATATCGCTCGGTCCACATCAACCAAAATTAGGAGATATTCCCCGAAGGGGAACGCATCGCTTTTGCGCGGTATGGTATAGTCAGTATCCGCATTTGGAATACAGCACAGCCAAAGATTCAGCATATTGCTTTGTCTGTAGTTTATTTGCCAACGTTCCAGGTCGACAAATGAATAAAGGGCTTTGGACCGAAATAGGAGTAACAGAATGGAAAAAAATGAAGGGAACAGATGGCAAACTTCATAAGCATTTTAACTCGGAATCTCATAAGGCCGCAAATATGTGTTATGCCAATTATATTAATAAAAATCAACACATTGAGTCTCTACTTGATAAAACTGTGCGACTGCAAAAAATTGAAGAGGAAAGGGATAGAGTGTTCCAAAAAGAAGTAATTTGTATTCTTTTCGATATTGCTAAGACACTCGGTAGACAAGGTTTGGCGTTTAGAGGCAAAGATGATGATGAAAATGGAAATTTAAGACAACTGACCAACCTTGTTGCTCGGCACTGTCCGCTGTTAAAGAGGTGGTTAGAAGACGCCAAGTATCGTTCCTACCATGTTACATACTTGAGCCCTCAATCACAAAACGAATTTATAAATATCCTTGCGAAATCAGTTAAAGAAAATATCATACAAAAGGTCAACGATGCTGGAATGTTTTCTGTGATGGCAGATACTACACCCGATTTATCTCATAAAGATATGCTCTCAGTTCTAATAAGATTCGTGAACAATGAAGGAGATTCAGAAGAGAGATTGTTACAGGTATGCGAAGCTATTGATAAGACTGGTGCTGGAATGGCAAAGGAGATTTTAGGAGTTATTCAGAGTAATCATCTTAGCATTGAAAATATCGTTTTTCAGTCTTATGACTTCGCAAGCAGCATGTCAGGTGTTTTAAATGGTGCTCAACAAAAATTATCCGACTTATTAGGTCGAAAGATTCCATACATTCCATGTCAAGCACATAGAATGAATACTTTTGTGGAACACAGCTGCGAATCTAGTCTCATTATAGCTGATATGTTTTCAATAGTTCAAGAAGTTTTTGTTTTTTTTCATCCAGTACAAAACGATATGCGCCTTTGTTAGACAAACTCTCTGAGGTTGAAAATGCTTTGAAGCTGAGAAATTTATCTAAGACAAGATGGACTGCGCGCTCTGAAGCCCTTCAGTCAATATGGACTTCATTTAATGCGATAGTCGATGTATTACATGAAATTTCAGAAAACTCGGAAAAGTTTGATAAAACAACTCGACATTCTGCGAATTCTCTTGAAAAAAAGTTAGTTTCAGTAGATTTTATAATTAGTTTATATTTTATGAAAAATATTCTTAAAAAGACAAAAATTTTAACTGAATGCCTTGAATCAGTTGAATTAAATATATTGGATGCAATTAAATTTATTGATAGTACTCTTACGTTAATACAAAATGTAAATTCAGACACTGAAAGTATGCATAATTTAATAAGTAGTGCAATTTTATTTCTAAAATCCTTAAATGTTGACGCTGAAAAAGAATATTCTATTCGCCATCGACGACGTCTAGGTCCAAAACGTTTTGATGAAAACAACTCAAACGCGGCTAATTTTTCGTTGAAAAGTTTTTATAGAAAGGAATTTAAACAAGTTTTAGATAAATTAAGTTCTCTCATGCAAGAAAATTTACAAAATTTTATTGCATCTATAAAGCCTTTGTGTGAACTCTTTGATCCGGTTCTGTTTGCTTCTGATTCGACTCTAAATCGAATAGAAGAGTCAATACAATTTTTACCAAAAAACTGCTTTGTGGATAAATATCAAGTAGAATCAGAATTAGAAATCCTATTCAGTCTTTGTGAAGGCATAGAAACTCAGTCTGGAATATGTAAAATTTCAGAGCGCAATAAAAAAGCTCTAAGTAATATTAACAAAATGTCTCGTTTGCTGTGTACTGCACCAGTTACTGTTGCAGGAAACGAAAGGACATTTAGCAAACTAAAATTAGTAAAAAATTATTTAAGAACCGTGCAAAGTGACTCTCGGCTTAATGATTTACTTATACTTGCTATGGGAAAAGATGTAGTTGATGTCTTAAGCTTAGACAAAATTGCAAATCAGTGGGCTTCTTTAAAAAAGAGAAGAATAAATATTTAAATTAAAAGAAAGTGTTATGAATAAATTTTTATGTATATTTTTAATAATTAAGATATGTATTTGTCTTAATTGGTACGAAAAATAAAAAAATTTTGATTTTTAAATGTTGATATAAAACTGTTTTATTATTATAGAATTTTTTGTTCGGATTGGAATCAATTTGGCAATACGCCAAATATTTCAAATAAATATTTTAACTAAAGACCACAGTTTCATAGTCAAATTTAGTTGCGATCAAGGACTTACATGGCTTTCCTCGGGTAAGAAATTGCATATGTTTAACTATTTTTTTTTATCTAACTTTTTATTGCCTTACAAAAAATGTGGGAAATTTTTATTAAAAATATTTAAAACTCTCCCATTGCAACGTCATTTCCGGTGACCCTTCGGAAAAAAGGTGATTGCGCATTGACAGCGGAACCCATGACAAGATCAACTGAAGTAAAAAAAATACGTGTTTTAGTTTTATACAAGCAACTTCGAAAATACAATTTCGAGAAAAAAGCGTTTTAAGTTTTTCTGCTGAGTCCAACCGGCTTTGAATGCGCAACTCCTTAAGGCTCTATTTTCGAATCTATTAGTCCGATCAAGGGATATAGTAGAATTTAGTTAGACAATAAACTCAAATATTATTTAATGAAGCCGTGAAACTCTTTAAAGTTAGAAGACTGCTATTTTTTGTGGTTTTTTAAAAAAATTTAAAATATGGCAAGCAATTAAGAGTAAAGACGTTTAAAATCGTTTTCTCTGCTTATTTTGCGCAGCACATGTAATATGTAGACAGAATTAAAGAAAATTCAGTCGGGATTTATAGGAACACAGTCCATCTTTCCCCCCCCCTTCCCCCCCTACCAAAACGGTCTCGCTACGCCACTGGGTGAAACTGAAAACCGCAACTTTAATGTTGACTGAGTGGTTCGACCAACACTTTGAAGTGTTGCTGCGATTCCGGACGATGTTACTGTAATTGCAATTGTTTGTACATAACAAACTTTAGCAAGAAATAAATTACTTAGCATATAAATCGTACTCTCAATCGAAGCCAAGCCCTAGTTAAAAAGTTGTCATTTAGGATATTCACAGTTTAAGTACGCAGGGGGTCAATTCCTGTTCTGCGTTATCGTCATGTGAAATATGTTTTCACCTTTACACGGAAAATGCGATTCCCGTTGTGTGCTAAAAGGGCAACAGCTGTTAATTTTTCGCTGAAATGGAAAGAAAGTTAACGCTGGTAGCAAACGCACGTTATGGACAGAAAATTACTTTAAATTAGAAATAAATAATGTAAAAAGAAACGCAGCTTAGGGAAAAAGGACAAACGGTACGCGGAAACAGTATCTTATCAACTATTTAGAGGAAAATGTTGATATTGCCAATAACAAGTAAATGCTATTTGCTTTACTACCCTTGGCTGTTTTATGCTGTCGCAAAACTTATCTTGTTCATATTTATTTATTTCCAATATCTTCTGCGTAAATGAAATGAAATTAATGATGAAGTCATTTTTGCAAAAGTTTCCTTCTTTCTTATACATTGTTTACATTTTTTCATAAAAGCTTTGTTTAATAGGCATTCAGCAACTCTTATATGCTATTCAACAACTACTTTCCATTAGACGAACAAGAATCGCGTTTTTGTGCGTAGTGAAGTGAAAAAGTGAAGACGTCCAATGAAAACGATTGTGAAAAGTTTTTTTTCACTTCACTTTAACGCAAAACGGGAATTGACCCCCAGGACTGTTTAATTTACGATTTGTTAAGTTTACGCCAACTTACGTAAGCGTATTTTTCTTTGTTTTTGTTTTACATGGAAACGCAAATACGCAAGCACGCGTAAATAAAAGTAGCCCTTGGACGGTTTTTTTTGTCTCGTATTTTTATGCCCTATCTACAGCAGATATAACAGCGTTGCAAAATCATTGAATACGACAAGCACATACTGAGGTGCTCACAATTTCAAAAATAACAAATGCTATAAATACGCTTTGTTAATATACGTTTAAACTGTGAATAGCCTAATTGTAGTGTATTTCCTGATTATTTTGTTGTAAGTGCTGTCTGTGCAAAATATCATAGCAAAATTGATTTGATTGAAATCGTTCCATAACTGTCACGCGTTGGACATTTGGCAAAAAATCAGCATTATTGCAAAAAACTCTGAGTCGGCAAGCTTTTTCAGAGATGGCTGCATCAGACAGTGCATTTCTTCAATGGCCGTCACTTTCAAGAAGGCCTAAAACTTCGCATGCCACGCGGTATGTGGGATAAAAAACACCATCTACAGTTCTTAAATAAGTGAAACTTGTAGGACCTTTCATGTGTTGCAATAAAAGTCAAAGGTAAAGGCATTCAGAATAATTACGATGAATCGTGTACCTATATAACTATAATAATCGTGTAACTATACCTAGAGCCGAATCTAGTTTAAACTCATCCTTCAACATTTTGTGATCGTTTCCGTATATTCTATTTCTTAAGTGTTCATGTATAATATGAAGGAACTTGGCTGTAGAGCAAGGTCTTTGCGAAATCATCACTCGAACATAGTTTAAAAAACGCAATCAATGTGGTTTCAGGTATTTCTTGAATCCCTCTGTTTATGTTTTCTTCAGTAAAATATACTCTTTGTCCGTTTTCCAAATGTACTGCCAAGTGTATCAATGCAGGATAGAGTTCATGAATTGAAAAACCAAAAATTCTGCATATTGCTTCAGATAAACTAATATAACAGCCATAAAGAAATGTTCGAACCTCGTCTCTGCTATTTTCAACCAAAAATATATCTGGGTCATTAAATTCAGCTTGTTTGCGCGGCCATGCCAATCGTTTTATGCGCGCTCAAATATATAGTAACCGCCCAGCACAGGATTAACTCATAGCGGGGCCTGGGGCTGTAATCGATACGAGGCCTAAAATATTATATTTTACGCATTAATGTTAATTTTTCTTTTGCGTTATGCAAAAACAAAAAAAAAAACAATAAAGCTTTCACATCAACAAAAACACCTCTTATCGATGCTAATGACAAAGTGTGGTAAGTAGAAGAAACATTTTTTTTTTGCTATTTTTTTTGGTTTGGATAACTGCTAATGTAACCAACTTTGCTTATCGAAGGTTTTTGGATTGGTGGTTAGTGTATTTGCCAATAAAGGGCAAACCAATTTTTTTAATATTGCATCCTTTTGCTATAATAGAAAACAAAAAGGATCATAGATAATAAAAAAAAAATTTTAAGAAAATTGAATTCAAAATATTAAATTAGACATTTTTACAGATGCGCCTGCGGAGCCTCTGCCTGCTCGGGGCTGGGGGCTGCAGCCCCTCCTATCCCTCACCTAAATCCGTCCCAGTAACCGCTTTTTGGATCCGTAGCGCCTACATAACAAGTTTACGTAACGAAACATATCCAACTCAGAAGTTATATTGATTTTTGAGAAGTGGGCGTTGTTATAGTTCGACTTCGTCCATTTGTAGTAAAGTTTCCGAGGGAAACCATACGAACTAAACTACCAAATTTAAGTCTAGTTCGACCAAAACCGTCTGAAATACAGTGTTTTTATTTATTAGTGGGTGTTAAAAGGGGCTGTGGCAAAAATATTTTTCCGTAAGTCATCTCGTACACAGAAACAACCAACTGCAAAAATTTCAGCTAAATCGGCCAAGTAGTTTTGGAGTCTTAATGACTTCTATAAAATGGGCGTAGATGTAGTGCGACCACGACCATTTTCAGTACAGTTGCCGACAGTAATTATTTGAACTAAATAACTTAATTTTAGTCTAATACAACCAAAACCGTTCGAAATATAGCATTTTTATTGATTTGTGAGTGGTAAAAGTAGTATTTTAAATAATTTTATAGCTTGGATATTTGAGAATATCGTCCTAAAAGGGTTTTTTAAAATTCAAAATACTTTAGATATGGCTTTTTTTGTCCAGCAATGTTTTCGCCAAAATTCGATTTGCTGAATTTGGCTACTTTTTGAATGCAACGGTTTGAAGCAACCACCGAATTTTGTTCAACGCGTTCTTTAGTAGGTAATAACTTGTTTGTATACGCATTTTGAAAATAAATAAATACACATTTTAGAGCTTAGGTATACGAATGCTTGCAGCGTTTAGTTCATTTTGAATTGAGTTATAAACCGGACGCGCGCGCGCATACAGTTTTGAAAAGTAACGTTTTGATAAAAATGTTTGTTTGTGCTAAAGACGATGGATAGAAAAAGTAACAGAAATAAAAATAAAAGAAACACTGGTAGCAATCGAAGAACTCGTCCCTTGAAGCGCCAGTTTCGTGGTAACCAACACGAAAGAGATAAGGACACCGAATTTACAAGTACATCGGCAAAAAAATGTAAAAATAATGAAAACGAAGACATAAGCATTGACAACAAAACGGAGAATTGCATTTTGGAATTTTATACAGTTTTCTCAAAGAACGGTGGGAAAGGTCCGAAGCCAGAGCTCTGGCCGCATCAAAAGAAGGTAGAACTGCCCGAAGAGCACTAAGAGCCACTGAGTCCTCATTTTTTGAAGAAAAGGAAGGAGTTCTTTATGGGGCTGGATTGCAGATTGATATATGTAAGTATTTCACAAAAAAAAAAAATGTTTTATTGCCTCAATTTTCCTTGAGTTTTTTCAAAATCACGTTTTTGAACTTCGAAGTCACTTTCCTCCGGTTCTACTGATGAAACCAAGAGCAATCGACACAGAATTGTCGAATTTATAAAACTGCATGCTCAAAATTTTTTAATTTTCTTTTTTTTTTTTTTTTTTTGAAGAAAAAAATAACTTCAAACGTAAACGCGCTTATCTTGAAATCACGTTTTTCGAGCTTGCGGCCCAGATTGCGCCCGCAGCTCTGAACCGATTTTGATGAAACAAAGTGCAATCGACGCAGAATTGTCACCATTCTGGTCTCTACTTCAATCACAATTTTAAACAATTTTTTACTATTTTTTTTACACTAAACTACAAAAAAAGACCCAAAATCGGTTTTTCAATGACCGCCATTTTGTAAAAAATAACGCGTTTACTTTTTCCATATCAGATGATTCGAAGTGGCAGCATACCTTTTTTTTCGACGCCCAACTTTGAAGGCCGACAATTTTTTGAACAGCCCTCGTACAAAGGAAAAAAAATATTTTATTTAATTTTATATGATCTAAATACAATAAAAAAAACAGAATTTAAATAACTCTGCGTTTTCCAAAATACGTCCAAAAACAGTCTTCCAACTAGGAATACTCCGTTAAAGTGTGAAATTTCTACTTTGCGATATTCAAACATATCTAGTCGCATTACGTGTTAACTGTTAGTTTTACGTAAAAGCTGTTAATGGCATTTTTGTAGATAATAATCTGATTTACAATTTTGTCCTGAGCATATTTTCTGTCTTACAAGGAGGAGCGGTATAAAAATTTTATTATGATTTCAAACGCTTTTGAATGATTTCAATGCGTCTTATGTTATGTTTCGTTTTAAGGACATAAGAAAACTAATATGAAGAGGCATTACGAAATATTTCATAATGATATTGATGAATCAGATAGTGTAGAAAAGCAAAGATATAATAAAAAAAACACAGGTGCGTCGTTGGACACACGAGAGAAGCGAAGCTTTTCACAGTTTCATAGAGTTGATAGTTTAATGGTTGTTTTTTTTTTTAAATAAAATACTTTCTAATCCAAAAATTTAAAATAACATAAAGTAAACTAAAAAAAAACAAAAGTTAATATTCCCTCCAGTAAATTTTATTACATTTCATTATTATTTAATTTATATTATTACATGTTACACTCAAAAACAAAACAAAAGCATTATCAACAACAACACAAACGCATTCACATCAAAAAAAAAAATACTGCCTTGTCCTACGTGAGGTTCGATCCCGTATAACGTCGATTATAAGTCGCACACTACTTCCACCGATCCAAACTCCGTTTGTTATCAATATAACTGCATATCAAATACAACTGCAGCTATGTTAACAATTGTTAACAGATGGCGTTGACAAATAGAGGATGGTGACCAGTGTTGTCACTTGCAAGTCTAGTGGAAGATTGAGTCTAAAATGAGTGGTCGATTTTAAAAAAATGTTGCAATATATTTTTCTTGTTAAGAAAAAGTTCGACTGAAGCCCTACAGAAAAAAATCATATGGTAAATTTTTCACGCTTAATTAGTTTTATTGCTAATAGTTCTCATATAATGTTCTTAAAACAGTACTGTTTCCACTCTTTATATACCAAAAGGAATACAATATGAATTGTAATAAAATTTCTAAAATTTGAATTATTATGCAGAATTTTAATATAAAAATATAAAAAAGTGGTAGATTTTGGAAAAATGCATGTAGTGGTTGATAAAAGTGGTTGAAACCAAAAAGTGGTAGATTTCACAATTGTGGAAAAGTGACAACACTCTATTAATCAACTCATGTAGCAAGTGGCTTAGCAGCTACCTAAGCCACAAAAATATATTAATAGATTATTGGATTTGTTGCAACATAGCTTCAGTTGCACTTAATATTGAATCAACAAATATTTCTAACACAGCTTGGTGGCCTGGTGTATAGCGTATGGAACTTGCAATCAATTGTGTGTGTCCGTGTTCAAATCCGCACTTGGGCAAAGAATTATTTTTAATATTTATTCAATATTAAAGTATTAAATTTTCTTTTAATAAACGCAAGCAATGAAGACACCATAAATTTCTAAGAAAAAATCTGTCGAAAATTTTTCAGATTTCACTCCAATCAAATCACAGAACGAGGCGTAAAAAGCTTCGCTTCAAAAAGCAATTTCTTTCGCATAAAATAAAGAATTGAATTCTCAAATGGAAGAAAACTTGGATGAGAGCAATGTAAAAAACAAAGAAATTAAATTAAAAATTTCATCTAAATTAATTAGCTATAATATTGTGAAAAAGTAGTCCTTTCTCAGATGGAGCATTTATTAATGATATTTGCGTTAAAATTTTGCAAAAACTTGATAGCAAATTTATCTCACAATATCATTGTCCGTCGCAATGTACAAATTATTAAACATATTGATTCTGAAATTAAAAATAAATTTAACAATTAATTGCAGAGTTTTTTCCATATGCATGGGCGAGAGCAAGGACATAAATGATTTTTAATCAATTGGTGGTTTGCATTCGGTGGTTTGCATTCGGTGCAATTCATTAAAGACAGACAATTTAAAAAATATTTGATTTATAAGAAATTGTGATCAAAGCATTAATATTAATATTAAAGTACACATAAAACACAACTTAAATCCCATCACATTTTTCTTGTTTCTTTAGAAGCTGTAACTTCTTAACCAAGTAAACATACGATTTTTAAAACTCTTTTCACTTAATTACACAAAAATAAAAACATTGCATAAAATTAATATTTTTGAATTCAGATGAACAGACATATTCTGGCAAATTAACAATAGTAAACCAGTATTTTTCATATTTCTATGTGTTTGTTGTAATATATTGATTTCAAAACAAAATTTGAAGCTAAAAAAATAAAATTTGTCAATTAAATTGTCAATATATGAAAGATAGCTTACAATTTTTATCGAAATTTATTATTTTTGAGCTTGAAATTTTGTTTTGAAATGAAAAAATTACAACAAACACATAGAAATATAAAAAATACTGGTTTACTATTGTTAATTTGCCAGAATAGGTCTGGAATTCTTGAATTTGAATAGATTTTTTTTTTTAGTGCACAATTTTGTCTGTGCACTGTTTAGTGCACTGTTTTAAAGTGTCATATTGAGTAGGCAATTTAATAACTGTTTGAGATCTGTTGCTTTTAATCCACGATACGACGCATACGATAACATAACAAAGTTCATAATATTTTAATACTGTAAATGTGTGTTTTTTATTCGCAAAAATTGTCTTTTCTTTAGTTTTGCCTATTACTTAAATTTCTGGTAATAAAGCATTTTGCCAAATTGACACATGAACACCTTTTGAACACATTTTATTAAAACTGCTATATAGAGTGCTTTTTGTGATAATATAAAAGGCATGGTGCAGTTTTATAGTAAATATTTCCTTAAGTGTAACAATAATTTTGGTCGCTTTTAAATGTATTTTCACTTGCGAAATTTACACCTTTTATTGCAAAATGAAGGTAAGTATATCATAAAATTTGTAGAAATTTCACAAAAGAATTTTAATCTCAAGAGCTTATAACTTCTATATTTTTGAGCCGATGTCAATTAGCAGAAGAACTGCTAGACTAAAAACTTTAAGGTAATGTCTGTAAAGAAAACTACTATTCAAATATTACTCCATAACATGTTCAGGCAGGGGCGTAGCTACTGGGGGGAAGGGAGGGCACGTTGCTCCCCCTAATTTTTTAGAGTCGGCCAATTTTAACAGCAATTCATGGAAAAATATAAAAAAAATTGCAAAAATTTCTATTTTTGACCAATTTTTTCTATAAATCGTACCTCAAACCATCTGTAATCGGCCAAATTTGAGTTGCAGTCGGCCAATTAGAGTATCAGTCGGCTAAATTGAGTTTCAGTCGGCCAATTTGAGTTTCAGTCGGCAAGTTTGAGTTTCAGTTGGCTAATTTGAGATTCAGTTGTACTAAGCACAAAGTCATATACATTCGGCCAGTTTTAATTTTATTCGTGCTCAACACCAACTGCACCAACTTCTGTCAGCCAATTCACTTCACTTCCAGTTGGTTCAACCATTCAGTTTCAGTTACATTTTTGCCCAGAACCAATTGAAGTCGGTAATTTTATTATATCAAAGTTTATTCGCGGCAAGAACCAACATTTGTGCTGCCACATAAGCTTTAGTTGACCTTTAAACTAAAAAGTCATGCCATTTGGTTAAATTTGGTAAACTGATATTTTGTAATTGTCTGAATGTTGTCTCCTTCCTTCTGTAAACAATCGTTATGTTTAACTTCTTAATTCTCTTGTCGTCTTTTTTCTGCAGTAATTTATATCTTCATTTATGTAAAAGCTTTAATTTTCAATGACTTTCGTTCTTATTGTTTTTAACGAAGAAATTGAAAAAGCGTTTTATTTGGTTAAAATAATAATATTTGTTAAAAGAAATTGTTTAAAAAGCAATCGTTTATTCATATCAAAAGAAATTTTAAGAACGTAAGTATTATTTTTAGTTTATTATAAAGGCGGTTAAAGCAGTTTAACTTATTTGTTTAAGGAATTTAAATAGAAACATTTTAAAATGGGAAAACGAAGAAAAGTAGAATGCTTAAGCTGTGGAAGCATATTCGACGATGATTTTCAACGAAAACATGAAGCTTCTCGTCACGGTGGAAAACGAATAAAAACCAAGGAGCCCGGCGCTCTAGGGAATCCATTCCTTGCCGCAGCAAAAAATAAAAAAGTACGTACTTAATAAAATATGTACCTAATGAAATTTTTGATTTAATAAGTGTTAGAGAAAATCAATCGATCACAAAAAGTTTTTTTCTGCAATTTATATGCACAAAATTCTTCATTTTAAGAAGAAAATAATTCAAACAACTTTGCGCTTTTGGGAATAACTGCAAATAACGCTAGTTTACAAATTTCGAAAAGTTGCTTTTACGTCTAATGCCTCTAATGAAAATTGGTCACTGGTTTCGAAAATCAGATTCCGTTTTTATACCCCCACACGTACAACTGTAAAGGTATATTAAGTTTTCAACGACGTTTGTTGCGCCCTTAAGGAGGCGTGTCAGGTACAGCAATAAGTATACATAAATAATCAACTCGAAAACTGAATCGATTTAGCCATGTCCGTCTGTCTAGTCTGTCCGAACGAGTACGGGCGTATTTTTAAATTCGTTATGTAAGCTTTTCGCTCCAGAAGTAAGTTAAGGTTTCAAGATGAGTAAAATCGGACAAGAACCATGCCTATCTACTATATGAAGTAACGTCATCAATATGGTAAGGCCTTCATAAGTCCCCTAGATTTCGAGATATGACACAATGCGTTGAATGGGGACAAAAATACAAAATTAAAAAATTTGTATGCACAATTAAAGGTAATGATTCAATTGTGCCAAATCAGAAAAAACCAAATGAATATGTTTTTAAGAAATGCCAGATTTTTAAAGTTGACATATTTTATTCAGGAAAATTAAGAAAGATCTTGGAAAGATTTTTAAAAAAATTTTAATTTTTGATATACCAATGACAAAAAAAATTATGCACAACTATTTCAAATGATTTTGAAATTACGAAAATTATTGGTTTTTGTTCAAAATTTATTTTGCAAAAAAAGTTACATGAACCCTAATAAGTGGTCTTAAAACTCAAAAATTACCAAATTTTGAGAAGAGATAAAAACAAAATTGGTATTTTTTTTATTTTGACTATTTGCCTTATCAAAGTATTCACCTTTAGTGCACAAAATTTTATCTGCGCCTGAAATCAAAAACGAAAGTTACGTCATGTTTTATATGGTTAGTTTTTGTGAAAATTGGTTAATTTTGTATGAATAGTTTGCAAAAAAAAATTAGCAAAGTTTGAAAGACGATAGAAAAAAATCGGTATTTTAGTTTTTTTTCTTAGTTTTTTTTTTATTTTTACTTGAGGTATCTGTTCTCCGTTTCTAAAATTAAATCTTCACCATTAATTAAAAATAAAAGTTATAACGTTTTTAAAAATGTTACTTTTTGTTAAAATTTGTAGGGAAAATCGTATTTAAAACCTTCTTAAAATGAACAAACCCTAGTAAAATGGACTTTTATTAATTTTGTATTTTTTTTCTTAAGTCGTGTTAAAATATAATTTAAAAAAAAACTGAGAATACGAACAATTTTTTATAATTTTAAAAAACTAAAATGACTTGCAGCTAAAATTACATGCCCCTAAAAGTTGGCACTGATTTTTGTTTGAAGTTTTAAGAATTTACACAAATTTAAATTTGGATGTTTCGAAATCGTGTTCAGTCTATTGTTTTTTAAAGTGAAACAAAATTAAATACTATTTTGCTTAAAGAACAAAACATTCACCTTTCAGAAAGTGTAAGCACATATGAAATCTGACCGCACATTTTTATAAAATAATTACTCAAGAATGCCGAAATGTGCATTTTAAAACGCAGTTTGTAAAATAAGTATCAGGTTTTCATAAAATATTTTGCAATTTTTGAAATCAGCAACGTCAAATTAACTAAGATGAAGACCAGACTACTGCTTCTATTTTTGTCCCTTCTTCATATGGGCTCAACGCACTGTGCATCAGCATGAAACTTAACATATAAGTTTTTCTATTTAAAATTAATTTTTAATTTGAAAATGAGAAAAATTGGATAAGCACCACGCCTACCTCCCAGACAAAGAGGTGTCATCCACGTACCAAAATCATCATAAAACCCACAGTTATCGAAATATCGATTTCCAATTTGTTTTTATACGTTTTCCTCTTCGACGCCCACCTCCCAAAAAAAACACGTCTACTTCCCAGATAAAGTGACGTCATCATTTTGATAGTTGTTTTGAAGATATGTAATACTTTTTATATTTTTTCTGTCACTTCGTTTTCGAAATATAGCCCACTGTAGTTTTTTTTACGAAAACGAAAATGTGAATTTGTATTTATGTTATTTTTTGTATCGTTCATTAATCAGAAAGTATCACTGGTCTAAAAAAATTTTTAAAAGTTTCTAACAAAGCATCTTATAACTTTTCTTATACTCCAGATCTCAATAGAAATATAGTTTCGAATATTAAAAAATGAGTGTAAAAAGTCAAAGTTTGTAACAAAAAAAAAAAAAAATTTCCCCTTATGCTACAGCAGAGATAAAACAAGACAGAAAAGTAATTAATACCAAAATACAAAGCTTGTTTTTAATTGTCAATAAGTTGCAGGGTAGGAAAAATGTCGCTCGCTCGCGGCTCTTTTTGGCTCTTGTAGCTTAGCTCTGGCTCGGGAAACGAGCAGCTTTATTTATTCAGAAAAAGTCAGAAAAAGTTTTATTGTGGCTCGGGCTCGCGAGCTCGAGCCGTAATTTATGGCAGCCAATAAATGGCTCTGGCTCGCGAGCCGGCTCTCTCAAGGCTCCCCAAAACTCTCTAGGCAAAGGTGAAATATTGGGACTATATAGAGCTAAATGTTCTTCTTGGACACAAAACTATGATTGAATGTCAAGAAGGTTTACTTGAGCAAAAGTGGGCTGAATTGGACTAGGGGGAGAGGAAACAATATTATACGCTATTACTCAGCAAATATTGATGCTAGGATTATGATATTTGGAACATGGATGCAGGTGGCTTGTGCCAAGTATATTGCAAAAAGTGGGCGGGATTGGACAAAGGTGCGTGGTAACTAGTAATGGGCAAAAATGAGTACTTTTGAGATTCGAGTACTTGGAATCGAGTACTGCGAAGAATCGAGTAGTAGTACTCGAAGTAGTAGAAGTATTCGAAGAAGTAGTAGTACTCGAAGTAGTAGTAGTACTCGAAGTAGTAGTACTCGAAGTAGTAATAGTACTCGAAGTAGTAGTAGTACTCGAAGTAGTAGTAGTACTGGAAGTAGTAGTAGGGCTCGAAGTAGCTAAAGTACTCGAAGTAGTAAAAGTTCTCGAAGTAGTAAGAAAAGTAAAGTTTTAAATTAAAAATAATCAAAACGTACTTAATATTTTGATTTCTTTAATTTCAAATTTGCAAAAAAATTTGCATTTAATTTTTCTTTTTCTTAAAAACTCGAAAAATCCTAGAAACTTTAATTATTTCCGCCGAAACAAACAAGTCAATCAAAAATGATGTATTCATTGTTTGTAGAAAATGTTGTTACCTAATTTTGTATACTATTTGTTCGATTACTTACTTACTTACTTAGTTGGTCGTAACAACCCGTGTCCGGGTTTCAACCGACCTCATCAGCTCTCGCCAGGCGCCTCTGCTTTGCGCGCGCCTTCTCCAATCGGATACACCAAGTGCGGTTAGGGCTTCCTCAGCCTGGTCCATCCATCGGAGGCATGGTCTCCCTCGTCGTCGTTGACCAGCGACCCTCGCCTCGAGCACCTTTTTCGCTGGAGCTTCGTCGTTCATACGATGGACATGACCCAGACAGCGTAGTCGCTGCACAGTTATACGCCGAACTACGTCAATGTCATCGTAGAGCTCATACAGCTCGTGGTTCATTCGGATGCGATAGTCATCGCCGACTCGAACAGGACCGAAGATTTTGCGAAGAACTTTTCTCTCGAACACCCCCAGAGCGGCTGCGTCAGTTTGCGAAACTACCCATGCCTCAGCGCCATAAAGCAGCACAGGTAGAACGAGCGTCTTGTAGAGTGTTAGTTTTGTCGATCGAATGAGGGCTCTGGAACTTAGTTGCTTACTGAGCCCGTAGTAGCACCTATTAGCAATTATTGTTCTTCGCTTTATCTCCAGGCTGATTTCGTTTTTGGTATTAATGGCGGTGCCAAGGTAAACGAACTCCTTGACTACTTCAAAGTTATAGCTGCCGGATGAAACGTGGGACTCTAAACGCCAAGCTCCCTTGTTTGTAGACAGCATATATTTTGTTTTGCCCTCATTTATCGTCAAACCCACTTTGGCTGATTCCTTTTCGATAGCGGCGAAAGCAGCGGTAACATCTCTCTTGGTTCTGCCGACAATATCAATATCATCAGCGAACGCAAGGAGCTGGACGCCTTTGTAGAAAATGGTGCCATTACGATGCACACCGGCCTTTCGTACGATCCCCTCCATGATGATGTTAAAGAGATCGCAAGACAGTGGATCGCCTTGCCTGAAACCTCTTTCGGTATTGAAGGTTTCGGAGAGGTCATTTCCTACCTTGACGGAGCTGCGTGTGTTGCTCAACGTCATTCTGCAAAGTCTAATCAACTTTGCAGGTATACCGAACTCAGACATTGTTGCGTATAGGCAATCCCTTCTCGGGCTATCGAACGCAGCTTTAAAATCGACAAAGAGATGGTGTGTGTCAATTTGATTTTCGTGGGTTTTCTCCAGGATTTGTCGTAGCGTGAAAATCTGGTCTATGGTGGACTTACCAGGTCGAAAGCCACACTGATAAGGTCCAATCAGTGTTTTTGTAATCGGCTTTAATCTTTCACATAGTACGCTTGAGAGAACCTTATATGCGATGGAAATAAGACTGATACCTCTATAACTTGCGCAGATTGTTGGGTCTCCTTTCTTAAGTATAGGGCACAGTACGCTGAGGTTCCAATCGTCGGGCATGCTTTCTTCTAGCCATATTATGCTGATGAGCTGATGCATGCGCCTTATCAATTCATCGCCGCCGGTTTTAAACAATTCAGCTGACAGGCCGTCAGCACCCGCTGCTTTGTTGTGTTTGAGTCGTTGGATAGCAACTCGAACCTCATCATGGCTAGGTGGTGGTACTTCCACTCCGTCATTGTTGATTGGTAGCTCTGGACTGCGCTCTCCATGGGCGGCATTGGTGAAATCGTCGCCAGTAAGTAAATTGGAGAAGTGCCGTCTCCACAATCTCAGCACACACTGCGTATCCGTATTCAGATCTCCATTTTCGTCTCTACAAGTGGATTTGTTCGATTATTGCTGTTAATTCGGAAGTTATACGAAAATAAGTGGAACCACCTTTTCGTTTTCGTAAAAAAAACTACAGTGGGCAATGTCTCGAAAACGGGTTGACAGAAAAAAATTAAAGTTATTTTCGGAATCAGTGACCAATTGTACATTAGAAAGTGTGCGTGACTTGATAAAAAACATCGTGATGATTGCGAGTTGAAATCAATGAATTACAGGTATGCGAAGCTATTGATAGGACTGGTGCTGGAATGGCAAAGGAGATTTTAGGAGTTATTCAGAGTAATCATCTTAGCATTGAAAATATCGTTTTTCAGTCTTATGACTTCGCAAGCAGCATGTCAGGTGTTTTAAATGGTGCTCAACAAAAATTATCCGACCTATTAGGTCGAAAGATTCCATACATTCCATGTCAAGCACATAGAATGAATACTTTTGTGGAACACAGCTGCGAATCTAGTCTCATTATAGCTGATATGTTTTCAATAGTTCAAGAAGTTTTTGTTTTTTTTTCATCCAGTACAAAACGATATGCGCCTTTGTTAGACAAACTCTCTGAGGTTGAAAATGCTTTGAAGCTGAGAAATTTATCTAAGACAAGATGGACTGCGCGCTCTGAAGCCCTTCAGTCAATATGGACTTCATTTAATGCGATAGTCGATGTATTACATGAAATTTCAGAAAACTCGGAAAAGTTTGATAAAACAACTCGACATTCTGCGAATTCTCTTGAAAAAAAGTTAGTTTCAGTAGATTTTATAATTAGTTTATATTTTATGAAAAATATTCTTAAAAAGACAAAAATTTTAACTGAATGCCTTGAATCAGTTGAATTAAATATATTGGATGCAATTAAATTTATTGATAGTACTCTTAAGTTAATACAAAATGAAAATTCAGACACTGAAAGTATGGATAATTTAATAAGTAGTGCAATTTTATTTCTAAAATCCTTAAATGTTGACGCTGAAAAAGAATATTCTATTCGCCATCGACGACGTCTAGGTCCAAAACGTTTTGATGAAAACAACTCAAACGCGGCTAATTTTTCGTTGAAAAGTTTTTATAGAAAGGAATTTAAACAAGTTTTAGATAAATTAAGGGGGTCCTCTGGTAATCTATGCCAAATTTTAGCCTTTTTTCAAAATATTGTGGAAAGAGAACGAGTAAAGATATTTTAGTTCCGTTTTTTGATTTGGGTAGCTTAATTTATTGAAAAAAATACAAAATTTTGAAAAAGTGAATTTATATACCGTTCAGAAAGTTCTCGGCCTGGTAACGAGGTTCTCCGGAAAAAAGGTGGGTCCAAATTGCGCACGATTCCAAGTGTAAACATCGTCTGAAAAAAAAAAAAAAAATATTCAGTTACTTAGAATGAATGTCCCTATAGCCCCTACCTCGGAAACAAAAATCGAAATTTTTTTAGGGGGGGAGCCGCCACTTTGAAAATGAAAAATCGAATTTCGACCTTTTTTTTGTAGTCTAGTGTAGAAAAAAAATAGTAAACATTATTTTTTCGGCAAGTTTGAGGTAGGGGCTATAGCGGCGTAAATTCTGCGTCGTTTCATGCCTCATATATCAAAATCGGTCAAAAACTGTTTGAGTTATCGTGCGCAAAGTTTTGAAAAACATGGTTTCGAGAAAAACGCGTTTAAAGTTTTGACTTCAATTTTGAGGCACACAAATGACATTAACACATATTTTTTTAATACAATACTTACGAATATTAATCGGCAATTCCAGCCCCATAAAGTGTGCCTTCCTCCATCTCATAAAACGAGTTTTCCATGGCTTTTTGGGCTCTGCGGGCTGTGCGACCCTCTTTCGATGATGCGTACGTTTTTAGCTCTGAGCGTTGAAGTCGTTTTCCGTCGCGAGATTCAGCATACATCTCGGCTTGTGGGCCGATGACAATACCCATTGTTGACATTATTTTTAAAATACTTGTGAAGCCTTCGTTGAAAATGCAGGTTGCCAGAAAATTTGCGATTTCGACTGTGGTAGCACCACAGTGGATATGTTTCGGCGCAAAGGTCCACAAAAGCGAGTTGAACGATTCGTTACAATTTTGCGTTTCACCTCCAGTGCATCGGTTGAGTAGATCGTCGGATGATAACGCTTCGTATATGGGCTTCATTACTTGCAGAACCTTTCCATCAAGTGGGGCGTACGTGTGGTGAAATGAGGCTAATGAGCCTTCTGCTGCTGACTTTTGATAGGCGCACCAGCTGGACTCACCAGGTGGGCAATACATATGTTGTGGATTACTATCACTTGAACTTTTGTGATAATATGTTGACCATATTTCTTTTCTCATGTTTTCCACAGAGTCCTTATTACGTCGAATAGCAAGTCCATAGTAAGTAGTCAGCTCGCTTATGACTTTGTCTGTCAGTTTGCCAGTGCCTTTTCCACCGATGCCTTTGTTTTCTTTTTTGGCCTTGCGCAGCCGTGTGCCCATGCGTTTTTGCACGTGAGCGATGCACTCCTTTTTTGTGACAACGGGGTCGCCGTTATACGGATCAAGGTCTATAATGGCCTTGAAGGTTTTGCTGTCGCCATCGCCAATATATTTTTCATATTTTATGCCATATTTTTCGATCGATGAGGCAAACATTTCCTTCACGGCATCTACCTCCATCTTGCCCGCACTCCCACTGTGGTTGTTTGTGCATGTTTTCTGGTGCGATTCGTACCATTCTTCGAAGTCTGCAGAGTCATTTTTTTTTCCCCACATTTTGCATGCCTGGCAAAGGCTTGATTTGACAACGGAGTCAACCACTTTTTTGGTATGTTTACCGACGAGCGTAGTGACACCAAAAAGAGACGAGAATCCCCGTTTTTTCCAGGTGCCATCCCCTGAAACGGTCAGCAATGAGGAGTCACAGTCAGGATTTTTTTCTTTCTGCTGTTCCTGCTCTTCTTTAACCGCATTCAACAGGCACTGCTTGTAAACTGCTTTAGCAGACACATGCATGTTTTTCAAGGTGCCATAGTACGCATCAAGGCACAATCCTTGGCATATGTCCATTAATCCGCAGAACATATTAATACCTTCTCTCCCTATTCCAAGCAATCTCATGGCAAATATCAACCGGCGATTTACAACAAAAGATTTACCGACCACCGGCGAAGAATTAATATACTGTGTAGCTTTACATTGGCACTGCAGACTCACTTTGAAGCCGACTCCACGCATACATGTTTTTCCAAATCGAATTTTTTGTTTACATTGGGCGCAGATAACCAGAGCAGCAAGCGTTTGGAAAAATGAAAAAAATTCCAAGAAACAGAACTGGAGGTTGTTTTCGATGATGACTTCATTGTCTTGCGTTTTCTTCAATTTTTTGGCCGATGTGCTGGCAAAGTCGGTGTCCTCTACTTGGGAGTGCTGGTTTCCACGGAAATGCCTCTTTTTTGTTCGATACGCGTACTTACGCGGCGCGTTTGGGTGGCTTTTTTTATCCATAGCAAAAAAAAAAAACAAAACGATTTTTCTTTTATTTTACAACAGCAGTTATCGCGCACGCGTAGCTTTCAGCGTTCGAAAATAAACTGAATCTCGTTCGTTTGCTTCTTTCATGTGAACACCTGGGCTCAAAATCATTTCAACCCCTAAATCAAAACATGCATGTATACATACTGCATGTATACATACTGTGTGTGTATATTTTGTAATATCAATACATATTTTGGAAGAATTCCACAGAATTTTCGACTAATGACTGCAGGCAAATAAACAACTTTGCTGATGCGTTATTTTGACGAAAACATACCTACACAAAAATGCTTGTATCTCCTAAACTATTTCGAATTTTGAAAAATCCTTTTGGGAAAATGTTTTTGAGTATCTGAGCAATAGAAATTTTTTTCGGATTACCAGAGGACCCCCTTAAGTTCTCTCATGCAAGAAAATTTACAAAATTTTATTGCATCTATAAAGCCTTTGTGTGAACTCTTTGATCCGGTTCTGTTTGCTTCTGATTCGACTCTAAATCGAATAGAAGAGTCAATACAATTTTTACCAAAAAACTGCTTTGTGGATAAATATCAAGTAGAATCAGAATTAGAAATCCTATTCAGTCTTTGTGAAGGCATAGAAACTCAGTCTGGAATATGCAAAATTTCAGAGCGCAATAAAAAAGCTCTAAGTAATATTAACAAAATGTCTCGTTTGCTGTGTACTGCACCAGTTACTGTTGCAGGAAACAAAAGGACATTTAGCAAACTAAAATTAGTAAAAAATTATTTAAGAACCGTGCAAAGTGACGGTTATGTGATGTTATGTATATTTTTATTAATTAAGATATGTATTTGTCTTAATTGGTACGAAAAATAAAAAAATTTTGATTTTTAAATGTTGATATAAAACTGTTTTATTATTATAGAATTTTTTGTTCGGATTGGAATCAATTTGGCAATACGCCAAATATTTCAAATAAATATTTTAACTAAAGACCACAGTTTCATAGTCAAATTTAGTTGCGATCAAGGACTTACATGGCTTTCCTCGGGTAAGAAATTGCATATGTTTAACTATTTTTTTTTATCTAACTTTTTATTGCCTTACAAAAAATGTCGGAAATTTTTATTAAAAATATTTAAAACTCTCCCATTGCAACGTCATTTCCGGTGACCCTTCGGAAAAAAGGTGATTGCGCTTTGACAGCGGAACCCATTACAAGATCAACTGAAGTAAAAACAATACGTGTTTTAGTTTTATACAAGCAACTTCGAAAATACAATTTCGAGAAAAAAGCTTTTTAAGTTTTTCTGCTGAGTCCAACCGGCTTTGATTGCGCAACTCCTTAAGGCTCTATTTTCGAATCCTTAAGGCTCTATATTCAAATTTTATTTAATGAAGCCGTGAAACTCTTTAAAGTTAGAAGACTGCTATTTTTTGTGGTTTTTTAATAAAATTTAAAATATGGCAAGCAATTAAGAGTAAAGATGTTTAAAATCGTTTTCTCTGCTTATTTTGCGCAGCACATGTAATATGTAGACAGAATTAAAAAAAATTCAGTCGGAATTTATAGGAACACAGTCGGCCATATTATCATGCTGCCCCCCCTACCAAAACGGTCTCGCTACGCCCCTGTGTTCAGGTATAGTTTAAAACTGTGTCGTTTGATTTAAGAATTTACTCGGTCAAGATTTAAGCAAAATATATGAATTGTTAAAACGATTACCAATCTTTTTGGCTAAAATCTATATGTGTCTTGAAAGAACTTCTCCAAGAGTCGACAATATTATATTGTAAAAGAATTGTTAAAAGGCTTACATCTGTTTTGACTTTTGTAGACCATAATAATATGTTGTACAAATATATAAGACTCGAAGCTTTCACTTTCATGTATAATTTTTTTGCCAAACGTGTTTATATAATAAATTTAGTAAGTAAATTTAGAAAAAATGTTTCTTCCTTACTTTAATAAACGCTGGTTGCCTATGCATTTTGTATTTAATTTTCAAATAAATAAAAGTCTTATAGTTTCTCCAATTGGTATACAAAATGTGATCAGTATACAAATACAATACTAGACAAAAAAAATTATTATATAGCACGGTTCTTTTATGCTTCACTGTGCTGAGTTGAAACTTAAATATAAACAAAATACATTCCAGAGTACGTTGAAGTCATATTAAGCTTTGTCTATAATATAGACTCTACATACAGAAATCTATAAAAATTTTTGTTAGTATTCAAAAGTTCTTCAGTACGCGATCATCTGGATTTGTATTTCATTAAAACAGCACTTTTTGTAATTATTTGACTGGTTTCATAAAAGCGTCTTTACACAATAATTGTGGCCATTAAAGTTTTAACGTGCTAATGATATGTAAAAATAATTAACATCAATTTCGAAAGCTTAAACTTATTTAAATAATAAATTTTATGAAATTATGACCTTTGCTGTGGAATATCATATCTACTCTTGAAATTAAAATTGTAATCTGTTTAGCTAAAATTATACATTCGAATGCAAGGAGAGAAAAGTATTGATTCTAATATGAAATCAAACATCAATAAAACATCTTTGGGAGAGAATGAGTTATTTGATGGATATTCAGAGGAGCTGCTCACATTTGCATCAGCAGCATGTATTTTATTCATTATAATTGGTATTCCGGGGAATCTTTTAACGATAATCGCGTTATCCCGTGGAAAAACTGTAAGTCTTAAAAACTTTCTTTATTTAACTAAATTTATGAGCATCGGAAAGTTGTTCAAATAAAAAAAATCTATAAAAGGCAGAGAGTTTTTAGGGTTTTAATTATTTTCATTTATAAAATTCTTCAAATTTTTATAGGAACGTTAAATAAACTTTAGGTTTTAATGCCTATTCTTTAATTTTCGAACATACAATTTAAAATGTCTTCAGTTTTCACTTTCACATCACTGTGAATATTAAGGAGATATAGACCACGAGAGATATAAGGAGAGATTAGCATTCCTCCTTCAGTTTCATTTTTAGGGCTTCTTTGAGTATTCCATGCAATGAAAACAAACGTTTCTTTGAAGCGATATACACAGGCAATGTTGTACCACACAGTCGAAATTGTCAGTTTAAATATTAAACTTTTAAAACTATTTTAAATATTTTACAAAAAATTTTTTATTTCTTTGTTTTATACTTCAAGCTTTATTTTTAAAACATTAAGGGCCAGTTTTTCAATTAAACCGAGCTTAACTCACCAAAAGTGGACGTTTAAACTAGGTTTAACTAGATATTTTAGCATTCGTTGAATTTTAATTGACTTAAATTATCATATGATGTGTTTCTTTTAACTTTCCTTAGTTTTAAATTGTCTAAGGGCCAGTTTTTCAGAATAACTTTAAACTTTAGTTAAATTAAACCGAGTTTAACTCACTAAAATTTAACGTTTAAGCTCGGTTTAAAAAAAAGAAACACATTATATGATAATTTAAGTCAATTTTAATTCAACGAATGCTAAAATATCTAGTTAAACCGAGTTTAAACGTCCAATTTTGGTGAGTTAAGTTCGGTTTAATTCAACTAAAGTTTAAACTCGTACTGAAAAACTGGGCCTTTGTGAGTTAATCTCGGTTTAATTTAACAAAGTTTAAGCTCGTACTGAAAACTGGCCCTTAAAAGTCTAATTTCGGCTGATTTAACCCTTTCACGTGCAAAATTTGGCTAGGGCAGACATTTTTTTAAGTGATATTTCAGTCTAATTTGAAATATAGGAACTCAATGGGTTTCGTCACGATTCGAACTGTCGTTTGGATTTTAGAAATTGTACTACGCATACAACACGGTGCATGAACTATACAGAAACATTTTTTTGTTTTGTGTATTTATTATTGATTAAATATGGTTGAATAAATAAATACATCGTTTTTGTCTTTTTACAAAAGCATTTACAAAGCATTTCATATTACATCCGTTATATACTTATCTATCTTTCTTCTTTATATATATAAAAATGGATGTATGTATGTGGGTATGTGGGTATGTGAGTATGGGGATATGTGGGTATGTGTGAATATCACGTATAGACTCCAGAACCGCCGAACCAATCTTTATGCAATTTTTAGGGATACTGAAGCAACAATCTGAGAGTGTTCCTGTGAAGTTTAGTGTTGATTGGACAGGGGAGCGTGGTACCTCCCATACAACCCAAATTGGCTCTATCGCCCGCAAACCAAAAAAAATGCTATATATCAGACGGTTTTAATCGTATAAAACTAAAATTTGGTAATTTGGTTCAGAATGTTACTTTCGGTGACTGTACAAAAATTGGGTGTGGCCAAGCCAAATCTACGCCCACTTTTCAGAAATTATTTTAATTCCTGAGATGTTCAAGTTTTGATTGTGACTCTTGGTATGCATGTGCAGTCACTATGTAAATATAAATGTTGTCACGCCCACTTTTACCGCCCACAAATCAGTAGAAATGCTGTATATCAGACGGCTTTTACCGTAGAAAACTAAGATTTGGTAAATTAATTCATATAGGTACTGTCGGCAACTTTTCAAAAAATGGTCGTGGTATTAGCATTTATACACCCATTTTTTCGAAATCATGCTTATTCTCCTGTGTTGTACACGTTTTGATATACACTTGATATGCAGGTGCTCTAAGGGGCGGTCAATATATGTATACATATAAAGTTTGCCACGCCCACTTGTACCACCCACAAATATATAGATCTTCTATAAATCAGACGATTTTCATCACTAAATACTAAAATTTGGTAATTCAGTTCATACGCTCTAAGTAAGCAAAATTATAACTAAGTAAGCACTAGCTGCCAGAGCTATCGGTTAGAAATAATTTCAATTCCTGAGATGTGAACGTTTTGATAGTCAAACTTGGTATGTAGGTGCTATGGTCCAAGTGGCGGTCACTTTGTATATAAATGTTCCCAAGCCCACTTTTACCGCCTACAAATCTTTAAAAAGGATATATATCAGACATTTTTACAGTAGAAGACTAAAATTTGGCACATTAGTTCAAATGGTTACTGCGAGAACCTTTATAAAAATGGGCGTGTGTCATTTTATCAACACTAACCATTCAGAAATTTAAATTTCTGAGCTGTACACGTTTTAATACTGAAATTTGGTATGTAGGTACAATGGGACCAAGTGGCGGTCACTATATATATATAAATAAATGTTGCCACACCTGTACAAACTGTATGTATGCATTAGACTGGCCGTACGATGTATGGCTTGTTTTTTTTTTTGGAAAATAAAATTTTATTTTTTCTTAAAATGTTTGTTTTGATATAAAAACAAACTCCAGAAATTTTCAGCCAAATCCGATGATGCCTAGTGGTGCCTAGTTGACCTTGAAGTTTACTACGCCAAAAACTTTTTTTTCTTATGCGTTGGACAAAGTTTGTTCTTACTTTGACTAAAAAAAAATGTGCAACAGATTTAATTTTATTATATTATTACTATTAAATTTGTTATATACATATAATTCATTCAAGGCATAGCTTTTTTCTATTCTCTTTTAATTACTCTCTCTTTCGCTCCAAAAAAAACAATACATAATTGTTAAAAAAAAATTAAAGCAAGTTGAGATGATGAGAAGCATGCTGCAAAAAAGAAATACAAATTCCTCTTTGTGTAGGGTTTGCCTAATGGTGAATTTAATTTCGATTCCTCTTTATGGTTAGCTTCGTGTTGCATTATATTTCGATTCCTCTTTACGGCTTGCTTTTTTCACCGCGATTCTTCTTTCATTACATTTTCTAAACAAGAAAAATGTAACGGCCACCACCAAAGCCACCATTGCAAATAAACATTGATGGTAGTGTGAAAGAGCTATTAACAAGCATGTAAGCTTTGCGTTTCATTACTAAGTAGAGTCTGTGAAGTGACAGTGAATATAAGTGAAAATTAAAAAAAATAGTGAAGAATAAAAAAAATAACAAATAATGGCATTAAAAAACCAACTGAGATCTGGAGATGATTTAGTGTTGTTCATAGGAAAATGTAAAAATGAAATTTTGGGTGCAAAATTACCGTCAATGAAGCAGGTTCTTTAATTTTTTTTTTATAAAATGCGTATGGAACACTATTCTTTAAAAAGCAGTGCAAAATTGACAATTGCAGTTGCTTCTGATTTTTGGAAAAGAGCCAACATTCCGATAATGTCAGAACAAAACTCTGTTAAAGCCTTGGAGAGAATATATGAGAAATGGAGAAATTTGCAGAAGAATGCCAAGTCCAAGTATGAGAAGCACCGGAAAAACGAAGAGGAATTTGTGGATCACATTGAAAATTATATATTTGACATTGCAACGTCAGATGCACTTGCGGTTATGAAGATCCAACAGGATAAAGACTTTCTTGTTCTTCAAAGGCAAAGAGGTCGACCAGGAAGTATGTCTGGTGTAGATGTAAAAATGGTGGAAAAACAGAAACGAAAAGAAAAGCGTTCTGATATATTAAAAATGCGCGTTGAAACGTATCGCGAAAAAAATGTTTATTTAGGTAATTTAGATTTTTATTGAATTATCATGCAAATTAGTTTATTTATTTTTTCTTGAAATATCAGAGCAAATATCTGCTATGGATATTTCAGGTAGTACTGAAAGTAGCGAAATGGCGTATTCTGTGGTTGATCAAAATGTATCAATTGATATAGCAGACGATGAACCCACCGTCGTAACACAAGGTCAACAATCGCGTGGAAATATCCATTTTATTGATGATAGAATGCTGGCAAGTTTGGACAAATGCAAAATTAGTACGAGAGATGCCATGCATTTAATTACTGCAACAGCAGCTGCACTATTACGAGCAATTGAGGGAGTCAACCCAACTTCCACAGCAATAAAATTGGACGCTTTAGTCCTCAATCGCACCACTATTCAGGCGATGAGGAGGGATTATCGCCGCAAACAAGCTCAGCAGATTCTGGAAAGTTTCAATGTAAATACTAGCGCTAACGTATGACGAGGAAGACAAGCAATATCTGTTGCAAGTGGTGGAACATTATAGGAAAATACATCCGTCTCACACGAAAAGCTCCCTTGTAAACCAGGTATTTTAATATACATAACTCAAATAAATACATATTTCTAAAATCTACCGTTTATTGGTGAAAACGTTATTTCTTTATGTAGGTTTCCCTATAATGCACATATTGTAAACTTCAAGGTCAACTAGGCACCACTAGGCATCATCGGATTTGGCTGAAAATTTCTGGAGTTTGTTTTTATATCAAAACAAACATTTTAAGAAAAAATAAAATTTAAATTTCTAAAAAAAAAAAATTACGGCCAGTCTAGTATGCATACTAAGGCTTTCACGAAAAAAAGTTGTTCGGGTCGGTTCCTCTTTAGAAACCTCTTTAAAATGCTTGCTTTATGTTATGATGATTCCCCAAATATTTCCACTCTAGCGATATTTCCACTCTATGCAATTGAAAAAGCTTTCTGTGTCAGTATGCCACGGAATTGTTAGAAATATACTCTAAAAATCGAGATTTTGTAAAAACATTTACTGGTCAACAAAAACAAACGGTCAGAAATAATAGTAATAATAAATTTCTTCCCATCTGCACCAATAAATTTAAAATTTTTGCTGTCGAACCAGAGGTAATGCGGATTTTCATTAATTTCTTAACTATTTTTATATTATTTTCACTAAAATTCACATTAAAATTTTTTTTTTTTTTGTTTTGCCATGTTTCTTTTAATCAAATAAATTATCTATTGAATTATATAGTGAAAAGAGATGAATTAAATTAAATGAAATTACAAAAAAAAATTACACATTTTTTACAGTTTACATTTCACAATTTATTGACGGAATAATATGTATAATATATTACGGAATATAATAATTTATTGAAAGGAATAAAATTAATTGAATTTTAGTGAAAATAATATAATAAAAATTAAAACAATATATCAAACTCCGCATAATCGTTGGTCCAACGGTAATAATTTAAGATTTTTTTGATGCAGAAGAACTTTTTCATTACTATTATTTGTGATCGTTTGTTCTTTTTTTAACTACCATACCAGCCAATATTTTTAGTCGAAATATGGAACCATGGATTAATAAGCCATGGATTATTTTGAAGAACCGGACCGAACAACTTTTTTTTTCTATGGAGCGTGAAGCGACTTAATGTATATACGTATGTGGGTATATGTGTATATAACGTTAAGACTCCGAAACCGCTAAGCCAATTTTTAAACCAAAGCCTTGAGAGTGTTCCTGTGAAGTCTGGTGCCGATCGTAAAAGGCACCTTGAGAGTGTTCCTGTGAAGTCTGGTGCCGATCGTAAAAGGCGACGTGGGGCGTGGTACTTTTTCAGCACTCTAAATTTTCGGTATAGCTTTCGAAATAAGTTACACATCAAAGAAACTCGGTACGAACTTGCTATAAAAGCATGGCCTCACTAAAGCTACACCCTCTTTTAGGGGATAAGCGCTGAGCGCAGCGAAGCGTGGCGGGTATAAGGTAGTATATAAATAAACTTTGAAAAAAGCATTAATTTTTGCGCTTTCTTTGACATAGTGAATTGTTAAGCAGTTCTCTTCGGAGTAAAGCACAGTGAAGTGTTACATTTATTGCAAATGACGGCTGTAAACACAGCTTGACATAACTTGCAGCGGGATTAAGTGGGTTTATAAACAGGAACATGGCAAATTCCATCGTAACTAACATCATCAACATGGATAATAGGTGTCCTGCATTCCATGAGTGTAGGTTTTTGAGAAAGAACATAATGGAGATACTGAGCGACCGCGCTTCCGTGAGACACTAGTATTTGAATAAAGAAGGCCTGTAGCAATTTGAGTTTAAAATTATTAAAAAAAAAGTCGAAATGGCCATTTTAGCCCTTGAAAGGACTTTGCCCGAGATTCTTATGATCAATTGTGTTGTGAGTGTTTTGAAATGTTTAAACACAAATGATCGAGGACTGGACCTACATGTTTTATGCCGACTCCGAACGACTTGTGTTCTCAAGAAGCTTTTCATGGTAGTTCTTACTCTCTGAGGTTTGGCATTGTCTGCAGAGAGGTGACGGCCGAACAGAAACAGTTTTTAATTGAATTGAAAAATTTTCTTTCTTGAACCAGAGTTCTCTGGCGTATGGGCCACGTGCCACGGCCGCCAAAACTTTATAAGAGTTTGACAAATTCGCAATAGAGATGCCAGGCATTGACAACAGTTGAATTTATTATCCAAAAGTATATATGCGGGTAGAACTTCAGAGATCGATGGCTGGATATATATAAAACTCACAAATTTATTCACAAATAATAAATCAACTTCACCCAGAAAACAATTATATTCGACGGCAATGTTTAATTGCGGAACTTCAAAAAATAAATTGTTTGTTGCTCTGGGTCCATCTAAGGCAATTTAAACGCCGTAACCAGTGGACAGTAACGTTACCGCATTGCTGTGAGATAGTACTCAGTTAATCTCTCATCTTCAGTTAGTTGAGCTCCTACCTAACAATAATCGTTAATTGATATATCACTTGCAGAATCCAATTCTAATTAGCAACAGCTGTTTTTTACTTAATTTATTGTGTGCTTGTTTTCTGTGCCTGCTGTAACTTTTCATGTAAGTTTTCGGGTCAAAGTTTGCTGTTTATATGTTCATATTATTTCTTACTACCTTAGAAAATGCCAAAGAGGAAGTGTAAATTCCTTCGCACATATACAGCAAAGTAGTCCTTTATAAAACGAGGTAGAAGTGATCACGATTCTTTATGCTCGGTGTGCGGTTGTTATATTTCAATAAGGCACAGTGGACGGTCAGACATTGTTGACCACATCGCAAGTGCCAAACATAAATCGATGCTTTGTGAGGCTTCAACTTTGAAAGACATTTTTTCTTTTTTTGTGAAACAAAACGCCACACAATGTCAACTGATTTCTGCCGCTTAGTTAACAACTGCATACAAAATTATTAATCACCATCAATCGTTTAGCTCAGTAGATTGTACTACTAAACTAAGTGCACTCTTGTATCCGGACTCAGAAATAGCAGCAAAGCAATCAAACGCTAGAACCAAAGCAACAGCTTTAATAAAGAAAGTTTTGGCTTCGCATTCAGTTGCAAATTCTGTAGAAATCCTTCTTTTACCACCTTTTTACCTTTCAACAAATTTTAAGCCTTTTACGGAATTTCAACAGACTCTAGCAACCATAAGGCCGCAAAAATGTTTGGTGTCTGGTGCATTTTTTTACTGAAAAAGAGGGCTTGCAAGTTAAACTATTAAAGCTTACAAATTTACCTAACGAGACTGTGACTTCATTTTGTATTGACACATTAAGGAGAAACATGACATTCGCGGTAGAGAAAACAGACCTCTTTTAAAAAATTCATAACTCAGTCACAAACAAACATTTTTCCAAAATTTATTTTTATTATTGTTGAGGATTGAACAAATTACAAGAAAAAAAATTCAAAAATGTATATTTTTCACTCCAACATGGTTTTATAGAGCTCCAAACTGGCGGCAGAGAAAAAAACGGGGCCTCGTGGTTGCAGCGCTGGGAGTTGCAAAAATTGTCCGATCTGGAAAAAAATGACTTTTTTAAATCTTAACAAAATTGGTTATCGTATGACACGAGCTTTTTTTTAAATTTTTTTTCAATTTTTGGTGATGTTCCAAATTTGAAAGTGTGTTTTTTCGAAAAAAATATTGACTTTAAAAATTCATAAAAAATCTAAAAATAAATTTTTAAAAAAAAGCTCGAGTCATACGATAGCGAATCAAGTTTAAAAAAATACAAAAAAAAAATTTTTCGTCGAAAAATGAACGAAAAATGAAAATGAACGTAGGTAGCGAAATTTCTTAGAATCTTAAGAATATTTACTAATATACAAAATAATTAAAAAAAGTCGATTTCAAAAAACTGCCAATGTCATGTAACCCCTTAAACAATCACAAAATACCTTTAAAAAATCTTGTAGCTTTTGGTACTGATAATACCAGCACTAACTTTGGTGGAAGAAAAAGGCAGGGAATAAATAACATTTTTTATAAATTAAAAGAGGCTTGGCTTCAGGAAAAAACATCGAGGGAATTGGTTGCCCTGCTCATATATTTCACAACACAGTTTCGACTGCAGTGGATGTGATGTCAATCGATGTGGAATCTGTGGTGATTAAAATATATAAATTTTTTTCTATATTTACTGTAAGAACGGAGCGGCTTAAAGAATTTTGCGACAATGCGGACACAACTTACAAAGGAATTCTATCTTATAGTAGAAGCCGGTGGCTCTCATTAGTACCAGCTATAGAAAGAATCTTGCAAATGTGGAAGCCAATTTCAAATTTTTTTGCTGACGAACAGCACGTTCCTAATGCAATTGCTGAATTTTTTAACAACCCTTTAGCTGAAGTCTATATGTCATTTATTCACTGCCACTCTTTAATGATTGAAAAACAAATGAAAAAAAAAACTATTAAATGACACTAAAGATGGTTTAAGAGACAGGTTTGAAAATACATTTTTTGGAAACCAAACAAATATTATTTTAGACCAATGAAAGAAAAGAGGTTTATATTCAAGACAAATATTAATTTTTGAAGAGGATGCGAAACATTTTTTTAATACAGCAAATAGTTATTTAGAACAATGGACTTTCCTTTAAATAAATATGATGTTTTTAATTGGATAACCTTAAATAATGTACTAAAGTGGGCAGAAGTTCAAAAAACTATAATGTATTTAATAGAAAAAAATATAAAAATATCTGATGAATGTTTTGAGGAGGTTGCATATATAAAGAACTTTATTGAAAGTCAAAATCATGAATTTTAATGTAAAAATGTATACGAAAAAATGGCTTTACTTTTTCAACAGAAGTGAAGAAAAAGAGAGAGAGAAAAAAAATGTACTTCAAATTGAACAGTATTTATACGCAATACCTAGTCATAATGCGAATGTTGAGCGAATTTTTTCACTTATTTCATCTCAGTGGACTAAGGAAAGAAATTCGCTCAACATTAGCATGGTAGAAAGCATAATTCAATACAAAGTCAATTTTAAAATGACTGCACTGAGTTTTACAATTATATTAAAGGCAAGCCGGAAATTTCGAAACAAGTTCAAAGCAATGAAAAATATGACTGAATTTTAATTGTAATTTCGATATGAATTTTTATTGAAGAATGAAATCTAGTCTTTTATGTTAAGAATTAAATGTACAAATTGTGAATTAAATTGAAAATACAATTTTTATTTTAAAGTTTTTTTTTCGGCAGTTGTTATAGAGCTACAGGGGTAGTTTTCAATAGTTTCACCAAAGTGTCCCGGTTTTGCAATAAGCATATCTGGCAGCCCTATTCTACACTATTATCGAAAGGTCCACTCCGCTTTTTTACAAACAAGCATCAGTATCCAGATCACATTTTCCTATGCGATTACAAAAAACCTTTCCAGTAGCTACGAAACCTTTTTCATTCAATGGATTTTTCATTCAAGTGGATAAATGTGAACCAGTTGTCAAAATATTTTATAAATTTTTGATGCTCTGTCAAGTGTTTTACCAAATTTACAACAATATCTGAGGAAATACCCAAACCATAATTTGGACAAGTTTCGTCACCGACATTCATTGCGAAATCGTAAATAATGCTTGACTTTCCACATCTTATACGCATTTTAAAGCCTAATTTATGCGGGTTGGATTTTTGGGTTATATTGATTTTACTTATAACTTTTTAACAATTTTGTCTAAGCCCTTCTATACCCGGTCTGAGTTTGTCGTTATTGTTGAATTGGATGATTTTATAGAATCGTTTTACGGTCATAGCATTAGCTACATAAGTATGATACGTTTATAGATGCACAAAATTTTAGAACAGAAAACTTATTTGTTTCTTCAACAAATATTTGGATCATTTCATTATCGAAAAAAATTTTGAAATATTGCAGAGGTGAATGCAATGTTTCGTGAATACTACCAATCCATAAGACATCAGCATAAAGTTGAAACTCCTTTTCCTCCATTTCAAAGCCTTCAGATGTTTTGTATATTGATAATTTCTATCCCGTCCAAATCAGAAGTTTCCAACAACGTAAGATCGATATCTTCCAATTCGATATATTCAATTTCTACATTTTCGTCTAGTTCGAAATCCGCTGCCCTAAGTTCCGTGCATAAGCTATTCACAACAGTTTTTTGACTCAATGGTTGTTCCCGTTGGTTGTCCCACTGGTTGTCCCACTGGAACACCAGCATGCGAGTAATCTCACCTTTGCTCAATGCTTTCTCTCTGCTCATTACAAAAAAAATACCACAGTCATGCATGGAACACATTGACGATGGCAACGACGCACATACAAGCCGCGGACAAAAATAGAAGGAGTTGCTGCAGGATCATGTTATTTCTTGATAATAAGTTTTACGGCAAAAGAACTATTCACACAAAATTTCGTTGAAATGAGATGAATGGAACGACCACCTCCCATATAACCGAAATCTGTTATGTATTATATTTCCCCAAAATATTATCGTAGAACAATAAAAATTTGCACACATATTTATTTTGTTTCAGATAACAGTTGGTGTGAAAATTAACTGTATCGGTTGACTAACACGGTCACCTCCCATATAATCGAAATCGGTTATTTGGTATATATCCCCAAAAAACTATCCCAGATCAATAAAATTTGGTACGCAAAATAACTTCATAGCAAGAAATAGTTTATGTAAAAATAAACCAAATCGCCCGACTAATACGCCTACGTCTCATATAACCATTGCCAGCATTACGTAATTTGCTATATACGCCAAAAAATTATCGCAGTTCAATTAAATTTTATACCCATTATTATTTTATAGCAAAAAATAGTTGTTGTAGAAATTAATCAAATCGATACACTAGCACGCATACCGCTTATACAACCGAAATCGGTAATATGGTATATTTCTCCAAAAAATTATTATAGAACACACATAATAAAAATTTGCACACATAGTTTTTTTGTCACCGAAAATAGTTAGTGTAAAAACCAAATCGGTGGAATATCACGCTTACCTCCGAAATCGGTAGTCTGGTATATTTTCCATAGCAATAAATTTTAATGTGAAAAATAAATCGACAATCAATTTATAGCAACAAATAGTTGGTGTAAAAAATAAATCAAATCGGCCGACTAATACGCCAACCGCCCATATAACCGGTATTCAAACTTTTAGAAGTTTTTGCGATTTTTCCATACAAATATACGCAAAAACATGCTCCAGAAAACTGATCATAACTTCCTTATTTTTAAGCTTTCGTTAAAGACTACTAAAAGATGACAAAAATTAAAAATACGTTATTCATTTTTTTGCGTTTGAAACTTTTGGAAGTTTTTGCAATTTTCCCATACAAATTTACGCATTTTGGAAAAAAACATGCTACAGAAAAGTACTCATGAAAAACATGCTACAGAAAAATAGTCATAACTTCCTTATTATTGGGCTGCCGCAGCCAAACTTTTTTGGCAAATAGTAAGGAAGCATTCGTTAAAGAAATACTAAAAGATAAAAATTATTAAAAATACGTTATTTTTGTTTTGCGTTTTAAACTTTTTGAAATTACTTCATTTTTCCCATACAAATTTCAGAATTTTAGAACAAACATGCTTTAGAAAATTGCTCATAGTTTCTGTGTTTGTGAGTTTTTACAAACCACATTTTAAGAAAATATTTAAAAAGCATTGGTTTAGAAAACAAAAAATTAAATTCAGAAAAAAAATGTTTTACCTTTCTAAGAATCTTACATCTGAGTTTTTCTTAGGTTAAACAGACTTTTTCTGATAGTACAGTTTTTTTCTTCCTACCATTTCCAATAAAAAAATTGACGCTATATCATGTGAAATATATGTGAAAATAGTACTGCATAAACATAATTCTGAAATTTACGATGTGTTTTGAAATCTAGAGTGCTAATCTCTGAAAAATAAAATTGCATGACATTTCAGAGCCACATTAAGGGGCATGGAACTGAAAAGATATAGTAAAATCCTTTAAGACCTAAAATAATTAGACTCTTGTCTGTAATTCTGCATACTTAGTTTTTTTAAATTCCAACAAAAAATATTTTTCGACTTTTGTCCGCACCCGCGACACTGTGCGACGTTACGCCATCTGCCAAATTTCCCTATAGGAACAAACTAACTTGTTTTTAAAAACAACTAATTAAAAAACTAGTTTAAAATAAACCAGTATATAAATTACTTTGAATTATATTAAGGCGGCATCCACTTCAATTCTAAATAGTTTTTATTGCATTATATATGTAGTAATTGAAATACTACTTAAAAACAAGTAATTGATAAGCTTCTTTGAATTATATTAAGGCAGCTACTACTCTGATTTTGACATGTTTTAATTGCAAATTTTTATTAGATTACAAGTTTATATATATATTATTAACTTTAGGCCATCAGTAATAGTTTTCAATTGGTTATTTTAAAGTAATTAAAAAATAATTTAAATATAACTAATTTAACAAGTAGTCGAAAATATATGCAGACGAAAGTCAATTGACTCATTTAGCGGACATCACCATACAAAATATGTTAGTTCGTTCTATGGAAAAAAAGTTAGAATTTCAACTAGTTGTGGTTGACAAAAAACTACTTTATCAACTACTTTTAAGTTAGTTGATTTTCCTACAGGGTTGTTTCACATCAGAGATGGGCACAACATACAACGACAGTATGTCGATGTATATGTGGGCACTCAGCTTGCTACACTGAAAGCTGCGTTTGTGTAGAAAAGGCAAAATACATATAAAAATTAAAATTCCAGTAGACATGTATTATCTACAATCACAGAATCAGCGAAACTTTGCTTCAATTAGATAAATAAAAACCTGCGGTCTTCATTCTCAATTTTTTAAAATTTTGAATAAAATATTTTACAATACCTCCTTGTGTTGTCTTTTCGATTACCAGCAACTTTTTTGTCATACAGCAGGCATTTAAATTCATTTTTTTATTTAGAATGTGAAAAAAACTCATTCTATTTCAAATTTTGAACTTTCAAATTCAATGTGAATATTATTCTTGTTTTATCAGTGTACCCAGGGTTTAATAAAACAAGGTGACAGCGTATTTTTCACCACTCGCACAAAAATTGTCACCCCTGATTCAATCATTATAAGGTTATCACGATATTTGACATACACTTATTTTATGCAAACAAAAGACACAGTTTCGATAGTATCGTAGACGTAGAATTTTTTCGTTTGATATATTTTTTGATGAATTTGTTGTTCTTATAAATGTTTATGTTGGTGAAAAATAAATTTAGTTCTATCTTATGTTTAATAAATGGAAATAAATATTTTGGAAAAATATGAATTTACTAGTAATTCCGTGTGGCTCTAAAACGCCGAAACAAAAAATGTCTGGTGATAAGAAATTTTGTTTTTAAATGAAGGAAAGGTTAAATATTTTTACCTTTGAGCCAAAGGTTTCATAGAAATTTTCTGGGTTGCAATTGAATTGGTAAGTAGCCCAACTATTACTTATCATAGCATTACAATAAAAATCTATCACATACTTTTAGACATCACAAAGAAATTTGGTTGTTTTTCATAGAAAACTGTTTCAGCTTTTTTTAAAGAACACACTATATTTAAAAAAAAAAAAGAAGACCTTATTGCACATCTACAGATCAAGACCTTTCAATCGCTACCCTATTTATGAAAATCGCGTCTACAGTTTAGATTTGATAATCATCACAAATAATGCGCTTGCGTTATAATAATATAGATGATTGTTCCCGAGTAAAGAATATATGGGGAGTTCCATGCCAGATCGGCCTCAACTGGCGGGACATGCCTCCGATTTGATTCAAACTTTAAGGAACGATATACTAACATGAGAAATGAACGACTTTAGATTTTACAGTACGTCCAAGAATTTGGATTTAAAAATTGAAGAAAAATATGTTTGTATTGCAAATGTTATATAGTTTTAAAATATTAAAAAATTAATTTTATATATTTGAGTTTTATACTGAAAAATGCTGTGTGTCTTACGCAATTTTAAGCTATCAGTTTGGAAAATACCTTTACTTATATAGAAGTTATGGACGTTTTACTAATGTCGTAAGTTTCAAAATTATATATTTTATGTTGGTATTCTTTTTTTTCATTAAATCATTTTTTTTTTGAGTGGTGTATACACAAGAGTAAGTGGAGTTTTATTTAAATTTAAAAAATTTATGTAGCAAGCATTGGATGTAGTTTTTAATTGGATGCTGCTTTCATCTAGTGGGACAACATGGTGAATTTCTAATGTGCCTTTTACATTTTTGCAACTTTCATGTCTTGCCTTTAGATATACTTCTGCTCCAATATAATCTTCTTTAGAACCAAGTTTCTTTGAGCCCATTCGTCAAGTTGTTCAGCTGACAAAATTTCTTTGCGTGTGCCTTTCTGCAAACAATACCGCCTTGCCAATCGTTTTAATGTACTACCAACACCGTCATAGCCTTCTTTTCCATGAGCAGTAGCGAAAAAGTGATGAGCCAAATTTATAAAATTTTTCCATTTTTATATTGTTGTGGTGCACCATCGGAGAAATATTTAATTTTGTTCACACAGTGAAATTTTTTTTGTAGAAATTTTAAAAGCTTTTTTTGAAACATGAAAACGGAAATTGTGTCATGTTCGAAACACCTTGATATTCCAACGAAGGACGTGTGGTAAATTTTTTTGGATTCTTTGTTTAAAAAGTAGATGACGAATGGATGTACCGTTGCTTGGTTATTATTCCAATGAAAGCCTTGAACAGCTTCCTGTACAACGAAAGCCTAGTTTTTCGCAAAATCAAGGACTACAACAAATTCACGTTCTTTTATATTATCTTTCACACTTTTGAAATAGTTTGCTTGTTGTGTGGCTATAAAATCATGTTTTATAAGTTTTTCTGATATTATTGAAATAAATTCATCTTTGCTTTCAGTTATAGTTTTTAACGAACATCTGTTTTTAAAAAAAAAGTTTAAAAATGACAATCACACTTAAAAAAATACCTATCTGTCGCTATCCATTGCTTGTAAGTGATGGATTCTACAGACTCTTTGTCAAAGGTTTAGAAATAAACGCGTTTGAGTTTGAAGTTATTTTTTTTACATAAAAAAAAAATGGAATGAAAAATTCGATAATTTTGCCTCAAATTGCACTTGGTTTCATCAAAATCGGTTGAGTAGAACCGGAGAAAATTGACTTCGAAGTTCAAAAACGTGAATTTGAAAAAACTCAAAGAAAATTTTAGGCGATAAAACATTTTTTTTTTTTGTGAAATACTTACATATATCAATCTGCAATGCTTCATAAAGAACTCCTTCCTCTTCTTCAAAAAATGAGGACTCAGCGGCTCCTTGTGCTCTTCGGGCAATTCTACCTTCTTTTGATGCGGCCAGAGCTCTGGCTTCGGACCTTTTGAAACGTTCTTCGTTCCGAGACATGGCGAAATCATATGTGATGTTGCCAATCGAGATGCCCATTAGGTTCATTACTTGAAGTATTGGCAAAGAACCTTCGTTAAATATGACAGTTGCAATATCAATAGTGCATGTCCTCATCTCTTTCGTGTTGGTTACCACGAAACTGACGTTTCAAAGGACGAGTTTTTCGATTGCTACCAGTGTTTCTTTTATTTTTATTTCTATTACTTTTTCGATCCAGTTTCTGTAGCACAAACATTTTTATCAAAACTGTACTTTTCAAAACTGTATGCGCGCGCGCGTCCGGTTTATAACTCAATTCAAAGTGAACTAAGCGCTGCCAACATTCGAATACCTAAGCTCTAAAAAGTGTATTAATTTATTTTTAAAATGCGTATACAAACAAGTTATTACCTACTAAGGAACGCGTTGAACGAAATTCGGTGGTTGCTTCAAACCGATGCATTCAAACAGTAGCCAAATTAAGCAAATCGCATTTTGGCGAAAACATTGCTGGACAAAAAAAGCCATATCTCCTTAAGTATTATGAATTTCAAAAAACCCTTTTAGGACGATATTCTCCAAATATCCAAGCTATAAAAATATAAAAAAAAATCCATCAAAAATTTTTGCCAACCAGGAATACTTCCTTAAACTTATTCACATATGCGGACATCAGTTCATTGTAGGCTTCTACTTTTTGTATATAATTCATATATCAACAGGATTTTGATATTTTGAATTTTGATTTGCAATTTTGTTGTCACATGACCTTTAAATTTGAGTCTGTAATTTTTATGAAGTTGATGAGTGTAGTTAATTATTATTAATAAATAATTATTTTTATTACTTTTTTAAATTAATTGGCTTATCTCATAAAACACTGAGGGTACTATTTAAATTTTTAATTGTTTCACTTTTTTCTTTGAAGTTTGTATCACTTTCGTCTTCATCGGATGAACTATTTGAATCAGAAGCACAATTTTAAGCTTTATTCTACACTTCGTGCAAACTAGTGCACCTTTAGGAGCTGACGGCAATTTCTTTTTTTGCACCCATGATAGCACGATAGCACGATAGCATGATAGCATGATATTGTATAGATAAATATACAATAAATTCAATAAATAATTCGAATTTATTATGATATTTGCGTTTTCATAGCACAACGAGCATTCGCAATCTCTGTATATGTAAACACAATTTTTTGTAGCTACATACTGGCTCTGCAGCACATCTCTGTAATACAACTGTATTATTTATTGTATTTATCTCGCTGAAGATTAAAATATACATTTTACATAGTATTAATAATAACAACAATACAAGCAGTTGCTGGGAAATATTCGTTAATTTCATTAATATTAATTAATTTCAAGAAACAACATGATGTTGCGTTCGTGATTTCGGCACGAACTGAATTAACAAGCATAAGAACGTCAGCAGCAACTGAAAGATCAATAGATGATTTTCTTATAAAAATATGTGAATTTATTATCTTAGATTTTGCAATCTTATGAATAAATGAAAGTAATGACAAAATGCAAAGTTAGATATTCATTTAATTGACGATATAACTGATTTTTGGCCTATATTTTGTCTTTTTGCGATGAATATTAAAGGCTGTAAGTATACACCAAAGTGTACTCCAAAAACGATAGCATGTGCTTGAAAAAATTTGTAAAGATGAGCCACAAAAATGAAAACAAAATTAGTATTAAAAACTTTTTTATGTTTCAGGTACGAAAGTTTTTGGCTTTGGTGCCGAAGGACGTTGGTTTAAACCCTCTCTGCAGATAATACCACTAATTTTATTTTTTGGTGAAATGGAGAAAAAAAACAATCATAAATTAAAGTGCCGGCTTTGAAAGTGAATAACTCGGTCGTGTAAAAAAGGGTTGCATAAGTGTTTTTTTGTTTAAAATTTTGATTAATTGTCCATCCAATCGTGTTTCAATCTTTTCCACTTTCATTTCCCTTCTAATTTTTAAAATTTTCCAAAAAAATCTTTACGAATTTCATTATTTCGCAAAATGTTTAGTAAAAATATTTGTTGTTGGAAAAATATTCAAAACCAAAAATGGCTTTTTAAATATTGTTTCATATGGTATGCATAAGTGTAGGGTTTGTTTAAAGTTTCTATCGTAAAAATTTAAAAATGTTTTATAAATCGAAAATCAAGCCTATTTATCATAAAAATTTAAGTATTTTTTTTTTTGTTTATTTTTTTTATTCATTTAGTATTTTTGTTATTTTGTTTACATAAAAAAGAATGGTGCATGGAAAGAATCATGCCAATTTTTCAATTCGTTGTTAATTATACTTTCAAATACCCCTTTAAACACTGCCACAGCAACAACAGCGCCACCTACCGGGTCAAACTTTAAACCTAAACATCTACAGTCCAGCCGCACACACACCAAATTTGATCAAAATCGGTCCTGCCATTCAGGAGGAGTTCAATGACAAAACAATTCACAGAAGAATTTTATATATAAAGATATGGAATTTTCGGTACACAAGTAAGAAATCTTTTGTAAGCAGTTTTTTAAAAATTCATTAAAAATAGCAATCGTTGGTATCCCAAGCTAAAATTTTGTGTTGAATTAATGCATTATAACGATACTATGTTCGAAAGGTGGAAAATTTACTGCGAACATAACACATAATAAATAATAAACATAAATAATTTCAGTCTAAGAAATTTCATAAAAACAGTCCAAAAAAAGGACAGCACAAGAAATACCCGTTCAAGGTCTCTAAAATATATGCTTGTTGTTTTCTTTTCGACTTTTGGACTTTCGACGGTTTCGAAGTTACAGCTGTTTGTATTGTATTTTCGGAGATATTTTCCAATTTTTTACAGTGTATAACTTAAAAAAGAATATGTTTTGGTAAAAACAAAAACCACAGTTTAAGTTATTTTCACGAGCACTGCTAAACTTCAAAGTTTAAAAAAAAATCGGAATCACAAATGCAGACATATATATATAAGTATATATATATATATATATATAAAGACCTTGCTTCAGGGAGGGGTAGAGTAAATTCGAAGTTCTTGAAGAAACAAACGAGAGCACGGGCGAGTCAGCAACGATAGCGAGTAATCAAAGTAACGATTAGATACCAAGCGGCATTAGCGAACGTGGGCAGCGAAAGTGTGGCGTGACTAGTTGTACAACTACACAAAATATTTATTTCTACGATGATGCAAACAAAAAAAGACAAATTCATTGATAAAGTTTGTTATTGTTTTTTTTTGCATGCATTTGTGTGGGTAGCTGAAATGGAAGAAAGAAATTTGCATTCATTTTTTGTATTGTGCTTGTTGATTGTCTGATTCTTTTGAAAATTTATTTATCAAGTTTTTTTTCAGATTATGCTTTCTAGCTTCCAAGCAACTAGAAAACAGACACGCAGCGCTCGATCAGGTGAATAGCATCAATTGGCAGGCATTTTTTATATTTTGCTTTCTAGCTGCCAAGCAACAAGCAACGTTCGATCAGTTTATGCTGCCGAATCGTTTCTACCCTTTGCCGCGCTGCATGCTGAAATTCGGCAACAAGAGACAAGGTTGTCTGCTTTTTGTTGTTGCTATTCTATAGTAAGCTAGGATTTTATCAACTGCCGTGCTCATTGTTGGTATAGTAAGCTAAGATTTTTTGTTATTTCTTGTTCTTGATTTTTTCTTGTTGCTAGCATCTTATGAATTATTTTAATCTTGTTATCTGAGGTTATTCCTATTGGAGGTAGCTTGCAATCGGAATTTTTTAATATAGCTATATATTTGTATGAAACCTTACATATTATTAATAGGTACTTACTTCAATGTCTTAATGTTTTTAAGAACATATTTTAGTTTTTTAAAGACAATAATTTCCTTTCTAAAAATGGCATTACAAAAATTGCTCTTTTGCTCTCCACTTCAAATGGATACATTCTTACATTCTTGTGAGTAGACGTCAAATATCTGGGCAACTTTATAATAATTGAATCATGCGGCAATGTTGCTGTCGTCGTTAATGTGTTCAAGCTATTATTCTTGTGAGTTGATGTTAAATATTTGGATAACCATATAATAATTGGATCATGGGTACAACATCTTGTGTCTCTGATCAGGTGTCAGTTTAATTCCTTTGTGTGCCCGTTGAACGCATTTAGTGCCGTATGATACATTTTCTGTGACCACAATTATTTTAAAAATGATCAGATAGGGGCAAATTGTGATTTCTCGTTTTGTTTTACGTAATTTATTTAATTTGTTTTAACTTTTAACTTATTTGTTTAACTTATTAAAAAAAAAATTTAATTTTTAACTGGAAATACTCAACACGTTGAGTAATTGTATCAGAAAAATGAAGTGCGGCGAAAGACAGCCAATTTTCACATGTTGAGGTTATCAGAAACTGATACGTCTGCGTTCAGCAGGCACACACTCAACGGTTGCACAACAGTTGTACCTGCTGAACGCAGCCAATAAGATTTGACACTAATCACAGACTAGTTTTAAGCAAACATTAGCTGCATTCCCATGGCACTAGATCAGATCAAACCTCAGTGGAACAGTAGGCGTGTTTCCGTACTCTACACTGTGTAAGATTTGTGTAAGTTCAAACTGAGAGAGTAAAAATGAGATGTGAGCATAGTTGCAAAAGTACGGAAACAGCTTCTAGTAAGTTTCAAGCACAAAACAGATGATTTTAACTGCAGACATGTCAAACGTAAATTGCGGCAGTTAAAATTATCGTCAATTTGTTTGTGAAGTTGATGCTTGTTCTTCTTGATGCTTGTTCTTACTTTACTCGGAGTCTTGAGTTCTAGCACTCTCTGTGCACTATGTGTGCTCGAGAGAGCGGTTTTATGCTTGTTCTTCTTCTCCCATTTTAAGCACAGAAAGGACGGAAACAGAAAATAGTGTCCCACAAGTTACACAGTGTGAGTACGGAAACACACCCAGTTTTAGTTCAACTTTATTACAATTTGGCACCACTTGCGATGAAGTGCCAAAATACGAATGCGAGCAGTGAGACGAAAACTCGAATAAGAGTAATTCAGATTTGCCAACTACGTTCGTTTTGAAAAAATTGCTTTAAACTTGGCAATATTTTAAGATCAGAACTAAAGTCAGGTTTTAATTTTTGTTTTTGCATTGCGAATAAAATAGAGCCACTGTCTAGATCAACGACCACGGGAATGCAGCTATTGCTTCACTCACCCATTTGCAGATTTGCAGAAGCTCGGTGACATGGCAATGAGGACCGATAAACTGTGCGACAAGCAACAAACTACAAAGCAGCGATTGCGACGGCAAACTGCGAGCTCATGTTTCTAAAAAGTGGTGAAAGAGTGCTACAAATTGTTGATAGAGCACAGACTACAAATATCTCTTGCAAAACGTCAAACGGCAAACAGATGTTCGTCATTCGTTGTTTTTTTTTTAGCATCTTAAATTTCTTTATACGAGTATTATTGTGAATTCGTTTCACACAAAAAATTAATAATTAAGAGGTGATCATTATTCTAAAATTTTATTGGCTATCACGGAATATAGAAGGATATGATGGAGAAGGTATTTAATTTTTGTGGTGAATTGAATTTGAATCTGGTGAATTAAATAAATCTAATTTTTTGAAGTTTAATGCAGATTGTGTTTCACTATATGGCCGACGACGGTCTTGAGCCTAATGAAACCACTACCTATTGCCTTCTTAATAAAAGAACGTGTGCTACCGAAGGAAAGAAATAATTGTAATATTGAAGTAACAATTCCCAGATACAGAGACGGCCAGTCCAAGGAGCATTTTCGAATAAATATAACATGTTTTGAGGTTTGTATATTGAATTTGAATATAACATAAATACTAATTTTTTATGTTTTACATTTTAGAAACTGCTTAACATTATTGGCAACCATATTGCTGGAACCATCGAAATTAACAATAGCGTGAAAAGGTTCTTTTCACAATTTGGTTGCTTACCAAGCAGGAGTCGTTTCTTGCAGTTGCTGATCGCTTTGATATACCAACCAGTAGTGGTCATGGTATATTTAAGACGATCGTATACGTTTAAGCAGATTTATTGCATGTATTAATTTCGTTAATGTTTATATTATTGCATTATTTGAGTGCAAATATGGTTGAAATATTTAAGTTTCTTATGCTTCATATCAAATTATTTTGTTTTTTTAGATCTTTGAGGAACGTTCGCATGGCATTTGTAATTTTGTTGGAGCCATAGATGGGTGCCATATACCAATAAAGAGACCAGTTGAAAACGTTAACGATTACTTCAACAGGTAACAATTTCATTCAACTATACTGCAAGGTATTTTACTTACCTTAATGTTAATGTCAAAAGTTCTAAAAAAACGTTTTATTTTCGAAGGAGTTTGTGATTACACTGCACGTTTTATTGACGTATTTATTGGCAAAATGCATGATGCCCGCATTTTTCGAAATAGTGAACTTTTTCAGCGACTCACAAATGAAGAAAATCCACTTCTTCGTCGTGAGCAGCACTAACTGGGTGATTGCATACATCCACTTTTAGTGAATTCCACAATGCCAACTACAATGTCCGTCTGAGTTCAACTAGAACGGCAATCGAGCGAGCATTTGGCCGTTTAAAGGGAAAAGTTCGTCGTCTCAAATTCATCGAAGCAGACACTGATTTGGTGATTTTTATAATAGCTCCTTCCTGCATGCTGTATAATTTCATGAAAAAAAAAATTCATGTAAAATTTCATGAGAAATGAAAAAAAAATATAATTATAATTGATAATGGCGAATCATCCCAATTAAAAAACACTGATTGGACCTAATCAGTGTAGGGATTTCAACCTGGAAAGTCCACCAAAGACCAGATTTTCACGCTACAACAAAACCTGGGGAAAACCCTCGAAAATAAAATTGACACAAACTATATCTTTTTCGATTTTAAAGCTGCATTCGATAGACCGAGAAGGGATGTCCTATACGCAACAATGTCTGAGTTCGGTATACCTGCTAATTTGATTAGACTTTGCAGAACCACGTTGAGCAACACACGCAGCTCCGTCAAGGTAGGAAATGACCTCTCCGAAACCTTAATACCGAAAGAGGTTTCAGACAAGGTGATCCACTGTCTTACGATCTCTTCAACATCATCATGGAGGGGACCGTACGAAAGGCCGGTGTGCATCGTAATGGCACCATTTTCTACAAAGGTGTCCAGCTCCTTGCGTTAGCTGATGATATTGATATTGTCGGCAGAACCAAGAGTGATGTTACCGCTGCTATCACCGCTATCGCAAAGGAATCAGTCAAAGTGGGTTTGACGGTAAATGAGGGTAAAACAAAGTATATGCTGTCTACAAACAAGGGAGCGCGGTATCTAGACTCCCACGTTTCAACTCCCACGCTTCATCCGACAGCTATAACTTTGAAGTAGTCAAGGAGTTCGTATACCTTGGCACCGCCATTTATAACAATAACGAAATCAGCCTGGAGATAAAGCGAAGAACAATAATTGCTAAAAGGTGCTAATACGGGCTCAGTAAGCAACTAAGTTCCAGAGCCCTCTCTCGATCGACAAAACTAACACTTTACAAGACGCTCGTTCTACCTGTGCTGCTTTATGGCGTTGAGGCATGGGTAGTTTCGCAAAATGATGCAGCCGCTATGGGGGTGTTCGAGAGAAAAGTTCTTCGCAAAATCTTTGGTCCTGTTCGAGTCGGCGATGACTATCGCATCCGAATGAACCACGAGCTGTATGAGCTCTACGAAGACATTGACGTAGTTCGGCGTATAACTGTGCAGCGACTACTCTGGCTGGGTCATGTCCATCGTATGGACGACGAAGCTCCAACGAAAAAGGTGCTCGAGGCGAGGGTCGTTGGTCGACGACGACGAGAGAGACCATGCCTCCGATGGATGGACCAGGCTGAGGAAGCCTTAACCGCACTTGGTGTATCCGATTGGAGAAGGTGCGTGCAAAGCAGAGGCGCCTGGCGAGAGCTAATGAGGTCGGACACGTGTTGTTACGGCCACCTAAGTAAGTGATGGCGAATCATCAGCGGCGAAAATAAGTTATATTTTCTAAAACTCGTTTCAGGTTCTTAATAACAAGGAGTCACAAGTTACTAAAGGTGTATCGCTTGAACAGCTTCAAAGACTAGTTCTTTTGAAACGCAGGAACGTTTGATGAACAAGCAGGTGAATGTTGCTGACTTGCAACTGAAAAGATTTTTAGAATGATGAGAATGACATTTACTTTAATTTTTGTTCACTTTTACTTATCTTAATTAAAAAATAATCCAATTTTTGTATTACCTTCAATTTATATGTATATGCATTTACATAAATGCAATTTATTTACATAAATGAACGGAGATGATATGTTGTATGTTGATTTATTTGACCCTGGAACCAAACAAAGGCTGTTAATTAAGTCGGAAATTTCAATTCTAAAAGAAATATTTTAAAGTTGCAAAATGTTCATAAGGATTGTTTGCAATCTCGTCTCTGCTCAATACCCCCCTTCTCCTCAGACTGTCGTTGATATTTTTATGAATTGGGCTGTAAAGACTGAATCAGTACTTGGTTGTAAAGGATCTTCAAATTCAGTTTCTTTTAAGTGTTTTGAAACATTGTGCTATATAAAATACGCACTAACCATTGACGGTATTTTTCCAGTTTCCATTAGTATTTCGGATTGCAAAATAGGAAACCGCCTCTTAACTTGGCCAAATACTCTTTCAATCACAACTCGTTCTTTAGAATGCAGTTTGTTATAATATTCTGTAACGATTGAATTAGGGTTCCGATGAGGAGTCATTAGCCACGGTGTTAAGCCGTAACCTTAGTCTCCAAGTAAGATGACTCCAGCAGCATTTTCATCCATTATATTTCGCACAACAAAATTCCTCCAGATTCTGAAATCATGAACCTGCCCATCTGCAGTTCACACTCGTCACTCTTTCACTTGCATTGCAAGTCACCTGCACATTGGACGAGGCTTGTCCCTTTCGGTTGATAAATTCATCCCCATGGTTCTTTGGCTTTAGTATTTGCACGTGCGTGCAGTCCAGAGCTCCGATAACGCTAGGAAAGTTGTATTTGATGCTCCACTCTGATTCAGCCGAACTCATTTTCTCTTCTGTTTCCGGAAACTTAATCCAATCGTTAGATTTGTCCAAAATGCAACGACAAACATGCCAAATTGTTCGGCACTCTGTTGTTTGGTGAATACCTAAATCTTCACCTACACCCACCTGAAAGTCAAGGCATCCCAGAATGTATTTTTTTTTCATTTTAAGTTTAAACATTTTAAATATGTTAAAAAATTATAAAGATATTTTCAATATTAAGAAAGTTATAAGCTTGAAAAGAGACCCGCGCGTGAGTTCGATATAATATAAAAATCAAGTAACTACAACTGCTATTTTATTATATCATTTATTTTATCTGCTCAAACCAGTATATTGAGAAGGGGAAAATTCTAAAGAATGTTAACAATAATTATTTTGTGTGTATATATAGAGATTTAATTAAGTTTTGAACAATAACGTCTTCGTATTATTTGTTTCGTATAACTTTAAAGTGGTTTTTCTCAAAACTACATTTTTCAGTGTAGGCCCAAAAACTACTTAAGGCGGGACATGACATTCGCGGCAGAGAAAACAGTCCTTTTTTTTGAAAAATTCAAAACTCAGTCAAAAACAAACATTTTTCCAAAATTTTTTATTATTGTAGAGAATTGAAAAGAAAAAGACAAGAAAAAAAATTCAAAAAAATATATTTTTCACTCCAACATGGTTTTATAGAGCTCCAAACTGGCGGCAGAGAAAAAAACGGGGCCTCGTGGTTGCACCGCTGGGAGTTGCAAAAATTGTCCGATCTGGAAAAAATGACTTTTTTAAATCTTAACAAAATTGGTTATCGTATGACACGAGCTTTTTTTTTTAAATTTTTGGTGATGTTCCAAATTTGAAAGTGTGTTTTTTCGAAAAAAATATTGACTTTGAAAATTCATAAAAAATCGAAAAAAAAATTTAAAAAAAAGCTCGTGTCATACGATAGCGAATCAAGTTTAAAAAAATTCAAAAAAAAATTTTCGTCAAAAAATGAACCCGCTAGTGCCGCAACCAGTACGAAAAACGTGATTTCGAGATAAACGCGTTGAAAGTATGTGAACAAAGAAAAAAAAGGTTACCTTCAATCTGCCATGCCTGCTTCGTACTGTATGCCTTCGTTATCTTGTATTGTGCTGTTTCTTATAGTTTTTTGCAATCGTTTAGCAATTCGGGCTTCACCCTTCAAGTAGGTACGAAATAACAACCACCAAAAGTCAGGTAGCAAGGAAAAGAAGTATATAGCAGCTGCCGTACGTAGGTAGCGCAAAAATTAAAAATGCGCTCTCACTAACCCGGCTGTAACTTTTGAACCCGCAGGAATTTTTCCATGAATTTTTTTTCTTAGAATCTTAAGAATATTTACTAAAATACAGAATTATTAAAAAAAGTCGGTTTAAAAAAACTGCCAATGTCATGTAACCACTTACCCGATCCTTACAATATTTGGAAGAATATTTTTAAATAACATTTTAATCAATCTTAATGAAACTAATTTCTAAAATAGCCTTTTAAAATCGTTTTATTCAAAATTTCAAAAAAAATAAGTAAAAAATAATATTTTTTTTATCCAAGTACGCATACATTTTTAAAAAAGGCTTTTTTTTAAATTTTGTCTAATTCAGATAGGAGATATTTTCATTACGTTTTAAAATTGACATTTTTTTTTTGGGTCAACCTAGGAGCCAGCAGAATGCACGAAAGATGTATTTTACAGCAATCGTTGTAGCCAGCGCCATCTTTATTTAAAAAATTTTTTTTTTTAACATAAATGTATATCTTACCAAATTTAAAAATTTTAAAACTCTAAACAAATTTCTTCTAATAAAAATCATTTCCTCAATATCACTCTATTTTACTCTTTCTAAATGCATTGCCAGCCTTAACCGTGTTTCAAAGTTACTCGTAGCAAATTTCAAATATCCCACAAAACTCTCATTGGGACACCGTTCATTACGAAAGTTAAAACTTTTTTCCCCAATGGGGCAATGAGAAACAAAAAAAGAATACATAGCGACCAGGGATGGCAGTCCCGGGATCCCAAAATGCAGGATCCTGGACATTTGGAAGTCCCGAAAATCCCGGGATTAGTCGACGAGAATCCCGGTATTAATTAGTATTTTTTCTTTTTATATTCACTGTCTGAATGTGAAACTCAGCAAGTAGTTTGAGGGCTTGCTTATCAAAAACAGTTGAATTAATTTTGCTTTGCAATAATAAACTTTTTCATATAAAAATTAAAATTAACCTTAAAGTAAAAAATTTGTTACTGAAAAAAATTAAAACAAATATTTTAATTACATTTCATGTGATACAATATATTTTAAAAACCAAAAGTATTTGTATTTTGTATTTATTTAAATTAAAAACTTAGTACCGTGAGATACTTTATTCACTCATAACGTACAATAGCTATAAGGCGAATTGTTCACAAAAAACATTATGAAACTTAAAGCCAATAACTATAGAGCAATTCGAAATAAATAATTTTTATAATAAATTCAGTATTTAACTTAATTAAAAACAATTATCTTAATTGAAGAAGTAAGAGGATTGAGAGAGAAGCGTAGAAGTAAAAAAAAGAAACTATTAAATCTATTATATTCTTTATATATATATATATATATAAAAGTAAAAAACAAAATCTGTACATGAAATAGTTTTTTGAAATTCCTTTTGAAATGGACATTTTGAATGACGCTGAATCCGAAAATCGCATTTTTAAATTTTTTGTCTGTCTGTCTGTCTGTTAGGGCATCACGCGAAAACTATTGGATGGATTTAAATGAAACTTGAAATCTAGGTTCCTTATATTCCCGGTGAACACATAGGGCTTATTCAGAAAAAAGGTTGGACCCGGTAGGGGGCGCTGCGATCGGGTTCCAGGCATTCTTTTTTTAGCTTATCTCCGAAACCGTTAACTGATTTGCATGAAAATTTGTATTAGAGGATCTCTGATACGCTGATTTTTTTTGACTTATCTACACTGTTCTATTTCGAACAAAAGAGGGCGCTGTAGTACAAATATTTTGAAAAACCTCGAAAAACTCCTAAACCGTGCATACAACTTACGTGAAAATTGGTATATAGGGGTTTTCGGATACGGTGAATTTTCATGACTTATCTACTCTGTTCTATCTTGAACACCAGAGGGCGCTGTAGTACAAATATTTTTAAAACGTCAAAAGACTCCTAAGTCGCTTATACGATTTGCATGAAAGTTGGTTTATAGAGGTTTTCGGAAACAGTGAGTTTTTATGACTTATAAAGTAGGTTCTACCTTGAACACCAGAGAGCGCTGTAGTACAAATGTTTTAAAAAAAGTCGAAAAAGTCCAAAACCGTTCATCCGATTTGCATGAAATTTTGTATGTAGAGGTTCTCGGACACGCTGAGTTTTTTTGACTTATCTACTCTTTTCTCTCTCGAACACCAGAGCGCGCTGTAGTACAAATATTTTGAAAACCCTCGAAAAACTCCTAAGCCGTGCATCTGAATTGCATGAAAATTGGTAAATAGTGGTTTTCTGATACGGTGAGCGTTTTGAACTTATCTTTTTTGTGCAATTTTGAAAACCAGAGGGCGCTTTAGTACAAATCTTAGGAAATCATTAAAAAACTCCAAAACTGCTCATCCGATTTCGATGAAAATTTGTAAATAGCGATTTTCAAGTACATAGTAGATTTTGATGAAACGTTTTGTGTGTGTTTAGTGTATACTAGCTGAACCCGGTGTGCTCGCTACCCCTATAGTGATAAAATAAAAAGTATTTAGATATTAATAAAAATTTATTTATTTGATTATGAGTTAATTATTGCAATGCTTTAGGATATACAATGTTTTTAGTCGGTGTAGAGGTGAAGCTTCTAGAGCAAAGAAAGGGGCGTGGCCCGCTCACTATTTGCATGGCATATAATCCTTTTTAAGAAAACATGATATGTAGCAAATATCATCATTCTATGCCAATTATTGACTGAGATATGAGGATTTTAAGTTTTCGGTTGTGTAGGCGTGGCACCACCCCATCGTCTGATCAAAATATTATGTAGCCAAGAACTTATAGAAGATATTACAGTTTTTAATTTTTCCAAAAATGGGTGTGGTCCCGCCCATTTTTTTTTTGTGGTACGTATTTCTATTCATGCCAATACTATATGTACCAAATATCACAGATTCGCAAATGGACCCCGTAGGTGGCGCTGCGATCGGGTTCCACGAATTTTGTTATTAATTTGTATTATGGGGTTTTCGGGTACGGTAGTTAAATGACTTATCTATTTTGTTCTATATTGAACACTAGAGGGCACTGCAGTACAAATGTTTTAAAAATCTTGAAAAGCTCCTATCTGTATATCCGATTTGCGTGAACATTTGTACATAGGAGTTTTCGGATACGGTGGGTATCTTGGACTTTTTTTCTGCGCTACCTTAAACACCAGATGGTGCTGTAGTACAAATCACTTAAGAAACCGTGAAACACTCAAAAACCGCTCATCCGATTTAGATAAAAATTTGTACATCGGATATATAGATTTGATTATCGAGTATGGAAAGCGCTTTGGCGTTATTTTTTTATTCTATCTCGAAAACCAGAGGGTGCTGTTGTACAAATACCGCTAAAAACTCAAAACAACTCACCCGATAAGTATGATTTTTATAAGTGGTTTTCGGGTGCGATGAGACTTTTGGCGCTATGTATTTTGCTATATCTTGAACACCAGAGGGCGCTGTACTACAAAATACAGTAAGGCATAGCAAAGCGCGAAGGGTTATAAATATCTTCTTTTCTTTTTTATGTGTATTTATATACCACTTTATTTTTTCTCAAATCAGGACAGCTAATGTCGAATTCTGTGGTATTTGAGTACGCATCAACACATGCGCAAGTCAGTTGCGTCGTAAGTTGTCGTTGTTTTGACATTGCAGTTTCTATTTTCAATGCTTATTTAATTTTTATCAATTTTCCTCGCGAATTGCCAAAAATACGTTTTTGCTCTAATTTTTTTCAAAAATGTGCAATCTATCGAATACAATATAAAACTTGAAAATATATTTTCAAGTTTACAAATCACGATTTATATTTGATATTACTGCTTAACACAATGATTTTATATAAAATAAAACAATGAGTATATATATAATAAACCTTTTATTGGTCGAAAATGGGCGTAATTGATCAGTAGACACGCCTACCTCTTATATAACATAAAAATTAAACGCTATATTTTTTCGTATTGAAGTTATATAAAAATAACTCACTCTAAGATCTGTATATATTACATCATATTAATTGTTCAATCAGCATAAATTATTTTGCCACGCCCACCTCCCCCTAATTTTAACACGAAATTTGCGTAGCATTGAGGAGTCGTATACCAATAAAATTTGGTATATAAGCTGAAATTCGCTATATGAGATCACTGACGAAAATATTTGAAAATCCGCCCACAACCACGCCTACCTTCCATATAAAACAAGAAGTAAAACATTTTAATTTTTTTAAGTAAAACATTTTAATTTTTTTTTCATATTGAAGTTATGCAAAAAAACTCATTCAAAATATGAAATGTATGTGTGGATTAATAAAAATTGCCAAGCCCACCTCCCATACTTTTAATAAGAAATTTGCAAAGCAATAAGATGAAGTCGTCTTATACCAATTAAATTTTGAATATAAATCGAAATCGGCTCTATAAGGTGACTGACGAAAATGGCGGCCATGGCGTAGTGGTTAGAGTGTGTGGCCCATACGCCTGAGAATCCTGGTTCGATTCCCACCTGACATAGAAAGTATTTTCAATTGAATTAATTTTTCTGTTCGGCCGTCACCTCTCTGCAGACAATTGCATACTTCTGAAAGTAAAAACTGCCATGAAAAGCTTCTTGAGAACATAAGCCGTTCGGAGTCGGCATAAAACTTGTAGGTCCAGTTCATTGTAGGTCCAGGTCATTTGTGTTCAAACATTTCACAACACGCACAAGCACAAATTGATCATAAGAAGCTCGGTAAAAATCTTTTCATGGGCTGAAATGGCCATTTTCCTTTCGTTTCGTTTGACGAAAATATTTGGAAATTCGCCTTCAACCACGACTTTATCCCATATGACAGAAAAATTTCAAACACTGCTCTTTGGAAAGTATTGTATTTATATGGATAAAAATATTCCTGACAATAGCCTACAAAATCCAGTTTAGTTTCCAGAATTTAGCAAGACATTTTGTAATTTTTTATTTTTTTATGTTTTTAATTTTTTTTTTATAATTTTTTTTATAGTTTCATTGTTTTCTGTTTGTTTTTGTTTGTTTTTTTTTTTAATTTTATTTATTACTAACTTATACCCGGCGCGCTCAGCGCATTTGCCCTAAAAGAGAAAAGAGAGGCCACGCTTTTATAGTGATTTCGTACCCAGTTTCATTGAAAAATGACTTTGATAAGTGATAATTGATAAGTGAAAGCTATACCGAAAATTTGGAGTGCTGAAAAGTACCATGCTTACCAGGCTTATGTTATGATGTTTTCCAAAATATTTCGACTTAAAATATTGGCTGGTATGGTAGCTTAAACAAAAACAAACGGTCAGAAATAATAATAATGAAAAAGTTCTACAAATCTGCATCAAAAAATCTTAAATTTTTGCCGTCGGACCAAATTTTTTAACTTTTTGTCTTATTATTTACTTGCTTAGATGGCCAACAACCGTAAGTCGGTTTCCGCCTGTTGTAAGAAATTGCGCCAATTGCTGTATTTCTGTTTTGTGCTTGCTGGCGCCAGTTGGAAGCTGCAAGTTTCGTCAGGTTTTTTCATATTATTTTCACTAAAATACAAATTGAATCTTTTTCCCCATACTATCATACTTTTAGTCAAATAAATTATAAAATGTAAAAAATGTGTAATTTTTTTGTAATTTCATTCAATTTAATTCTTCACTTTTAATCACAATTTAATCACTATATATTTTGTCATCAATAGATAATTTATTTGACTAAAAGCAACATGGCAAAACAAAAAAAAAAAAATTCAATTTGAATTTTAGTGAAAAAGTACAAATGACAAAAATTTTAAATTTATTTTTACAGATTGGAAGAACTTTTTCATTACTATTATGTCTGACCATTTGTTTTTTAAACTACCACACCAGCCAATATTTCTACAAAAAACTCGATTTTTAGAGGAAGAATATTTGAAACCATTCCGTGGCATACTGGTTGAGGTGCGTGGCTTGTATGATATAGAACCCCGGTTCGAATCCCATCTGACATAGAATGTTTTATCAATTAAATTAATTTATCTGTTCGGCCGTCACCTCTCTTGCAGAAAAGCTTTTTGAGAACAAAGTCATTTCAAGTGCTGAAATAACCATTTCGTTTTTTTTTTTATATCAAACCATTCCAACTCACGGATGGCTATCGCTAGAGTCGAAATATTTGGGGAATCATCGTAACATGAACTAAGCTTTATTTTGAGGAACCGACCCGAGCAACTTTTTTTCATGAGAAGCCTTAGTATATGTTACATATATACTTTTTTACAGATAGATGAGCAGAAAAAGTAGACGTGGCAACATTTATAAGTATATAGTGACCGCCACTTGGTCCCATTGCACCTACATACCAAGTTTCAATTTTAAAACGTGAACAGCTCAGAAATTATAATGATTTTAGAAAAGTGGGCGTAGACAAAGTACGACACGCTCATTTTTTTAACGGTGGCAGTAACCATAAGAACTAAACTACCAAATTTTAGTCTTCTACTGTAAAAAGCGTCTAATAAATATCCTTTTGACAGATTTGTGGGCGGTAAAACTTGGCGTGGCAACATTTATATATAAAGTGACTGACATTTATATACCAAAATAGATGAGCAGAAAAAGTAGACGTGGCAACATTTATAAGTATATAGTGACCGCCACTTGGTCCCATTGCACCTACATACCAAGTTTCAATTTTAAAACGTGAACAGCTCAGAAATTATAATGATTTTAGAAAAGTGGGCGTAGACAAAGTACGACACGCTCATTTTTTTAACGGTGGCAGTAACCATAAGAACTAAACTACCAAATTTTAGTCTTCTACTGTAAAAAGCGTCTAATAAATATCCTTTTGACAGATTTGTGGGCGGTAAAACTTGGCGTGGCAACATTTATATATAAAGTGACTGACATTTATATACCAAAACGTTCACATCTCAGGTATTAAAATTATTTCTGAAGAGTAAGCACAGATATAGTGCTACCATGCCCATTTTTTGCAAAGCTGTTGAGAGTAAGCACATGAGCTTAATTACCAAAATTTTGTATTCAACAATGAAAATTGTCTGATCTATAGAAGTTCTATTTATTTGTGGGTGGTACAAGTGGGCGTGGCAAACTTTATATATATATATGTATATATATTGAACGCCCCTTAGAGCACCTGCATATCAAGTGTTTCTATCAAAACGCGTACAACGCAGGAATAAGCGTGATTTCGAAAAAGTGTGCGTAGATATGGTGCGACCACGTACATTTTTTGAACAGTTGCCGACAGTAACTATATGAACTAAATTTTCAAATCTTAGTCTTTTACGGTAAAAGCCGTCTGATATAAAGCATTTTTGCTGATTTGTGGGCGGTAAAAGTGGGCGTGACAACGTTTATATATACATACTGACTGCCACTTGAACCCATAGCACCTGCATACCAAGATTCACTATCAAAACTTGAACCTCTCAGGAACTAAAATGATTGCTGGAAAGTAGGCGTAGATATAGTATGACCACGCCCATTTTTTTACAGTCACCGAAAGTAGCCATCTGAACAAAATTACCAAATTTTAGTTTTATACGATTAAAACCGTCTGACATATAGCATTTTTTTGGTTTGTGGCATTTTTTTTGTTCACAGGAACACTCTCAGAATGTTGCTTCAGTATCCCTAAAAATTTCGTAAAGATTGGTTCGGCGGTTTTGGAGTCTATACGTGATATACACACATACCCACATACCCACATACATACATCCATTTTTATATATATAGAAGATTTGTCTTTTACAGTTTTACTAGCAGGACACGGTAGACCGCGACTTCGCCCAGGGCGTTCCAGCAACCATACTTTTTTATTTGTGGCCGGTGAAAGCGTGTGTAGCAAACATTTTTTTTGTAAGCCAACTCGTGCTCGAAAACTATCTACTACCAAAATTTCAGCGCAATCGGCCCAAAAGTCTTAGAATGATTTCTTAAATTATTGTAATAATTAATTATAATTATATTTCTATTAACGATTAGAATTATAGAGCCACGACGCCCATTTTTAGTACAGTTGCCGACGGTAAGCATACATACTTAATTACCAAATTTTATCGTCTCATATAATCGAAACAGTCGGAAATATTTCGTTTTTATTGATTTGTGGGCGGCAAAAAGGGGTGTTGTTAAAACTAAGTATGCAATAACCTAATCTAGGACGCGAGTAATACAAGTTTAAGCGAAATTCATTAGGCCGTTTAGATTTGTATAAAAGTCAAACAAACAAACAAACAGTCAAACAGAAAATGATTTTTATTAATAAAGATAAAAATAGATAAAAATTTAAGCTTTATACTAGGTTGCTGCAGCCGCATAGCCTGAGCTAAGCTAGCAGCATATATTATTACGTTGAAGCTCTAAGAACTTCTTAATACTTTGGATTGATATGTGGATGATGAATTTACTTATCGATAAAAATTGATGCGTTCTGAAAAATTGGTTGGCATGTTGTCTAAGTATGTATAAAATAAACGTATTTTATTTCACAGCATATTCAATAAGTCATTGAACTCTAGGCGTTTCTCAAACAACCCTTTCTTATCATTTATTCTTTTCAGCCGATCATAAGAAAAAGTAGGTTCGATGAAAAGCTCACTGATACTACAAACCCTGGAGAAAGCAACATATGTCATTTCTAATGCAAAATCCTTTTCTCCGTTATCAATAACTGCTTGATCGAGAGTTAACACCTTAAATCTGTGGACACTAATGACATGCAGCAAAACATGATTGTGCTTTCACATCAGCAAAGTTGCTTCAAAACTCACCTATTTTTACTGCTGAACCGCCTTATTTTTCTTTTATTTTGTTTTTTATTTTATTAATTTGAAAACACAACTTACTTACTTACTTAGGTTGCCGTAACAACCCATGTCCGGGATTCGACCGACCTTATCAGCTCTCGCCAGGCGCCTCTGCTTTGCGCGCGCCTTCTCCAATCGGATATACCAAGTGTGGTTAGGGCTTCCTCAGCCTGGTCCATCCATCGGAGGCATGGTCTCCCTCGTCGTCGTTAACCAGCGACCCTCGCCTCGAACACCTTTTTCGCTGGAGCTTCGTCGTCCATACGATGAACATGACCCAGCCAGCGTAGTCGCTGCACAGTTATACGCCGAACTACGTCAATGTCTTCGTAGAGCTCATACAGCTCGTGGTTCATTCGGATGCGATAGTCATCGCCGACTCGAACAGGACCGAAGATTTTGCGAAGATTTATAATTACAATATATTTATATGAAAACATATTTTCTTTAAAACAAATTATATTGTTTTTAAATTCAAACAACAAGTGCTAAGGTACAATTAAATAATGTTAAGATGCAAATATATATATAAAGGAAAATTGCATTAATTAATCATATTATATGTGGAACCAATTATGATTACTTGTTTCCAAGAAACATGCAGAAACATATTATACTTCCTGCAAATTATGTTTGGGAAGGCCTATTATTTTTCAGCGTGTAGCAATAGCCATCCGTGAGCTGGTATGGCTTAAAACAGCCTCTAATAATCGAGTTTTTTATAAAAATATTGGCTGGTTTGTTAGTTTAAAAAACAAAAGGTAAGAGTAATGAAAAAGTTATTTTAATCTGCATCAAAAAATCTTAAATTTTTGCCGTCGGACTAAAAATTAAACGGACTTTCATGGATTGTTTTAACTTTTTTCATACTGTTTTCACAAAAATGCACATTGAATTTTTTTTTTTTTTTGCAATACTACTTTAACTCAAATAAATAAATAGTGTAAATTTTATGTAAATTAATTCAATTTAATTCTTTTCTTTACAATATATTTTATCATCAATAGACAATTTATTTGACTAAATGCACAAGAAATATTGATTTGAATTTTAGTGAAAATAATATAAAAAAAGTTAAGAAATGAATGAAAATCCTCATTATCTTTGGTCGAACTGAGAAAATTTTAAATTTAATGATGTAGATTGGAAAATGTTTTCATTACATTTAATGTTGTTTGTTTTTTTAACCACACCAGCTAATATTTTTACAAAAAACTAAATTTTTAGAGAATATTTCAAACCATTTCAGCTCACGGATGGTTATCGCCAAGGTCGAAATATTTGGGGAATTATAGGATCATAAAAAAGGATTATTTTGAGGAACCAACCCGAACAACTTTTTTTCGTGAGGCGCCTTAACGTACGTAGCACAGTAAGAAATTACCAAAGAAAACATATGAAAAAACTACAATGCGCTTGCGGGCCATTTTTTTAATGTTCCTTTATAGTTACAATAAAAACAATTTATACGAGTATTCAAGGTATGTGCCATTAATTAATATTTTCGATAATTTTATTGCTGCCAACCAAGCAGGACTTGATCAATTTATTTGAAATTTTACTTGAAATTTTCAGAGATAGCTTGAATATTTGCAATCCAAATGCCAAAATGCATTTTGCCTAATTCTAAAGTTTTTTAATCTGGCTTATGGCCACCGAATGGCGTTGCAGGCCCTCTGTGCATAGGCGATACTAGTGTTATTAAATTTAATATAAACTTTCTTTGTTCATAAAATTTAAATACTTATTATCATATATTTTAATCATCGTAGAAATTGCTTGTTTTTTGACTAACAAACATACACATGTATGAATGATAATAATAATAATCATAAATAATGTTTATAGTTATTAAACAGTTTTATTTTTTATTAATTTGAAACAAATTAGATCATAAATATATCTAAAAAATTATTTATTTTATTTATTTATTATAAAATTTTATTTATCGATTTCACATTACACACAAGAACTAAAACGAGCAGTTATAATTCCGATTTTTGTATTGAAATTGCATTAAAACAATCAATCTGTAATTTTACTATGCTTTTGCTAAGTAAAGATGTAGTAAATTTACAAAAAATTTTAATAGTGCACTCAAAGTGATGTAGATTTTTTTTCGGAGAAGCTAGACCGTACGCTAGGTCTAAAAGTTTGAGTGAGATTGTGGATGGCATTTTACGATTTTTTGCTTATACGCGTTTGAGGCCCCTGTAGCCCGGGGTCCCGTATCTTTGATACGGCTAATACGGCTGTAGCTAGGCCACTATTGCAATCGTTGCTCGGTGGTTCTTGACTTCTTGTTTTCTTTCATGATGAGCAGAGTGTGCTAGGATTGTTATGCTGTATGGGGAGAAGATGAGGCACAACGAAGCACAACATAACTTCAATTCACTCATCAACATTCATGCAAAAACAATGGGATGCATGAGTTATAAGAAATACCCATGAATGCGGTTGTGCATTCATTGAAGGGATGAATTCATGCAGATGTCGAATTTTTTACAAATTAAAACACATTAAATAATTGAAAAAATATTAATAATAAGGCAGCAAGGTTTTAAATTTCACAACACGAAGGTGAGATAACTCTTTTCTAAAAAGTTCCAAAATTACTTTTGCAAATTTCTCAAAAGCGGCTCAACCGATCCAGCTTTGATTTTTCGCTACCAAAACGATTTTTTATTGTTTAAGTAATACTACAAATTATTAACCTTAAGGTTGTTATATCATCTGATAGGAAATCGAAAACCTAAATTTTGGATTTAATTTTTTTTACTTAAACTTAAACTAAAAATTTTTGAATATTTTTTAAAAAAATTTTTAAAAATATTAATACTTTGGTTTAGTAAAAATTTCAACTTATGTTTGAAGGATATTTTAACAAACAACATTTTTCAAAAAAAATTATTGAAATCCATTGCAAACTGACTGAAATATTTGCCTTCAAAGCTAAAAGTGTGAATTTCAAGTCGTTTTTCTCTCATTCTCAGCTTATAATTAATACTAAAAAGATCTGGTACTAAAATTTTTCACAGTTTTCAAACTACATACATGATTTTGGTATCAAATTGAAGGAAATTTAAAAGCGTTTATTGATTTTGTTCTCATTTATCCGAAGTGAAATTTAATCCATTAGGGCCGAAAGAAAACCATAAAAAACAGACATTTTTAGACTTGAAGCAACATTTTGGTGAAAACTATGTATGCCATTGAGCAGAAATAAGTTATTATTGCATGCTAATTTTACTTTTTTTAAAAAACTGGCACTAAAACTTTTGAAATATGCAGTATTTAATGAAAATTCGAGACGCATATGTTTCCATATAGTAACATTGGTTGTTAATGGGTTAAAATAAAGTATCCTTTTGCACTCTCTGCTGACCTATAAATATGTGTACAAAATTTTATAAAAATCTGAGTTGTCGTTTAAACGTGATGAGTGAACATAAAAAGTGGCTACAGATTTATTAATATTAAGATTAGAAATAGATTTTATTATGTATTGTTTTTTTTTTTTTTTTTTTTTTTGTTTTGTAAAAACATTATAAACCTCGTATTGTATTTATTTATGAAATTTAATTTTTACAAATTTTACAGCTTCAAAATAAAAAAATAATTCATCATTTATTTTCAGACCAGAAATGCTACGGCAATTTTCATCATAAATTTATCATTTTCTGATTTGTTATTTGGTTGCTTTAATCTTCCCTTGGCAGCATCAACGTTCCTAAGACGTTCTTGGGAGCATGGCACCTTACTTTGTAGACTTTTTCCTCTTATGAGATACGGGTTACAAGCTGTATCGCTGTTTACAATTTCACTTATAACAATCAACAGGTACATAATGATAGCACATCCACGGCAGTATCCACGGTAGTGTTTTGATAATTTAGTATCATATGTTAAGCTTAAGTGCTTTATATTTAATTCTTTTAATAGTATTTATCGACATGGTTATCTTGCAATAATGGTAGCTGGTACTTGGTTTGCTGCTTTCTCGATTTTAATAACTACATGGTACGGAGTGTGGGGTGTATTTGGATTGGATACTACAATCGGATCCTGTTCCATACTTCACGACAGAAATGGCAGGTCGCCAAAAGAATTTTTTTTTGTTGCTGCATTCTTACTTCCTTGCATTTGTATTGTAATTTGTTATGCCCGTATTTTCTACACTGTTCGAAAGGCTACTTTTCGAATACGAGAGACAGCAGAACAAAAAATAGAAACACAAAACTGTCAGAATATCGAGAACCTTATTCAAAATGATAATGAAGGAAATCCTGCAACATCTTCAGCCGATGCAAGAAAACCATTTGTAATAGATGAAGACATCGAATATATTGACATGAGTGATCAATCATCAAGCTCAGAATATCGACATGAGACGAAGGACAAAGGCAATACTTCTCGCTTGGAAACGGTAAGTAAACTCAATTCTGTTCAATTTTGAAATTTCATCGGATTTTCAATACAATGTAATTTTTTCAGAATTGAAATCGATATAAATTGTTTTGATTTTCGAACCAATTTAATTTTTTCGTGGATGTCATTTTGTCGTAATTGAGGTGTTCTGCAATTTGGTTTCTTTTATTATTATTTTAATTTTTTTTGTTTGTTTGTTTGTTTCTTTATATATTATGATTGCTTACCATTATAAGATACATGGGTGTAGCCAGGCTTTCACTCAGGGGGAGCCAATTATTTTTTCATGTGACTAAATAAACCCTGGCCGTTAAAATAATAGCCAATGTTTTATTAACAAAAAAAATATAAAATTAAATTCGAAGCGATATTGAATTAAACGCGTCTTAGCAAAAACCAAATTTCTGTGTACGATTAAAAGGCATAAGCCTAAAAGACAAAAAAAAATTTCAAGCATAACACTACATTACACGGAAAATAAGTAGGTGTTTTTAGGACAAATTTGGGGTCACTCACGAAAATGATATTCATTTATTTGTTCAAAGAAGCATTTTCGAGATATAAGCAAGAAAATTTCAAGAAATATGAATTCGAACCTCACATTGTTGATGCCAATTGAAAGTTAAGATCTTCGTTTTTAAAGCAGTTTACCATGTGTGTCAATTGAACTAGTATTTTTTTAATTAACAGCATTCGAAGTAGAAAAAAAATTAATTTTTTTCCTCTTGTCTTTCAAAATTTTATATTTTTATTTGTCCCATTTTGTAGCAAAAAATTGTATCATTTTTTCTTTGCTTAAAAGTTGAAGACAATTTTATTGCGAAAATATTAAGCCTTAGTTTGTTTTAATCGGAGTGAATTGTAAAAGTTAAGACGCATTAAGTAAAAGCTCAAACTTAAATAAAAGGTGGTTAAATTTTAAGGGCCGATGTTGAATGTGAACCACACCTCAACGTCAAGATTTTTTCTGCATTTCATTTGACATTTCTCAATTTCAGACTAACTCAATTTGAACAATGGAAAGATACACAATCGGGTAACGCGTTAAAGTTATTCAGGCTTATGAAGAAAATGGGCGTTCAAATCAAAATGAATATCGTGCACTTCGTGATTTTTTCGGTCAATTTAATCGTCCAAATGTGCGTTTAATCGGAAAAATCGTGCAAAAATTTGAGCAAACCGGGTCTGTAGGAGATGTGAAAACACCAGTGCATGCTCGTACAGCTCGTACTGCAGAAAATATTGCTGATGTTCGCGATAGTGTGACAAAAGGCCGGTACGATAACGAACTTTTTATTTATGCCCGAATTGGAAGATATGGTCGTGGACGATATGTGGTTTCAAAAGGACGGTGCCATTTGCCACACAGCTAACGAAACAATGGCTCTTTTGCGCTACAAATTCAATGGCCGTGTTATCTCACGTGGTGGCGATGTCAATTGGCCGCCAAGATCATGTGATTTGACACCGTTGGACTTCTTTCTTTGGGGTTATTTGAAAGGAAAGGTGTACGTCGATAAGCCAGCAACAATTCAAGAGCTAAAGGATCAGATTATTCGGCACATTAACGGCATAGAACCTCACTTATGCCTCAGCGTCATCGAAAATTTGGACCATCGGATGGAGGTGTGCCACCAAGGTCGCGGCGGCCATTTGGCCGATATTTTGTTCTATACATAATTGAACCATACCAATATTAACATAATAAAAAGAAATGACAATAATTTCCTAAATAATGTGTGTTTTATTCAAAATCAAAATCGGCCCTTAAAATTTAACCACCCTTTATATATAAAACCTTTGTCAAACGATTCTTAAATTACAATGCTGCTATATTAATTTTGTCACGTCCCTTTTACCTCCCACAAATAAAAAATACTATATTTCAGACGGTTTTGGCCGTATTAGACTATAATTTGGTAGTTAAGTTTGTATGCTGACTGTCTGCAACTGTACAAAAAGTAGATTGCCACATTCCCTTTTACTACCCACAAAAACAAATAAAAATGATGGTTTTTCAAATGGTTTTGGTTGTATTGGACTAAAATTTGGTAATTTTGCTGACTGTCAGCAAATATCATTAAATTAAATATCATAAGGCTGTAGTAAGCCTATTCATAAATAATTTTAAATCACTAGCAAAGTACTCGACCTTGTTCGGATAGAGCTAATTTGAGTTGAATTGAATTAGTAGCAAAGAAGGATTAATTTATATTCTTTTTGCTTGAAAAATTAATTTATTAATGCCAATGTACACAGTCTTGGAGAGTCTGTTTAACATATTAATTTTACCATAACTTTTTATGAAATCTATCCTGTGGTGCGTTTATGTAACTATTCTCTACTAGTTTTTTCTCAACTGGTTGAGATTGTGCCGTCACAATGACGACATTCTCAACTAGAGCGTTCATAGAACTGTGGTGAGATGAGTTTTGTATTTTCTACTAGTTGGAAAGTTCTCGTCAGCTTTATACTTTTAGAGTCTGTCAATTTGCGATTGAGAATTGATGGTGTATGATTTTTATTTCGTTTAAATTTATTAAAATTTTTTATTTATTTCGGGTGACTGAAATCCAAAAACAAGAATTAAAACATTCTCAAAAGTGTTGTTGGAATTCAACAATAACAATTGTTAAAAAATTTATCAACTGCATTGCTAAAATTTTGTATTGATTTTAAGAATTAATTTTTCTTCAATTTGATTTTTCTCATATTTATACCCTAACGCGTACTGCGTAAGGGGTAAATTAACTTTGTCCGTTGTAACGCCAAGAGGGAGGCGTAGCAAAATATAAGGTATAGCAAAATATATATATTTTTGATCAGCATCACCTCCTGAGTCGATTTCAGTGTGTCCGTCTGTCGACACGATTACAGTCATAATTTTAAAGCTATCGCGATGAAATTTAAAAAATATAAGTTTATTTTTAAAGAAGGAAGAGTGAGTTCGAAAATGGGCCAAATCGGATGAAAACCACGCGTACCTCCCATACAAAGTGACTTTATTTTAACCGATCAAAATCCACAAACTTTAATGAAATGCCTTGAAATTTTGCATGTGACGTATGATTTTCAATATAAATCATAGCAATGAAATTTGGAAAAATCGGATGAAAACCACGCCTACCTTCCATACTAAGTGACATTATTTTAACGGTAACATCTCTTCAAAATCCACTAACATTAATGAAATGCCTTGAAAGTTGGCATATAAGCTTTGGTCTTCAATATTAATTTTCACAATGAAATTTAGAAAAATCGGATAAAAACCACGCCTACCTCCCACACAAAGTAGCTTTATATTAACCGTAAAATCCCTTAAAAATCTGCTCAAATTGCAGAAATGTCTTGGAATTTTGCACATAGGCTTTTATATAAAATTACTATGATATTTGGCCAAATCGGATGAAAACCACGCCTACCTCCCATACAAAGTGGTTTTATTGAAAACGTAAAATCGCTTAAAAATCTGCAAAAATTACAGAAATGTTTTGGAATTTGCATACAAATTTTGATATTTAACATAAGCCACTTTTTGATATTTGGCAAAATCGGATGAAAACCACGCCTACCTTCAATACAAAATGACGTCATCAAAATTGAAAAACTTTCGTAAATATAAAAAATTGAATGACATCGTGTCTGTATGTACCCAAGTTCCGCCCACGTCGTTTATCCAACCCATACATATATTCTTCGGTAAAATGTGGAGCCTTTATACTAGAAAAGTGGGTGCAGCATTTAACTTCCCAGTGAACCAAAACTACCGCTTTTGAATTCATTTATGAACCTTTTCGGGTAGAAACGTTAATTTTCGACACTCATAAATGAACCCTTTTTGTATCATTCGTCGGACTAAAATGCCTCTCAAAAACGAACCTTATTTTGTTCGCAAATGAGTTAAAAAAAGAACCATAAATTATCCATTTTTTTTGTTCGGAAATGAGTTAAAAAAGAACCATAAACATTTTTTTCGGCACTCGGAAATGAACCCTTTTTGAATCAATCGCCGGACGAAAATGCCTCTCAAAAACAAACCTTTTTTTGTTCAGTAATGAGTTGAAAAAAAAACCTTTTTGAATTATAAATTTTATTATTGCATAATACTATTTATTATTACATATCGATATTTTGTTAAAGAAGAAATGATTATTGCTAAAATTAGAGATCATATTAATCATTGGGTTAATAGGATTTATATACCTCGGCTGGAATTCACGCATTGTGTTTTTCATGATATTGATGTTTCAAAGGGGAAAAGGCGTGATTGTTTTCCAATTTGACAAACTTCCAAATTATATATGAAATATCAAAATAGTTAAGTTATTAATTGGGGAATTTATTTGATTACTTTTTTGCATGAAATGTTTTCGTGGTTTTCATTCTATTTGGGCTTGATTTTAATTTTTAATAGAAATGTTGAAAATTTGCATACGTGTAGCAGTATATCCATCTCGTACTGGTAAAAAATTCATATGACGTTTGTACGAAGGTTCACATTTTCATTTTCAGTTCCTTTATTTAACTGAATTTAGAATATAAAAAGTTACATTTATGATTCATTTGTGAACTCATTTATGAACAAATAATAGTTCGTTTATGAGAAACTGTTTCTTACAAATATGATAAAAAAATTATTCTTTTTTCAACTCATTTGAGAATGCAAAAAAGAAACATAAATGATTCATTTCCGAACTCATTTATGATCAAAAAATGGTTCATTTACAAGGAAGTCTTACGTACTGAAATGATACAAAAATTATTCATTTTCGACTCAAAATAAGTTTTTAATGAATTTCACAAAATATGTACAATTTTTCTTTTACAAATTACTTTGTACAAATTTACTTAATGTGGCAGCTGAGGGTAAAATTAAATTAAGCGTATGACACAAATATTTTGCAGATTATACATAAAAATTTTATAGATGTCTAAAGACTTCGGATATACTTTAGTACGGCCGCGGGGGGGTATTTTAGCTTCGGTACCCTGCCGAAGCTCCATTGCTTTCAGTTTGATATCTCGAAAAAGAGCCATATCTCGAAAAAGAGAGAAAGTTCATCATGCTTTGAATGGTTGTCACATTAAATTTTTAAAAAAAACAGTAAAATGTTCCCTGTATCGGGTATTTCCTTACGTCAGATCCCGGTGAACGTGCTATTTTATTTGCCCGCAGCCCCGATTGCAGTGTGCTGGTGTTCGGTGCTAGCATGTCGGTGCTCGGCATTTCTGTTTGAACTTTTTATATGTGTTTGCTGTTGAGAGTGCAGCACACTGTATAGAGCTCCGGTGCTGGAGCTTTTGGGTGCGCACCATTCCGAATCCCACTGGACAGCATCAACTACATAAGCGACAGTACAGCGCGATCAATCATTTAAATACAAAAAATTTAAATTTGCCAAGTTTTCAGAGCTGAAATTCACGCAAAAAAAAACAATCATTACAAACAATTTTCAAATTAAAATTATACAGTTTTTACCTTATATATTGATCTAGATGGAGCTGAGATTAAAAATTTCTTTTTTTATTTACTTGATTCGCACAAGTGTTTCTTAAACAAGAATGCAATTCTCAATCACAAATGTCAAATTTTCAACCCACCATGAATATCTCAATTGGTGAGTTTCATGATATACATAAACACTTGTTTTCTATCGGTAGAGCTTAGCAGAGTGATTGAGCATGACGTCACTACCAGTAGAGAATTTCTCAACTAAGCTACATGAACGCACCACTGCATGGATATACTTGTCAGTACATTTGGAAAACGGACATAGAGTATATTTTACTGCAGAAAACATACACAGAGTGATTCAGCAAATACCTGAAACCACATTGATTGCGTTTTTTAAACTATGTTCGAGTGATGATTTCGTGAAGACCTTGCTCTGCATCCAAGTTTATTCATATTATACATGAACACTAAAGAAATAGAATCAATGGAAACGAAAGAAAATTTTGAAGGATGGATTGAAGTTTAATGAGATTCGGTTCTAGGTAGAGTTTACACGAATCATTGTAATTATTCTGAATACTTTTACCTTCGACTTCTGTTGGAACACATAAAGGGTGCTACAAGTTTCACTTATTTAAGAACTGTAGATGCTGTGTTGCATCCCACATACTGCGTGGCATGCGAAGCTTTAGGTCTTCTTGAAAGTGACGACCATTGGAGAAATGCACTGTCTGATGCCGCCATCTCTGAAAAAGCTTTCTGACTCAGAGAGTTGTTTGCAATAATGCTGTTTCTTTGCCAAATGTTCAACGCGTTACAGTTATGGAACGATTTCAAAAATCAATTTTGCGTTGATATTTTGTACAGACATCGCTCACAACAAAATAATCAGGAAATACCTTACAATGATGCGTTACTTTTTTTTAACGAGGGCTTGGCTTCGATTGAGAGTTCGATTTACATGCTTGGAAAACATTTTAAAGTTTTTAGATTGCCAGAACCCCAAAGAGATAATACTGAAGTAGATATATCTGAGGAGGAACTAAAATTAACTCCAGAACAGATAAATGTATACAACAAAATATTACAAAGTGTAACGAATAATGAAGTGTAACAACAAAATTTTTTTATTGATGGCTCTGGTATTACTGGTAAGACCTTCCTAACTAATATAATTCTTGCTAAAGTTCGTCATGTACGAAAAATCGTTTAAGTTAAATTAAGGGGGTCTTCTCATTGAGCAACTTTTTTTTGCATTTATTTATAGCTTGGGTAGTTGTGAATATGCCCCTAAAAGGATTTTTAGAAATTCGAAATACTTTAGAAGATACAGCCTTTTTTGTGAAGCAAGGTCTGATGGACAAGAAGGTGATGGAGGTAATAAAACCAGCTTACGAAGCGCTGTCGGCAGATAATTTGCTTGAAAGATGCCTTGGATCTCAAACTCAGAATTCCAATGAGTCCTACAATTCTGTTCTTTGGTCACTTTCGCCCAAACACATCAACTCAGGTGCACGCACCATCGAAGTGGCCAATTTCATTGCAACGTGCCTCTTCAACGACGGTTTTATACCCATACTTAAAATTATGGGTTTGATGGGTATTGCGATTGGCAAAAACGCATACGAATACGCATTATCTCGCAATGAAGACAGATTGAACCGATCAGTGACTCGAGCTGCGGCATCATCAAAAGCTGGCAGAACGGCTCGCAGAGCAGAGAGGGCAGCAGAAAGCAGTTTCTACGAAAAAGAGGAAGGTGGCCTGTATGGAGCTGGCATCGCCGACTAATATTTGTAAGTAAAAATTGTCAGCTCTTTAAAACTGCATTTAAACATTTTTGATTTTTTTTTTTTTTCCCCAAAAAAATTACTTCAAACTTTAAACGCGTTTATCTCGAACCCACGTTTTTCGAACTGGCGGCCATGATATCTCCAGTTCAACTGAACCGATTTTCATGAAACAAAATGGAATCGACGCAGAATTGTCACCATTCTCTGGTGAACCTCGACCATAATTTTAAAAAATTGTTTACTATTTTTTTTTTACACTAAACTACAAAAAAAAAACCCGAAATTGATTTTTTTTTTTGAATGGCCGCCATTTTGTCAAAAAAAATCACAAAATTAAGCTTGAGGTTCACCCGAGAATTACATCTATACTGATTATAACCCCGTTTTTTTTTTTCATTTCAGACGCTCCGGAGACCCGGAATCGTGGCCGCCGTGACGACACCTTTTTTTTTACCACCAACTTTGAAGTCTCATTACTTTTTGAACAGCCCACGTATCGAGGCAAAAAAAATTTTTTTATTTACTTTGAACCTTTTGTAATACAATAAATAAAAAAAGTTTTCAATTATTCTTTGCGTTTTCAAATAAGAATTTTTTTAAAAAGCGTCCAAAAAACGGGTTTTGAATGAGAAGACCGCCTTAAGTTGCGGCTTTCAGTTTCACCATGCAAAACAACACATTCATACACAATTCGTAAAAGCGGTGCTATTGCAAAAGTACTCAAAGACGCATCATTAGTTGTTTGGGATGAATGCACCATGACACATAAGGCCCATATCGATACTGTTAATACCATGTTGCAAGATGCTAGGTCATCAGGTTGTGTGATGGGTGGTGTAACTTTTTTATTGTCTGGCAACTTCCAGCAAACACTGCCGGTTGTACCTAAAGCCACCCGAGCTGATACAGTAAGAGTTATCATGAAGAAATCAAATGTGTGTCAATATGTCAAGAAACTTCAATTGATAACAAATATGCGTGTCCATTTAAGAGGAGATCACAATGTCGCTATATTTGCAGCTCTTTTACTTAAAATAGGTAAAGGAACATTGCTCTTGACAATGGATTGCTTCATAATTCAGATACATTTCGCGCTTCGACTATAGACAATTTGTTTTCAAATGTTTACCCAGATATAGAAAATTTGCGTAAAAATCTGCCGCATGGTCATGTGGAGAGCTATTGTTTCCACCAAAAATTCAGATGTGGATGTACAAGTCAATCGATACGATTGTTAATGAAGATGATGTGATTCACTATCCAAGTGATTTTTTTAATTCATTACATTCATGCGGCCTTCTCCCACAGAAGCTAACATTTAAAATGAATCTGCCTATTATGTTATTGTTATAAAACCTCCACAACTTTGTAATGGAATCCAGCAAGTAAAGCAACTTTCAGCAAGTATTATAGATAATATATATTAATAAAAATCATTATCTGCTGTTTGTTATAACTTATAAACAAATCTTAACGGCTGGACGGACATCGCTCAAGCTTAAAACGTGTATTACTTGCTCCCTATAATAGGTAATTGAATACTTATTTTTAACCACGCTACTTTTTACCGCTCACAAATAAATAAAAATGCAATATTTCCGACTGTTTCGATTGTATGAGACTCAAATTTGGTAATTTCGTTTGTATGGTAACTTTCGGCAATTGTCCCAAGAATATGTTTCCATGCCCTCTTTTACCGTCCACAAATCAATGAAAATGGTATATTTCAGACTATTTTGTTCGTATAAGGCTGAAATTTGGTAATTAAGTTTGTATACTTACGTCGGCAACTGTACTTAAAATAGGTGTGCTGGCACTATAATTACGCTCACCTTTCAGAAATCATTAAGACTACAAAACTTCTGGGCCGATTGCGCTGAAATTTTGGCAGTAGATTGTTTTCGAAAACGAGATGGTTTACGGGAAAAAAGTTTGCCACACCCCCTTTTACCGCCCACAAATAAAAAAGTATGATTGCTGGAACGTTGCTGGCGAAGCCGGGGACCACTGGGTCCTGCTAGTATATATATATGTATATTTATATATTAAACCTGTTCATATTGGCACTATAGTCTCCAATTTTCGCTCCCTTCAAAAAAACTGAATATTTGGACAAAAAAACTAAGATATCAAATATAATTTCATTAAAATGTTGAAAATTGGGACTGCTCTCGCCAATCGTTCACATTTTGAGCAAATTTTTAATTGTAAAAAATAGTACATTTTATAAGTTGTCTAAAACTTAAAAAAATAAAAAAAATTTCTATAAAATTTCTATTTCTAATTTTAAATAAAATTTCTTTCCAACATGCTTAATCGATTGGTGAAAAGAATTCGTGTTTTTCAACAAAAAAGTTGAAATTTTAAAGGTTTTTTATCAAAAACACAAAAAAAAAACATAAAATTTGTATGAAGTTTTGACTTTGACCTTATTTTATTATATTAATACACCACCAAAATTAAGAAAACAATAGCTTAAGTTGTAGAGAATTTTATTACCTTTAGAAAATTATTTATTTTTAGAATCAAAAGAAATAATTTATATACAAAAATTTATTATTGGAATCATATTTGAACATATATTCCACAACACATGAGTATAACTAATTAGTGCTATTGATAAGTGTATTTGTATTGCTTTGAACATATGAATGGTAATTATCAAGAAAGTATAGTTGGCAACGTTTAATTCGACCCTGGTTTAATTCGAAACGTCATATTGAGTATGGCAACACCACGTTGAACATAGCCTATTTTACATGTTACATCGAAGTTATCTTGTGTCTGCGTATCAAACTATTTTTCGCATCAACAAAACTTGAATTGTGAAAAAATAATAAGAAGTTATAAAAAGAGTCCCCGAAAAGTATTTTTAATCGGTAATAAATATTATATCGAGCCATTATAGCAAAAAGTGATGAAAGTAGCAAAACTGAAACTACTGGGAAAGTTTTTTAAATTTTTTTTTAATCACATTGAATTTGTTTTTAAACTTCGTATCGGCTCTTATATTTTAAGTAGAAATGAGCAATGCAGGAAATAATCGATATCGATAGAAAAACAAAATTATGCAAACATGCTAGTTACACTTCTTTGGTTGTTATGGCTCGATATGAAAGTTTTAAATGAAAATTATATGTATTATTAATGATTTCTAGGACAATCTTTGAGAAAAATTCATGGTTTTTTACTAACGTCAAATTATTAGGTTATAGCACGCTACCATTTTCTAAAAGCACCGAAACAATAACTAATGAAATAATAACAATTTGGAACAGTGCACATATTCCAATAAAACGGAAAGATAAAGTTAAGATTGCAATAAAAAATTTCATGAAGAGTATCGTAGTGTAGCTAGCGGCAAGCATATCTGACGATTGGAATCTCGGCGTACTTTGCCCTATAAGAAAGGAGACCCAATAATCTGCGCCAACAATCGAGGTATCAGTCTTACTTCCATCGCATATGAGGTTCTCTCAAGCGTACTGTGTGAAAGATTAAAGCCGATTACAAGAACACTGATTGGACCTTATCAGTGTGGCTTTCGACCTGGAAAGTCCACCACAGACCAGATTTTCACTCTACGACAAATCCTGGAGAAATCCCACGAAAATCAAATTGACACACACCATCTCTTTGTCGATTTTAAAGCTGCGTTCCATAGCCCGAGAAGGGATTGCCTATACGCAACAATGTCTGAGTTCGGTATACCTGCAAAGTTGATTAGACTTTGCAGAATGACGTTGACCAACACACGACGCTCCGTCAAGGTAGGAAATGACCTCTCCGAAACCCTAATACCGAAAGAGGTTTCAGACAAGGCGATTCACTGTCTTGCGATCTCTTCAACATCAAAAGCCGAGGCGCCTGGCGAGACCTGATAAGGTCTGCCGAAACCCGAACACGGGTTGTTACGCCCACCTACGTAAGTAATTAAGAACTATTTCTGTAAATATCAATGAATCGTTCCAAACTGATTGTGTATTTACGTCACACTGTGACGGCAAAAGACTAGAAAATACAACTGGTGGTCCATCGAAATATATTGAAAGATTAGCTATTGTCATAACTGCCTTAGGTAATTCAAAAATACTAAGTATTCCAAAACTATTTTCAAGTACATGAGAAATGCAAGCCGAAGCTATTTACAGAGTTCTTGAGTATTATGGTATAACAGATCGAATTAAGGTTTTATGTTTTGACACAACTGCCTCGAATACAAGTGATACTAAGGCAGCTGCAACACTACTTACTAGAAAGCTTGGACATCCTGTAGTACTTTCTTCATGCCGACACCATGTGTTAGAAATTTTTCTTACACATTATATTTCTGCATAAATAGAAAAAGCTACCACATTTCCCGTATTCCATCGTTTCAAAGATTTCAAAATCAAAGGCCTAATATAATTAGAGAAAATTTTGAAAATGGAATGATAGATGCCAAAGTATACCAAACTTTGAACCTGATATTCGAAACAATCTCATAAAATTTTTGAAAAAACAACTTGCATTTCATATAAAACGACTATACTTAATTATTTGAATTATCACTTTTATGTCTAGGAGAGCTGATTGCAGCAGAAGTGCGAAAAACAGGTGATGTTTCAAGAACTCGCTGGATGGGAAAAGCAATATTTTGCATACAAATTTATTTGTTTCGAAAGCGGTTTAATTAATTGGTAATATATTTGATTATATATACATTTCTATTAACATTCCATGTTTTATTTTAAAAATGTTTTTTCTTACAGGAGAAGATTTAGCTGCTATTCAGGAAATTGTTGTATTTCTATTTCGAATATACGTCAAATATTGGTTTCAATGCAGCATTCCAGTAATTGCACCGAATAACTATTTGCAGTTATTAAAAGATCTTATAAATTATAAAGAAATTAATTCTTATTCGTTACAGATAAAGTACTAAAATCAGTAACTCGTCATCTTTGGTATTTAAACAAGGTGCTTTTGGCTTAGCGGTTTTTGATAGAACTATTGGTGTTCAAACAAAAAGATTAATGGTTAAAGCTTTAAAAAGTAAAGGCTCAGTAAAAATAAAATATAGAATAACAATAACCTTAGGCTTTTTCCTCAACAACAGATTTACGACTTTATTACAGAAAATATAAAAAAATTCTTTGATATTCTATTCGATAATACCATCGTACCAATGTTAACAGACTTTTTGAAACAAGATCTTTTGAAGGTCTCTTTGCTGTTAATGATGTTGCTGAAAGAGCAGTTGCGCTCGCAACAAAATACAATGATAAATTTACAAAGGATGAGGACCAAAACCAGTAAGGTTTTCTTGTAGTTGAAAAACATCGCAAAGAATTTCCAAATTCTCAGAAATCAGAATTCAGAAAAGCAATTCAGTGTCGAATGATTAAAAATATATGATTCCATTAATAAATTTTTGTATTTATATTCTAAAATTAATAATCTTTTTATTCTAAAAATAAATAATTTTCTATTTCGAAACATATTTTTACTTTGATCTACACGCAACTCGAAGTTTTATTAAATTTAGTAGTTTTTAAAAAAAAATATTGGTTTGCAAGAATCGCTGTAAAAAGGACAAAATAACCACCACGAACCATTATGTTTACTTGTTTGAAAGGTGATGAAATTTTCTACAACTTAAGTTATTGTTTTCTATATTTTGGTGGTGTATTAATATAAAAAAATTAAGTTAAAGTCAAAATTTCATACAAAATTTACGTTTTTTTTTTTTGTGTTTTTGATAAAAACCTTTAAAAAATCAACTTTTTTGTTGAAAACTCCGAATTTTTCACCAATCGATTAAGCATGCCCAAAAGCTCTCAAAAAATTTGTTGTTGGAAAGAAATTTTATGACAAAATTCAGTTTTAGACAATTTATAAAATGTACTATTTTTTACAATTCAAAATTTGCTCAAAATGTGAACAATTGGAGAGAGCATACCCAATTTTCCACTTTTTAATGAAATTATTTTTGAAATCTTGTTTTTTTTTTGTCCAAATATTATGATTTTTTGAGCGAAAATCGGAGATATGTTTGCAATATGCTGAGATCTTTGAACAGGTCTAATATACAGTGCACTCGCAATAACGTGAACTCTGCATTACGTGAATACATTTTTTTCCCATTGATTACTCTTAAACGTTAACAAGGTTAGAAAGCCCTATAACGTCAACAGTCAGCTTTCCAATATAAGTATGTGTTGAGCATACATAAATATGCATATACATTGGTTTAAATTTTTCTCAGTTTTGAGAATCCCCAATTAAGCTTACGAGTTGCTTATATATGTGTATTAGCATCACTATTACGCGCCGCATATGCATACAAATTTTTAGTTCATTTTTTCACATGCGTAAGGTGGTTGAATGTGATGGGTCCAAAAAAGCCAATTGCTTGAAGTTAAAAAAAAAAGCAGACATTTAAGATTGTTTAAAAAAAGGAACGACAGTGACTACCTTGGCCAAAAAATATAATGTAAGCAATTTTAAAGTGTGTAAATGACACATTCTGTGGACCTGGAAAAAGGAAAACGTTCCAATCTTTAGAACTGCCCAACACACACGCTTTATATTGTTGGTTCATCCTAATGTGGACTAAAAACTGGCCTGTAAGTGCATTAATGGTTAAGGAAGAAGGTAAAGAATTGCACTCAAAAACTGAAGAAAATTAAATGGATTTCAACGCTAGTGATGGGTGGCTGCAAAGGTTTAAGAAAATATACGGCGTTCGGCTTCTTAAAATATCTGAAGTGAAACTTTCTTCGCAGCAGTTATTAAAGAAATGGGAATATGTAATGATCAGTTGTATAATGCTAATGAGTCTGGTCTATTCTGGAAACTTCTGCCAAAAAAAACGTACGTCTCAGCTTTGGAAAAAAAACGGCTCCAGACAGAGAAGCAGCGAATCACATTCTTGTGCTGCGCAAACGAGTCAGGATCACGTAGACTCAAGCTCTTGGCCATTGGAAAAGCTCAGAATCCACGCAGCTTAAAAAACTTCAGTTGTCCCGCTGAATACAAAAGTTTCAAATCAGCTTGGATGGCTTATGCATTTTTCAAGGATTGGTTTAATCAGTCATTTGTACCACAGGTTAAGACTTCAGATAACATACAAAGTAATAGAGTTATAAATATGTAAGTGTTTCTTAATTTCTACTTATTTTTAGGTTAAAGCCTTTCTCAGAAGTAAGGAGTTGCCAATGAAGGCTCTTCTTCTTATAGACAACGCTTCCTCTCATCCAAGCTGAATGAGGAAGATCTTGAAGATAATATTCCATTAATCGCCCCAAAAGAAATATTGGATGCGGAGACAAAATCGTTGATGGAATGCACGGTTGATCTGCTTCGTAGCTTCAATCCTGAGGTTTGTATGAGTGCTCTGATTTAATTTAAAGGCACAATTATCAATCCTGTACTTGATTTTCGCTTCAGGTTGATTGTATAATACCGATGATACAACAATGGAATGAAGATATTTGTGTAGATGACACGACTAAGAACCATGAAATTGAACAGGAGGAAGAAACAGACGATACTGATTGCATTATAGATGCACCTGTTCAGAGGATTAGCGCAAGTGAAGTAATCAGTCTTGCCGTTTGGAGACGAATGAATCCATTTGGATACTTTTTTCTTTAAAATATTGATGGAAACTTTCTTTTAAGCCTCAGTGTAAATTTGGATACATTTTTGTGAAAACATTTTGAACATGAATAAAAGTTTTCGCTTGTAAAAATATATAAAAGTATTCAAGGATGGCAGCTCGTTGTCTTTGCTTGGATTTGATTTATTGTGATTATAGTCCTAATTAAAATAGACGAAACGAGACGGTTGCAACTTGCCGAATGTCTGCACTTGTTACGTCTGTTTTGACATTTAACCCAAAATGAGACGAGTTCTTTAACTCGTCAACTTTAGGGAATGGATGTATTGTTTGTAAGAAGAATTTAAGAAATTCATGTATTGATCTTTGTCATCAAATAAAAAAGAATATGATTTCCAAAATGATATCTCTTACGACATTTCATGTCTTGATCCAAAACAGTTTAAAGAAACTAATATTTCCACATATCTTAATCTTCTAAATAACTTTCAAAATTTATTTGAAAAAAATCAAATAGAAAGATTTTCGAAGTAGCAGCCCCTTAAATTCCACAAAAACGCTAAAAAACATTGTGATATTGAGAACTCCGCTCCAGAGAATACTTTTTCTCTGGAGTGGATACATTTTTGATCTTTTCGTTTATACTTTTTTTACTATTGGCGCGGCAACACAGGAAGTAATTGAGAGCACAGACTAATATAGACAGACATTGCTTCCACACCTCACCTTCCAATTTGCAGAAGCTCGGTGACTTGACGATTGAGACCAAAGCACATACTAATATAGACAGACATTGCTTCCACACTTCTCTTTCTAATTTGCAGAAGCTCGGTGACTTGACGACTGAGACCAAAGCAGCGACAAACTGCGAGGTTATGTTGCTAGAGTCTGTTGATAGAGTGCTAAAAATTGTTTATAGAGCACAAACTATCAATACTCTCAACAATGTTGACGAGAAACCTTTTATATACTGTTTTCTTTGGAATTCTGAGCTGACGGCTGCCTTGCTTCCCAGCGGTAAATGGGCAATACACTTCATCCATGAAAGGCAATACACTTGTAGGCGGTAATGTACACATCAGAGATCTGCAGCAAGTCATTATAAACATAGTTGACTCGAGTATATACGCATTAATTTGGCTTCTACTTCATATTCAGACTTATCAAAAATGTTGAAGCATTCATAACACGCAACTTAAATCCAATGCTTCAAGAGTCATACTCTGACTCACAGTCGAACGTTGTCGGTATGATTCTAACTTCATTTCAATAAGTACAACATGTTGTGAACAACATGCACAAGCACTTCAAAGGAATGATGTGTTTTTTAGGGTTACCAGCTCTGGTATAAATTAAGAATTTTAGTTTGATAAATGCTATTATTGAATTGTTCTAATGCTATTGACTATATGGTAGCACTTCCTATAACGGTAAGAAATGAAGGTCAACGCTTCTGTTTTATTATAATTTGTTGAAGTGAAGTGTGTCTCATTTTTTAAACGGAACAAAACTAAATAAGTAAGTTGTGACAATAAATGCAGATTTTTTTTTTTTGATGTGATGGAGTGGTGGAAAATCCATTTTAGCAGCTATCCAAAGCTTTCAAAACTTGCTCTAAGGGTTCACTCCATTCCAGCAAGTAGCGCAGCGTCAGAGCGTCTATTTTCATTAGCTGGGAACATCATAACAGAAAAGCGCAACAGAATTGCTCCAAAATCTGTTGACAGTGTATTATTTTTAAATTCTCACTATAAAAATTTAAAAAAATTATTTTTTTTTACATAACTAACAATTGAATCACTACACTCTGCTGATTTATCAATTGAGTCAGAACTGCTGATTTATCATATTTAAATAATGTATTTTCTTTTTTTTATGTGAATATACGTGAAGTTACTTATATAATTATTTTGCTGAATTTAAATAAACAAACTTTATTAAATTGAAATTTATTTTTATTATTTCTTTTGGAGAAGTTCCCTTTATATACAAGGTGTGTTATTTTACTTTTACACCATTTCGTGAAACGCACAGCGAAATTCTATAAAAAAGTGTTTACTGCATCTTAAAATCCAATTAAATGTATTTCGTTATAAAAAATTCTATGGTAGCCCTGCTTCTCTTCTAACAGCGAGCGTAAGTTCAAAAACAGCCACTGCGTTTGACTGGAAAAATTCGCACGCATTCCTAATGAACTATGGGACTTTAGCTTGAGCTATGAGTACTTTGTTTGAGCTATGGGTTTTCGGTATGATTTATAACAAGTTCTTTGATGTTGCAGAGTATTTGGTAGACTTTGACGTTCGATTGACGAATCAAACATTGAACTATGATTTTCTTTCTGTAGCAAGAGTGCTTCGAGTAGTAGTGGTGGTTTTTGTTTGAAGTGCACGCACTACAACTCGGTTTTGCATGAATCACTATAAGTCGCAAAAACGTGACTCGTTGCAGATCTCTGGTACACATGTTCGTATCCACTTTCAACTTACTTTTAGAAGGCAATGGCCGCTTTGTAGGTAGACGGGCTACATTTTCGATTACAAACTATGCCAACGAGTAGTCAAGCTTCCTAGTCATGCACAGAGACAACATTTTTGATTACAAAGTATGTAAACAAGTAGTCGAGCTTCCTTTCCCTTATACAACTTCACATTCAAATTCATATAAGAATAACATAACACAAGCTTACTGCCTTTCATATACGAAATATAGGAGTATTCCGTTAATTCGCCGCTGGGAATCGCAACATAACAACCTCAGCAGAAATAGAAAAAATAACTTCAGACTCCGATCACAGTAATAGCGCACAAAATTATGAGATCACTTTTCTTTTTAAATCATTATCATGGTTTCAAAGATTCTACAGTGGAATATTAATGGTTAATTAAATAATTATAACCAACTTCAAGTAATAATTAAGAGTATGTTACCAAAAATAATTGCCATTCAGAAAACACACCTAAAAAACAACCCTCACTTCTAAAATTCCCAGTAATTTTACTTTCTACGCAAAATTGACATCAACGCTAATGATAATTCAAAACGAGGAATTGCATTTCTGGTTTTAAATAACGTTCCGTTTAAGAATATACTATAGAATATATATAGAATACTAACTATAAATTCCAACCTTCTAGCCATTGCCTTAGAAATTCATTCCAGCATATCCTTCATCGCAATCAATTTATACATCGCTCCAAATGAACAGTTAAGTGAAACAGGCCTCGATTCCCTAATCGAAAATTTTAGTAAGCCAATTCTACTTATTGGCGACTTTAACGCATGGAGCCCTTTGTGTGGTTCAGCCACATACAACCAAATACAGTCACATATTATTGAACATAATTACTTTATTCTTCTGAATGACAAATCAGGAACCCACTTCTCTACCCGGCACACATTCAGAAATATCGACCTATCAATTGTCTCTCCTCCACTCAATTTAGCTACATCATGGCACGTTGAAGACTATCTATAGAAGTGACCACTATCCTATCACTATCGAACTTTTTCAAAGAACCCCAAGTCCACCTAAAATCACGACTCGTTTTTTAATCAATTCGGCTGATTGGAGTAAATTTCAATCTTTGCTCTGCTCTAATTGCCTACAAAAAATCGAATGCACAGTTCAAGCGAGAAGTAAAATGTAGCAAAAAAAATCATTCATACAATTTACAAAAGAAATAAATCCGTCAACTCCAATAGACGTCTTGTGGGATGAAGATAGAAGTCTTTTTCATGGCAGTTTATACTCTCTGAGGTTTGCCATTGCCTGCAGAGAGGTGACGGCCGAACAGAAAAATTAATTCAATTGAAAAAATTTTCTGTGTCAGATGGAGGATTCGAACCTGGGTTCTCTGGCGTAAGAGTCACACACTCTACCCACTACGCCACGGCCGCCTACTCAACTTTTAGTTAAGCTCAACCAACCAACCTCTGAACCCGACGATGCCAGCGGACTTTGGGCGCATATTTCCCACTCCATGCACGCTGCCGCTGAAGAAGTCATTGGTTTCCGGCGCCCGCAACCTCGGAACCAATGGTACGATCAGGAGTGTCACATCGCGACAGCAGTAAAAAACGCCGCATATAGAAACACGCTGCAGTCAGCTGCAACGCGAGCCTTGCGAGAAAACTATCGCGAAAAGAGGACGGAAGAGAGGCGCCTTTTCAGACGCAAGAAAGAATGAAGCAAAGAATATTTTGGTATGCTTAAACCCATCTCCAATTTTATCCTTTAAATTTTTAAAATTCAAATTCGAGCATTTTACGAGAGAGTTTAATTTCTTAAATAAATTTATGTACAAGCAATATATACTTAGTTTTAAAACCAATATAATATCAATATTATATTTGGAATATTTGGGATTATATCCAATCGAAAACAAACAAATGAAATCCGTCTTCCTGTTGGAAAATGTTGAACTAGGCTTTGATATTGGCCCTATCGTAGTGACAGTTGAAGATATTCTTAGTTCATTATCTCAATTAAAAAGGTCTTCTAAATCTGACAACGATGTAGTGTCCTCTATTTTATTCATTAAATAACTATTTCTTTCATTTGCAAGATCTAGAGCGACAAAAATGTAAAGTCAAAGCAAAGACAACGAAAACAACAGCTAATTATTGGCAGTTGCTGAAATTCGTTTCGAAGCATTTCATTCGGTTTACTTTCTAAGCACAACCTTCTGCGCAGTTAGCTGAAGCAAAATGATATTCTTTTTTTTCGCATTTGCTTCTTTCTTTCGCTGATTCCTTTCTCGAAGTCATAGCGAAGCAATCACTTATTGAAAATAGTCAAGCAATTTCAAACACTGCTTTTAAGGGCGAGGTAAGGTTTGAGTACTTTTTCCCATATTTTTTTTATTTTTGTTTCTGAAAGTACAACATCTAAAAATATTGTATTCAATTTTTAGGCCATTCGGAGCAAAACTAACGAAGTTACAGTACGTTGAATGAACGTACCTTAGTTTTGCGCGCTTTTTAGCTACCTGCGCTGAGCGGCGAGCGGCGACTGTTTCAATTCTTTTCGTCTTAATATCTTCGGTTAAATAAAATGTGTAACGTTCATTGTATCCTTCGATGTAGAATATATATTTCAGTCTAAAATTGAACGCTTAGGAGAGCAGATATGTGCGTCATTTCAGTTTTGCTCCGATTTCGTAAACTCGTGCTCCGTTTTGTTTTTGCTTAGTTTTCTTAGTAATTTTGTATTTATCATCGAAAAAATGCAGAAACCAACTGGCAGAGAAGGACGTGCACAGGGTGGCTCAAGAGTAAGCCGACCAAAAAAAAGAGTAATGCCTCAGGATCGAAAAATGAAAGTAAGAGCGTCTAGTGCATCAGCGAAAAAAATCAAATTGAATGCTTCGCTTGAAGCCGAGGAAGATCTTAAGAAACATTATCGAATTATAGACTTTCTTCTAGTTTTTTCTACTGTAGCAACTTTAGTGAAGTGTAAAACGTCTGATAGCTCAGTTGCATTTGAATCTTGTAAAAAAGAAGGTCTTGGCTTTAAAATAATAGTTACCTGTGAAAAGTGCAAAATTCCAAACTATGTTCCATCGATTGAAAGAAATGATTGCCTAGGAAATAAATAATAGATTTGCATCCGTAATGCGAGTTTTAAGCCTAGGACATGCCGGGTGTGTGAAATTTTGTGGATTGATGAACATGGCAAGTAGTTTTATTTCAAAACCGTGTACAATACTTTCACTAAAAAAACTGAACACCAGTGTGAAAACTGTTGCGAATAAATAGTTTGATTCTACCATCAAAACAGAAAAAGAAGAGACTTGTAAACAAAATAATCGTGAAGACACAGACGATATTACAGTATCCGGTGACGGCACGTGGAAAAAAAGAGAATTTAATTCGATCTTTGGTGTATCGTTTTTTTTTTTTTTTTGTGTATCGTCATTGATCGGCTATTGGACCGGCAAAGTTGTTGATATTTTTGTCAGCAGTTCGTACTGTAACTTATGTGAAACCTGAAGCAAAATACTAGGACCTTCAGAATATCAAGAGTGGCACGAGAAGCACGTGAACAAAGGACAATGTGAATCAAATCACAGTGGGCCATTCGGTAATATGCAAGTGAGCGCTATCGTGAAAATGTTGCAACGTTCGATAGAGTTTTTAAAAGTAAAATACCGTAATTATATTGGTGATGGCGATTCCAAAACCTACACCGGTGTAGTCATTGTAAAACCTTACGGTGATAACTTCATAGTAAACAAGAAAGAGTGTACTATTGGACACGTCCAAAAAAGGATGGACAAACTTCTGCGCGACTTAGTGAAATCGCACGTGGTCGATGGAAAAACGAAATCTGGTAAAAAAGTGAAGAGGAAAACTCTTTCCGATAAAGTCAAATTAACTGGCAACATGATCGACAAATTAACAGTGTATTATGTGTCAGCAATTCGAAGAAATCACGATTCTGTGGACAAAATGAGGAACGCTATATGTGCGACTTTTAATCATTATTCTTCGACTGATCAAAATCTCCAGCATGCATAATGCGATAAGTCATGGAGCGAATGGAAGAAGGCTGAAGCTGCAAAAACATTACGATCATTCAAGCACAGTTACTCTCCACTTTCAGCTGAAGTTTTAGACGCAATAAAGACAATATATGAAGATATAAGCAAAGACACGCTGTTGGAACGTTGTCTGGGTGGTTTCACGCATAAAAACAACGAAAACTACAACCAACTTATACGGAAAATTAGTCCCAAATCAGTGAGTGGTACCGCAACTGTCGTTGAAATTGCTTCATATTTAGCAGCATCACTTTTTAACGAAGGCTCTACTGCTTTTCTGACCTTCATGCAAGATTTGGGCATCACTTCAGGACCAAGTGCGCATGAATGGGCGCGCGCAACAGACTCTTTGCGGATCAACAGAGCGGACGAGCTCTGTTGATTAGTACAAGCTGCTTAAGAGACCAAAAAAGGCAGAGTTTTACGTAGACAGGAGCAAAAAGATAATATAAGTGGAGTGGATGAAGAACCCAGCATCGATGATGACGTGTACGTATATTATAAGAAAATCCAGTTTTTTCAAGATATTTTAATTTTTTCAGTCTACAAAACTTTAAATCGATTTTCCCAAACATGAAATTTTTCAAGTTGGTGACCAGCCTACAAAAAAAACTACTGAACCGATCGTTTTGTACACATATTCTACATGTAAATAGCTCACTAGTTAAGTCGAGTTTTTTCAAATTTTTGAATTACTAACAATTTCACAATAACAAATAGGTCGACTTTTTCGTCGAAAATCGTCATTTTGGCTTCAAAATGGTGCCAAAAATTATAAAATTAAGAAAAACTCGACGAGACTGGAGGAATAAAGTAAGAAATTTAAGAAAGCATATTGATACCCCTACGCTCCTTTAGGTAGGAAAATACAATAGAAAAGAAAAGTCTAAGTTATAATTGAAAAACAATCTTTATTTTGAAAAAGGCTCATAATTTACCTATGTTCCAATTTCGAAAATTTTAATAAACTATGTTATTTTGAAATCTTCAATATAATACTTAGTTTTATTTGCATAAATATAATTCGCCAATTTTAAATACTTGAATAGATGCAATGCTTAATCATTAGTACATAGTTTTTTAGTCAATACATATCTATATTTTTGGTGTTTCTTGAGTCGCGACTTTTAAGGATTTTTGGTTAATATCTTTTTTGCTTCGGTTTTATTTTGTTTTGCTTCCGGTGACTTTTTTATTAATAGTTAGTTAATTTGTTTACTTTTGCTTTCAATTTTTCTTTTGATTTGAATTTTAGGGAAACGTAGCAATCCAGTACTTGTTTGTCTGACTAATTGTTTTCCAATTTCTCTTTATCTCGTGTTGCCGTTGCTGTTAAACAGTTTTCACTACGCTGCACTTTTGTGCTCACCCTATAAGCACATTTTAAATTTAATAACACTTTGCTCACAGAATAATTTAAATTTTTTGCAATGGATTATTTTTCCGTTGACAATATTACTGCGTTCTCTAAATGCAGAAATGCAAAAGCCAGAATATTTTGTACCCTATGTTCAGTTGTTCTGGCCCATGTGAGCAAATGTTCCATGCTTCTTGTGCTGGTATTTCTAAATCGTGCCTTGACAATTTAATGTCAGTACGATCTGGTATTCGCTGGGATTGTGCTTCGTGCAGGACAATTTCCCCGTATGAACTCTATTCCAAAATAAAGCTTTTTGGAGAAAGTCTTGCAAAATAATAATTTCAGTGAAATTGTTACATTTTTTAGCGAAGTTAGTGCCCACTACCAGTGCTTTTATTACTATTTTATAATTACTATTCAGGATAACATTTCAGTTCCCTTGTCTATGACTGCTTCTTCCGGAATTTTGACAGTTTCATAAGAAAAAAAACCCAAAAAGCTCTAAAAGACAGAGGAAAAACAAAAATAAGCGTGGGAAGGCGTCCTCCATAACCATAACCATTACCATAACAAATATTGGTAATAAATCTTTCCACGCTTCTTTTATTCTAACAGTTGCAGCCGAAGATTATACAACTGTTTTTAACTCTAATTTGTGGGCCGATAAAATTCTCGTTACCGAGTTTAATCCAAAAAAGTAAATCTATAAGGACGACTCAAGTCGCCCGCCAGACTCAAAAAACTAAATAGGCTGTCCCTTTATTATCAAAATGTAAGGGGACTACGTTCTAAGACGCAGAGCATTTTTCTATCAACTCAAAATTGCTCTGAGGATATCATCGCGTTAACAGAAACGTGGCTGAACGGAAGCATTACTGACTTCAAATTGATTGATAATAGTTTTGAAGTTTTTTGACAAGACAGATACACTGACAATATTTCTTCTGTCGGTGGTGGTGTCCTTTTGGCTGTAAGAAGCTGCTTTGTTAGTTCTCTTCTTGATATTCCCTGCTCTTCTAATATTGAACTAATTTGCGTTAAAGTTATGCATTGTAATTATGTTCCTCCTAAGAGGAAGGAGTGTAGAGGTTAATGCAAGCCTTGCAGAGTGCATAGAATACATAATTATTTTACTTGACGTTAATGACGACATTTCATTATTGGGTGATTTTAATCCACCTGAATTAAAATGGCATTCTTCTGACGATGATCCATATTTTTATGTATCTAATTCGAAGACCCACCTATTACATATATTTGTTGATAAGATATGTTCAGACTTACAAGTGAGTTGTATTTATAATAGTCTTGAAAGACTTCATGACCTGGTCTTAACTACAGACAGTAACAATGTTGTTGTTAAGAGGGCTCTAACTACTGATGAATACCATCCACCATTGAGTAGTTGGTACAAATTTGACAGAGAAAATATAGGAAATTCGAATTCAGTTGATAAGCTTTATGAATTCAATTTTAAAAAGCTGACTCTTTGAAGTTGAATCGCTTACTTCATAGTAAACTGAATGCAATATTAAATACATAAATTTAAATTGCCTTGATGAATCCATTAACTTTTTTAAAATCGAACTCTTCGCAATTTTTTTCTCAGTCCGTACCATATAGCCTCAAATTTGCGAAAAATTCTGCGTACGCCTGGTACACAAAGGATTTAAAGACTCTTCGCAACAACAGGAACAGGGCATGGAAGATATACGTCTGTAGCTTAGGCTCAAATGACCTAGAAACTTACAAGCGTTTGTTCTGGATTTTAAAAATCGCTCAGCTACATTATATCACGAATATTTAGATAATGTTAAGCTGAGAATATTGTCTGATCCAAAGAAATTTTGGGGATTCAAAAATACAAAAAAAAAATCCAATGGATTCCCTTCTTCATTTAAAATTCTTGATGGATTTACTGATGATTGCGTCAAAACTTGTGGGTTATTCGCCAATCTTTTTAAAGAATCATTATGTTCGGATTGTTTTAATCCTGATGAAGAGTACTTTGAATATATGGATTCCGCACCCAGGGTTTCTTTGGAACATATATCCTTCACTCTAGAGAATATTTAAAAGTATATTGGATCGACTGATGAGGATTTTGGCGCTGGACCCGACGAAGTCCGTAGTAAGGCATTTGATAAACTACCACACAATCTAATCTTATTTATCCTCGAGTTCCCAGCTTCGCTGGGTAGTAGAAATCACCACAGCTTGGCTGCACATCGAGTACATGGTGGGTTATTGCTGTTGCTGTTTTTGGCATACGACTGGAGTGTAGGTTTTCACCACGCACAGTGTCAGTAAACGAGAAAGTTATCACAGGTGGCTGCCGTTTACACCTTCACTCTGGTTCATGTAAATTATGCTTGACTTGATGTTATAAATTCATTTCAGTTTTCGGCAATCATTTATCTATACATAATAATATTGTATTTATCTTATAATTATATAAATAATTTGAATAAATAATGAAGTTCATTAAGGATGAAATTGAGGTACCGACTTTCATCCTCACAGATGTGTGACATCTTTAAAAAATACAAAATTTCTGTACAAAAAAACTTCTTTGGTTTTAAGTGATTTTCTAACAAATGTTATAAATTTTTTTTTTATAAACCATCATATCCATCTTATACCAACAAAATAGTAAAAATCCCAGCTAAACGCGTTGTTCATGAGCAGGTATGGGCATCACTACATTTAAAGATTCATGTTGTTTTGTGCTCTTTGCACTGAGACAAATTTTTATGTATAAGTTAACACACGCATCCGCTCTAATTGTAATTCGAGTACGGTACGTGACGTTTTCGCGATTCTGTCGCGCATAACGTTCCCACACTGACAAACGCTGAGTTAGCACCAAACAACAACATCAACAGCGGAGTCAAAGCTATACCAAAAATAACAACAATAACAACAACAACAGCAGAAGCGGCAACGACGACAATAACAATAGCAGCAATACCAAAAACAACAACTACTACAACAACAGAAGTGCAGCTAAATTATTATACGCTGTTTTAATTGGCACATAGTGCCAAAGGAAGATATTTTTAATAATAATAAACAAAACAAATTAACTTATATTAAAAATAAAAAAATTAAAACTGAATCCTTTTTGAATAAATTTAGGTATAAAAATTTACAATTAGCACAAAATTGCGATCAATTATAAAGAAATGTTTAGTGAGCCGGCAGATCGGAAAATAAAATGTAGAATATGACAGCAGAAAAGATTCACCAATTGATGTTTATATATTGAGTTGAGAGAAACAAATTAATGAGAAAAGTGAACTGGAGTTAAGGTTCTCCATTTTTGAAATAAAACTTCAAATAAAATCAGGCTATTTTAATTAAGCTTCTAAAATTTCGCATAATATCAACAAAATAAGTTTAAATATTTATTTTTAATTTAATACAAAATATGCGCACTGCGCCCATTGCAGAACATATTAGAAATCTTTTTAAATTTTATTCATAATAACATGCAAAGCATGCAGGCATTAAGATTTGTTCGCTTGTTTGTTTTTAGAGTGTAGCTTTTTAATTTTTTTCGCTGTTCTCTTTTGTCTTCGTCCGACATAGATATTACTCGCTTGCAGTCTTTTTCGACACTGAACTGATTTCCGTTTCTTTTCTTTGTTGTTGCTTCTTGTGTTGCTACGTAAGCGTTTACTCTCAATACGTAAGCATTTACTCTCATTGCTCCGTAGCTTGCTCCGTGCCCATAGCTGCTGATGATGAGTGAAGTCGTTCACGAACACCATTTCATTTTTATTTATACAGGGTGTCCTGCAATTGAGTGCAACTATTTACGGAGCTGAAAGGTTATGTCGAGCTGAGCAAAAAATCGTATGGGAGGGGGGTCTATATTCACATTCTCAGGATCTACTGGGTTAATTAATATTTCACGACTTTGACTAACGTCATTGTTTCTAGCAGAAAAACTAACTTATTATTATTATTATTATTATTACTAATTTTAACTAACTAATTTTGATAGCTCATTATAAAGGCAATAAAATCACATTTCCAACGGTATATGAACAAACCCCACCGTTACTGAGCTGTGATCGTGTGAAGATGAAATAAATCGGTTGAAACTACTAAATTTCAACTTTGAGTGAAAATTTCTCAGAATTTTGCGTAATAAATGAATTTTTTTTAAATCAATTTTGTATTTCGTTCAATTTTCTTTTCAATGACCCAAAAATATAAACATATCTTAAAAAATAAAAAAGTTGGCTGTACTAAAAAACTTATATTTATTAGAAAATAATGATAAATAAAGACATTACAGTTAGTTGTGCAGTAGATAATATCATTGGCCCTTAGTAATAGAAACGAAAAAACTCACTTCTAAAGTCAAACTTAGTTAGATGGTTCTAAGCTACTTTTAAGATTTCGTAGTAATAAAACAAATCTAACAAAAGTCGACTTCAGTGCTTCTACTGTGAACTGATCTTAAATTTTATGTCTGAAAGTGCCCTTTGTTCGGTTTGCTTAACAGCTGATTTTATTATTTGCTTATTTTTTAAACACAAAGCAAAATAAATGGAAGCCGCTATAAAAGTCTGTTTCTTCTTTTGTCTGCTTATGCTATTGTTTGTTTACTTTATTGCTTATTTATTTAATTGATTATTTATATAATATAGTATATCTACCAGTAGTTTTTTTAAAATTTTACATCATTGTAGAATAAAGCGTTTAAACGGCTTTTGTAGTTTTTCTTTGCACTTGTGCTTCTGGCATCATTTATTATTTCTAGATCCCGAAATATTTCATCGTCCATATTCACTTCGTCCATATTTCAAATGTCAATTTAAAATTTACTTAGAATCAGGCGAGCCACAACTAGATGTTTTCTAACTTAGAAGTGACTTTTTTGTTATTATTACTACCGATTGAAAGCTAAAGTCGAGTTTAAGAAAGATTCGACTTAGCATTTCTTTATTACTAAGGGCCAATGTTTTCGCCAAAATGCGATTTGCTTAGTTTGGCTACTGTTTGAAGCAACCACCGAATTTCGTTCAACGCGTTCGTTAGTAGGTAATAACTTGTTTGTATACGCATTTTAAAATTAAATTAATACGCATTTTAGAGCTTAGGTATTCGAATGTTGGCAGCTTTTAGTTCACTTTGAATTGAGTTATAAACCGGACGCGCGAGTTACGTTGACCCCTTCAACGTCACCAACAACTCTACAAGTTCCCGCGAAACCACCAAGGGCAAACGTACGTTGACACCTTCAACCGGAAATGCAGCCGTAAGCAAACCAAATATTTGACAACAGCCAACCGAATTCCCGAGAAAACACAGCAACAGCCAAGCAGAATAAAAACAAATAGAACACATAAGCATAATTGTAAAATAAGCATAAATATATTAATCAACGGGTTTCTTTATTAATATTTTCAATAAATAATTCAGTCTTCGTTTTGTGCTCGATATAAAATCGTTTGTTTTATTTAAACGCTCCAAGTTGGGAGTTGTAAAATATATTTTTTTGGAAAACTCCTCATCAACAAACATAACTGGCGCAGTCCTTCGGAGTGGTACAGTTCGTTGTAAAGTAAAAAAATTAAATAACAAAAAGGAAAACTAAATGTGCATAATAATAATATAAAACAAAAGTGATGTGTAACAAAAAATTGTGAGAGAATATCACAATATTTCAAGTAACGTACTACATTGCGAGGGCATATCGCAAGTACGTATACAGAAATTGCACAAAACTTATAAAAACTACACTGCGAGGGCATATCGCATGTAATTATAAAACAAAATTAGCGATATAAAAAAAAAAAAAAAAACTTGCGAGGGCATATCGCATGAACTTGTACAAATTGCACAAAATCAAAAAAAAAAACTACAAAGAGCTCGGAGTTTCTACTCCCTTAGTACCAGAGAACCTTCACACCACCTTAGAACAGCGGAATTCAACCAATGGACACAACAAGGGAAATCCTTTTGAGCTGCCTGTAAGAACTGAATTTATAACTTTCTTATAATTAAATATTAAATGTATCGAGTATTTATTTATTATCTTATTTAATTCATTGAAAACATTGAGTATATCCATTTTTATATTATAGTGCAATTAGATTTTTTTCATGTTTCCATAAAACTAGAATGATATAATACTTGTATAACAAAAACAAAAAAAATTTTTGAAAACATAAAACTAATCATATAAATGTTGACAAACATTAAACGAAAAGCTTCTGCTAACCTAACTAATAAGAATAAAAAATCACTTGCAAGCATTCCAGAAGAACTAGGAGGGGATATTGAGAAACGTAGGACTTCTGACAGGTTAGCTAATAGAACTAAAGAAATAAATAAAATAATCGAATCAAGGCCATCCTTACAAATTGTAGAAATGTCTAACGCACAAGAAATATTTGATAGCTTAAGAATTCCGGACGTAATCAAGGACTTACAGACATTTGACGGTAATCCAAAGCTCTTACCAGATTTCCTAAGAAATGTAGAAGAAATCTTACTATTCATTAGGAATACAGACGGAACCCCTTACGGACAAATTTTGCTGAGAGCAATAAGAAACTAAATAGTGGGACCAGCCAACGAATCTCTTAACTCTCACTTGACTCCCTTGGTTTGGGACGATATAAAAAGAACCCTTATGAACATCTATACTGACAAGAGGGACGAAAGCACCTTAATTAGAGAACTACACAATACTAAACAATATAATCAAACCACCGAACAGTTTTATGACACAATACTCGAAATACAGTCCACACTATTAAACAACGTACGAATAAAGGAAAATAATCAAGCTATACAGAATTCGAAGAAAAAATTCCTTCAGGACATGGCCCTTAACGTTTTTTTAACTGGATTAAGGGAACCTCTAGGCGCAACTACAAGGGCAATGCGCCCAGAAGATTTATGTACTGCATTGAATTTTTGTCAAAAGGAACAGAATATAACATGAAATAAATTATCAAAATATAATAGTAACCCTTATCAGAAACCCAATATAACACAAAATTCTAACCTACCAAGATTCCAAAGACCTCCAACTTCTTTTTACCAACAAAGATATTCACCACCAAATCCTTACTTTATACAAAACCAACCTTCTTTCCCACAAAACCCATACAATCGTTACAACCAAAATCGTCCTTTCTTTACAGGAAACCAACCTAATTTCCCGCAAAACCCATTTAATAATTACAACCCAAATCGCCAGCTTAAGCAAATAAAAAATTATAACAGCGATATGAGAAGACAAAATACGGCCATAAAAAAGCGAAACTTTCCACCAAATCAATCGACTCGTTTCAATAGACAACAAGACTACAAAATAGAGGAAATCAATAATATAAACCATACAGAAGAAGAACAAATAGAAGAGGAAACGTCTAATATTGATGATACCCAAAATTTTCAAACACAAGCCTTGAAGAACCATTGGGCTACCTAGATATAAATACCCACGGCCTAGAACTAACATATATAAACATCTCCTCACCATTCGGTAGACCCCTTCGTTTTCTTGTAGACACAGGTGCCTCATCATCTTTCATAGACCCAAAATTTTTAAAAGCAAAAGATCAGACAATTCGACCCCCTCTTACCATAACCACAATTTTGGGAAAGCATTCCGTAAATAAAGAAATAATATTACCAATTTTTGAGGAATTTCAACAAGAAGGATCCTTAAATTTCCTTTTGTTCAAATTCCATAATTATTTTCATGGGTTACTGGGCCTAGATGCTCTTACAAAATTAGAAGCGAGAATCAACCTAGTAAAGAATAAACTGTACACGAAAAACTCTGAAATCAACCTTAGACTCAAGCCAAACTATACATCAGGCAAACACTCTACCTCAAGCTTTACAAAAGCAACTATAAAACTACCTGTGGATATCAAGAAAGGTAACATTTATGTACCCCATACAAAAATTAATGAAAACATATATGTTACAGAGGGAATATATAACGCAAACCATTGGTTTGCCACAGTAGAAATAGTTAATAACTCAGACTCAGACCAAATATTATATATTGAACAACCTTTAAAGGTAGAGCCCTATGATAATAACGATTTCGTGGAAGTAAACATGCTCGACCCAATGTTATCGTGTGATTTACCCCCTAATAACGTAAAACGCCTTCTTCGTACAGATCATCTGAACGAAATAGAAAAGAAATTTCTCTTGAAAACATGTAAAGAATTTAGTAACATCTTTTACAAGGATGGACACGACCTTACTTTCATTATCACCAACAAAAAGATATAAACGTGGACTAATGAACGGATTGGGCACAGCCATTAGATTTATTACAGGAAACATTGACGCAAATGACGCTGCCAAACTTAACAAAGAATTATCGAAATTACATAATGACCAATCAGTAACAAAGAACATTGTGATGCAGCAACACCTTTTAAACGAACGAATGATACAGAGACTAAAGAACATGACAAGTTACATAAATTTAGAACAAAAGTACATAAACTCATATCTGGAAAATCTATCAAATAAAAAAAGATAATAACGTAATTGAAGACATTCAAATTATAAATCAAATTAATTATAATATAGACACTCTCAATAATCATCTAAAAGATATTTCACAGGCTATTACTTTGGCAAAATTAAATATAATTTCAAACCTTATTCTCAATAAAGAAGAAATCAAGACAATTCGTAAATTACTAGAAAATGAACGAATTGAAATAATCTCTGATGAACACATGTACAACTTACTAGACCTACAAGCCTATTACAACAATTCTAATATAATTTTTAATGTGAAGATACCACAAATAGAAAACTACAATTGTAAATTTTATAATATCATTCCACTACCTATTAATCACACAAAGCAGATTATTACTAAACCATATTTAGCTTACAATAATAAGAAAATTCAGTTCTTCGACGAGGCATGCCAAAAGGTAGAGGATATCTACTATTGCAAGAATCCAGCAGATGAAGTTGCAACAGAAAATTCAACCTGTATTGGCGCAATATTTAACAACAGGACACCTAGCTGCCACCTTAATGAGATGCAATTGACAACCACCATTTATCAACCAAGAGAAAATCTCATTTTATTATTAAACATACCACAAACACTAATAAAATATAATTGCAGTAATTCAAAAGAGATAACAGTTAAGGTCACGATCTTGGTCACATACAACAACTGCACTGTACAAATAAATGGCATACTCTACACAGACGGGTTCGAAAGATTCTGGGATGAGGTCCAATTGATACTACCTCCAAAGCTGACAATTCAACAAAAATCAATTTCATCGTCCATCATACTACCAAAACTACAAGAATTTAACTTCAAACACAACACATCCATCGTAGCATTACAACTCGAACACAGCATAACATCAATCTCCACCATATCTGTAGTATCCATCTCGGGAATTCTAACAATCATTGCCATCATCCTGGGAGCAAAAAGAAGGACCATCACTAGATATCTCCCCAGGCCGACATCCGAAATCGCTCCAACCATAACACTATGGCCTTCGCTCTACTCCAAGGGGGGAGAAGTTGCGTTGACCCCTTCAACGTCACCAACAACTCTACAAGTTCCCGCGAAACCACCAAGGGCAAACGTACGTTGACACCTTCAACCGGAAATGCAGCCGCAAGCAAACCAAATATTTGACAACAGCCAACCGAATTCCCCAGAAAACACAGCAACAGCCAAGCAGAATAAAAATAAATAGAACACATAAGCATAATTGTAAAATAAGCATAAAAGTATAAAGTTGGGAGTTGTAAAATATATTTTTTTGGAAAACTCCTCATCAACAAACATAACTCGCGCGCGCATATAGTTTTAAAAAGTGCAGTTTTGATAAAAATTTTTGTTTGTGCAAGACAATGGATAGAAAAAGTAAAAGAAATAAAAATAAAAGAAACACTGGTAGCAATCGAAAAACTCGTCCCTTGAAACGCCAGTTTCGTGGTAACCAACACGCACTATTGAGATTGTCAATTATATTGCAACTGTCATATTTAACGAAGGTTTTTTGCCAATACTTCAAATAATGAACCTAATGGACATCCCGATTGGCAACGTAACTTATGATTCGCCATGTCTCGAAACGAAGAACGTTTCAAAAGGTCCGAAGCCAGAGCTCTGGCCGCATCAAAAGAATGTAGAACTGCCCGAAGAGCGCAAAGAGCCGCTGAGTCCTCATTTTTTGAAGAAGAGGAAGGAGTTCTTTATGGGGCTGGCATTGCAGATTAATATATGCAAGTAATTCACAAAAAAAATGTTTTATTGCCAAAAATTTTCTTTAAGCTTTTTCAAAATCACGTTTTTGAACTTCGAAGTCACTTTTCTCCGGTTCTACTGAACCGATTTGGATGCAACCAAGTGCAATCGACGCAGAATTGTTAAATTTCTAAAGCTCAAATTTTTTATTCCAACTTTTTTTTATTGATGCAAAAAAGTAATTTTAAACTTAAACGCGTTTATCTCGAAACCACGTTTTTCGAGCTTGCGGCCCAGATTGCGCCCGTTGTTCTGAACCGATTTTGATGAAACAAAATGCAATCGACGAAAAATTGTCACCATTCTGGTTTCTCAATCACAATTTTAAACAATTTTTTACTATTTCTTCTTTACACTAAACTACAAAAAAAAAGACCAAAAATCGGTTTTTCATTTTTCAATTACTGCCAGTTTGTAAAAAATAATCGCAAAATTATGATTGACATAGTGACCAAAATTACGTCTGTATTGAATCTAACGCCGTTTCCTTTTTTCATTTCAGAGGATCCGAAGTCGAGTTATCCGGGCCGCAAGCAGCATACCTTTTTTTTCGACGCCCAACTTTGAAGGCCGACAACTTTTTGAACAGCCCTCGTACAAAGGAAAAAAAATTTTTATTTAATTTAATATATTCTTAATACAATAAAAAAAAAACAGAGTTTAAATAACTCTGAGTTTTCAAATGAGAAGTTTTTCAAAAAGCGTCCAAAAACATCCTTCCAACCATGAATCCTCTCTTAATGGATTAACAAAGTCTATTGTTCATTTATACAACTCAGAAAAATCATTTTTTTTTTTTGTTTTAATAAAAATAAGCCCATGAATATAATTTTAATTGAATATTAATAAAATTTTTAGAAAAATTTATGTAATTTTTATTAAATACGCCAAGCTATAGTGTAAAAGGAAAGTATTTTGTCATTCGTCTTTTCTGAAAGCTTTTTTTGTAATCTTTTATTTTTATACATTATTCTTAGGTTCAAATAGTTATAAACATATTTATTTTTCAGGAGATTGTGCGAACATTGGAACCCTTAAAACAGGAAGTTACAAAAATACCACGAAATGAAAAAACACCGTAAGTTTAAATTTGATAAAAAGACATATTATATATTAATAAAACCATGTATTCCGTCAGACATAAGAATCCAATAAAGACTTCATTGAAGACATCATTCAACAAAATTACAGCCCGGAAAAATCATTATGTTTCAATTGGAAATACTTCGAATGCATCTTCTATCTATCCTGGCAGAATGAGCCAAAAAGATCGACGTCTACTTAAAATGATCTTAATTATTTTTTTAACTTTCGTCATATGTTATCTACCTATAACAGTAACAAAGATTTCGAGGAGTGCTACTGAAATACACTTTGTCAATATAAGCGGCTATCTTCTGTTATACCTAACAACTTGTATTAATCCTCTTATATATGTTTTTATGTCAATTGAATACAGACAAGCTTACCGAAACTTAATTCTCTGTAGAATCGAGAGATGATTTTATTGAAAATAATGAAGTTTGATTTAACATAATTTTGAAACTAATTTTCTTAAAACAATAGTTTAGTTTTCTGATTTTTCTTAACCTCAACTCCGAATGTACTACAGAGGAAGTTTTAAAATTTTAAATTGATAGATTTCTCTAATTTTATTTCCAATAAGCTATCTAAATGTATATAATTTTATTAAAATATATGTCTAATTATTTACAAAATATGTTTTGAAAATGATGAAAAAAAATGTTTAAATTTTCTACACAAATTTTTGCAACGGTGGACACTTTTAATGTATAAGTTCGGTTATTTACTGGCAGTCAGCGTGCTTGCCGTTAACTCTTCCCTCTTAAAAACATTTGTCTTAAAATGTTAGAAATATGATCAGTTGTTCATACTGGGAAGATTCACAATGTGTAGGACTGGCTCTTCGACTTTCTCCTTGGCAGGTTCATTTTGTGGAGTTTTAGTATGCAGGATTATATGTTCTTTATTTTTAATACAGAATTTAAAAATTATTAAACAACTTAATAATATAACGGATATGATGAACAGTAATGATTTGTTTACAATTGAATCCGTTTTTAACAATTCAATCTTGTCAGTATTATTTATATGATGTTGGTTAAGCATTTCAAGCGAGAAATATTTAACTAGATCTTTCTCTAGAGGCGTTGGTTAAATAATTTGGGGTTTCTCCATTATTCGTGCAGTTTCAAGATTTTTATAAAGTTTATTATTTATTTCGATTGTGTGATTATAAAATACAACCAAATATGTTTCTTCAAGGTGCGTTTTGTTTAGTGAACCATTAAATTAATTTAATAAAATTACTCCTGTTGCTAATTGCTCTATTGTTAGTATCTGATAATCGTAATATATTAATGCTAGCTGACACCCGGCGAGCTTCGCTTCGCTCCGCTCGTAACCTCTATAAATGTAGTGTAATTTATTATAGTGAGGCCATGCATATTCTTTGTAAAGTTGTCGACAGTAACATTATGAACTAAATTACCAAATTTTAGCTATAGAACCGCATTGTAAAATTTGTTTGGGATATTTTTGGGAGTTTGTGAAAAATATCGATGTTTGTAAGCCAATTGTCATACTGAGGCCACACCCATTTATGTAAAGTTGACCACAGTATCCATCCACAACTGACTTTTTTTAATCGCGGAATAATAGAGCTGGCAAACTATCGATAGTCGCACCATTCGATATTTTCGATAGTTTAAGGGAAAAAATTCGATATATCGATAGTACTATCGAAAATTGCTAAAATCAAACATTTAATTTTATCCATTCATATGGGTGTGATATCAGTGTTACCAACAATTTATTTTGAAAAAGCACCAAACCAAATTTTGACAAAAACACTAAAAATGCATAAATCATGAAAAACATAAAACCACGTTAACCCTCTCATGCCCGAATTAAAATGGGCGTGGCTAAAATTTTTTTGAGTAGAAATATAAGATGGAGTCGACCTCAATATTAACTGACAAAAATTTCAATGTCCTAGGTATTCTGGTTCAAGAGCTACAGGATGTTGCGTATATGCAACATTGGTAACATTACAGGCAAACTAAATAATATTTTTATGCAGTTTTTTTTTTAATCACTCACTTACCTTTCTTTATTTAGGTGTTGAACTCGGTTTTAAGATAAATTAATTATATTAATGTTTTTTTTTTTGCATATACGCAACATTGGGCATGAGAGGGTTAAATAAAAAAATATATATTTTGGAAAATTTGGTGAAAAATTGTAAGATAGCAAAAACCCGAAGAAACTTTTTTGGATAAAAATTTTGTATCTTTACTTAAAATATTTTTTTTCATATTTTAAGAATTTTTAATTAATTCTTTTAATAATGTTTTTTTTACCTACACATTTAAATTATTTTTTTTAATAATTTTGAATACATTTATTAAAATATTTTTAATAATTTTTTTTTAATACTTTTATGAATTTAATAATATTTAATTTATTTTTAGGTTTTTATTAATTTTTCAATTAATAAATATTTAATAATTTTCAATTTTTCTTTTATAAATCTTAAAATACATGTTTTTAGGTTTTATCAGTTTTTTTTTTAGTGAATTCATTTATTTATTTTTTTCCAAAAAATAAATTTAAAAACATAAACAAAACATAACAAGTTACTATGAGATCCATGAATCTAATCAAATTAGTTCATGTTAAAAAAAATAAAGTTATAAAACAAAACACAAGTTAATATCACTTAAGTGATAAAAAATAAACTTATAAAAGAAAACATAACAAGTAATAAAATCACCTTTTTAACAATATATCAACCAACATTATAGGCTTACTCGTTCCCGAGCTGTGCTCGTGTGAAGATGAAATCAATCAGTTGAAAGTTCTAAGTTTTGACTTTGAGAGCGAATTTCTCAGAATCAGTACTTTCAACTGATTGATTTCATCTTCACACGAGCACAGCTCGGCAACGAGTAAGCCTATAATGTTGGTTGATATATTGTTAAAAAGGTGATTTTATTACCTTTCCAATGAGTTCTTTAAATACGTATTATGTGTGTTTGTTTTTCTGCTAGAAACAATAGCATGAATCAACATCGTGAAATACTTCTTAACCCCTTAGCTCCCAAAAAGGAGCAGCGCCGACTTAAATTTCAACATATTATTGATCGTAAGAAAATTACAAATCAAGCCTCATTTTTAGTTTTTGTTGTCATTTTCATGAAACCTATCGATCCTTTAGGAGCAGTGTGTTATAATAAGACCAGTCTTACTAAACATTCGTTCAGATTCCGTGGATGTTGCAGGAATACATAAGAATTTTTTTGCCACATCTCTCATTTTTTCATCATTGTGCTGAAATTATAGAATGTCATTTATTATTGGCCTTGAGATGTGGTACTAATTTAATTACCTGCCAATATTTATTGGATCTATATCCCCAGAAGAATGTTTTATTGAAAAATACCGCCGAAGTTCAACAATGGCGTTAGCTCTTTTAGTTGTTGGTAATTCAGCAATATTTTGCTTAACGAATTGAAAAAGTGGTTGGCGAGACTGTATTGGCTTTTCAATTGGTGCTGGCTGCTCTGAAGAAGAAAGAATGGATTCTTCTGGTGGCGACTTCAAAAAAGTAATTTCATTTTCCAAAAGTTTTTCCGCTTGACTGACATTAGACGGAGAACGGAATCCCTGCTTCTTGAATCTCGGGTCTATCAAGGTTGCAATTCGTGGCACTGAACGATCCTCATATTTCGACAATCTTTTAATAATATTGTCCATTAAAAATTTGCATACTTGGTGGCCATCATAAGTTTGAAGAGCGGTTTTTAAGTTTTCCAAATTATGCAAAAGACCACACGTTACTGGTATAATTAGAGATATAGTTACTAAGGTCTTTGACGATACTTGTGTAGTGGCATTATCAAACGGAGAAAGTAACTTTGAAAAATCCTTCAATAAATTAATTTCGTCAGCGGTAAAAGGCTGTGGTGCTTTTGACGTATTAAGGAGTTCTTCCGATAGCCTCGTGCGTTTGTAATATTCTGTCGATCATATGATAGGCACTGTTCCATCTTGTGGGAACTTCCTGTTCGAAACTGTATTTCCTCTCTGTTGTTTGAAAGTCTTTTAACTTCTTATAAGCAATTGTGCTGCTTTTAAAATAAGTAACGATGCCTTTACATTTTGCCAGTAAGACCGCCATGCAATCTAGCTTTAGGCAATCCTGCACAACCAAATTGATTGTATGGGCATAGCATGGTAAATGCCTTATTTGCAACCGTTCGCAAGCTTTTATCATTGAGCTGGCATTATCTGTTACAATAGCTACTATTTTTGTAAAAATATTCCACTTTAAAAACACAGCTCGCAGCGAGTCAGCAATATTTTGTGCTGAATGATTTGTTTCTGTAAGCAATTTGTTTGTCGACAAAACAGCAGTGCGCAGATCAAAGTCATTTGATACAAATGTGCATGTAACTGTTATAAACGTTTCATTTGCCTGAGACGTCCAAAGATCTGTAGTAACAGCGCAATGGTCAACATTGTTAAGAATTTCTTGTAATTTTGCTTTTTTAATCTCTACCAGATTTGTCATTAGCACATTGCGTAATGTCCCACGTGATGGCAACTTGTAACGCGGATCAAGCAAGTTTAGCAAATCGCGAAAACCAGTGTCTTCGACAACAGAAAAGGGTCGCATATCTGTGGCAATATACTTCATAAGTGCTATATCAAGTTCTTTTTTACGCTTTGAAGACGAATCATATGATACGTTTAAGTAAGGTTCTATGATGCGCGAGGACACTGGCAAATCATTTACTTTTAAAGTGGGATGCGCACGCTTTAAGTGGTCGTACAAATTTAAAGTATTCCCGCTAGTCTTATAAATTTTCTCACATGTTTTACACTTGGTTGTCTTCCTATCAATAGACTTCGTAAAAAATTTCCACACTTTTGATTTGCCAACCCGTCGCCTTTTTATTTCATTTTTTTCGTCATCTGAGCTGCTGATCTCCACGTCCTCGGCATCTACAAATAGTACATACATATACATGTCATACGTTTCTAGCAGTGAAAAATTATAGTTACCCTTATTTTTGCGATTATTTAGAAACTTCCTCATGCTCCGAGCAACCAACACCAAAAGTTTAACTAAAAGGAGCTTTTATTATTAATTTTATATAGTTTTAATTATTTGCATTTTTGCTTACCCAAATTTCAGCTGCCTGCGTTTTTTCCGCCAATTAAAGTGATGTGAAACTAATTCTTTTAACTATCGATAGTGGAAAAAAAACTATCGATAGTGACGCCAAAAAGAAAATATTCGATACATCGATAGTGCCATCGATAATTTGCCAGCTCTACGGAATAACAGGAAGTGTTGTGAAAAATCGCCTGCCGTGTTAACGCACAGATCTTTCATTGGCCGATCGAGTGCACCCAATGATCGTTTATGTGGCATTGTACATGGAACAATCTGATAACTTTGCAACACTTTTGCACATTGCAGAATTCTTTAAAATATTGTATGTCGGTTCCGTCGAAGATTAAACGGCAGCTTGAACGTAAAATGAGCGGTTCAACCACCTTCCAACAATCTAGCTGGAATCACAGAAGAGGCAACTGCTAGCTCTGACCTTAACCGAACCGACGCCAACAGTAATGAAATAACGAATGTTTTTCCAGCTCCGCCAGGCGCAATGAGGAAGAAAATACCTCCATTTCGGTGGTCAATCGCTTTCATCAAAGTATCTCAAACGTCCTTTTGCTGAAGTGTCAACAACGGAATGTTTGTTCGAATTGCCTGACTCAAATCATCTCGATCGTATTCTCGTTCGCGATCCAACTTTCGATTAAATAGATCGTGTATTGCACGATTCGGATTGGCATGCCCAATTGACACAACGAACTGTCACACATTTCGAGACATGCCCTCGATCAAAATAGTACCTTGTTGCGCATCTCATCGTTTATTTTCAGTTCGTAATTCGAAGTAGCTATGCATGTGCTTCAGTAGAAGAAACATCGACGAATCCGGGAATTGTATGCCATTGCTTCCACAGCTGGAACTTTTGGACGACGCATTCCATCTATAACCTTGGCAGTATAAAAGCGGTCTGGCTTTTTGTGTACAAAAAAGTGTACAAAAACTCCTATGCACAAAATTTTATGCTAATCGGGTGGAATTTTAGGTGTTTTTGTCAGCTTAGTGGAATATTTCTACTACAACGCCATCTGATATTTAAAGCGGATAAAAATAAATAGCGTCAAAATACTCACCGTACTCAAAATCTCTAATAAACAAACTTTTATGCTAATCGGATGATTAGTTTAGGAGTTTTAAGCAATTTTGTAAAACATTTGTACTATAACGCCATCTGGTGTTCAAGATGGATCAAAGTTGATAGCGCCAAAGCACTCGCCGTATTTAAAAACTGTTATACACTAACTTTAATACTAATCAGATGAACAGTTTAGGAGTTTTTGGCAGTTTTGTAAAAGATTCGTACTACAGCAACCTCTGGTGTTCAAGGTGGATTTTAACAAAAAAGTCAAAACAGTTTCCGTATCAAAAAACTCCTATGTACAAGTTTTCATGCTTATCAGATGAACAGTTTAGGTGCTTTTAGCAGTTTAATCATATATTGTAGTACAGCATAGTGATGGGCAAAACCGGTCGGTGTTTAAGAGTGATCGGTTTTTTTTTTTGAGACCGGAGTTTTTTTGGTGTTTTTTTAAAGGACAAAAACCCGTGACACCGGTGGAAAATGTGAAAAACTGACAACTACACTTTATCTTGCAATGCAACACTGACAAAAAGGCGGCAAGTGTGAAAAACATTGAAAATTTTCAAGACAAAATATTTTATAAAAACAAGAAATTTTTCTAGATAATGAAGTGATAGTGGCGTTACTTCGAAAAAACTGATAGTTGTTTGGCAGAGTGCAATCTTTGAATAAACAGGTTAAAAATGGACGATGGCACATTAAACTTCCTTCAGCATCTTAAAAAAAGACGATCGAAAATGTGATCTTTTTGGATGTTTCCTTTTCAAAAAAGTTAACAAAATTCATTTTGTTTCTACGATTAATGATGTGGTTTCCAATGCAGAAAGACGTCTGACGGATTCGCAGGTTACGCAAAGAGTTTTCAAATCATTTAAATGAAAAATATTGATTTGATTGTAACTTAGAATTTTTGCCTTTTTCAGGCTGATCCCTTATGAATCCCGTTTTAATGATGGATAAAACATGGTAATCTTGCAAACGGTAAAATTTGATGGAGATATGGATAACTTACATATAAAACTGAAAAAACTATTTTTTATGTATTGAAAACTTCATTATGCATTCGATCTCTTTTTTATATCAGTTTTTTTATATCAGTTGGAAACTTAAATTTTAGTATAGCCTTTAGCCCCTTTTTATTATATATGTGGAAGCAGTTATATAATTGCTTTTTAATTAAAAATTAATATGATCTCAAGCGCACCTTTTGTTACGAGCTTTTTAATACCATATGTTTAATAACAAATATTTAAAAAAACGCTCTTGTTTTTTCTAAAAAAACTTTTTCTGTATAGAAACAGAAGTATACTATATATTAAATGCATATTCTATTTGAATTTTCTTTTTATATAATATTCAGTTTTCTAAACATTTGCAGAAAAAAAATTTTACTTTTTTGATAATTTTAGTCCAAATTAATACAGATTGAAAATTATACTAACTTCAAAAATCTTCTAACTCAGCTTTAAAATTAATTCTTTAAAGAAATCTTAGTATTTTTTATTAAAATCCTTAAAAAAGTGGGTTTTTGGGAAAAACCGGTGTTTTTCTTCGGTTTTCAGTTTCGGTAAAAAATTCAGACGATCCATTCTAGAGTTAAGCGCCACTGAGTTTTATATATATATATTTATAGATTTAATATATTTAAGCGTTTTAACAAAAATAGAACATATGTAGAATTTGAAATGTTACTTAACTGATTTCTTTTACAAATGCTAATGGGATTTATAACAGTACAATATTCTTTAATGCCAAAAATTTCTTCATCATATTTTATAATTTCTTTAAATTTCACATCTATAACTTTGTTGTTTTTCTCAACTGGTCTAATTAATATTTTATCATAAATTTTGTCTAAAGTAAGAAGGATACAAATAACATACTAGAATTCTTAAGTATATAATACTTTAACATTGGCAAATTCTGGCGCTTCATCTACTGAAGAGAATGCGATTTTTTCTTTTTCTAAAGTGTCGAGTGCAATATTTATTTGTTTTTTATTTGAATTGATTACATTATTCTTTTTTTTATTTATTTATTTATTTATTTATTTATAAATTTATTACAGCTACTATTTAAGCTTAGTTTGAAATTACATTAATATGAATTTATAAAAAAGAAAAAGTTTACATAATTTATCTTATAGCTAACGTTTTACAATAAGTTTTTAATTTTGACTTAAATAAGTTTATATTTTCACAATTCTTAATATCATCTTATTTATCATAACATAAATTTCTTTTATCTGCTTCAGTTCTGAACCTTGGCAATCTAAAATCGTTTCCGTTTCTTGTTTCTATTGAATGGACTTCATTTACATATGTAAAATTGTTCCTTAACTAATCTGGTAACCGTCCATGTTTTATATTAAAAATGAATTTCATTGTATGATAAAAAATTGTTTGCTTTATACTAAGCCAGTCCAATAAATTTAACATTTCACTCGTATGAGCTCCTCTACGTTTCCTAAGTATGAATCTCATTACTCTATTTTGAAGTTTTTGTAGCTTATCAATTTGACTATCAACTATAATAAATAACACTGAAGGACAATAAATAAAATGAGGTTCTATAATTGACTTATACACTTGTATCTTAAGATCTTTTCTTATATATTTACATGTTCTTTGCATAAAACCGATTTTTTTTTGATATTTTATTTGCAATATATGTTATATGTTCATTAAATTTTAATTTGTTATCAATTTGTATGCCTAAGTACTTTATAATATTTACTTCCTCTATCTCCTCGTTATTTATTTTTAATTTTACTCCTTCATCGCTTATACAGTTTCTAGTTATAATCATATATTTAGTTTTTTGTACATTAAGTTTAAGTTTATTACCACACAGCCATATATATAAACTATCTAGGTCTTCTTGTATTTTATCTAACGCTACATTTTTATTACAATCACTAACAGTTAACAAAGCATCATCGGCAAACAATTAAATACTGCAGTGGTCAATTGCGCTTATAAAATCATTTATATAAATAATAAATAAAATGGGGGCAAGCACAGAGCCCTGGGGTACACCTATGTTTACATCTATTACATCCGAAACTTCATCTTCGATAACAGTACGCTGAGTTCGGTTTGTGAGAAAACTGCGAAACCACATTAGTTCCGTATTTCTAACACCAATTTTGTGCAACTTTTTCAGAAGAATGTTTCTATCTAATGTTTCAAATGCTCGTTTCAAATCGAGGAACACCGATACTATCACCTTTTTTTTTGTTGAGCTCATCTTTCCAATCACTTATAACCATGTTCAATGCTGTTTCACAGGAGTGTTTTTTTCTAAATCCTGATTGCTGTTGTATAATTATTTTCTTATCTTCTAGGTATTGCACAAGTTGATTTTTTATCACAGTTTCTAATATTTTTTCATCACAGGGTAGCGTATTTATCGGTCTTATTTCTTAAGGTTTTAATGTATTTTTAATCTTTTCTATAGGAATTATAGTCGATAATTTCCATGTACTTGGAATTTCACCACTTTGCAAACTATTATTTATAATCTTTGCATAAAAATAACCGGTATATTCAATTGAGTTTTTTATCACACCTTCAGATAATAGTTTCTTTCCACCTGTTTTATTTCTGAACACTTTTACTATTTCAATTATATCATTTGTTGAAATTTGATGAAATTTTAATATATTATTAGTATTTAAGTCACTAGTCGTATGTGATTCAACTTGTTCAATGCTTTCATTTATTTCTTGTATGCTTTCTATAAAAAATTTGTTTAAGCCATTTGCGATTTTTGTTTTATTTTCTAATATTAAACCACTTATTTTTACTTGTGATATTGAATTGTTTTCTTGTGTCATATTAATAGCTTGTTTTAAACATTTCCACATTTGCCTGCTATCATTTTTGTTTGTAATGACTTTGTTTTCCATGTACTTAGTTTTTTTAATTTTTATGAGTTTTTTATATTGTTTTTTTACACTCTCATATTCATTCCACACATCAATACGTGTAGTTAATTTATAAAGCTGGTTTTTGTATTTATTTAGATTTGCTAGTTCATGATCGTACCATTTATTCATTAATTTTACATGTATTGTCTTTTCAAATGTCAAATTATTCATTATTTCTAACAAGACATTGTTAATAAAATCAACTTGGCCGGTAATATGCATTTTATCTAGTTCGTTGAAGTTAAAATAGCGTAACATATACATTAAGTTTTCACTGTTATAGTTTTCCCAAGATATTATTTTTTTAGTTGATCTCATTTTGTAATTTTTATTGGTATTAACTCTAAAATAAATTGTTTCATGATCGGATATTTTATGATCTGCCATTCTTTCACATTTCACTTCATCTGTATCTGAGTATAAGAGATATATTTTCGTTTGTGTATTTGTTGTTATTCGTGTATTAAAATCAATTTTTTGCCTCATTGATACCGTCAAAAATATGTCATCTAGTCTTTTAGAGAATAATGATGAGTTGTTCATATTTATATTAAAGTCGCCAATTAAAATATTGAATTCTGATTGATCAAAGATATCAGTTGCAATTTCGTTTAAATAGTCTAAAAACTCTGAGTCACTTGTACTTGGTGAGTGATATAACACCCCAATTTGCCATTTTTTATCACAGTTTTTTAATTTAATTATTGCACACCATATGTTATTGCTTATACATTTATTATAAATCACTTTAAACTCTATTGAATTATGGATGTACTCAGTACTCCGCCAGTGTGCCTACTATGCGAGATGCATCTTATTGTTTTGTATGATAGAATATGTATCTCGTTTTCACCTATATTTTCTGTAACGCACGTCTCAGAACACAACACTATTGCTGGCTTTTTTAATTCAATTAATCGTTCTAACTCAATTTTATTTGATAGAATACTGTTTATATTTAAATATATACAATTAATTTCATATTTATTAATTTGTTGCTATTTTTTAAGTTTATTTTTGACCATTCTCTTATATGCAGGGCACTCTTTGTTAAAGGCATAGTGATTAAAGTCAACTTCCAATACTTTTTTGCTTACAAGTTCAAAACAATTAACACATTTAATACTATTAGTTTGACAGTCTTTTACATCATGTGTACCGGCGCATTTGCTGCAAGCTCGTTTATTGATGCATTCGCTGGCTTTAAGTTTAAACCCTAAGCATTTAAAACATCTGAGAACGCTCTCGTGCTCATATACTCTGCACGAATCCCACTCTATATTTAATCGTTTATTTTCTATTAGTTTAAAGTATGTTTCAGTATCGGTTTCCATTAAAATGTTATAGTTTTCTTCCCTAGTTTTGTAATTTTCATAAATTTTAATAATCCTTATCTCTTTTCCATTGCAAATGTCATTTTGTTTTTGTATACACTCAATTATTCTTTCGCTAGTTAATCTATTTGTGAGTCCAATTACTTTTAATAATTTTTTTCTATTGTTTTGATGCGCTTTTTCGATGTCATATTCGTTTCCAATTTTTTCTTTAACTTCTTTCTGCACTTTTTCGTTAGCCTCTCCGTTTTTGCACTCAACTATAATTGCTCCATTGTTTATGTTTTTAACACTACTCACTAATCTGTATGCTCGATCACATCTGCTAGAGCTTTTTTTTTTTTTCTTTTGGATGTTTCTCTTTGTTTTTAGGTTTTATGACGATTCTATTTTCTTTATTTTTTAGCATTTGAGCATATGACATTTGTTGGTTTTCTTTTTTAGACATATTTTGCGCGCACAATTCACTAATTTTTTCGTTGCTATTTTTAATGTCTTTCGATAAATTATTTAGTAATTGATTCTTCATTTCATTCATTTTGGATTCTAAGTTTTGCTCAATAATTGTGTACACATCTTTAATTATGTCCTCTTTAACTTTTTTACATTTATTTGAAATCAGCTCTTCTATAATTTCCCTCACATCAGATCTTTTTAGTTGTTTTTGTTCATTTTTTTCAATTAGGTGTTTTATTTCAATAAATTTTGTATTTGTATCAGATAGGCTGCACTGATTACAGAACCATTTAAGGTTTAAATTTTCATTTAGCACTTTATTCTTTGCCCATTGAATTGCATATTTGATATTTTCTTATTCTTTCTTAATAATTCTAAGTTTAGTTTGCATACTAATGGCGACAGTATTACTGATAGAATTTCTTCTATTTACTATTTTATTTAGATTATTTGTTATAGTTGTTAAGTATTTATTCTTTCTGATAACATTTCGTTTATCACAATCTGTTTATCATTGTTTCTGTTTAGGGAGTTTAGGTAATTTTCTATAGTTTTAAGGTCATCGTGATCAGGTGAGCCGGCAATAACCTTCCAGGCCAAACATGTCTGATCTTTTGTTTCTAGATTGTTCCAAAGGATGAATAGAATTCAGCATTTCGGAAAGCTACTTAGTTTCGTGGTTAATGGATGGAAAAAACATGTTATCTTTTGATAGGCTGTGATTTATGAAATTTTGAATCTCGTTCAAAAAGATATGGTACGCTCTATTGTGCTCAAGAAGGATTTGTTCATTCTGTTCGATATCTGAGGTTAAATCAGTGACCCTTGTCTGTGTAAACGTAGTTTTGTAGTTTCTTAAATAATTATTGTAAAAATTTTGAATTTTGCCCATTATTGTTTCTGAAGTCAAGATTCCATTAATTACAGAAGGCTTTTGAAAATAGAAATTAAATCTTCTTCTGTTTAGGTAGGTTGTATAATTATATGCTTTTGGTATGTTGGAAAAACGATGTTAAATTGGAAAGAAGTTTCTTCACATGTTTGTAACCATAATTGGTTTTTGAAGACATTGATTGGTATTCCAACTGTAGGAATGAGTTGATGTGATGAACTTTCATCACTATGTTGGCTTATTGAAAGTGAATTAATTTGTGGAGGTCTTGATAATGCATCGGCTACTTTGTTTGTGCAACTTGGTTTGTAGTTAAGATCATGATTATATTCATCTAGAATTGCTTTCCACCGTTTCATTTATGCATTATGATTTTTGTTGCTTAATGCATAAATGAGCGGTTGGTGGTCCGTAAAATGTTGACTTTGGCAGTACAATATAAGTAGTTTCTAAAGCACTTACGTGCCCAAATTATAGATGGAAGTTCTTTTTCGTTAGCTGCGTAGTTTTCTTCCGTTTTGTTGATTGTTCGTGATATAAAGGAAATCGGTTTTTTATTGGAGCGAGCGAGCGAAGCGAGTGAAACTCCCGTGGGATAGGTTGTTCAACAAGCGTTTTTTTATTTTTATTTTATTTATTTATTTTACCAATTAAGTTAACATTTAAGACTTAAGTCTTTTACATGCTGGATAAATATTAAAATAAATAACAACTAATATTACAATTATAATAAACTATTTAAAATTATAAGAGATTAAATATGAATCATATACGATTTAATAGTTTAAACATATTTGTTTTGATGTCAATCACATCAGTAAAAAGAAGAACTAATACAATAATGAATAACAATTTAGAGCAAAAATTTATATATATATATTAACAAAAGAAAATTTGCAGAGAGGTAAATAAAGAAAGTAGTTAAGATGTTAAGATTTAATAAAAAAAAAAAACAAATAGGCAAAAAGGTGGAGAAGTTAAGAGAAGTATTTGAAAATGAAATGCTTAAATGCTTAAAGTACTTATTTTAATGTTGGTTGGATGACTTCCATAGTCTTATAGCACTAACGAAAACAGTCGGCTTGAGTTTTGAAAATTATACTTCGGAATAACAAGGTTCATGCTTCTGTTTGACCTGCAAAACTTTATCTTTTCAAAAAGGTACACTGGACTACGCGAGTGGATGATCTTGTGTAAGAAGATACAATTTCTTGCTTCGAGATAGCTGACTAAAGTACGACCTAATAACCAGCTGCTAAATGGTGAAATGCGATCAAAGCTCCACAGACCGTAGACATAACGTGTAGAATTATGAAAAGCCACTTGCATTTTGTGTGAAGATCTCAAGTCAAGTTGGCTATAAACGACTTCGCATATGTAAATATTGGAAGTAACAACTGTAGGACTAGCTTTTTCTAGTTTCAATAGGTACAAACGCTGCAGTCATACGAAGATTTCTAAGGTGATCATCGCAGGACAATGAAGAGTTTATCTGATACCCTAGATTTGTGGCTTTACTTACAAATTTTAGTTAACGCCATTGAGGGAGATTGTGTTAATATCCAGATTCTGATACGGTGTTTTCGAAATCGGCAAGACGTACGATTTAAGAGGGTTCAGGTTCAGTATATTGTTTCTGGCCCAGCTTACTACAATATTTAAATCTTCATTGACTCTTGCACATAAATCTTCAGACAATTTAATTGGTCTAGACATGTAAAGTTGCAGGTCGTCAGCATAAGCATGCATGGTTACATGATTTAATTTACTAAATATATCATTTATAAACATGGTAAATAGAATTGGGCCAAGAACTGAGCCCTGTGGAACTCCATTAGTTGTAATATTGAGAAGATGTTACCAACCTTTACTCTTTGAGACCTGCCATTCAGGTAGCTAACCATCAAATGAACAGAAGCATGTGAAAAACCAAAGTTTAACCTGAGTTTTTTACACAGTAGGGAATGATTCACGCAGTCAAACGCTTTAGAAAAGTCTAACAAGCAAAATAAACTCGAATGCCCCATATCATAATTACAACCAAAGAGGAAGAGTTGCTTACAGTTGGCTTAAGCCGGAAAATGTCTCTTATTTGCGGCGATTGAGAATCTATATATCTACGGATGAGATTAAAAGCCGCCTTAAGATTTTCTCCAGTTGAATAGATTAAACGAAATATTACAGCATCCGACGTGTGATCAATGTTATTGTTCATGTTGACGCTAGTGTTGTTGTTATCTCTAATTTTTTTCTCGATATCTTTGCAGAGTGCCGACAAAGAGTTAACTTCGCTTTCCAAGAGAGTAATTTTATTATCATACTCCGAGAATTTATTGTGGAGTTGTTGCTGGATTGTAGACACTTCGTTCTCCAATTTGCAGAATTTGTTCGAAATGTCGGTAGAAAGTCGAGCAAATAAATTCTCAGCGTGTAGTTGAAGTCGATTTTCTAGGTTTTCTAATTGCTCTTTTATCTTCACACTTAGCCTTTCTTCCCCTGCCGTAATTTGACTCTCAAAAAAAGATGCGTTGCTGCTGCTTCCTAGCTTCGGTACACCTTAAAAAAAAAAAAAAAACGAAATGGCCATTCCAGCCCTTGAAAGGACTTTGACCGAGCTTCTTATGATCAATTGTGTTGTGTGTATTGTGAAATGTTTGAACACAAATGATGGAGAACTGGACCTACATGTTTTACGCCGACTCCGAACGGCTTTTGTTCTCAAGAAGCTTTTCATGGCAATTTTTACTCTCTGAGGTTTGCCATTGTCTGCAGAGAGGTGAAGGCCGAACAGAAAAATTATTTCAATAATTTTCGGTGAACCTTCACTCTTATTAATGAGACGAGGAGCAAGGTGATCACGTTGTAGGCGCGAGAGCATAGGAGAAAGCGTCATTTGCTCAGAAAATGTCAGCTCAGAATAAGAAGACGTAATTTAACTAACGTACGAATAACAGTAGGCAGCACAGAACAAAGAGAACCCGACAGCAGTGTTTGTCGAGGGATCGCGACAGTGTAGATTAAGCGATGAGATTGAGTTGTTTATTTTAAGCGCGAAAGTGTTTTTGCTTTTATTTGTTTTTATGTGGTACTTTTTTTTGTTTTAAATTTTGCTAGCCGCCGATAGCCGAATGCTTTTCAGCCACTATGAAAAATGTTTTAATAAGTTTAAATTAATGTTTTTGTGCAAAATTATGAAATGCACGCACAGAATGAACTGGCACAGAAAAATTATCAATATTGTGCTTAAAAATTGCTTTAATCAAACATTTATTTACTTAAATTACTTAAGTGCGACAAAAATGCGACTACACCCGGATGATATTATAACCTACATTTCATGGTTATATCGTTATCGGAATTTTATCTGAGCAATGCTTTGACCGATTTTAAAATTTTTCTTTGCTTCACTGTACAGTTCTATGCTTCAAAACTAGGACATAGTTTAGTCACAATTTTATTAACTCAAAAAATTTTACTAAAATCAAATTCATATGCATTAGCGCAAATAATATTTACAACAACTTCAAGCACTAGAATGTTGTAATTCGCGAGTGTTGTAATGGTTTTTGGAGTTTACTCCTTTAGAATCGATTTCATATATTGCCCGCGGTATGAAAATTTTATGGCGAGTGAAATCGAGCGTTATCTAAAAAATCAAGCGTTACGCTGTCAGCGAAGAGACCAACAACGAAAAAATACTAACAAAAAAAAACACAGCAGCAATCTGCTATTGGATAAAATTGAATTGCAAATTTTTATAAAACTCAAAAAATACTGGGCCGATTTTTATGAAATAAGTTCTAAAATATCATATTTGTGCTACAGCACAGTATTTAAGTATTTTCGTTTTAAAGTTTCAGTACTAAGTTTATTTAATTAAAATATAAAGATTTGTATGAAATCATTCCCGATGCCACGCATTGCTTGGTCGTTTCTTTTAACCAGCTTGTGCTTGCAAGAGTTTCAATAAACTCCATGTTGCTCTCTATCTTCTCTTTTTATGTTCAGCTAGACACAGCACAACAAAAAATTGTATGGGTTTGTGCGTAGCCGTTGCTCATACGAGTAGTTTGTATTAAAGTGCGCTTTTATTATAATTAATTATAGCTAATATAAAAGCTCGATTAATTATAAATTCAGCAAGTTTTATTTCATCGAAATTAGTTAAAGAGTTTGTCGAGTTATTTAATATTAAATTCTAAGCATTAATACGTTAAAAACAGCAGAAAATCGTTGTTTTTTATGCTGATTGCCTGAACTCAGTTTTTCGCAAGAAAGAACAATAAAACAGTTATTTTAGTGATTTTGAAGTGAAGTAGAAATACTTTAAATAGAATAACTCGACGAATTTTCGACCGATTTCATTTAAATAAAACTTTCTGGATTTACAATTAGCTGGATTTTCTATTGCTACTACATAACGGGACATTAAATACAAAATATGTCCACAAATTGATCTTAAAGAGAAATAATATGAAAAATTTAAGCAAATTTTCAATAGTTTCATCATACAGATGAAGGATTGGTCATAATGCAATTTTTTAAAGAAAACGTTAATTTAGATTTAGGTTCTGGTAGAACACTCGAAACGACTATACAGGTACAACCGTTGATGCGATGTTTCACGATTACCTTAAACCTAATATTACAGTATTTAATAATGGCGTTACTATTAGGCAGACCTGGGCGTATTGCATGAAATGAGGTAATGCATTGATGATTTTTCCGTGATTAAATCAAATCAATGATAATGCAAATTTATTCAATTACCATTAAATATTACAGATTTAGTGCACTAATTTTTACTCTACACTAATTTCTTATCAAAGTAATGCATTAATATTTAACTATCATTAAAGTGTATGATAAATAATGCGCTAATATCGCACTATCACTAAACCGTATTACGAATACTATTATTGCATTATCGCTAAAAAGCATTATGGGGTAATGCAAAAGATTTTTTTCTTAAATGAAATCCAACTAAACTTTGACATAAATACCATAATTCAATGTAACAAGCAAAATTGAAATATTTTTTAAATTTAAGAAGAAACTTCTAATCTTTAAGTTATTTTCCCTGATTATAGCTAAGTTTTTAAAGTTTTCGTGTGAAAAACTCTTCCTGCGAGGCGTATTTACCATGCCAGCAAAAGAAAACAAGCGCTCGACTGGAGCAGAAGAAGTCAGAGGTGTATTGTATTTTAAAAAAAACTTCCCGAACTAGGAGAAATATCTGAAAGCATCCGAATGATATATCGTTGTCTGCCAAATACAGATCCAATTCTTGTCTGGTGTCATTTTGTTCTATGTCTTCTGTTGATTCTACAAATTAAAAAGGAGCAGAAGGAAATGAAATTAATAAGAAAAAAATTCGTTTTCTCTTCTTCTATGCGTTTTTGACAAATGCTGGCCGGCAAAAAAACTGTCACTCTTACCTTGCAATAATAATATCATGTCCTGTTTCAATAATTTGTAAACGATTATTTGACATTTCAATTAATTATTTTTTTACATCGTTCCATTTTTAAAAAAATATTGATATTTACTAAACCTCTGCACGGGTAGTCTTAAAACGACTTTCAACACATTCGCTTGGCCGTTCCGAACGACTCAAACACAACAATCACTCTTATAAAGAAATTGCACAATTTGGGAAATCTGGCAATGAATCCGGATTCAGCGACCCGTTTTTACCTAGTGTTTGCTCCAGCACCAAATTCGTGAAAACAAAAAAATTTTTGGTGGCAATACCATTAACCATCTTGAATTTTAAATTTCTGACAGTCTTAATTGCGACCGTCTAATTCTGCCATCGCATCTAAAATTCCAATTTCCAATTTTTAAAATCTTAAATTCAATTTATGCACCGAATGTTATGTTGTTGTGCACATAACATTCGACTCATATATTTATGCTGCATTAATCGTTTACAAATCCTTAATTCGGTTATGTTTGGCTTAGATTCGTTTATCCGACGAATGCTACCGGCTATGTTATGTTTGAGTCGTTCGGATCGACAATCAATCGTTTCCAAACGTATGTGTTGAAAGTTGGTTTAAGACTATTTATGGCTATGGTGTTCATTTCACTCGCTGTTATAGTTATGTAAACTACTGAACTCGACACCGAATGCACTATTGTTGTAGTAGAAACGAGTAAATCCGTGCAGAGGTTTATTATTTACAGAGCTGAAAACTTTTTTTGAGGAGTTTACCAGTATTTATTCGTCCACTTAATAGAGAATCTCGTCCGCCAAATTGAGGTTATTTTTATATTTTAAAGCAGATATAAATTCGTACGTATCTGAGAAAATAACTTGCATCAAAATTGGTTGGGTAGTTTTTAGTGATAATGCAATAATAGTTATTCACAATGCGTTTTAATGATAGTGCAATATTAGTGCATTATTTATCATTATCATACACTTTAGTGATAGTTAAATATTAATGTACTACTTTGATAAGAAATTAGTGAAATGTAAATATTAGTGCACTAAATTTGTTATATTTAATGGTAATGTACAAATTTTTACACTAAAATAAATTTTCATCAATTTAATGGTAATGTAAAAGTAGTGCCAAATTGCCCAGGTCTGCTATTAGGCTGGATTCACTGACCACCTTCAGCAAGTTTTGCACGTTTTGAAGCGAAGCTTTTTACGCCCCGTTCTGTGATTTGCTTGGAGTGAAATCTGAAAAATTTTCGACAGATTTTTTCTTAGAATTTTATATGGTTTCTTTGTTTCTGTGTTTTTTACAACAAGACAGTTTAATATAACAAATGTAAAAAAAAACTTCTTCTCCCGCCTGGTGATTCGAACCCGTAAACTTTTGGTTGGAAGTTCTATACTCCATCCACTGAGCCAAGCACCTTCCCTACATTATATCATTGATTTAGTATTAATTGCAATTGAAGTTATGTTGCAGCTCATCCAATAATATATTAAGGTATTTGTGTGGTTTGGGTAGCTGCTTAGCCACTTGCTACAAGAGTTGATTAATAGATTTTTATGGTTTGGGTAGCTGCTAAGCCACTTGCTACAAGAATCATCAGTATTGCCACTTTTCCACAATTGTGATAAATCTAGCACTTTTTTAATTTCTACCACTTTTATCACTCACTATTTGCATTTTTCGAAAATCTATATATTTATATAAAAATTATTGCATTATAATTAAAATTTTAGAAATTTTATTGCATCTATTTTATTTGTATAGAAATTTTATTGCATATATTTTATTTATTATTACGTTTAATATATTATTTTAGAACTGTTTTAAGAACATTATATGAGAATTATTTGCAATAAAACTAATTTAGCGTGAAAAAACTTACTTTATGGTATACTTCTTATGATTTGTTTTGCTGTAGGACTTCAGTCGAATTTTTCCTTAAGAACAAATATATATTCGAAAGCTTTTTAAAATTCACCACTCATTTTAGACTCAACCTACCACTATTTAAAATTTGCAAGTGACAACACTGGTCATCATCCTCAGTTTGCTAGTGCCATCTGTTAGCGCCATCAACTGTTAACATAGCTGCAGTAATATATTTAATATTAAATATTATTTAATATTAAATAATATTAAAGGCAACGGAATTTTTTCGCTAGGTAGTACGCTGTTAAAGGAAAAAATTTGTTAAGTGCAGCCAAGTTCACAACCATGTGTGGAGAGTTAAAATGGAGAGTCGCTGGCATTATATGCCCGTATATGTAATTGCGTGGAAATTTGGCATTCAACAATAAAAAAATAAGCAGTAACTATGTTTTGTGTATGTATGTAATTTATTTTATGTTATTTTAAATTTTTGAATTTAAAAGTTAATTTATTAAGAGTTAATCTATGTAACTGCGAAAAAGCTTCGCTTCTCTCGTGTGTCCAACGACGCACCTGTGTTTTTCACATTACTGTCTTTTGTTTGTTAACTAAACTTCCCCAACGATTCGGTGTTGTATTCATGCACGAAAAATTTGAATGTTTCTGTATTGCGTTCTTGCACGAATTTGCAACATTTATATTTGACTTTCGTTAATAAAATGTATGTAAATGTAACGAATCAGCATGTTTCGTCCATGGATCGGAAAAATCACGCATGATTCTCTTACGATTTCCTTAAGAACGGAACTACTGGGTAACAACCCTGCAAGAAGTGTACAACAGTGGTCGGAACATGAAGCACATGGCTTACCAAGAGTCACACGTATTCTTATGCTCTTTCACTCACTCGACAAACAACTATTGGCGAAGCAGCATTGTTCCGCATATGCAATTGTTTTGTCTCAGTTTCACTTACAGTCTCATGTTTAATTTTGCCGACCACTGCACAGTGGGTATAAGATCACAGACGAAAATATTTATAAGTCCGCCTACAACCACGCCTACCTCCCATGTTAAACAAAAATTTAAAATGTTTTAATTTTTTTTCGTATTGAAGTTATATTAAAATACTTCCCTCATTTTTAATACGAAATTTGCATGGCAATCAAAAGAAGTCGTCTTATACCAATGAAATTTGGTATATAATATATAATATATATATAAATAAAAAAAAATATTTCCAAATTCGCCTTCAACAACGCCTATAACCCATAAAACACCAAAATTTAAAACACGTATTTATATGAAATACGTTAAAAAAGTATTGTATTTATATTCCTGTCAATAGCCTACAAAATTCAGTGTAGTTTCCAGGGTCTACCACGAGGAGGTGTCAGGATTTAACAAACCCCATTTTTAATTTTTTATTTTATAATATTTTTAATGTTTTTTTTAGTTATTTTTATATATTTTTTTTTTAGTTACATATATTGTTTTTTGTTTGGTTTTAAGTTTTTTTTTTAATTATATTAATTATTTGTTTTTTATAGATTCACTAGCAGGACCCAGTGGTCCGCGGCTTCGCCACGGACGTTCCAGCAACCATACTTTTTTTGTTGACGGTGAATGGGGGTGTGGCAAACGTTTTTTGTAAATCATCTCGTGCTCGAAAACAATCTACAGCCAAAATTTTAGCATAATCAGCCCAGAAGTTTTGGAGTCTTAATGATTTCTCAAAAATGGGTGGAATTATAGCGCCACCACGCCTATTTTTAGTACAGCTGCCGACGGTAAGCATACAAGCTTAATTGCCAAATTTTCGTCTCATACAATCGAAACAGTCGGAAATATTGCAATTTGAAACTAAGTATGCAATTAACTAATCTAGGGCGCAAGTAATACATGTTTTAAGTTTAGGCGAAATCCGTCCAGCCATTTAGATTTGTATTAAAGTCAAGCAAACAAACAGAAAATTTTTTTAATTAATATAGATAAAAATATATAAAAATTATATTTTGGGAAATTTCCTTATTTTAGTATATATCTTGACATTTAATACTTTTGAAAGCTTGGGAAACTCCGCGGAATTATCTAACAGAATGGAGTCTATTTACATATATTGTAAAATTTTTGCGTATAGACTGAAACTTCATTGCATTGTCTACGAAATTAGAAGATTTTATATAAAATTTTCGAATTTGAGGTTTTTTGAGGGAATTTTTACTAAAATAGATATTCCAAAGAATACTTTGGCATGTTTACATTTTCGATAGCTTGGGGAACTGTAATGGCACAAAGCGTGGTGAACTATTGCTTCCATGTTTGAAGTTATTTTTGACTGGGAAGTTCATTTCAAATTTGAACATGGAGGCCAGAATTCACCATAGCTGGTGTCATATACAAACATCAGGGGCATTCTGTTCATTTGAGAGCTGACCCAATTTTCACAGCTGAAGAGTTGTCTGTTTTGATAGCTGACACATTTCTTTTCATTTGACAGCTGACCCAATTCTGACAGCTGACAAAATTGTCAATTTGGACAGCGGACACATTTTTGTTAACTTGACAGCGACCCGTTGGTGACTGTGACAGGTACTACCTTTCCCAATAGGCGAAATAAGATTGTTGCGCTCGTGTTCAGATTTAATTTTTGTATTAAATTTAAGTTTGAGCATGGACGCAACAATCTTAAACATTTTGTTTGGCATTCAAACTCCTGCACCTTGTTAATACCCCTGGTTGGCTGGTTGGTTTAAATGGTGATACTACTAATAGTAGTATCCAATTAACTTTGATGAGCCGTTTTGATGCCATAACCTCTTGTTCCTGTATATTGGGTAAGTTGCGAACCAGGAGGTTGGTGTTTTGCTTCATAACCATCTAGTGCGGCTAGTAAATGTAAGTAGGTTGCAAATTTTCGCTGCCGAGAGTTGTTCTAAGTTACTGAAGAGCTGCTTATTAAGCACGCTCAATCTAGATCTGGCTAGTGCAGGGCAGGTGCATAGGAAGTGTGTTAGTTTTTCATTTGGGTCGTCGCAACTGCGACAATGGGCGTTGAAGGGGATTCCGATTTTTTTCTGTGTGCACTCCAATGCACCAGTGCCCCGTTATGATAGCTGTGATCCTAGCTATGTCGGTCCGGAATCTGAATAGCATATCTCGGGTTCTGCCGAAGTTGTATGTTGGCCACATTTGCCTTGATGTTATACATGTTGGTAACCCTCTCCATCTACAGCCATTGAAAAATACTTAAGAACGATGCCTTATTCAACATAAATGCAGAACATTGAAATACTGTACAATGATAACGGAGTTTTTTCGCTTTTCTTTGTTTGTTATTCGCTTTTTTTGTTGTATTATAGTGTATTTTAGTTTTGATATATTGATGTTTGCATTCAAATTTTTCATTTCGGCAAAGTGCTAATTTTTTTCAGTGGCAAAATACTTAAGAACGATTTAGATTTCACGAAATATCTAATAATAATCGTTTAAAGATAACATTGAGTGGTGAGTTTAAATAGATTCTGTTTTTCTAGAGCTGTTTTAAGTAAAGATTTTTTAGTAACGGTAATAAAATAATGGCCAAGGCGACAAATTGCTCACCATCTACACGCAAAGCCATCGTTGAGTTGCAAAAGTCCGGAGTGTCTTATAGTGAAATCGCGAAGCAATTACATTGTTCTAAAACAATGGTCTTCAATGCTCTTAAACATTACCGGCAATACAGAACAACAGAAAACGTTTTAAGAAGAAAAAAAGCCCGGAAAACCTCTGTTCATACTGATAGAACGATAGTTCGGCTGTCAAAAATGGATCCGAGAAAGAGCGCTGCTGCTATTCACCGCGAAATTTCTGCTGTGATTGAAAGACCAATATCGAAAAGAACTGTTGCACTTCGATTGGCAGAGGCTGGGCTCCATGGTCGTTTGGCTCGCAAGAATCCATTGGTCACAGCAGTGCAACGCAAGCGCAGAGTTGAATTTGCTCGAACGCACATCTCATGGACTCCAAATCAGTGGCGCTATATTCTTTTTAGTGATGAAACAAAAATAAATAGAGTTGGGCCAGATGGCAGAAAGTATGTCCGGCGGCCAAAAAATGCCGCCTTTGACCCAAAATACGTTTCACCAGTATTAAAGCATGGTATTAAAGCCATGTATAAAACCAGTATTAAAGCAAGGACCGATACATAGAATTGAAGGTACCATGGATGCAGTCAAGTATGTTGAAATCCTGCAGAACATAATGTTGCCATGGGCCGAAGAAAATTTACCGGTCATTTGGAAGTTTCAACAAGATAATGACCCAAAACACACTTCACGTGTTGCGAAAAAGTTTTTTGAGGACAACTCTATAAATGTTATTGATTGGGCATCATCTAGCGCGGACCTGAATCCAATCGAGCATCTGTGGAATGATGTGAAGAACCCGCTCAGTACGCAAAACATAACTAATTTGGACCAATTATTCGAAAGAGCTAAAGCTGCTTGGGAGTCCATTCCTATTGAACGATGTAGGACCTTAATTGAATCGATGCAACGGCGTTGCGCAGCTGTTATAAAGCAAAAAGGCTTTTCTACAAAATATTGATTCCAAATAATAATTTTTTAAACATTTATTTATTAATTTTTAATACTTTTCTGTAACTTTTTAAGTCGTTCCTAAGTATTTTTCCAATGCAATTTTAACATTACTCTTTTATTTTTGTAACAAAAGTGGAGAAAACTTTTATTTTTTTTCAACCAAGTACTGATAATTTTAAAATAATTGAAATTTATGAATAAAACTTTTATTTATAAAAAATCAACATGGTTTAATGAAATAAAGCAACTAACAGTGAAAGTAAGGCAGCGTTCTTAAGTATTTTTCAATGGCTGTATTACTAGCTTTGGCAAGGTTGTAAGAGTGAATCCTTCCCTTCATTGTACTTAGTAGGACTGCTACTGGTTCCGCACTGGAAGCGTCAAGGGAAGAACCCAGCCTGGCTAGTTCATCCGCCTTTTCATTACCATAAAAGTTCCTATGGCCGGGATCCCATATTAAGGTGATGTCAAGTTGGTGACTCAGTCGGGCAAGTTCCTGTTTACACTGCCTAACCAGTTTGGAGGTCATTTTGACCGTTGCTAAAGCTTTTATGGCGGCTTGTTCGACAATATTGCTGCATTAAGGTTGTTTGTGTTGGCTCGACTAATAGCTCGACAAGCTTCTCTTATCGCTAAAAGTTCGGCTTGAAAGACGCTAGCCGAATTCGATAAACGGAAAGCTTTCGCCACACTCAGTTCCTCTGAGTAGACACCGGATCCAACTCCGCATTCCATCTTGGATCCATCAGTGTAGATTGATATATCGAAGACTGTATCAGGTCCTCCATTGCGCCATTCTACCCTGGTAGGGACTTTAATGGTAAATGACCTTGTAAAATCAAGCATAGAGATGTCATAGTCCGTACTCTTTGCCACCAATTCCTGTGGCAATGAACTAAGAATGTTTCTGTGTCCATATGGTCTGTTCCTTCAGTTATGGGACTCACTGAGTCTGGCTGAACAGTTTGTTGTGCTGATTTTAATATGGAGATCTATGGGAAGTAGGTGTGTCCGATCGCTGAATCCTTGCCAGTTTTGATATGTTGTACACCTTATTCAGTGCTGGCCACCAAACTAGTGAACCATGTCAGGATAGGACGTACTACTGCGGTATTAAGCCATATGAGTATTTTTAGACCCCATTTTTTTCCGAAGGTCTTCTTACAGGCGTATAAGGCTATGCAGGCCTTTTTAACTCTGAACTCGACTTTTTTTTCCAGTTCAGCTTAGAATCTAGTATGACTCCTAGATAATTGGCATTGAACAAAGTATTGTACCTTGGTTTTTGTGCTAAATAGCATCAGCTTCGTCTTGCTAGGATTCACTCCTAGGCCGCACCTAGCAGCCCAGCTGCTGAGCTTGTCCAAAGCTCCCTCCAGAATCTTGCTGAGAGTGGAGGGAAGCAGTCCGGATACCATTAAGACCACATCATCTGCGTATGCAACCACCTTGTCTCCGTTACAATTCAGTATATTAAGCAATTCGTTCATAGCTATGAGCCAGAGAAGGAAAGATAGCAGACCGCCCTGAGGAGGCTCTATTACCAGGTTCAAATTGAAAAGAATCAAGCTGTGATTCGAGAAGGAATTTTTGCTGGACACTCTCCAATTAACCACATTTAGAGACTCATTTTCGGATAGCCGTGCAATTTCTTCTTTCCACCTACTAAAGTTAGCAGAGCTTGATAAGGTGAATGTTGGTGTATTGCCCAGATCCAATAAAAACTCAGCTCTTGTGTTGATATCGGTGCTGCCCCACAAGGTGTGTCTCGCGTTTGCATCGCAGCCCGTGAGCGTAATGGCGTTGCTTGCAGCTGCCGTGGCCACGAACCGCTTCACATCGTCTGGTGGAGCGTCTCTATCATGGCCCATATAGACTTCCGCTATGTACAGCTGCAGCATCCAGTTTGACGACTGTCAGATCGGAAGAGCTAATGTTAGGGAGTAGAAATAAGTTTATGTGTTTTTTTGCTACAATGCAAGTTCTAGGCTTACCCGCAGATCTTTTGTAGAATATGTTGTATAGGTTGTTCTGGAACCCTTTTATTGTTGAGTCCCTGACCCAGGGACCCTGTATGATGCCTACGTCGATACTATCCTCCATCATGAGGATGGTCAGATTATTACTAGTCATGCATGGGGATATCAGGGTTGTGTAGTTGGAGAATTTCGATGAGCTGGAGAGCGCCAACTCCAGCTTCATCATCGGCAACCAAATGCGAGCACGAGGTCTCCTTGGGATATCCTTTGCTGCAATGAACTTAAGGCTTAAGCCTTCCCATGCGTCTCTAATCTTAGAGACACACTCTCTAAGGAATTCCTTTGAGAACTGATCCTCGCATTTGATCACCCGGAATCCTCGCACTACTTCCGCGGACTCGAAGGAGGGAAGCGATCCACCCTTGTTGCCGAGGAGATGCTCTATCACCATCTCGGACAACTTGGCTTCGATGTTGCCCCACTGCTCCGAGATTCGTTTATGGCTGTTCGAGTTTGCGTCTATCAACGCCACCTGCAAATGGTCCCTTACCACCTCACTGTAGGCGCGCTGACTGGTTGTTGGGTTTTCCTCCACTGTGGCTGACCTTCCCGCTAAATGCTTTAAAGTGACTCCGGTAGCGGGCTGAGTAGATTGAAACTTCAGGTATTGTTTAACCATAGCTTCGAAGTGGATTTTGTACACCGCGTCACGCTCCTGAACAGTACCGCCCGCAGTATTCTTACCTATATTGCCAAGAATAAATAAAGCCTTCTGGTACTTTTCTTCATTTGCGCTCCGTGAGACTTGGATCTCTTTGATTCACTACGTCTGGTGATCTCAGAGGCGATTGATGTTGGTGGTTGACTGGGGAGCACAGGTACCAGTACTATGACTGGTACTGGTATGACTGGTACTAGCAATTCATCTTTTGTGCTTCGACTATTACTACAGGTGTTTTGTTTTTGGGTTTTTTGGTTTATTATATTATTTTCTTTTTGGTTGTTCATCATCTGTTTCTTGCGCTTTCTTTGCCGCCTGAGCAGGGCGGGAAGCTATGAGGTAAAAGACAAGGTCCGCCATGGCGAGCCCCAATACCATGGTAAGGAAGGTGTTTCTGTCTGAATCGGCCCGGTGAGAGAGGGGATACGCTAAAATACAGCACAGACGATTTTATGATTAGCAAGCTGCACCTGCCGTAAAGCTTAAGCAACTTGGGTTATCTAAAACCTAGGGTAATAGTTCATGAAACAGACAACCAGAACTTTGTGTCGTACCACAACACAGACCCGTTTATGTTTTAAGCAAGTAAAACATACGGGGCATCCGGTGTGCCAACACGAACATGGAAGCTGTTTCACAAACACAAAGCATCACCCAGTGCCCTGCTGACTAGGAGCATTATGTAATAAATTACATACTGCCCGTAATAGCAGTACCAGTTTAGACTTCTGTAGCGACGTACTTCCATCCATCTACTGGTGGAGACGAGACCTACCCAATCTCTTGCATATAAAGACAGATATGCCAACCCGGTCTTACCCCTGAGCGACCCCGCCGGTCAATCTAGACCTGTGTAGCATTCACACAACCAGTACGAGACTCCCCGAAGGGCCAGCCCACGACAGTCATCTGGGCAACTCGATCCCGTCTAATGAGGATCCACTACATCCCCGCAAAAAGACCAAAGAACACACAAATGCAATTACGAAAAAGTGCATTCTTACACATGACCGTGCTCAATGAGCACTTAAGGGCTAGGCTAACAATTTGCAGTTGCCGTCTCAGCTGGAAACTATTGCACATGACTGGTACCTACTCTGGAGGACCTTTGCAATTGCCACTCTTACTCTGGCCGTTCGGATTTCAACATCCAGACATAGAGTATTGGCCACTGTTCTCAGAGACTGCCGCGCTGAGTATGAGAACCCTTAGTTATAACATCCATTTCAACACTTCCCTCAGTGACTGCCGTGCCAGTTTGAGGGTGCGAGTCAAACTCTTGACAAGCAACACTTCGGAAAGTCGAAGAGCCGACATTTTTATGCACGCATGCCAACACTTCACATCTGTTTTAACCAGCCGAATTAAGGTTTCAGTGCGGTGGATAGATAGGGTCTACCCCATTCGACGGGTAAAGACTGTCCCCGTACTAACAAGTTTTAAGGTCAATTGCTATACCTTCGCAGGCTTGTTTCATATCGATATACCGAATATGACCTGCTACCAAGATGGGCGCCACCCCGAGCTCTTGGTTGGCCCTATCAGTTTTTACGTTTGCAGGACGTATCCTACAAACAACCCTCCTCCTTTATCCTGGCTTGGGACAGGCAGGCGCAAGCTAGACCTGGCGGAGTTAAAATACAGCACAGTATTCCCCTTGGCTGCAAAATACTCGGTGGGCACCATCTCTAGACCTTGGAGTTAAGGGGGGATATAACGCTCCCGTCGTCATAGCCCATTTTGTCATTGCAGTCTAAGCCTCTACACCGCATTAAGGTGGCTATCCTTCGTAGAGGTGTTAATACCCCTATTACGTAAGTAAGTGTGCAAATACCATACAAATTGTACCATAGGCCACACATTTCCTTGAAGGCAACCTTGGAAACACACCCTAGTGATATTTTTAGAAATGTCAAAAAAAATGGACAATGTTATGGCGAAACTGCAGCCGAAAATAAAATTATTTTTTACTTGGACCACGACAACAGCAACAATACTCAACAAATCTATCAACAACTGCAGCATCAACCGGAACGGCGCCTGAAACACGGTCATCAAAGGTAAGTGCTTGGAGAGTCTGGCTGCTGTTGAAATAAAAATGTTCTTTGCGCATCATAAAGCCATTTGCAGCATTGCAACTGCAGCGGCACACCATACAGCCACTTGCACAGCAGCGGCACCATTGCGTCAAGCGCCAGCAGCAGCACTTGCAGCAGAGTGACGGCGGCCACAGCTACTGGCCAGCCAACAACCACAACCACACCAGTGGAAACAACAGCACATCTGCAGCAGCCTAGAACACCCAGGTAAGTGCTCAGTGAGCATGTGTGCTGATGAGACTATAATTTTTTTTATGCACAGCACGAGCGCATAGCTTCAGCGGAACACAACCGTGTTCCAGTGGCTCCGTTACACGAGCCACAACCGCACCACCATCTAGCAATCAGCAACAAAATCCCGCTTGCCCTTTGCCACCGCAGCTGCGAAGAACATAGTTGACACATAGCCAGCAGACACAGGCCAACACAAAAAGTGCCTGCGGTATTTGCCACAACCCCAGCAACAGCTTTAAGCGCCCCAGAAGCGCACCCCAAAGCGGGCAAACACACGGTGGCGACAAAATTGCCCACTATAGCTATCAGCAGCGGCACCTAACCGTACTCTAGTGGCAAGCTACTAGCCAGCCAACCAGCAAGCGCTCCCAAGCACAGCGCCAGTATAAAGCGATCGTTAAGCGCCCTAGCGGCACATCTTCAAGTGGACAAAAGCACCAGCAGCGGTAGACGCCGGCCAGCAAGAAAATGGCCCATACTATAGAGATGAGTCGCTCCGAACATGTTTAGTTCACGGAACCATGTTCACAGTCGAACATAGTTCCAATCATTCCATCGATCCTTTATAAACTTGTCCAAACAGTTCCGGTTGCAATGATTTTTTTTTCATATAAACAGCATGAACCGAATTCTCTTTCATACTTGTTGCTGCTTATCCGAGTTGGTTGTAAAAGTGATAGAAATAAAATATACATATATCACTTTTTCTTTGGTTCTTTTGTAAAATTAATTAAAATAAATGGCATAAAACTATTACAAGATATATCGCCATCCTTCTCATGTGCATTGTTTCGTTCATTTGCTTGAACATGCAAACTGGCGGAACTAGTTTCATTATATTACATATAGCAGATTATATTATAAATTTAGTACCCTAACACATTTTTCCCTTCTACAGATCAAAGGAACTAAATGGCTCCGGGACATGTTTCCGAGAATTAGTTCCACTGTACGAAAGAAAAATTCCATGTTCATTCCGGCTCCAGAACTGTTAAGCACAAGCTTACAACACTACAATTTGTCACTAAAGAGGCCAATAACAGCAGCAGCCACAAGTACAAAATAAAGATTCTAATGCTGTAGCAGCAACAGCAAAACAAACAGCAATAGTCACCGCAGCACCATCAGCAGCAGCAAGCACCAAGCCACAACGTCATCGGTAAAATAATTTTAAATTTATTTTATAGCTTTTGTAAATAATGATTTACTCTTAAAAATAATTGAGATTTTTTATTTATACATATAAAACAAATTTTTTTCTATGAAAACCAAACAAAAAGAAAAATATGAGAAGAACGAAATAAAAAGAATAAACATTTTTTAAATTAGAAAAAAAAAATAAAAATTTACTTACTTACTTGCTTAGGTGGCGCCTACATCCGTAAGTCGGTTTTCGCATGTCGTCAGAAATTGCGCCAGCCCTTTCTGTTTTGCGCTTGCTGGCGCCAGTTGGAAGCTCGAAGTAGTTGTCCTCTACTTGGTCCTTCCAACGGAGATGTGGTCGCCCTCTTCTGCGTCCGAAGAAAAAACAAATAAAAATTTAGAAATACAATTTTTTTGTACCAAAAATATAAATAAAAAAAAATTTAAAATCAATTTAAATGAAAAAAGTTTTTTGTGTGGTAAGACATAAACTTAAAGAATAGACTCACCCAAAATGTTTTAAACTTTAAAGCTAACTTCAAAAGCATACAGGAAGAATGTATGCTTTTGGGGAGGACATTTTTTTCAGCCCCATTGTCCTTCACGGTAATGAGGGAGGCGTGGGCCGGGCCTAACCATCAGGGCTTGAGTAGCGGTTTGTTGGATGGGTGTGAGCCAGGGGCCCCCAACCTTGATTATTTTTTTATAAAGTGCTTTTTTTTTTTTTTGGTTTCAGCTTCCGGTAGTAAAAGTTTTTTCTTTGGTTTGAATCTTTGACGTTATAGTTTTGTGATGCACATGATTATTTGTTCGAGGAAGGCACGCATTGGTTGGCCAAAACGAACCCCCCACATCTCCCGAACTACTAGCATACTGACAATCTAGCACGTACAGTGGTGGCCAACCATGTTTCCGCGGACCACCTGATCAGGGGCGGTGGCGTCGGCTGAGGGAAGCAGGCGCCCTGACTCATCGTCTGTGTGAGGTACACAGGGGCGCTCTCACCGTGCGCCCTCCAAATTTAAAGTAAGGGCTGCTGCTTCACTTGCCGGCATCACCGCTCAGCGTTGCCACACACGAAGCTTAAAAACGTTTGTTTTTGTTTAAATTTCCGGGTGACAGTCTCCGTACTGCTACAAATTGGCACCCAACGGGGGCCTTTTTGTGTTTTTTTTTTCTAATGACCTTTTATTTATTTATTAGAAACATTGTTGACATTTAATTTTAAAATTCTTAGAGTCTAATCTAATAGTAATAGTAGTTTCAAAAGGTAATGAAAGATCATTTTATAATTCTGAACACAATTGAGTTATTTGAGACTTAAACAATATGTAAAGAGAGCTGACTCACAATTAATAAAAATCTTTTAGATAACAATACAAAAATGAAATAGAAGAGATTTAAACAAAGAAATTTAAAATGAGTTGATGTTAAAATAAAGGCTGAAAAGATAGGAAACTAGAGAAATTCCACTAAAAGAAGTAATTGAAAATTAAATGATTGAAGTGCTTGCTTCGCGTTGGAAATATCTTTAATGTTATTTGGAAGTGAATTCCATAAACTTATGGCACTGACGAAAAACAGTCGGCTAGAGTTTAGGAAGTTATGCTTCAGAATAACAAAGTTCATGCTTCTGTTTGACCTACAAAACTTAATCTTATCAAAAAGGTTTATTGGACAGCGTGAGTAGATTATCTTATATAAGAAAATACAATTTCTTGCTTCAAGATAGCCGAACAAACTACGACCCAATAACTGTTTATTAAAGGGTGTTATATGATCATACCTCCGAAGACAGTAGACATAAGGTATAGAGTTGTTGAACGCAACTTGCATTTTGTGAGTGGATCTCGAGTCAAGCTTGCTATAGACGACTTCCGACTAAGACTAGTTTCCTTCTAGTTTCAAGAGGTATGAACGCTACAGTCATTCGAAGATTTCTGAGGACATAGTAAATTTTACTAACGTAGGAGTTAACATCATCTTCACAGGACAAAGACGAGTTTATTTGGGTTTAACCGGGGTAAGCGGCCATGCTTACAAATTTTAGCTCAATGTCCTTGAGAAAAATTGGGGGAACATCGCGATTACAAAAGGGTGTTTTCGATATTGGTAAGACACATGATTTTAGAGGGATCAATTTCAATACTTTATTTTTGGCCCAATTAGCCACTTTATTTAAGTCTTCATTTACTCTCGCACACAAATCTTCAGAGAGGCTAAAGGGTCTAGACATATACAACTGCAGGTCATCAGCATAAGCGTGCATGGTTACATGTTTGCATTTACTAAATATATCATTATGAACATGGCAAACAGAACTGGGCCCAGCACTAAGCCTTGTGGAACTCCACTTGTGGTACCTTTATAAGACAAGAAAGAGTTTTTTACCCTGACTCTTTGAGACCTTGTAAATAAATTCTCAGCGTGCTGCTGTAGCTTTTCATTTATTCTCTTAGTGCCGTAAATTGAAGTTCAAACGAAGTTGTACTGCTGCTTTTTAGCTTTGGCCTACCATCACTCTTATTTAAATTACGAGGAGCAAGGGGACCACGTTGTTGACGCGAGAGAATGGGAGAGGGCGTCATTTGAATTGTAATGCGGAGGCGATTACTTGCAGTCAACGCGATTTTACAAGAGCACAACCGGTGCAGGCGGCACAGAACAAAGAGACCACGGCGCTGATTGGAATTCAATAGAGTCACTCAAGCAATGCAATCAAGCTGTTGATTTGAGCGCGAAATAGTTTAATTTTTGCCTATTGCTTTTAAGGCGCGAAATTGTTTTTGTTTACTTATAATTTTTTTTTCTTATTTTTCTTTGTTCCACTCAAAGCTGAAACTTATATAATGTTATAACAAATTTAAAGACTTTTATTTGTCTGTTTATAGTTTAAAAGTTCATGTGAAATACTACAAAATCACTGTATATTTATAGTCAACAACAAAGTCTATCACAGTTGATCAAAAATTAGTTATAAAACTGTTGAAAAGCCTGTTTTATTAGATTAAATCTGAAGCGCGAGAACGAAACGCGACCTTTCAACGTTTGTTTTGTTATATTCTTCTTTGTGGACGTAAACCAAAGATGGCGAATTTGAATTTTAAAAGCAACGTTTTTTTCATATATCCGCTTCCGGTCGTGACTCGTTTTCCGCTAAGCTACAGAACTTCGGGGAACTTTTGAATCAAAATAGTAATTTATTTAAAAAACTAAGAATTTTGTATGCATAAATTTTTTTCATCACAAGAAGTATTGAAAATGTTCATAGTTTCAATAAAAATAATTCATATCAATGTATGTGCCATTTTTATTAATATTTTCGATAATTTTATTGCTGCCAACCAAGCAGGACTTGATCAAATTAATTGAAATTTTCAGTAGAGATAGCTTGAATATTTACAATCCAAATGCCATAACTCATTTTTCCCAATTTCTAAGGTTTTTTATTTTGACTTATGGCTACCGAATACATAGAAATAAGAGATAAGGAAGTGGTGTTCTCTTTCTTACTAGTGTATGTTCACACTAATACGGAAACATTCACTCAGGGCCGTATTTGGCTGTTGCGTTCAGCTAGGTGCGATTTTTCTGATTGGAATTTCATATGAAATGTTAAGTATTGCATATGTATGTAAAAAAATTAAGTCAATGATTTATGATATATAAATTTATTAAATAATAACTAAATATTACAAAAATAATTCTTTGTTTTACATTTATATAAGAAATTTGATATTCATGCAACTACTTATATAATAAACTAATAGCCCTTATATATAGCTTATTGCCTAACAATAACAACAACACAACAACAATAGTAATCAAAAGCTTATAACATGAAAAATATCAACACAATAAAAAAACTAACATTATTGCATCAAGATTATTAGGCGCAGACTTAAGTGGCATTAGTCGGACACTGTTTTTCACCTAGACTCTTTGAACGACAGTTTTTGTATATTACCAGACCCCTGTCATATGGTTAAGCTTATAAGGAACTCTTTAGCAGATATCAAAGAGTTTAGAAATTCTGACAACAAAGCTATTAAGTGGCACTATCTTCAGAGGCTTGTAGAGCTACAAGAAAGAGAAGAATTGCATTAAGGAACAAAGATTAGAAGAGCTCATATATACTTTAGAGACCAGAAAATTATGGTCTCCGTGCAAGCTCTTCAAATCTGTAGCTGATGCATTGGATTTTTGTAGAGATGTCCTTTTTTTACAAGAATTTCAAGACAGTGAAGCTACAGTTGAATTTATTAAGCAAATGAATGATGTCTTCGATATACTGAATAGTAGAAGTATTCGAAAATTTGGTTTTCAAAAGGCGCTTTGCGAAGAAAATATAGCTAGTTTGATTTCATTTTCCAAAAATGTTGTTGCCTATATAAGCAAGCTTCACACAGTTGATGTGCAGTTGCTTATACTACACAAAAGAAAAACAGGCTTCTTAGGTATCATAACTTGCTTAATGAATATTGGGGTAATTTTTGAAAGGCTTATAGCTAATAAAAAGTTGGTATATATCTCTTTCTATAAAGTTAATCAGTACCATATTGAATTATTATTTAGTTCAATTCGATCGCATTTAGACCGAAACGATAATCCATCCGTTAATCAGTTTCAATCCGATTATAAAAATATAATAATCAGATATAGAATTCGAGAAGCGGGCGTAGGTAATTGTTTAAATTTATAAAATATTGCTATTTTAAATATAAGTTCCACTTATCCTCTTAAAAACGATAATTTAAATAATGCAAATAGCGAAGTTGAAATTAGTATTGATTACGGAAGTTGTTCATTCTTAAACGATCATAATTATTTTTCTGATCCAAGCATTTTGTCAGAGTACACTACTCACGTGTGTAGTGATTTCAACACATTCTAGTGTTCTTGTAGTTGGTTTTCGTTTCATTTCTAATACATTCTCCCTAGGTTGCATTATCTGAATATATTGTAAAATTTTAAAATATTCTTTATTTGAACATTTAATTGCATCTAATTCTGCAACCAAATTTTTACTGCATGTAGGAACTGGATCAATTTGTCTAAATAATTATTTCATATATAATAACTTCACGAAAATCAAAAAAATTAATAAATCTGAAAATCTGAAAATTAAACAAATAACTGAATACAAAAATATTTCCCATTTAAAACAATGCGCCCTTAAAATATATGCCACCATGAAAAATTAATGCGCCCTTGTAGTACGTTTTGTGTTTTGACGTTTTCGATCTCGCAAAAATGGCGCGAAGTTAACTGATCTCAATAAATGCTTTTTCTCTAATTTCTGATTAGAAATTTGTGAATTTCTAATTGGAAAACAGTTTCCTGCAACCAATTTAGTTTAATTAAAGTTATTTTCTTAAAAAAATTCTAACCGTTTGAACACAATTGCAAAATACTTACTTGTGAAATGAAACCAGCTTTTCCTTCAGTCTCTGGACACTTAAACAATTGTTCACAACACAACGCATAATTAAAATATTCTTTGTTGTATTGAATTTATTCACACTAACTTAAGTTCAAAGATTTTATGAAACAAGGAGACACATTTTTATATTTTAAAAAAAGCATCTGAAAGAAAGAGAAAGTATTAATTATATTTAGAAACAACCTCATACAACACAATCACACAAAGCCGTCTCGATTGCACCCCTGCATATTCTTATAACAAAAATTTGAAAGTTTGTTTTTACATTTTTTTGCGCTTACTCTTTCATTCTATCGAACAAATTTCTGTGAAGTGAATTTTTTCTCTTGAATTTACCTTGTTCCTTGCTTTTTATTTATCACATTAAATTTTTAAAAAAATATCCTAAGCTTATTGTGCTATTGTGTGACTTGAAGCACGACTTCAACAACAAAAAGATAAGTTAAAAATATTTTTAGTATGCATAAAATATAAACCATAATATTATTTTGTTGCTTAGAAAAATTAGAAACATTTGATTGAATCAAATCCGTATTTATTTTTAAAGAAGTTAGATATAACCTATATTTTACGTTACATCTAACTGTTATAAATCCTTGATTTTCGGTTAGATACACTGGTACTTTACAAATGTTTACGTTATGTCTGACGCAAAAAATTAGGTTACCTGATCGGTTTAATTGTTGAAGTAGACGTGCAAACACCCTGTTGTTCACTTAAAATTGTTGCTGTTTGTATCTTTACATCAAGTTAACTTTGTAATTTTAGCAAACTTCTTTCTGCTGTTTTTTATTACAAAAAAATTCAAATTTTACTCTTTTTCAACTGTTCATTCTAATTCAGAAGCTTTTATTTAATAAAACATTCTTCTTGAAATTAAATAAATATATTAACAGGTTGTGAGACCAGACAACGAAGCAAAATGGATTCTAAAGAAAGCTATGGTGTGTAGGCATCGAAATAATAATAGCAACCTTTTTGTTTGCGCGTTACGAACTGAATGCCGTTCGCCGTCTTTATTTTTTATTGCTTAACCTCGTCATACAAACATAAGAAAGAGTGACCACTAAGAAACTACAACATTGTTGTTGATATACTTAGAAAATACACATACACTTAAACGTTAGCGGCAAACAATTGAGTGAGAGTCAAAGGGGAACGGGCGAGCGTCGGTTAAAGTGAGAATCACTTTAACGAGAGCTTAACGCACAACATTATTCACTTAATGAGGAAAGTCAAATGAAACGAAGCCAAAATGATGAGTACAATTATGAAGCCAAACTGCTGAGTGTTCCAACTAATGCTACAACTCGGTCATCCTGACATTAGAGATCATCCTGATCTCCGTGTCGTTCTTTGAGCCAGGGTCGGATATTGCTTACTGCCCACACCCCAACGTATGGGGTTCGTGACAGTTGGAATCCTTCAACGTCTTCTAGTACATATCTGTCATAACGTAATACTTTTTTAACACGATAAGGCCCTTTGAACTTCGGTATAAGTTTTTTTGACGCACCAGGATGCGAATCAAAATTTTTGACTACTACATAGTCACCTACCACGTAATTTGTCGGTTTCTTGCGTTTTCCGTCAAAACGACGTTTGTTATAATCTTGTAATTTCTTTTGATTTTCTGCAGCTTTTTTTCGAATAACCTCGTGTTCTACACCATTTGCCACTCCTACTTTTTCATTTAAATGTTCCTTTAAAAAGTCAACTACTTTACCTCTCTGTTCGGTTCCGAAAAGCATTAAACTTGGACTCTTTTTGAGGGACCTATGTACAGTATTATTGAGCGCGTGTTCAACAGTGTCTAGCACCGAATCCCAGTAAATTCTTTCTTCGGGTTTTACAAGTTTGGCAATCATCGGACCTAGTGATCTGTTCACTCTTTCTACCTGTCCGTTTGCTCTCGGTGTGCCCGAAGCTACTTTAACGTGTTGTATGTTGTTTTCTCTTAAGAACTGATCGAATTCTACTGACGTAAAACAACTGCCCCTATCCGAAACTAAGCGCTTGGGTCTGCTATACGCTTGAAAATAATTTGAAAGGGCTTTAATTACTTCTTTTGTATTTGTAGTTTTTGTAGCGTACAACCTAACAAACTTAGTAAAACCGTCTATAACTACAAATATATGTTTGTATTTTGATCTTGAACGATCAACTGGCCCATAGTGATCCACATGTACTGTATCAAAAGGGCTGCTACCCTTAGGAACGTTATTTAAAAATCCTTCTTCGCGTCCACTTTTAGCTGGAAAAACTATACATTTTAAACAATTTTTTATATAATTTCCTGCTTTTTCCCTTAATTTTGGAAACCAATAACTGTTTCCTAGTAACTCACAAACCTTGTCTAAACCTACATGACCCATCTCATCGTGGTATTTGCATAAAACACGACTTTCCATATCTTGAGGGACATAAAATCGGACTTTGTTTCCTTCGTCTTTACGAAAAACAACCCCATTGCGCATTTCGTATAATGGCATTTCTCTTACTTCTAACTGACTACGGATCTCACTTATATATTGTACTTATCTCTTCCCTGACATATTACTAAATTTTCTTCGAACGTGTTAGGCTCTACCACCAGGACAGCAGTTGACCTCCTAAGCGCGTCAACATGTTGCATGCGTGTGCCCTCCCTATGTTGCAGCACGTAATCGTATTCCATCAATTCTAGTGCCCATCTCGCTATTCTCGGATTCATTTCCTTCTTATTCAAAGTTTGAGTTAAAGAGCTACAATCAGTTATTATTTTGAACGGTCTGCCCTGAAGGTATATTCGAAAACGCCTCAACGCATAAATTATAGCCAAAGTCTCCAGTTCGAAACTGTGATACTTTGATTCTGTCTCAGTAGTGCGTTTCGAAAAATAAAATACCGGGTGCATAAGGTTATCTTTCTTTTTTTGTAGCAATATTGCCCCAAAACCGATTGAGCTTGCATCGCAGTGAAGTTCGGTCTCATCATTGAAATCGTAAAGTGCGAGAATGGGGGTTTCTACTAACTTTTCTTTAAGTGTTTCAAATGCTCTTAACTGTTCAGGTCCAAACGTAAACTTTAGATCTTTTTTTGTTACATCATGTAATGGTTTTGCAATAATAGAAAAATTTTTAACAAATCTCCGAAAATAAGAGCACATCCCCAGAAAACTTTGCACTGAACGAACGGATTGGGACACCGGAAAATCTCTAATCGCTTGTACTCCTCTCTCATCAGCTTTTATACCCTGTCGTGAAATATTGTATCCTAAATATTTTACTTCTGGCTTCAAAAACTCGCATTTATCTAACCTCAGTTCTAACTTATTTTCAACTAGTCGCTTAAAAACTTCTGTTAACGTTTGGAAATGTTCATCGTAAGTTTCTGTCGCGATCATTATATCATCTAAGTACACAATAAGTCGTTCGTCCCTAATCATATCAGCGAAAATTCTGTTAATAAATTTTTGGAATGTTGATGGTGCATTTTTAAGGCCGAAAGGCATTCTAGTGAACTCGAATTGGCCTAAAGGTGTTACAAACGACGTAAATTTAATGGACTCTTGGTCCATAAACACATGAAAAAACCCGTTTTTTAAATCAAGTTTCGTAAACAACCTTTTGTCAGCTAACCTGTCTAACAGATCATCAATTAAAGGGATTGGATAATTGTCTTTGCTTGTAACTTTGTTCAGGGTACGGTAGTCTATGCATAAACGTAGATCTCCGGTTTTTTTCTTCACAAGGACTATAGGAGAGGCGTACTCTGAATTACTTGGTCTAACATACCCACTAGCTATATATTCATCCAATATTTTTTGGAGATTATTTTTCTCTGCATAAGACAAGCGTCTTGGCGAACAATGAAAAGGTTTTGGGTCATTCAAAACCAATTTCATCTCGAATCTGAGCTTAGGTTCATCTGGGCGTTCAGCTAGTAAATACTCGTGATTGAGAATACTATAAGACCGATTTTTATTTACTAACCCCATATCCGACCCTAGCTCAACGTCAACCTCTTCAGGAGAACCACCGCAATCGATAGACATTAATAATTTATCAAAATGTTCTTCGTGAACTTCATCTGTCGTACTCAGGTCTCTATCATCATCATCGCAACTGTTTGACGGGACCCTCTGTTCCTCGATCATATTTTGACCTATCTCAGTTGTCTTAAAATTTCTATCATTTGCATCTAATACATTACCTTCGCCTGCCATTTCCCTTTGGCTCTCACTCGTTAGTTTTTGTTTGCTTTCTTCAATTACAATTTCATTAAATTCAGATACTAATCGAAACTTACAAATATCCAAGAAATCTCTTCCTAACACAGCATCAATATTTGTTGTTTTGTCATGAACGACTTTAAAAGTTATATTTATTATTTTATTTTCAAAATAAATTTGACAACGTAAAATGCCCAAAACATTCAGCGGGCTGTAATTTATACCAAAAAAAATTTCATTATTATTTTGTTCATATTGAACACCGTCCGGAATGCAGCACGCACGTACAAAACTTATGGGACTTCCCGAATCCATTAAGCATCCTAAATTAAAACTAAACTTAGGGTCACCCTTTATAAAAAACTTAAAATATCTTACATAATTCTCTACCAGATGAACAGGTTCCTTTCGCTCAGGGCACTTTGCAGCCTGATGAGATAAACTTCCGCATACGAAGCAAGCACCAAAAGCACGCCTCGGTTTTCTGCAGTCAGCAGCATAATGCCCCATCGAATTGCAGTTAAAACAACGGACTCGTTCATTTGTGTTTCGATCTTTTGTAAATTTAGTGGCGCCTCTAGCTGCCGGTTGCATCCCTGTTGGTAATTTTTTGCTCAGCTGTACTTTGGAAAACGCTTGAAGTAGCTGTGCTTTGCTCGTGAAACATTGGATGTGTGCCTGAGTCTTAAGCTGCTGGTCTGGAACTCCCTCTATTATTGAGTCGACTAACTCGTCTTCTCCAACCTCTAAATTGTTAGCGAGTATAACTTTATCGTTGAAGTACTCAGAAAAACTTTCATCATAGCGCCAAACTCTCACTTCAAACTTGCGCCTCTGCAACATTCTGCTCTCAGTCGACCCAAACATATCATGTAACTGCTGGATGAGTTCATCGAGCACTTCAGTAACGAAGCTCGGTTTTGAGTGCAACCACGCCAACGCTCTTCCCTTCAGCTTGCTAAACATGAGCGCACGTAGCATGTTTTCGTCAGCTGCGTAAGCAACGCCTAAACTTTTGAATTGCTTCACCCATACATCGAGATTCGTGCCGCCGTCGTACTCAGGTAGCAAGTCTTTTAGCACATTGAAAGAAAAGCATGCCTTACTGCTCGACAGCTCACCACTGAAGTGCGCTGCGCTCTCTGCACCGCTCTGCGCTAGAGTCTCTTTTTTAAAAAATTCATTTTCTCTGCGCAGCAAGTCCCTTTCACGACGAAGCATTTCACACTCTCTTTTGAAGTAATTGACGTCGACGCTATGGAGACTTATGTCGTCATATGCCGCTGCTTGTTCTGCGCCAGCCTCGTCTGGTGCTTGTTTCTGCCCATCTTCGCTTGCGGCGTTGTCTTCACGAGGGCACTCGCCACGCTGCTCGTACGGTACTTCATTCAGCCTGGTTACTAAGGCAATTTTTGTGCCAGTGGTTGGCAACTGAAGCCTATGCAGCCACTCACGCAACTGAACAACGGTAAAATCATTACCGTTTATTTCCATTATTTTTATTAGGAACTTTAGTACAGTTTTCTTTCTTCAGTTTTCAACTTTCACTTTCAGTTTTCGGTTTTAAAGTTTCACTTTCAGTTTTTGGTTTTAAAGTTAACAGTATATATTATATAGTATATTTCTTTTTTCAGCTAAAAAAAAATTCAATTTTATTTTGTTCTTTCTTTTGTTTTTGATACACTCTTTTTCTGTTCTTTTATCTGGGATAAATGTTTTTCACTCTTTTGCAGTTCTTTTTCCTTTTTTTAAATCTTCAGTTTTATTTCTATTCTTTCTTTTTTTTCCACTTTGAATATTTTAGTTCATCCCACTTCTGATTAGTTTGTAGGCAACGAAATAATAATAGCAACCTTTTTGTTTGCGCGTTACGAACTGAATGCCGTTCGCCGTCTTTATTTTTTATTGCTTAACCTCGTCATACAAACATAAGAAAGAGTGACCACTAAGAAACCAAGGTTGATTTATAAGGTTGTCGCAAGGGAGAGAGCGAGTACCCATAATTGTCAAATCGAAGTTGACAGCTCATAGAAAATCTGCAAGTGCTCTCTTTTATCATTCATTTTTCTTTCGTAGTCATTCGCAAAATTGGCTGGTTTTGACAATTATGGGTACTGAGAAGAGAGTTCGATCAGCCCTGCGACAACCTTATAAATCAACCTTGTAAGAAACTACAACATTGTTGTTGATATACTTAGAAAATACACATACACTTAAACGTTAGCGGCAAACAATTGAGTGAGAGTCAAAGGGGAACGGGCGAGCGTCGGTTAAAGTGAGAATCACTTTAACGAGAGCTTAACGCACAACATTATTCACTTAATGAGGAAAATCAAATGAAACGAAGCCAAAATGATGAGTACAATTATGAAGCCAAATTATGCCATTTGGAAATTCCGAAGTACAGCTTTGCTCAGGGAATTGGACTTGTTGTCGTATGTCGAATTGAAACCCATGGAAGAATGCAACACAGTGGAAAGCAAAGCTGAATATGCTTTGTGGAAGCCACGAAACGCGAAAGCGATGAATGTGATTATTAGATGTGTAGCAGATTCGCATTTGGAGAACATTTGGACAAGACGTCCGCTTTCTACATGGTTAAAGCGCTGGATAATGTTTTCGAGAGGAAAACAATTGGAACAAAGAGTTATTTAAAAACTTGATAACATTGAAATCGTTTGATTTACTCATGGCCATGCCAGAGTAGTAGGAACATGTTGTCACAGCACTCGAAACTTTGAATGAAAATGAGCTGGCAATTGAGAGAGTAAAGAGCCGACTTCTAAGAAGCTGAAATAAAGGGTTAAAGCAAGTATTTGGAGCCTGAATCGTTAGTGTCGGTTTCATTGCATAAACAAAAGTTTAAGAAAGCAAAAAATAAAATTATTTGCTATAAATGCAAGCAGGCATACATTTTTAGTGCCGACATATTATAACTTCATAAGTTTCAATGTTCGACAATTTGTCGAAACCAAGGTTGATTTATAAGGTTGTCGCGGGGCTGATCGCACTCTCTTCTCAGTACCCATAATTGTCAAAACCAGCCAATTTTGCGAATGACTACTAAAGAAAAACAGATGATAAAAGAGAGCACTTGCAGATTTTCTATGAGCTGTCAACTTCGATTTGACAATTATGGGTACTCGCTCTCTTCCTTGCGACAACCTTATAAATCAACCTTGGTCGAAACATTCGCACACTTCGTTGCAACACTTTCGACAGGCGGTAATTTCGATTAAACATCACCATTGCTTTTATTATATTAACCAATTTTGTTGCTTTTTATAACATATTGCCACATCGATATTCGCTTTGAAAGTGATATTATAACATATCGCCACAGACATGATCAGTGTTGCCGCTACGGTTCTGAAAAAAGTATCCATAAAAAGGTCACAAATGAATCCGAATGTATCCACTTAAAAAAAAAAATATGCAACTATCAAAAAACGATAATATATTCATCTCTTAAACACAAAAAATAATTTCAATTTTTATTCAGTATGGAAATACAAATCTTGGGATATTTCTTTGAAAGTTTAGTATTTGTTATATTAATTTTAGGGTACTTAATTGTCTATTTTACACTATAAGCTTGTTGACGTTAGTTGACGAAAATGCGAAAAGTGACAGTTCAATTGCACGTCATGATGCAACTTACAAGGTGGTAGTGAGAGCAGGCTAAATTCACACAAACGGCGATCATAGGTTGTCATTTGCCTGCATATTTTACTTTTTGCTTTTTTTTCTTCTTTTTTCGTTTACTACTTTGTTTCACTGTCAAAGTTGTTCAAAGAACTGTCACTACCACCTTGTTAATTGCATCAAGCGCAGTAATATCAAATTACAAAAAAATATTAAACACAATAATGACGGTGAATCCAAGATAATGAGCTGCCACCTCTTTTGTTTTTATACTTTATTTTTTATGCTTATATTTTTCGCAAGCAAAAACCAGGCCCGTAGCTACCCAGGGAATAGGGTAGCTCCACGCGTTTGCATTGCCTCCTCATTAGGGTGATTCAAAAAAATATTTTTTCGCAAATCAACCGAGATCGCCAAAAAATTGGAGGGTTATATCGAAATATGAAAACCAGTAGCGCTGCCAGCGGTTTCTGTTTTCGTTAGAGAAAATCGTGAAAGAAACTTTAAAGTTTAAATATTTATATCTCTCTTATTTTTTAACATTCAATTTTAAAATGTTGATGACATACGAACAATTCATAACTTGCAAAAACGTGTTAAAATCTTGGTTACAAGATCAAACATTTTTTTTTAGGTAGTAGAGTGTTCAAAAAAGAACCGCTTGTAACTATGTTTTGCATGGGAAAACATTACTTTTTTCATTGTAAACCTATTTCTCGATAACCATTCATTCCATCCTTCAACATTATTTTGTAGACGTCAAATTAACTATGATAGTACAGCTAATTGAAGTAACGCTATGGGCAACTTTGACATAACAAACGTTATAACAAATAAAAAAAATTTATTTTGCCATGTTAGGCATTCCTTATTAATTAAAAATTCATTGAAATGTGTAACAATAAACAAGAAGTATTTACACAAGCTTACATATGATAAAAACAAAATCAATGCCTACAATTCTTGACCAATGTAAAAAGGGACATTACATAAGTTTTATAGGGCACTATAAGGTGCGATTTTCTTTGAATATATTTAATAAAAATAGCTAAAACTATGAATATAAAGTAAAATTTTTAAAATATTTGACATTCAATAAGTCCGTAGGACAAGTAAGAAAAAAACAAAATTTTGATAACACTCGATTATATTATTCAACATAGTTGTCCTCGAGAGCGATACAACGAGTGTAGCGATTTTCCGACTTTTCGATATCACTTTTATTGCACGATTTCTCTTTCTCGTCAAAATAGGACTCAGTTTCAGCGATTACTTCATCATTGGGCTTGAATTTATTTCCAGCAAGCATTCTCTTGAGGTCTGAAAACAGGAAAACTTCGCTGGAGAATACGGTGGGTGGGTAAGCAATTCGAAGCCCAATTCATTCAATTTTGCCATCGTTTTCATCGATTTGTGACACGGTGCATTGTCTTGGTGAAACAACACTTTTTTTTTTGCAAATGTGACCGTCTCTTGGCGATTTCAGCCTTCAATCGATACAAAAGTGCACAGTAGTAGTCACTGTTGATGGTGGTTCCTTTTTGAAGATAGTTGATGAATATTATTCCTTTTGCATCTCAAAATACAGACGCCATCACCTTAAAAGCCGACTGTGGGTCTTTGCTCGCTTTGAATTCGGTTCGTCGACTGCTGACCACTCAGCTAACTGTCTTTTGGATTCTGGTGTGTAATAGTGAAGCCATGTTTCATCCATTGTCATATATTGACTATAGAATTCGATTTTATTGCGGTTTAACAGCGCCAAACACTCCTCTGAAGCATCAATTCGTTGTTGTTTTTTGGTCGACTGTGAGCTCACGCTGCACCCACCTTGCACAGAGCTTTCGAATACCCAAATTTTCATGTAAAATGGTAAAAACACTGCCATCTGATATCATTACAATGTCAACTAGCTCGTGCACCTTCAATTTGCGATCGTTCATAATCAATTTGTGGATTTTTTGATGTTTTTTGGAATAACCGTATGATTTGGGCGTCCACTGCGCTCTGCATCATGTGTGATGGTACGACCACGTTTAAATTCAGCAATTAACTTTTCTACCATTTGTCTCGATGGAGCAGAGCCCGAATAATGTTTATCAAGCCATTGTTTGGTTTCCACTGTATTTTTTTTTTTTCATCAAAAAGCAATGCTTTATCAAAACTCGAAATTCACTTTTTTCCATTTTTTTTTTTCAATAATAGTTCCACACAAAATGCTATAACTCACGAATTAATTGTCAGATTGCTGTCAAATTTGTATACGTATCGTTTGAAGGTTGGTAATAAATAAAAATCATATGGAAAAAATCTAGTAAGGCCATCTATGTGTCATACTATGGACTTTTTGAACATACGTTACATATGGAACCACTTTCATCTCTCTGGACCAAATGTTGACTCTAATTTGTAAGAGTGGGTTATTACTTTTCTTGGGTTATTATTTTTTTTTTTTTGTAACGCATTTCAATGAATTTTTTATTAAAATTGAATGCCTAAAAAGGCAGAATAAAATTACTTTTAGTTGTTTAAACGTGTTTTTTGTTGAAAGTTGCCCATAGTATTAGTTAAATTAGCTGTACTATCCAAGTAAATTTGACGACTACAAAATAATGCTGAGGAACGAAATGCATAGTTGTTGTGGAATAGGTTTTCAATAAAAAATTAATGTTTACCATGCGAAACATAGTTACAAGCGATTTGTTTAAACACTACAACCTAAAAAAAAAGATTGTGATCTCGTTACCATAATTTTAACCCGTTTTTAGAAATTATCATCTATTGTTCGTATGACATCAAAGTCTTATAATTGTTTGTTACAAAATAAGAGAGATATGAATATTTTAATTTAAAGGCTTTTTTTCACAGTTTTCTCCAACGAAAACAGAAAACCGTTCGTAGCACTATCAAAAAACTAAATTTTTTTTTTTCAATTTTGGTTTTCATATTTCGACCAAAATATTCATATTTCATAATTGACACAAAAGGTTTTCTCAATTGAATTAATTTTTCTGTTCGGCCGTCACCTCTCTGCAGACAAGGGCAAACCTCAGAGAGTTAAAATTGGCATGAAAAGCTTCCTCCGAACATAAGCCGTTCGGAGTCGGCATAAAACTTGTAGGTCCAGTTGTAGACCATTTGTGTTCAAACATTTCACAACAAGCACAACACAATTGATCATAACCATATTTCGACTTAACCATCCAATTTTCGAACGATTTTGGTTGACGTGCAAAAAATACCTTTTTTTAATCACCCTACCCCTTCATTCGTTTTTCTAATATATGAAATGGGTTCAAAAAAAATTTTTTTTAACAACATTTAATAATTTTTTAAAATTGTTGCACTCTGTCATTTTTTAGAGCATTTAATTTTAAAAGAACCGTTTCCAGGTCAAAAAAATTAAGTCACTTGTGCTCGAACGCCAGAAACGATAAATTATTCAATCTATCAGTCCCCATGCTAATACGTTGAGGCCGCATGATTTGTGTCAAGGCCTTAAATGATGATTCGCTTGTCTTGCTTCAGAACTTGAATCAAATGTTTTTGTAAGGAGAAAAAATCGACCACAATTTTTCTAAATGTTCCGCTCAATTTAGACTCAATCTATCACTATTTTAAATCTTAAAATGACAACACTACTGCCGAATGATAAATTTTTTAAAAATAGTCATCCAATTTACAGGCCGGTTACACAGGCCAGTGACAGTGAAAGTGCGAATAAATACGTGTACTGTTCGAATGATTCGAAGAATTTCGAACTTTCATGCTTTCATGCAAGAGGTGCTACACATGCTAGTGAAAGTTCATTAAAAAATTTCATCGTATGTGAAGGTTCTCGCGGCTATTGAAACAATTTAATTTAATGATTTGCTTTTGAGTTAATTTTCTTTCCATTATATATTTTTTTGTATATTTATTGTATATAAAATTGTATATTTTTCACTTTTATTTACAACTTTTCACATTTGTTTCATTTGCTTTGTAAATGTAAACAAGTTATCAGTGTTGCTTCCTGTATGTAATCGAGGAAAACCCGAAATAAAGTACGAAATCGAGGGAAAACCCGAAATTAATCCAAAAGTAATTAAAAACAACCCTGATATCCTCCTTTTTGACATACACTAGCCGCTGCTGTCAAAATCCACTGGCTCTGAAATTTCGTTGCTAGCATGGTGTAAGAAAACCATGTGGAAGCGAATTTTTCACAACACTTTAAATAGCCCCTGTCTGTCAAAAAATTCTGACAGAGAGAGAGCAACTGTTGATTAGTGCCAAATTTTATTGGCTGCGTTCAGCAGGTACAACTTTTGTGCCATCGGTTAGTGTGTGTCTGCTGAACAAAAAAATATCAGTGTCTAATCACAACATGTAAAAATGTCTGTCTTTCGCCGCACCTTATATTTTTGATACATTTGCTCAACGTATTGAGTATATCCAGTTAAAAATTTGGCTTTTTTAGAATAAGTGTGCTTTTATAACAAATGAAATAAATAACGCAAAATATAACGAGAAAACACAATATTTACCCTATTTGATCACTTTTACAACAATTGTGTTCACAAAAATAAAAAAGGAACGTAAACTGATACCTGATCAGAGACACAACAATTATTATTCAATTATTATTAGGTTGTTCAGATATTTGACGTCAACTCATAAGAATAATAGCTTAAACACATTAACGACGACAACAACATTGCCGCATGATTCAATTATTATAAGGTTGTCCAGATATTTGACGTCTACTCACAAATCTACTCATAATCTTATTTGAAGAGGAGAGCAAAAGAGCAATTTTGTAAGGACATAAAAATCACGCAGTTGCCGGAATATCATACTTTTTCATAGTACAAACCAATAAAGATACATTTGACTACTACTTTTTGAAATACTTGCTTGTGTTGAACCAAAATATTATGAGCCTTAAAAATGTTATGGTCACATTTAAGACGTAAAATAATATTGGAAAAATAGAACTTCTGAATGTTGAACACATTTCATACAGAGTTTGTATGAATATTTTTATTACATAATGTTTTTTTTTATATTTGAATAAAAATAAGTAAAAATTATATAGTCAGTTTACATGTAAAATTTATTGGAATAATGTTTTCAAAATAGTTTCTTTAGTCAAAAGTATAAAAATAGTGATTTTCACATTTGTATTTGGGAAAATCAAAAATTTTTATTTTTTTTTTTCTTTTTTTGACAAAAGATAGCTAGTTTTGTTCAGTCAACGCAGAACTTTTTTTTTATATTATATACAAAACTATATTTTATAGTTAATGGTTGTGTTGATATGTCTTCTAAGTGTTTCGTGATATAACCATTGCCATTTTTTCAAGAACGTAAAAATATTTTTGACGTAGAATTACGTCTTACAGCACGTTTGTCATTTTTGGGGGTCTTTTCCACAAATTTTTTCAAGGAAATCCTAACGTTTTTGGAGGACACTTTGGAATATACTTACAGCCTTTAATATTCATCTTACAAAGATAAAATATATGTAAAAAATCAGTTATATCTTACATCTGTATAATAAGAAAAATCGTGCATTGATGCTTCAGTTGCTACTGACGTTCTTATGGTTGTTGCTTTTGTTCGTGCCGAAATCACGAACGCAACATCGTGTTGTTTCTTGGAATGAATTGTTTTACGAATATTTCTCAGTAACGGCTTGTATTGTTGTTGTTATTAATACGTATGTAAAATTTACATTTATGTTATATATGCATATCAGCTGCTTTAATTTTCAACGTTTGTTATTGTTTTTGTTTATCTTCATCGAGATAAATACAATAAACAATACAGATATATTATAGAGATGTACTGTAGAGCCAGAATGTAGCTACAAAAATGTGTATTACTACTACGCAGGCTTACATATACAGAGAATGCGCATGGTCATTGTGCTATGAAAAATATATTGATTCTTTAAATATCATAGTAAATTCGAATTATTTATTGAACTAATTTTATACTTATTACACATTAAAAATATATTTTGTTTGTTAAAATTTTAAATTTTCAAATTAATTTAAGATATATATAAGCTCTTTACTTGGGAAAAATAAAAAATTCATATTTTTCCGAAATATTTATTTACATTTATTAAACCTAAGATTGAAATAAATTTATCAAAAAATATAGCAAACAGAAAACTCTACGTCTACAATAATATCTGTGTCTTTTGTTTACATAAAATAAGGGTATGTCAAATATCTGGATAACCTTATAATGGCTGCATTCTATCCGAAAGAGCGCTCAGGTAGCGAAGTAGCATAAAGTCTTGGCAGAATTATAAGGTAGGGCCGACTTGGAGAGGAATGAAGTAGAAAGCAGAATAAAGCGGGTTAGATGTCAAAATCAGCTGTTCATATCACGTTTCTTTATGTTCATGTTTCGCAGTCGGTTTTAGGTTAAAATTTTTACAGTTTTTTTTTGCCAATTTAAGACTTCTTTCACATTTTAAAGTTGTTATTACACTGTTTTAATAATATTTTCACTCAAACTATCACAAATTTAACACACGCGATACCCCACTACTTGCAACTTGGAAACATAAAAATTTTTCTTAATTTGCAATTCCTTGTAAATTCGTCGTTTTGACAACTTACCAACCTTTTCATTATCCACTATTCGTTGACGCGTGAAGACACTGAGCCAACCGGCCCTACCTTATAATTCTGCCATGCATAAAGTGATACTTTCTGCTGAACTATTTTTTTTTTCGAAACGTCATACGGCAAACAGCTGTTCGGCAATAACTGCTTTTTGTCTCAAATTTATTTTTTTATGTTCTGTGTGCACACGTTTCAAACAAATAGTTTTAATTAAAAGCACTACTAAGCAATTTAATAATTTAGTAATTAATAAATTAAACATTTGGTATATTTATGTCAAAATAAAGTAAGCGTAAGCCGCTCAACTGAAGTAGCATAAAATATTTTCGCTACCAAAGATGGCGACCGCTCAGGGAACGTGTTGTGCGAGCACTTTATGCAACATACCATTTAGCCCGAAAGTTGTTCAACAGCTACGTAGCAAATTTTCCGCTGAATGCAGCCAATGATTGAAACATGGTTGTACCTGCTGAACGCAGCTATTTATTTCTGCTGTTTTTGACAGATGCGGGTACAATTTTTGTGAGGGAGGTGAAAAAAACGCTTTCACCTGGTTTTCTTACACCATGGTTGCTAGTAGAGATCAAGGTTGATTTATAAGGTTGTCGCAAGGGAGAGAGCGAGTACCCATAATTGTCAAATCGAAGTTGACAGCTCATAGAAAATCTGCTAGTGCTCTCTATTATCATCCGCTTTTCTTTCGTAGTCATTCGCAAAATTGGCTGGTTTTGACAATTATGGGAACTGAGAAGAGAGTGCGATCAGCCCTGCGACAACCTTATAAATCAACCTTGGTAGAGATGAGGGTGACGTGAAAGTGAATCCAGTGTGAGAGTATTTGTAAAAAAGTATGAATGTATTGAGTTGTTCGAACTACAGGGCCAGTATACTGGCCTGTGTAGCATGCCTGTTAGTAACATTTTTTTGGCTCCCCACGCAGAACAGAGCGGCTACGGCGTTGGCAAAAACATGTTTTCATATTAAAAATGATTTTTCAAAAAAGTATCCAAATTTACACAAAGGCTAAAAAAATTATCCAACAATTTTTTGAAGCAAAAAAGTATCCAAATGGCTCCATTTGGATCCAAACAGCAGCACTGGACATGATGCAACTCTTGATAGAACCATGGCAGAATGATAAGGTAGGCTCAAGTTGGAGTAAAAAGGAAGCTGTATGTCAAAATCGGCTGGTCGAATTTTAGTTTTCTTATTGTTGTTGTTGCGTTTATCATTTCATGTTTAGCGCTCTCACAGCTTTGCTGTTGCAAGACTTGTTGTTTGAGCAGCCATTTAAATGTGAGCCTACCTTATAATTGAATCATGGATAGAACTTACAAGGTGGCAGTGACTAGTGATGTAGGCCGATTCAAGTATCTAAAGTTTTGTATTGGATATACCGCTTTGACTTGAGTATCAGTATAATCGAATGAAAAGTATTGGATACTCAAGGTTTTTTTTTATTTTTAAGCTCAGTGCAATCTCAATATATCAAAGAGTAAAATGCAATCATGTACTTGAACTGTCGTTGCTGCAAAACCTATGCTAACAAATTTCCATTTTTGTATTAATGAATCTTTAATATCATTTAAGCATTTAATATCCATCTTAATAAATGACATTTAAGCGAATGCTTCTAAAATATGCAAATATTTATTGGGTTGTATTTGCATGTATACATGTCTTTCACAAAATTCTTGTCAAAAACATCGAGTATCCAATTAAAGTATCGAATAGTATCCAATACTTGATTGGGTACCCAAACGCACGAAAAAGTAACCAATACCTCCACCAGTAGAAGTGACAGCAGGTGACTACATTCACACAAGCTTCGGTCATAAGTTATCATGTGCATGTATATTTTACTTTTTTTACTCTTTTGATTTTCTATTTTGTACCATTTTTGACAACTTATGATCATCAAAAGAACTGACACTGCTACCTTTTGGATTGCTGCATGAATGCATATAACAGCAATTATAAAATAAACAAATTTGATTTCTGCAATCTGTGTTCATCCGTTCTCGCTCTCAGTGCTTTTGACATATTTCTATTGAGAGCAACAACAAAGTATCCAATATCCAAGTAGATTGTTTGATTGGCAATCATCGTGTGAGTTGGGGATAACAAGGTGGTAGTGATATCTGATATCAATATACGCCGATTATATATTGCCATTTGCCTGTATATTTAACTTTTAATTTATTTTTTACTTTTTCGTTTTCAACATTGTACCGTATTTGACAACCAATGCTCGCCAAAAACAATATCACTACCACTTTGTTAATTGTATCATGACCACATATATCCACCGAATCCGTAGATATAAGAAATCGCCACAGAAACGATTTTCAATAAAAGTACCAGGTCTAGATGTTATTGCAGTCATCTAGTCATCTCACTCTTAAATTCAGAATAGGTTGTCGTCGTTTATTTTTGGCAATGCGGCTTAGTGTGTTGAATCCGAGCTCAAGTTGTAGTGTTTTTAAATTATTTAGCTTCTCCGTTCTTGTGTGCTGATTGTTTCTGTATTCACAAATTTTTTAATCAGAACTAACAATTGGAGTAAAGTGATAAAGAAAGCAGCTGTTTTGTCAACATTTCATAAAGTGGGTAAATATTATGTTAGAATCAAATGTGTATATCAGATTGAGTTCTTTAAAACGAACAGTTCAGGGCTTAGCTAATAATAATTTCAATCTGAAAAATGCATATAAACAAATTTGATTGCATTCTTAATCGCCATTGTAACATGTCTTATTCGCAGTCATGTATGCATATGAGAAGCTGTGTTTAATATTTCAGCTGTTATAGATATTGTGTTATGGTGAGTTTATGAATGTGGTGTGTTCGGTTGGCGTTGTAACCAATGGGCAATTACAGGACGTCTCCACAGGCAATAGTTTATGTCTTGATACTTGTGTCTGACCATGGCAGAATTATAAGGTAGGTCTGAATCTGAAAAGAATGGCAGGAAAATACCGCATAGTTGCTGAAATCAGCTGTTCATCTCGAGTTTCTTTGTGTCCACGCTTTGCAGTTGATTTTAGGTTAGAATTGCTACAAGTTTTCTTGCTAGTTTTAGACATCCACATTTTATAGTTTTTATTACAGTGGTTTTATATTTTTACTGAAATTATCAAAAATTTAAAACACGCGACAGCACAGCTTACAACTTGGAAACATTTTTATATACTTCGTTTGCAATTTCTACGAAATTCGTCGTTTTGACAACTAACCGGCATTTTCCTTATTCACTAATCGTAGGCGTGAGGGCACTAAGCGACTCTGCCCCATGGTATAATGAGACACTATGTCAATTTCAATGGTCAATGGTCAATTGCTGTCAATCAAATGAAAAATGCCAACACGTCAAATCAAATGCCTAATCAAAAATGCCAACACAAGACACTACCTTGTTACTCTGCCCTACCTTATAATTCTGCCATGTGTCGGACGATTTATCGATATATTGGCTAGTTATCGAGCTATCTATCTGATAATATTTTTCCGATCTGAAAGATTAAGGTGTTACTCAAAAGATAATTAAAATACTTTTGATATGAAAAGAAAAGAATATTTTTTTAAATCGACTACGTCTTACATGTAACATACTTTTCTCCCTTTCTGCAAAATATGTTTTATTTTTGCATATATTTCCTAATTTTTATAGAAAAAGCCTCTGCCTTTTACAAATTACACTTTTATAGAAGGCTCAAGACAGATTTTTATAAATTCTTGTTTTTTAATATACTTAATTTTTATAAAAATGTGGCTCTGCCTTTTACTAATAGCACACTTTTTTCAGTACGTCAAAACTACGCTCAAACATGGTGGAATAATAATAAGGTGCTAGTTAGTTTTTGACAACACCAAGCATTTCTTTCATTCTGTCAAAAAATTGTGAGCGAAAGAGCGGAATTCTTGATAGTTGCCAAATTGTATTATTTGCTTGAGTCGCTAGGTTATGATTGAGTCGTATTGAAAACTGAAAACAAACGTCATATGGACAAGCCATTTGACACATAACATCTGTCAAAACAACCTAGTTGGAAAAGGGACCTCGTATTGGATTACCCTTTATAAAAATGGTAAACATTTTTTGATATCGAACACCGTCCTTATTTTTAATCGTGTTCAAAGATCTGAGTCTGCAGTTTTGAAGTACTCATTGAGAAAAAAATAGCCTATCCACATTGCGCACGGCAAGCGACGAACGACATGTCTCCACTCCTTTGTTCTATAGAAATGCTGAGCGGCTTATTACAAATATAAATTTAATTTGATCGTTATTTTAATCGTTTCAAATTAAAATTAAAAAAGATTTTTTCAAAATTAATTTTTTTATATTTTTAATTATTTTTAAAGTAATTCATACAGCTGATCAATGCGTCTAATGTTTCGTTAGAAAGGTTTGTATCACAAATATGCGATACACGGATGAGAAGCACCGTTCTGCTTCTATACTAGTTGGGGAAATAGTTGTTAGAAAATCGTAAGCAATATGTAAATGTCGACCATTATTGCCTCCACCACAAAACAGGTTAATTTCCTGAGTCAGAATATATGACAATTTTGAAGTACTGGTGTTGCAGGTTCTTCTAAAACTTTCAAACACTCACCGTCTTTACAATCTTCAGATAATTTTTCTCCGGAAAAAGCCTTTTCACTTTTAAGCCTCATTAAAGGTTTTTCTAATTCTATTTTTAAAGTGGTAATGCTGCAGCTGTTCGGCTCATCCAATTCGGTTGAATTGGCTCGGCTCATCCAATTTCTTCACCGTTGTAAGAAAGATATATTGTTTTCCGTTGCTTGATTCTTTTTAGAAATGAATCTTTAAGGGGTTAAATCCAAAAAAGAATTTATGTTACTATCTCTTGCCGGAGAAAATTACGGTTTTATGTAAAAAAATACATGTCATGCCGAAAAACGGTCTGTAGTGTAATTGGGATAAGAAATTTTGGTTTTATATCTTGTTTTGAGGATATTTAAATTTGTTATCGAAAGATAACCAAATTATCTCTACCGGTCAAATATTAGCACAGATATATTCGAATAACGGCGGCCGTGGCATAGTGGGTAGAGTGTGTGGCTCATACGCCAGAGAACCCTGGTTCAATTCCCACCTGACACAGAAAGCTTTTTCAATTGAATTAATTTTTCTGTTCGGTCGTCACCTCTCTGCAGACAATGGCAAACCTCAGAGTGTAAAAACTGCCATAAAAAGCTTCTTGAGAACATAAGCCGTTCGGAGTCGGCATAAAATTTGTAGGCCCAGTTCTCGATCATTTGTGTTCAAACATTTGACAACACAATTGATCATAAGAAGCTCGGTCAAAGCACGAAATGGCCATTTCGTTTTTGTTTTATTCGAATATCCATAAAGATTTCGTACACTGGAATGTTTTTTGGAAAAATCGAGATATCGATAAATACTTCTTTTAAAAAAAATTTGTCAATGAGTACCACAAAACTGCATACTCAGATCTTGGGGTTAGATCATACTCAGACGGTAATTGTAATCGAGCCGAAAGGAAAAGCGACAGTCGACCGTCATTCGGTTGAATGACATGTCGAATGAACGAAATTTCGGATGAAAATTTTTAACTTTTTCTACCGGTCCGTCAGACATGTCTAACATGTGAACGCAGTCGGTCCAACTTGGTGCATGTTTTCATTCTTTTTTGGTTGTCGCACACTTCTGGTATGAAATTGATAAGTTCTGCGTGAAATCGGCGAATATTGGATTGTTTGAACGCTAAAAAAACCTGGCCCGCTTCTTTGCCATTGTTGGATGACATGGTAGATCGTTTGAAAGAAGCTAGAGAATAGAGTTAAGTTTGCTTTTACCATGACAGAATTATAAGGTGGCGCGGACTTGTAAAGAAAGAAGCAACAAGGAGAAAAAATAGGGCTAGTTTTCAAAATCAGCTGTTCATCTCGAGCTTTTTTATGTTAACGTTTTGCAATTTATTGCTTTTTTTTTAATTTAACACTTCCTCGACATTTTAAAGTTTTTATTGAAGAGTTCTTATAATTTCACTCAAACTATCTAATCTAAGCAAACACACATAAATTTAAACTTAAAATAGAACACATAAATTTACATTTCGGAAACATTATTTATTTACTTTATTTGAATTTCTACGAACTTCGTCGTTTTGACAATTACCCGACATGTTCATCATGCTCTCTTCTTTGCTTTCTGATCAGACTTAGGTTATTCTCGGTCCTACCTTATAATTAGGCCATGGCCTGTTAGTGTGAAAATGTCGGCTTGTCAAATCGACGAAGTTCGTAGAAATGTCTAAATAAAAAAAAATATGCTTTCAATTTGTAACCAGTGCGGTCGCATGTGTTAAATTTGTGATAATTTGACTGAAAATATTATAAAAACTATAACATTTTTAGCAAGTGTTCAATTTTCAAAAAAACCGGTGACAATTTTAACGTTAAAATTAAGAAGATCGAGATGAATATCCGATTTTGACAGCAAGCCTAATTTTTTTCCCCTTTCTTCTTCGAGCTGGCCCTGCCTTATAATTCTGTCATGGGCTAGAACTAAGATCTTATAATATAAAATTGTGTCATTACAAGGAACATTCTTGTTATTTATAGTCTATGGCTAAAATGAAACCAATGTGTGATTTTAAAATGATTTTAGGAGTAGTACACTCAGTGGCACAATTGAAGGTTAACGGCAACTCAAATTTTAAACATGTTTTTCGTGGATAAATGTATTAAGACATTCTGAATCCAATTCTGGAAAATTTTGGATTCAGGCTGTGCTCAAGTGATTCAGAACTTATAGGGGGTTCAAAATTGGAAAACAAGCCTGAAAACTCGTGTTTCTATTTTATTTTCCTCCAAAACTTAGCATTATGGGCATTAAAAGAATGGTTATGTTATTACCTATTCCACGGTCTATTAATTATATAAATTTATGCATAAATAATTTTTAATACATATAACACATTCTACTAGCAGCTGCTTTCACCAAAACGTAAGTATGAAAATAAAATTAATTTTTTTATTTATTTTTTTAATTACAAAATCGGGCGATTTATTAATCGTTGTATTTTGTAAAACGCAAGCGCACTTGGGGGGTTTCATTTTAATTTCTTTTTTTTTTTTAATTTCCCACTATTTGCGCCAACTACAGTGGGATAAGCCTCCTAAATATCGCCTATAAGGTTCTGTCTAGCGTATTATGTGAAAGACTGAAGCCCATCGTAAACCAACTGATTGGGCCTTATCAGTGTGGCTTCAGACCTGGAAAATCTACCACTGACCAGATATTCACGCTACGACAAATCTTGGAAATACCATAGAGAAGCAAATCGACACCCACCACCTTTTTGTCGACCATAAAGCCGCTTTCGACAGTCCAATAAGGAATCACCTATACTACATCATGTCTGAATTTGGTATACCTGCAAAATTAATACGTCTATGCAGGATGACACTGAGCAACACCAGCAGTGCAGTAAAAATCGGGAAGGACCTCTCCCCCCCATTTGTTACCAAACGAGGTTTCAGACAAGGTGATTCTTTATCGTGCGACTTTTTTAACCTAATTATGGAGAAGATCATTACAGCTGCTGATCTGAGACAAAGCGGCACAATATTCTATAAGAGTGTTATGCTGCTAGCGTATGCCGATGATATTGATATCATTGGCCATAACACACACGAAGTCAGTGCAGCATTCTCCAAATTAGAAAAAGAGTCGAGTCGCATGGGTCTTGCAGTAAACGCAGATAAGACGAAATATCTGGTGTCAACAAACAAACAGTCCCAGCGTATTGGCACCCACGTCACTGTTGACAACACCTCTTTCGAGGTTGTGAAGGAGTTCGTCTACCTCTGTTCCAGCATTAACTCCTCCAAAGATATCAGTAGAGAGATAAAACGAAGGATAACTCTTGCCAACAGGTGTTACTTTGGGCTCAGTAGGCAATTGAGAAGCAGAGCCCTCTCTCGACGAACAAAAGACACGCTCTATAAGTCATTAATCATGCACTTCCTGTTATATGCAGCACAAACCTGGACGTTGAGCAGCTCTGATGAAAATATTTTGGGAGCGTTCGAGAGAAAGATCCTTGGTAAAATCTACGGACCAATCTGCGTCAATGGCGAGTACCGAATACGATGGAACGATGAGCTGTATGAGCTATACGCCGACATCGACATAGTAAAGCGCATAAAAATTGAGCGGCTTCGCTGGCTAGGTCATGTTGAGCGGATGGAAGACGACGCTCCAGCGAAGAAAATATTCGATTCGGTACCCAGCGCCGGACAACGCAGAAGAGGACGACCGCATCTCCGGTGGAGGGACCAAGTGGAGGACAACATGACGAAACTTGGAACTTCCAACTGGCGCCAGCAAGCGGAAAACAGAAATGGCTGGCGCAATTTCTTACAACAGGCGGAAACCGACTTACGGTTGTAGGCGCCATCTAAGTAAGTAAGTAAGTAATTCCATTTTCATATGAATTAAAACAAACTCTTTCTCTCACTGAAATTTTTTACTGAAATTTATTGTCAGACAACAAAAAAAAACACAAGTGATGTGCCTGCGTTTTACAAAATTCGGCCGTAAATGTACACTATACTGGACCTTATTTGTATGGGAAAAGTTCCTAAGCACTTCATGAAGCACCCCAAGAGCTCAAACTATTCTAATTGATGAAAAAAAAGCGTGCGCACACGGCTTAAAGTATGCAGAAGTGCATGAAAGAAAAACATTTTTTTTTAATATTTTCATTCGCAATTCCATTTAAAATAAGGAAACATAAAATTTTTTTTTTTGGATTTTAATGTTTTATTTTGTTTTTAAAAGACATAAGCTTCTTTGAAATCTAGAAGTTGCAAAATCTCAAAAACTGGTGGTTTAATTAATTTAACTGGTAAAAGAAATCAGCGCACCAGGATTAGTCGAAAATAATACTAATATTGCTGCGAAATTCCAAAAATAATTATGTTGTCTCCCTGAGTTATTTAAGTAATTTGAGGTGAATACCCTTATCAAACCGAAAAATGTTTGAGAAAAACAAAAAATTTTATGTTTCCTTATTCCAAATGGAATTGCAAATGAAAATATAAAAAAAAATTTTTTTTCTTTCATGCACTTCATGCATGGGTTTATATGCATCCGATCTTGCTAAAATTTTACACAAATTTTTATACCCCAACGCTTACTGCGCAAGGAGTATATTAACTTTGTCATTCCGTTTGTAACGATGCGTGTCAGGTATACAAAAATATATATATTTTTGATCAGCATCACCTAGTGAGTCGATTTCCGTGTGTCCGCCTGTCGACACGATTACTGCCGTAATTTTAAAGCTATCGCGATGAAATTAAAAATATAAGTATTTTTAAAAAAGGAAGATCAAGAAGACCTACCTCCCATACAAAGCGACTTTATTTTAACCGTAAAATGTCATTAAAATCCACAAAAATTAAAGAAATGCATTGGTACGTAAGCTTTGATCTTCAATTTAAATCCTGGCTATGAAATTTGGAAAAATCGGATGAAAACCACGCCTGCCCTGCCTCCCATACAAAGTGAGTTTATATTATCCGTAAAATCTTTTAAAAATCTGCAAAAATTAAAGAAATGTTTTAAAATTTTGCACATAAGCTTTGATATTTAAAATAAGCCATCTCTATGATACATGGCAAAATCGGATAAAAACCACGCCCACTTCCCATACAAAGTGGCTATATTTTCAACGTAAAATCTCTTAAAAATCCACAAAAATTAAAGAAACGTCTTGAAATTTTGCACATTAGCTTTGATATATAATATGAACCATCTCTATGTTATTTGGCTAAAGCCGATTAAAATCATGCCTACCTCCCATGCAAAGTGACGTCATCAAAATAGGAAAACTTTCGTTTATATATAAAACTAAATGTCATGGTGTATGTCGTGGCTAAAGACTTTGAACATACTTCAATATGGCCGCGGGAGGGTATTATAGCTTCGGTACCCTGCCTGTACTAGTTTTTTCATCAATTAGAACAGTTTGAGCCCTTGAAGTGGTCTTTTTGAAATAAGGTCCACTCTAATGTACACCAACCTAGCAAAAATTTTTTACTGCAAATTTTCGCCAACGCCACTCATTTTCTTAATGCCATTATTTATACATCCTCTATAAAACATTTTAAAATATATAAATAAGAATATAAGAATACAAAATTCTTATACGAGTACATAAAATGTTGTGCGTACAAAAAGATTAAATCAGGGAAGTTTTTCGGTGGTAAATACCTGCAACACATTTTGGTACCCCTTTTATATGAAATAATAAATAATTTCATGATACAATTATAAGGTAGGGTAAGGAGATTCACCACACCGACCTTGAATGTCAAAATGTATTTTAGCATTGCCACTTTTCTGTATTATTCATATATGTTTGACAAATAATAAGAATGGGAATTTTTATAGGATAATTTCGGGAAAATGTATTTGCAATGCTTTACAAGGCTTTTGTTTAGCTTTTTGTGTTCTTAATTTTGTATATAAAATTTATATTCTAATGTCCACCATAAATGTAAAACATAATTTTTTTTATTGCCATAAGACTGAGAAACTGTTGAACATAAATCAAAAAATGGTTTTTGAAAATTGGAACATTGCTTTTATTTAATCTTTTTATGGAATTTGTTGAAACTTTAAGAAAATTAAGTTTGCTTTGTCGCACGTTATATGACAGAACTTCTTTTTGACATTATTAAAAATTTTTAAATTAACTATATATATATATATATATATATATATATGTATATAAATTTAGTTAATATATTCACAAAACAAAAAAGAGAATCCGCTTAAGAGAGGTTAATTTGTTCGAAAAAGCGGACGAAAAACTTGGTCGTGGAAAACTGTCCGCTCAAGAGAAGTGTCCGCTTAAGAGAGGTGCCCGTTGGTAGAGGTTTTACTGTATAAATATATATATATATATATATACATAGATATATATAGATATATATATTATGTTACTATATAAATATATATTATATATTTTATATTGTATATTATATGTTATATGTTATATATATTAATAATATATAATATAATAATGTATAATATATACAATATATAATGTAATATATTATATATTTTATATTTTATATTATATATTATATATTATATATTATATATTATATATTATATATTATATATTATATATTATATATTATATATTATATATTATATATTATATATTATATATTATATATTATATATTATATATTATATATTATATATTATATATTATATATTATATATTATATATTATATATTATATATTAATATATAAAATATAATATATAATATATAATATATACAATAAAAACCGGTATAAATAAAAAACACAGGTGCCTCGTTGGACACACGAAAGAAGCGAAGCTTTTTCGCAGTTACATAGATTTGAGAGCTTAGTAATTTTTTCTTTTTAATAAATTAACTTTTAAATTGAAAAATTTAAAATAACATAAAATAAATTACATATATACAGAAAACATATTTACTGCTTATTTTTTTATTGTTGAATGTCAAATTTCCAAGCCAACTACATATACGGGCATAAAATGCCAGCGACTCCCCATTTTAACTCTCCACTCATGGTTGTGAACTTGGCTGCACTAAACAAATTTTTTCCTTCAACAGCTTACTAAAAAAAAAAAACAACGCCACTACCTAGCGAAAAAACCTGTCGAAAGTTTTTCAGATTTCACTCCAAGCAAATCACAGAGCGAGAAGTAAAAAGCTTCGCTTCAAAAATATATATTAAAGAACGCACACGAAACAAAATTTTACAAACATCTTAGATACCTTGACGATGTCATGCATGCGTTTGTTAATTCCATATTTATTGATATCATCTATTTTTTTGACACATAAAAACGTACTTGTCAACGCACTTGTGGGCATTCCTAATTTTCTTCGTACCAACACCACCACAAACGCATTCACTATACAAACACACCGATGCTGGAGACACCTTGTGGCAAATAAAAGTAAATTGTAGCATAGCAAATACACAATCCTCTATCTATTGATAGATGGTGACGATCTACTGCAGCATAGCTTCTGTTATAAGTAACATTGAATTAACAACTGCTTCTTACAAGTCTTTGTGGCCTGGTGGATAATGTATTGGACTATCATTTAAGAGGACACGGGTTCGATCCCCACGGGAGCCATAACATATTTTTAGTATTTAAAATTCTTGTTGGAATAAGCGCTAGCAACAAAGAAACCATCAAATTTCCAAGAAAAAATCTGTCGAAATTTTTCAGATTTCACTCTAAGCAAATCACAGAACGGGGAGTAAACAACTTCGCTTCAAAATTTAAGTGCACTGCTCAGGGGCTTACTTACTTAAATATAAAAAAAACGTAACTATAGCGGCTATTGTGTAACTGGTTAGTGAGACCGATATTTGCACTAATAGTTCCTGGCAAAAACCTCAGCCAGGGCAAGCAACATCTTACCATTCAACTTCTTTTTCAACTTTTGGTAGTAATATTTGTATATGAAAGTATGGTAAAGTTAGTTAACAAACAAATAACTCCACCACAATGATAACATACATAATAGCTGCAGTCCCGTGGCACTGGATCATATCAAATCTCAGTGAAACAGTTTTAGTTCAACTTTATTACAATTTGGCAGCACTCGCGATGAAGTGTCAAAATGCGAGTGCGAGCAGTTGATACGATTTGCGAACTATGTTCGTTTTGAAAAAATGATTTAATCTTGGCAGTATTTTAAGATCAGAAATATACTGTGTTTACATGGAGAGTTAACTCTGGGTTAGGGTTTTCGTTAAGTTAAAAACATGGCGACGCTAACTCGATGCTGTTTACATGCAAAACATCGAGTTGAGTTAGACTTGTCAAATTTACTTGCTTGTAGTTTTTCCTGCTCCACTACAATTGTTTACTTTTTTGGCGGTAATGTAGTTTTTTTCAGATTCTTCAATTTGTTTTCAATATTTATTACATTTTTGTCATGTATATTTCTTTTTTTAAATTCACTATATCTATATCTATATATCTATATCTATCTATATATCATTATATCTAATATTTTCTTTTCTTTCAATATTTCTATTAAAAGCAAGGTGTCGTGAGCACTCCAAAAAACTCTTCCAGCCGCCATTTCTTTAGTAATAAATGCCATAATGCTTTTTGACAGATAGAACTCAGCTAGATCCAGCAAGTTTCGTGAAGTTTACTTGGATTTAACGAAACTCAACTAAACTCTCGTTTACATGTTAACTCGGGGTTTACTCGTAGCCTCTAAACACAGTAATAGAGGCTGTATTTCTTTATTCATTCCATACGTTCGGAACGACTTTTTTTTGTTTCTTTATTCATTTTTGATTATCCGGAACATTCCTCTTTGTGTTTCTTTATTCATATGGGATATTCCGAATGCGTTCTTTCTGTGCCAACTGAGGTAGAATAAAAAGAATATTCCTTAGGCAAAATGGCAAAAAATGATATTGTTTAATTTTTTCAATTAAAGCTGTTAAATGAATTTATTGCATAATTCCATATATACGAAAAATAAATCATACAAATTTGTGTTCATAAAGAAAGATCTGGCAACCGTTGATGCCACTAGCATTAGTTTGCTGGTTACCAACAACACAAATTTGTTCTTTCTTTTCCAATGCTGTTTCTTTATTCATTCTGTTCTGGATAAGCAACAGCCTATTCTATTCGTTCCGTTCTTTATCCGGAATGAATAAAGAAATACAGCTAGAGCCAGAAAAAGAGCTAGTTCTAATTTTTGTTTTTGCATTGTGAATAACAGCCACACTCTAGACACACTCTAGATCAACGACAACGGAAATGCAGCTAATGATAAATAAAAAAAACTTTTATAAAAAGTATGTTATTTGTATTAACAATAATTAAAAAAAATTCGATCAATTTATTGCTTTTTACAAAAAAAGCTACAGGATTATTGTGATTAAGATTAACAAAATAAACCAAAACTATATTTTTAAATTCAGTTAACGCTTACTTTCAGCGATCTTATCTAAAATAAAATCCACTGATGGAATCATATCTCTGTACAGATTTAGCAATGTGAGACCGTTTAATTTATCTTGCAACATCGTGCTTCTTAAATAAGTTTTAAGTCGGCGAAGTACTGAAAATGTTCGTTAATTTTTATACGAAGTGACTGGAAGAATTTCAAGGATAATTGGTAAATTAAATATATTAGAGAATATTTCTTTATTGCACAGTTCTAGGGGTTCAAACACTGTCGTTTTTCCATCGTTAGTTTTATTGCTAACTTTATATCAAACATTCAGTTCATTTTTAAATCATCAAAATATCCTTCCAAATCTATATAAATAAAAATGAAATGGTGTTCGTTGGATTCCGATGCACTCATGAACGGCTCAACCGATTTGGATGAACATTTCTTTATTTTGTTAATATTTATGCGAGGATGGTTTGTAAAAAAAATTGATTGCCACACCCTTTGTACCGTCCACAAATCAATAAAAATACTATATTTCAGACGTTTTTGGCCGTATAAGACTGAAATTTGGTAATTATGTAAGCATTTGGTTTGTGTGCTTACCGTCAGCAACTGTACTAAAAATGGACGTGGTGGTACTACATTACGGCCACTTTTAAGAAATCATACAAATCTAAACGGTTGAACGGATTTCGCCCAGACTTAAAACGTGTATTACTTGGGTCCTAGATTAGGTTTTAACCACGCTTCATTTCACCGCCCACAAATCAATAAAAATGCAATATTTCCGGCTGTTTCGATTTTATGAGACTAAAATTTGGTAATTTAGTTTGTATGGATACTTTTAGCAATTGTACCAAAAATGGGTTTCACTCCCTCTTTTACCGCCCACAAACCAATGAAAACGCTATATTTCAAGCGGTTTTGTTCGTATGACTGAAATTTGGTAATTAAGTTTGTATGCTTACCGTCGGCAACTGTACTAAAAATGGGCACGGTGGCACCATAAATACGTTCACTTTTAAGAAATCATTAAGACTGCAAAACTTCTGGGCCGATTGCGCTGAAATTTTGGCAGTAGATTGTTTTCAAGAACGAGATGGCTTACGAGAAAAAAGTTTGCCACACCCCCTTTTACCGCCAACAAATAAAAAAGTATGATTGCTAGAACGTCCGTGGCGAAGCCGCGGACCACTGGGTCCTGCTAGTCATCTTAATAAAATCCAAATGGTTTTTCAAACGTTCCTAAAGCGCCATATCCAGCGGTTTTGTAGCGTCAGGAAATAGTGTTGAAATGAATATTGGAAATAGATTTTTTAATAATCCAACTCTAAGGTTTGAGATAAATCAAAAGCTTGTCAAGAAATTTTGACAGAGACAGAGCCAGCTGTTGATTAGTGTCAAATCGATTTTTATTTTGTTGGCTTTATGCTTAGAGTATAATATTATATTGTGAAGTAACAAATTGAATGGGTGGTAATTTAATAATGAAGTATTAGTACTTCAACCACAGCTCTATCTAAGGAACTAAACGCTCTTTCACTCTAGTTGGTTATTCAATGGGTGGCGCCATTGCAGTGCTGTTTTCTATAGTTTATGCACTTTTATATAAAATACTCGTATATTGTTAAAAATTAACAAAAAAAAACATATTCCACAAACTTCGTTTTGCTAATGGGTTTTGCTTAAGGGTCTACTAAAGTTTTTCGGCTACCATTACTCGAGTTTTTTTCTTACATTTTTCGAATGTATAACATCTTAAAAATATTCTCAGAAACTTTTGAGTCAATTAAGGGGGTCCTCTGGTAATCCGAAAAATTTTTTCAATTTTTTAATATGAACTGGGTCCTGCTAGTCATCTTAATAAAATCCAAATGGTTTTTCAAACGTTCCTAAAGCGCCATATCCAGCGGTTTTGTAGCGTCAGGAAATAGTGTTGAAATGAATATTGGAAATAGATTTTTTAATAATCCAACTCTAAGGTTTGAGATAAATCAAAAGCTTGTCAAGAAATTTTGACAGAGACAGAGCCAGCTGTTGATTAGTGTCAAATCGATTTTTATTTTGTTGGCTTTATGCTTAGAGTATAATATTATATTGTGAAGTAACAAATTGAATGGGTGGTAATTTAATAATGAAGTATTAGTACTTCAACCACAGCTCTATCTAAGGAACTAAACGCTCTTTCACTCTAGTTGGTTATTCAATGGGTGGCGCCATTGCAGTGCTGTTTTCTATAGTTTATGCACTTTTATATAAAATACTCGTATATTGTTAAAAATTAACAAAAAAAAACATATTCCACAAACTTCGTTTTGCTAATGGGTTTTGCTTAAGGGTCTACTAAAGTTTTTCGGCTACCATTACTCGAGTTTTTTTCTTACATTTTTCGAATGTATAACATCTTAAAAATATTCTCAGAAACTTTTGAGTCAATTAAGGGGGTCCTCTGGTAATCCGAAAAATTTTTTCAATTTTTTTTTTCATATTTCTATTGCTCAGATACTCAAAAACATTTTCCCAAAAGGATTTTTCAAAATTCGAAATAGTTTACGAGATACAGGCATTTTTGTGTAGGTATGTTTTCGTCAAAATAACGCATCAGCAAAGTTGTTTATTTGCCTGCAGTCATTAGTCGAAAATTCTGTGGAATTCTTCCAAAATATGTATTGATATTACAAAATATACACACACAGTATGTATACATGCAGTATGTATACATGCATGTTTTGATTTAGGGGTTGAAATGATTTTGAGCCCAGGTGTTCACATGAAAGAAGCAAACGAACGAGATTCAGTTTATTTTCGAGTATTTAAAAAATAATGTCAACAATGGGTATTGTCATCGGCCCACAAGCCGAGATGTATGCTGAATCTCGCGACGGAAAACGACTTCAACGCTCAGAGCTAAAAACGTACGCATCATCGAAAGAGGGTCGCACAGCCCGCAGAGCCCAAAAAGCCATGGAAAACTCGTTTTATGAGATGGAGGAAGGCACACTTTATGGGGCTGGAATTGCCGATTAATATTCGTAAGTATTGTATTAAAAAAATATGTGTTAATGTCATTTGTGTGCCTCAAAATTGAAGTCAAAACTTTAAACGCGTTTTTCTCGAAACCATGTTTTTCAAAACTTTGCGCACGATAACTCAAACAGTTTTTGACAGATTTTGATATATGAGGCATGAAACGACGCAGAATTTACGCCGCTATAGCCCCTACCTCAAACTTGCCGAAAAAATAATGTTTACTATTTTTTTTCTACACTAGACTACAAAAAAAAAGGTCGAAATTCGATTTTTCATTTTCAAAGTGGCGGCTCCCCCCCTAAAAAAATTTCGATTTTTGTTTCCGAGGTAGGGGCTATAGGGACATTCATTCTAAGTAACTGAATATTTTTTTTTTTTTTTCAGACGATGTTTACACTTGGAATCGTGCGCAATTTGGACCCACCTTTTTTCCGGAGAACCTCGTTACCAGGCCGAGAACTTTCTGAACGGTCCATAAATTCACTTTTTCAAAATTTTGTATTTTTTTCAATAAATTAAGCTACCCAAATCAAAAAACGGAACTAAAATATCTTTACTCGTTCTCTTTCCACAATATTTTGAAAAAAGGCTAAAATTTGGCATAGATTACCAGAGGACCCCCTTAAGTAAAAATTCTTGTAGTTATAAGCACATCGTCCGAAGAGAAAACAATGTACTTGCCTCAATGTACTCATACACTCAAGTGTATGTTTTTAAGCTAAGACACATTTGGTGCCACTGAAATTAAAGAAAAAGTAGCAAAAAATACACCAGGCACCAAACCTCATCTTTTGCGCCGAAATTTTTAAATTCAAATACAAATTGAAACAAAATTCATGCACACCTAAATAAACTACTTCTAAAAATCTAAACGCATTTTTCTCGAAAAGGTTGTTTGAAACCGGTGGACAGCATTACTCGAAAACTATGCCAAGGATCGCTACCAAATTTATTTAACTTGTTAAGCAAATATGATCGGTACTATTAATCGTTCGATATTTACTTAAGGGAGTATTCCTACTTGGAAGGCTGTTTTTGGACCCTCTTTAAAAAACTTCTTATTTGAAAACGCAAAGAGTTATTTAAATTCTATTTTTTTTATTGTATTAAGAACATATTAAATTAAATAAAAAATTGTTTTCCTTTGTACGAGGGCTGTTCAAAAAGTTGTCGGCTTTCAAAGTTGAGCGTCGAAAAAAAGGTATACTGCTTGCGGCCCAGATAACTCGACTTCGAATCATCTGAAATGGAAAAAGTAAACGGCGTTAGATTCAGTACAGTTGCAGTTCTGGACCCATCCTCATTGATAATTTTTCAATTATTTTTTACAAAATGGCGGTCATTAAAAAATGAAAAAATTCTGCGTCGATTGCACTTTGTTTCATTTAGTAGAATCGGTTCAATCGAATCGAAACTTTCAATCGGTACAGTAGAACCGGAGAAAAGTGACTTCGAAGTTAAAAAACGTGAATTTGAATAAACTCAGAAAATTTTAGGCTAAAACTAAAACATTTTTTTTTTGTGAAATCTTACATATATCAATCAGCAATGCCAGCCCCAAACCTTCAAACCTTTGCATTCAAAAAGTAGCCAAATTAAGCAAATCGCATTTTGGCGAAAACATTGCTGGACAAAAAAGGTCATATGCCCTAAAGTATTTCGAATTTCAAAAACCCTTTTAGGACGATATTCTCAAATATCCAAGCTATAAAAATATGCAAAAAAAAAATCGAACAACAAATTTTGCCAACCAGGAATACTCCCTTAAGCCAATTGAGTATTCGTTGAACCAGAACTTTGTTGCAAATATGTATATTAAATACAACAGCCCACACAACTTTTTTGATATGTTATTCACCTGGATTTTTTTTTAACCCATTGGTTTCACTAGACAGTGCTGTAATGACTGAAAAATACGTATTAGTTGTCAAAATTTGTTCAAAATGAAGTCTGTGTAGTAGGCATATATTATTGTTAAAAATACGAGCTCGTCAGAATATTAAAAAATTTCCAATTAATTCTTTGAAATTTTCACCCATTCAATACAAAAAATGTCATTTACTGTTCTAGCAACTGCCCCGTGAACTGTCTTTAAAAAAGTTCAAACAAATGAAACAAATGTTCAAACATGAATATTCAGGTCTATCATCAATAATTTTTTTTCACCCGGATCGAAAGAGGGAATTTCCGTTTCCCAGGGAATGCAAAGGTGAAGTCGTTATCCTAAAAACAGAAATTCCATTTTTCGATTTTGGGCGAAAACACTGCTCTTGATAGGAATTATTGTGTTTCGTCCTTGTGCTTAGTTTTACATTGCACAGCTTATTAGAGGTAACATATAATTTTGAAGCAAAATATCGGGGTAGAAGAATGTTATATAAAACAATAAAATAGGCTGTTCACAGTTTAAGTACGCAGGCCTGTTTAATTTACGATTTGTTATTTTTACGCTAACTTACGTAAGCGTATTTTGCTTTGTTGTTGTTTTGTGTGCAAACGCAAATACGAAGGCACGCGTAAATAAAAGTAGTCATTGGGCGTGTTTTTTGTGTCTCGTATTTTAATGCCCTGTCTTCAGTTTTACAACAGCGTTGCATAATTATTGAATACGGCAGCCACATACTGAGGTGCTCACAGTTTCAAATATAACAAATGCTATTAATACGGTTTCAGCCTAACTAAAAAACTGATATTAAATTTTAGCGTCAGCTTTTTAATTTAGTAGCAGCTGTAGCCTCTGCTAAGCTTATGCCAAAACCTTTTTAGAGCTGGCACTAATAAGAGCCAACACTAAATTATTTTTTTGGTAAGGCTATTTGTTAATATACGTTTAAACTGTGGATAGCCTAAGTGTAAAAAACGAAAATAAAATGATAATAATCATGCGTGTCGCTTGTCGAAAGTGCATCATACAATTTTCGACAAATTATCTATCATCAACGACACTGCTCTGTCAAATTTTGGAAATTCCACCATCTTTTTCCTGTTATTCATTGTATTGTCAATGGTGTGCTACACGTTGTTTTTCTTTTGGTAAGGTTATACATTTAACATTTAAGGTTATACATATAACATATAACAGGTTATACATATAACATTTTTTACTCTGTTTTCTATTTAAAACCTGTTTTCTGATTGTGTAAATTGTTTTCAGCTTCGGACCATGAAAATAATCGGCTGATTGGAAGTATTTCGAGGAAAGAGAAGCTGTTTCAAATTACAGATTTTTCTTTTATCCCCAAAAACATTAAATTTTGTTGGTATCCTCTAAAAACACAGTTCAGTTCTTGCCAACGTGAAAATATTGCTTTAGTTTGCACTGTATTGCTTTATAACATGTTACATGATAATTATCAAAATTCTTTGACATTTCAGCATACGGCATCATGGTAGCATAATCTAGGTAGTAGCAAGAAGAACCGTTGACCGCTAATGTCAAATTAAACGACAGTAAATGGTTCGCAAAAACGATAAACACACAAACTTAATATGTTTGCTTTGACTTTGACAGTCATGATCAGAGCAAAGAGAACACAGTCAAAATTGCTCATTCCTAGATTATTCTACCATGTACGGCATGTTATGCCTATCATATCGTATAAAAACTTCATACCATACTTGTATTGTCATCCTTTCATAGAAACATTTTTAAAAGTCAATGCTTGTTATCCCCGTAGTTGCTATATTCTTCCGAACGCGCCAATTTTCTTGACTGTGGTGAATAACGCTTTGAAAAATAAAATGTCGACGCGAAAAATTTAGTTTCATTAGTCAGATTGTCTTTGTTCAAAAGTTATTTAAAATTTATTGAATAAATTGCTAGCAACGTAGCAAAATGGATACCAGTGAGCAGGAATCAGCTTTTGGACGTATTGGTCCGATATCACCGCCTGAAATAAAACCAGACATTTCATTGCTTAATGAAAATAACACTGGTGGATTTTCTCCAAAGCCTGGAAGTCCTGGGCCGTTTGTTGCAACCAGCGGGCTTCAAGCAATGGGCATCACGACTCCTGCTTCCAATCAAGTTCAACTTCAGCAGCAATATCCTCCAAATCACCCTCTTAGTGGATCTAAACACCTGTGCTCAATCTGTGGAGACAGAGCTAGCGGTAAGCATTATGGTGTGTATAGTTGCGAGGGTTGCAAAGGGTTTTTTAAGCGCACTGTTCGCAAAGATCTCACTTATGCATGCCGAGAGGATAAGAATTGTATAATTGATAAACGACAAAGGAATCGTTGCCAATACTGCAGGTATCAAAAATGTCTTACTTGTGGAATGAAGCGGGAGGCAGTGCAGGAGGAACGTCAACGAGGTGCTAAAGTTGCAACTAATAGAAATGATGACTTTAATCCAACCAGTTCTCTACGCGATCTTAATATTGAAAGGATCATAGAAGCAGAGCAGAAAAGCGAGGCTCTATGCGGTGATAACGCAATTATGTTTCTACGTGTTGGATCAAATTCCATGGTACAAGCTGACTATAAAGGCGCAGTTTCTCACTTATGCCAGATGGTCAATAAACAGCTGTTTCAAATGATGGAATATGCACGTCGTGTACCTCACTTCTCCCAACTGCAACGAGATGATCAAATCCTCTTGTTGAAGGCTGGTTGGAATGAACTATTGATCGCGAATGTTGCCTGGTGTAGTATAGAATCCTTGGACACAGAGTATAATAATTTAGAGGGATCGTTCGATCGTCGTTCTCCTATTAGGCAACCACAACAGTTGTTCCTGAGTCAAAACTTTTCATATCATCGCAACAGTGCAATTAAAGCTGGCGTAGCTCCAATATTTGATCGAATCTTGTCGGAACTGAGTATCAAAATGAAACGTTTAAATATTGACAGATCAGAGCTATCTTGTCTAAAAGCAATCATACTTTTTAACCCGGATATACGTGGTCTGAAGGGCCGTGCTGATGTGGAAATATGTCGTGAAAAAATGTACGCCTGTTTGGACGATCATTGTCGCAACGAACATCCTGGTGATGATAGCAGATTTGCTCAGCTTCTGTTAAGATTACCGGCACTTCGTTCGATAAGCTTAAAATGCCTCGATCATTTGTTCTTCTTCAGAATAATTGGCGATAAGCCATTAGAAACTCTTATAAGTGAACATCTAGACACTCCAATATGTTGAAAAAATAAGTAATTCATAAGTACATGAATATCCCTTTAAAATATTAATATTATACATATATAATTTACATACTAAAGTTAATGTTCTCGGTTAGGTTTGAAATGTCAAGTTCTGGTTCATCTATCTCGTTTAGACGTTGAGTACTTTACTCGATTTGTGATTAAGTTTTTAACAAAATGCATTTAAATTAAGTTAAAATTTAAATAATTTTTTATATGTATTAAATTTGATCATACCTATAAAATATATTTTTTTCTGTTAAAGACGTTGTTTTCTTTTCCATAGAAGACTAAACATATATTAAAAACATTATATGTCGTCGTTGGGCGTGCAATAACGCGAATCAGCCACTTTATGTAATATTGCGTATATTACAAAAAGGCCAAAATTAAATTTGATTTAATTAATAAAGTGCTGAGATTTTCCATTAAACGCTGATTTCAGAACAAATTCAAATTCAATTAAGTCTTTTTTGGTCATTTACAAAGCTTAAATTTATATAACAAAAGTGGATTTAGAACTATAAAGTATTATTCTAAAAAGGTTAAAGGTTTGAATGCAACTTGTTTAGTTTTACGTGAGAAAGTAGAAAAAAGTATGCAATTATTTATTGAGTAAAAAATTGTGCTTGCTTTTGGCACATTGATAATAACGTTAGAGGCATTATCTTATTATAATTATAAAAAACTAAATTAAAGTAACCTAATAGTATCAGTCACAACACAATATTTGTTAGCATCTGTGAAAACCTGAAACAACACCTGTGCAAAATGCAGGTAAGTCATTTAAAATACCAATTAGTGATGGGTATATACTGGTAGACCAGTTAAAGAATGTTGGTAATTATATAAATATATCAACAATTTGTTTTTATGAAACTGTAAATTTAACAAAAAATTGTTTAAGTTAAGAAAAAGAGTAAATGAATAGTGATTGAATTAACGCTTGGTTATAAATGAAAAGGCCTGAATATTTTTGAATTCATTATAACGATCAACACAGATTCTTAAGATTTTTCTTTCAACAATTTCGAAATATTTTGCTACTGTTGGGATATGGAAAGCCAAATAGGAAAAGCAAAGACAATAACAATGCATACTCATTTTATAAATTAGAAGTTTAGTTTTTTGACTAAAGAATATGTTACGAAGCACTTTTGAAAAATGCATCATCCCCCATTTTTTATAAAAGAAAGTTATCAGACGAAGATGATTAGAAGCGACACTTAATGCTTCAAATTGAGACTCGGCATGAGCGTAAACAAGTGAATCATATGCATATAATATGCTTTTGGAGCTATTAGCGTAATGAGGAACTTCACTATTAGTGGAACCTATTGATGAGCAAATATTATTTATTTCAATAAAAAACTTCCGGTCCGTTAAAAACTTCGCAGCAATTTAATGATGAAAGTATCAAAACCGATACTTATTATTTTAAATATAATTGCAGAATGGAATGCATTATCGAATGCTCTTTCAATGTCAAGGGATACTGCGACAGTACATTTTCTTTCTCTCAAATTACAAATTACAAATTAGTTATGAAATTTAAGTAGAGCATGACTTGTCGAATGACCGCGTTTAAACCCAAATTGATGATTAGGAATACAGTTGCAATTAATATTGAAATTTAGTATTGAATTTATAACATGCTCAAAAAGTTTTCCTAAACTAGAGAATGCGAAATCGGTCTGAAGTTGTTAAAGTTTTCTTCTTTTTTTGTATGTGAAGGATTTTAGCAATTTTCCAAGATATTGTAAAGCATCCAATATTAATGCAATTGTGGAAAACTATGGAGAGAACTTGATATGCAATTCGTCGCCCGAGTAAAATAAGGTCGTATGATACATTTCACGGGTTTTGGGAAATTGCATTAAAAATTTAGAATTGAATTACTCAATAATTTGACGGTCCATTTTATTCCAACTCGCAAATATTGTAAAAAGGGCAAAAGACTATTAACTTACAAATCGTTTACTTCACAAATTGAATTATTAAACAAAATACGGAGGATTTTGTTTAATAAAATTTTGTGTATGTGTCATTTACAAACATGTTTATGTGCTAAGCCTAATATTTTTTCATCACAAATGTTCGACCCCTTTCCCCCCAAACGTGTTACGTAATTTATAAACAGCCCCATAGCTTATTTTTTAAAATTTCTTACTTACTTAGGTGGTCGTAACAACCCGTGTCCGGGTTTCAGCCGACCTCATTAGCTCTCGCCAGGCGCCTCTGCTTTGAGCGCGTCTTCTCCAATCGGATACATCAAGTGCGGTTAGGGCTTCCTCAGCCTGGTCCATCCATCGGAGGCATGGTCTCCCTCGTCGTTGTCGACAAGCGACCCTCGCCTCGAGCACCTTTTTCGCTGGAGCTTCGTCGTTCATACGATGGACATGACCCAGCCAGCGTAGTCGCTGCACAGTTATACGCCGGACTACGTCAATGTCATCGTAGAGCTCATACAGCTCGTGGTTCATTCGGATGCGATAGTCATCACCGACTCGAACAGGACCGAAGATTTTGCGAAGAACTTTTCTCTCGAACACCCCCAGAGCGGCTGCGTCAGTTTGCGAAACTACCCATGCCTCAGCGCCATAAAGCAGCACATGTAGAACGAGCGTCTTGTAGAGTGTTAGTTTTGTCGATCGAGAGAGGGCTCTGGAACTTAGTTGCTTACTGAGCCTGTAGTAGCACCTATTAGCAATTATTGTTCTTCGCTTTATCTCCAGGCTGATTTCGTTTTTGGTATTAATGGCGGTGCCAAGGTAAACGAACTCCTTGACTACTTCAAAGTTATAGCTGCCGGATGAAACGTGGGAGTCTAAACGCCGAGCTCCCTTGTTTGTAGACAGCATATACTTTGTTTTGCCCTCATTTATCGTCAAACCCACTTTGGCTGATTCCTTTTCGATAGCGGCGAAAGCAGCGGTAACATTTCTCTTGGTTCTGCCAACAATATCAATATCATCAGCGTACGCAAGGAGCTGGACGCCTTTATAGAAAATGGTACCATTACGATGCACACCGGCCTTTCGTACGATCCCCTCCATGATGATGTTAAAGAGATCGCAAGACAGTGGATCGCCTTGCCTGAAACCTCTTTCGGTATTGAAGGTTTCGGAGAGGTCATTTCCTACCTTGACGGAGCTGCGTGTGTTGCTCAACGTCATTCTGCAAAGTCTAATCAACTGTGCAGGTATACCGAACTCAGAAATTATTGCGTATAGGCAATCCCTTCTCGGGCTATCGAACGCAACTTTAAAATCGACAAAGAGGTGGTGTGTGTCAATTTGATTTTCGTGGGTTTTCTCCAGGATTTGTCGTAGCGTGAAAATCTGGTCTATGATGGACTTACCAGGTCGAAAGCCACACTGATAAGGTCCAATCAGTGTTTTCGTAATCGGCTTTAATCTTTCACACAGTACGCTTGAGAGAACCTTATATGCGATGGAAATAAGACTGATACCTCTAACTTGCGCAGATTGTTGGGTCTCCTTTCTTAAGTATAGGGCACAGTACGCTGAGGTTCCAATCGTCGGGCATGCTTTCTTCTAGCCATATTTTGCTGATGAGCTGATACATGCGCCTTATCAATCAGCACCGTCAGCACCCGCTGCTTTATTGTTTTTGAGTCGTTGGATAGCAACTCGAACCACTTCATGGCTAGGTGGTGGTACTTCCACTCCGTCATTGTTGATTGGTAGCTCTGAACTGCGCTCTCCATGGGCGGCATTGGTGGAATCGTCGCCAGTAAGTAAATTGGAGAAGTGCCGTCTCCACAATCTCAGCACACACTGCGTATCCGTATTCCGATCTCCATTTTCGTCTCTACAATTGGATGCTCCGGGCTTGAAACCTTGGGTTAGATGCTTAAACTGTTGATAGAATTTTCGTGCATCCTTCTTGCCCTGGTATACCTCTAGTTCCTCACGCTCACGCCTTTCCTGCTCTCTTTTCTTGCGTCTGAAAAGGCGCCTCTCTTCCTTCCTCTTTTTGCGGTAGTTTTTTCGTACGGCTCGCGTTGCAGATGACTGCAGCGTTTTTCTATATGCGGCGTTTTTTACTGCAGTCGCAATGCGACACTCCTGATCATACCATTAGTTCCGAGGTTGCGGGCGCCGGAAACCAATGACTTCTTCAGCGGCAGCGCGCATGGAGTGGGATATATGCGCCCAAAGTCCGCCGGCGTCGTCGGGTTCAGAGGTTGGTTGGTTGAGCTTAACCGAGAATTGAGCGGAGTAGGCTTCGGCAGTCCGTTGTAATTGCAGCTTAGCGACATCTAGCTTTCGTTGCATTCCTGTGCCTATGTTCTTCGCATTGCATAATCGCATGCGGATATTGGCTGCAACAAGATAATGGTCGGAGACCCCCCGAAATGTACGCATATCTAGAACACTACAGGCATGCCTTCCGTCGATTACAACATGATCAATTTGGTTTCGCGTTTTTTGATCCGGGGACAAGCCAGGTGGCCTTGTGGATGTCGAAGTGCTTAAATCTGGCGCTACTAACTACCATGTTTCGCGCCGCGGCGAATTCGATCAGTCTTAGACCGTTGTTCGTGGAGGTCTCATGAAGACTGAACTGACTGACAGTGGGGCCAAAGATGCCTTCCTTTCCGACTTTCGCATTAAAATCGCCGAGGACTATTTTCACGTCATGGACCGGAAGGTGGTCGTATATGTCCTCAAGACTAGCATAGAAGCGTCTTTGACGGCTTCGTCCTTTTCCTCCGTCGGGGCTTGCGCGCAAATAAGGCTGATGGAGAACAATTTTGCCTTGATGCGGATCGTGGCCAATTTTTCGTTCACAGGTGTGAAGCGGGAAACAAGGTGGCGTAGTTTCCGGCTAACAACGAATTCACATCCAAATTCGCGCCTCTCCGCATGGCAGCTGTAGTAGATATCACAGTGTGCTTGTTTAGAGCAGCCTTGCCCTTTCCATCGCATTTCCTGGATGGCGGTGATGTCAGCCTTTATTGTTTGAGCCTTTGAGGGCTCCCGCCAGTTGGATAATGGCACCTTCCCTATAAAAGGTTCGGACATTCCAGGTGCATATCCGTAAATCATTGTCCGTTTTTCGTTTGCGGTGGTCGTCAACGTAATTGGGGTTCTTATCCGAGGCTGGTTTAGTTTTTATTTGGCAGTAGTAATGTGGCGGGACCCAAACCCTGCGCATATGCTATGTTTAAGGCCTATGGAGCGACCCGCCGCTCAAATTAGCCGTCAAACTGACGGATGCCAGTTTGCCGTTGCCCAGGGAACACCACGTGGAGGTTTGAGTCGTCTTGAGACGATTTCGACATGGATAATTATCAATTCTAATTATCATGGATAGTTATCAACCTTATGATAACTTAATAATAAATAAGAAAGAGTGCATTGGACACGTCCAAAAAAGGATGGGCAAACGTCTGCGTGACTTAGTGAAATCGCACGTGGTGGATGCAAAATCGAAATCTGGTTAAAAAGTGAAGAGAAAACTCTTTCCGGTAAAGGCAAACTAACTGGCAACATGATCGACAAATTAACAGTGTATTATAGGCTAGCAATTCGAAAAATTGCATAATTGCTGTGGGCAAAATGAGAAACGCTATATGGGCGACTTTTTATCATTATTCTTCGACTGATCAAAATCCCAACATGAAAAATGTGGAAGAAGGCTGAAGCTGCTAAAACATTACGATCATTTAAGCACAGGTACACTTCACTTCCAGCTGATGTTTTAAGCAAAGACACGCTGTTGGAACGTTGGCTGGGTGGTTTCACGCAGAACAACGACAAAAGCTTCAACCAACTCATGGGAAATGTGTCCCAAATCAGTGAGTGGTACTGCAACTGTAGTTGAAATTGCAGCATATTTATTTTTGCGTATAATTCCAGCATAAGTGATTTAGCAGCATCACTTTTTAACGAAGGCTCTATTGCTTTTCTGACCTTCATGCAAGATTTAGGCACCACTTCAGGAGCAAGTGCGCATGAATGGGCGCGCGACCGACTCTTTGCGGATCAGCAAGCTGCTCGCGAGAGCAAAGAAGGCAGAGTTTTACGTAGACAGGAGCAAAAAGATGTCTTAGATAACGTGAATGATGTATGGTGATGTACTGTATGGACCCGGCATCGATGATGACATGTACGTATTTTATAAGAAAATCCAGTTTTTTTCAAGATATTTTAATTTTTTCAGTCTACAAAACTTTAAATCGATTTTCCCAAACATGTAATTTTTAAAGTCGGTGAAAACTACTGAATCGATCGTTTTGAAGTTTTGTACACATATTCTACATGTTAGCTCTCTCTCTAGTTACGTCGAGTTTTTTCAAATTTTTTAATTTCTAACAATTTCACAATAACAAATAGGTCGATTTTTTCGTCAAAAATCGTCATTTTGGCTTCAGAATGGTGCCAAAAATTTAAAAAAACGACGAGACTGGAGAGATAAAGTAAGAAACTATAGAAAGCATATTGATTTTTTGTTTTCAGATGATCCAGTGATGCTGTAGGCTGGTCACCGCACAAAAACTTTTTTCGAGGCGCCTGCGGAGATCTACAATAAATCCGTTTCTAAAAATTCTCTATTTTTAAACAAAAATTTTTTAAAATATTCTTCAAATGTTGTACTTTTGTATAATAATATGTAAAAAAACCTACAGTAATAATTTTTTCTAAAAAAAAATTCATAAAAAAGTTTTTTAGACGAAACAAACCTTACCCTTCCCTTAATTTGATTCAGCTTGGTAGTAATATATTGCCAAACATCGCCTGAAAAAAATTAAATCTCTTGGGAGAGAATGATTCACATCAGCTGCGGTACTGGAGATAATCTGGAATATGTATTATGTTTCATTGAGTACATGGATTCATTTAAGGAAATTAAATCTGAAACAAAATTAAAGTCACCACAAGCGCTTCTCAGTGGTTCATTTTGCAAGTAATTTGTTCCACAAAAGTTCATGTAAAGTAACTCAAAATTTCTAGGACGGAGAGGAATATTAAAGTAAATTTTACTCAATGAATATGGACTGTCTACATATCTATGTAAAAGCTTAACAATCCAACTGACATTAAGCATAACTCTGCGATTTTTTAAAGTTGGAAGATTCAAGAGCTGTAACCGATATTCATAGGGTGTTAGGTGAAAATTAGTTCTGCAATAAAAACTGCTCAAGCAGAACAGAAGAAATTTTTTCTGAACCGATTCAATGTCGTCAATGTAACAACCGTATTGTGGGCACCATATAATAGAAGCATATTCTAAGATAGGGAAGAATAGGAAGATGCACTAGAGAAGTGAACAAAGCTTTCTTTATAAAGGGATCGTTAAACCCTTTTGCTCATCGTTTAATAAATCCTAGGGTACTATTAGCTCTATTTATTATTTTATTAATATGAATATGAAAGCGCAGCTTAGATCCAAGATCAACGAAACTTTCCAGAGATTCTAATGTGTAATCACAAATTTTGTAAGCATGCCTAAGAAATGGCTTACGCGAGAAGGTCATGTGCTTACATTTTTTCATATTGAGATTCATGAGATTTATTTTACACCATTTATGAAGATTGTTGATGTCAATTTGAAAGAATACAGCGTCATTAGATACATTCACATTTATATGGATTTTACTAAAGTGTTTCTGATTCACCGTGCCTCCCCCCCTCATATGAAAGGTGCTTGCATAAAAAGAGTAAAACGCCAAAAAAAGACCAAAATTTTGATAAACTGGATGAGCTACAGTTAAAAACGTGTTTTTCGGGCCCTCAGGGTTAATGTGAATTGATTAATTTTCGTACTGACATTAAAGCTACACGAAAATTACAAAAAAGTTCTATCCCCATGTAAAATTGGTCGCTTAATCCGATTCCGTACTCAGATTTGGCATAAAACTACATTTGCGGTCACTAGGAGCAAGTAAACGCGAATTTCGATGATGTTTTCCACTCAGTTATTATTTCAAATCTCTCAATCTGGCAGATAATGATGTTTTTCTCAAAATTAAACATTTCAGTTGTGAAGCCTGCTTAATGTAAATAATATTTAAAGAAAAAATTTTGCAAATCAAACAATATTTAAGCAAAATAGAGTTAACTAAATGAATGTAATTTTTCGATAAATTTTAAAATAAAATTATTAAGAAAATTTTTTATTTTAATCAGTAGTAGCTAATCAATGCATGAGTCCTAAGCTAACCTAACCAATTTTGAACATGAATGGGTATGACAAACTTATTTATTGGCAGTTAAGGAACCTTTACTGTGTTAGTAGGTATCATCGCATAACTTGAATGATATCTACATAAGTGCTCCTTAACGATTCATTTACTTGACATGGACTCTATTCAGCATACTACTTTACAAAAGCACAGAATTTTCGGAATCTATGCCATATACCATACATCAAATTATCATAGACTCTAACCGCAACAACAGCCTTTTGAATAGACAGTTTTTGAAGAATAACCGTTCCATACGCATAATAACCAGCCTTTCGTATAAAAATACAAATTGCAAACCCTATCATCCGTATTAAAAGTTTGGAAACATAGGCTCTGAAACGTTATTTAGTTGCTTTCCTTGGCGATGTAGCCAAAACGGAACTAGCAAAATCACCCACAAAAGCTGACTTAATTTTCTTCGGTTGAAGACACAAATTTAGTTCTGGCTTATGCTCTGGCAAATGCATAAAAAATCCAGCTGTGTATGTAGACATTCACTCCCTTAATCCTTTACACATTAAGAGTTTGGAAACATAGGCTCTGAAACGTTATTTAGTTGCTTTCCTTGGCGATGTAGCCAAAACGGAACTATAACCGAGTACTTCATAACACGGTTAACATCACAAAAATTAGGCACAAAGGACAACCATCCCTATAAAAATAATGGCCTAGATCTGGCTTATGCTCTCAAATACAATAAGCCAACACTATGCATAATATACATCAACTAAGGTCTTATCATACTAAGAGTCTGGAAACATAGGCTCTGAAACGATGCTTTCCCTGGCGATGTAACCAAAACGGAACTATGAAGAAATTATCCCACAAACATAGTTAACCTCTCGCCAAAATTTTCGGCCAAAGACCGTCAAAACTGTGCAGCACATAATCAGAGTCCAAACAACCGATTTTGTAGAGGAAGACACAATTATTTTACAAAAACCTGTATTAAAGAAAACCTTTGAAGTAGTCAAGGAGTTCGTTTACCTTGGCACCGCCATTAATACCAAAAACGAAATCAGCCTGGAGATAAAGCGAAGAACAATAATTGCTAATAGGTGCTACTACGGGCTCAGTAAGCAACTAAGTTCCAGAGCCCTCTCTCGATCGACAAAACTAACACTCTACAAGACGCTCGTTCTACCTGTGCTGCTTTATGGCGCTGAGGCATGGGTAGTTTCGCAAACTGACGCAGCCGCTGTGTTCGAGAGAAAAGTTCTTCGCAAAATTTTCGGTCCTGTTCGAGTCGGCGATGACTATCGCATCCGAATGAACCACGAGCTGTATGAGCTCTACGATGACATTGACGTAGTTCGGCGTATAACTGTGCAGCGACTACGCTGGCTGGGTCATGTCCATCGTATGAACGACGAAGCTCCAGCGAAAAAGGTGCTCGAGGCGAGGGTCGCTGGTCAACGACGACGAGGGAGACCATGCCTCCGATGGATGGACCAGGCTGAGGAAGCCCTAACCGCACTTGGTGTATCCGATTGGAGAAGGCGCGCGCAAAGCAGAGGCGCCTGGCGAGAGCTGATGAGGTCGGTTGAAACCCGGACACGGGTTGTTACGACCAACTAAGAAAGTAAGTAAGTATTAAAGAATCTTTAACATATGTCAAAGGCACCATTACATAACTTGAATGATTACTTGTCAAAATATTCCTTAATACATACTCGGTCATAATGTAGAGTCCATCAAGCAGTCAATCACTACCCCAGCAATTAAATCCAAAAATCCCCACACAAAATCCCTAACGCATAAAAGACTATTGTGAGTAAGAAACTATCCTATTGTATGGACTTCAACCCTGCTTAAATCTTATGATATAACAACCACCAAAAAAAAAGATTATACACAAGATTATTGCAACTCAGGGCATAGCAGCTGATATGCGGTACTGGTTCAAATGCCCTCTGCCATCTGCTGTACCGATGCTTAATCTGCAATTAATAGTGATGTTGATAAAGTTTCATGAAATAAATCAGCAAATCGCTGACGAAGTCTTAAATGTATTCAGTCGCCATTTATGGTATCTATCTGAGTCGCTCATTGGCTTCGCATTTTTCGATAGGGACATTGACGAAGAAATAAAACGTTTAATGGTAGCTGCGCTCTAGAAAAATGGCGACGAACGAAAACTTAAGAAAGCTACTATAAATACAAATTCAATAGAATTTTTTGAATTAAAAATAGAAAACTTCGTCACCGTAAACACTTACTTTTTTTTCAACTCGATGTATTTGAACAACAATTTGGGTGAGGCGGACAACCTCAGTTTCTTACAAATCGATCCCAGCCTATGGACCAACGACGAAAGTTTTTTGGGAGCTGAAGAAACCGTAAGAAATATTTCCGTCGTTAATGACTCTGCAGAGAGGGCCATCAATCTCATGAACGGATTCAATGAGAAACTAACTACGTCGGAGGACGAAAAGCAAATCGTTCTTCAAGTAGTGGAAGCTCATCAGAAGATTTTCCCGCACAGGAGCATTTCGAAAAACAAATTATTGCAAAAATAAAACAAAAATAAAATATTATTATTATTATTAAAAATAAAAATATTATATTCTTAATAATTTACGCATATTAAGCACCTTCATATAATAAATCATATTTCGCTTAAATATTGTTTGATTTGCAAATTATTTACATTAAGCAGGCTTCACAACTGAAATGTTTAATTTTGAGAAGAACATCATTATCTACCAGATTGAGAGATTTGAAATAATAACTGAGTGGAAAACATCATCGATATTCGCGTTTATTTGCTCCTGGTGACCGCAAATTTAATTTTATGCCAAATCGGAATCGGATTAAGCGACCAATTTTACATGGGGATAGAACTTTTTTGTAATTTTCGTGTAGCTTTAATGTCAGTACGAAAATTAATAAATTCACATTAACCCTGAGGGCCCGAAAAACACGTTTTTAACTGTAGCTCATCCAGTTTATCAAAATTTTGGTCTTTTTTTGGCGTTTTACTATTTTTATGCAAGCACCTTTCATATGAGGGGGAGCACGGAGAATCAGACGCAAAGTAGGATTTGGCTGTATCTAAGCGTCATATTCATTTTTATAACAAGGAAATAGTTTGACGCATACATCAAAATATTAGAATGCATTATTACAGATGGCAAATCATTTATATAAAGTAGAAAGAGAAGGGGCCCGAGGTGACTTCCTTGGGGCACTCCCGAGGTAACAGGAAGCTCGTATGATTTCACGCTTTTATATAAAACGGATTGTGTTCTATTACTTAGATACGATTCAATCCACCACATCAACTGAGTGGGAAATCCGACAATAGATAATTTTAAAATGAAGAGTTTGTGATTTACAACGTCAAAAGCTTTGCTAAAGTCCGTGCAGATAACATCAGTCTTTCCAAAATTTTCTATAGATCTTGAGGTAAATTCAAGTAAGTTAGTAACAGTAGATTTTCCAGAAAGGAATCCATCTTGGCATGGAGACATCAAAGTCTTAACACTATGTGATAATTGTGATGTAACAATTACTTCAAAAAGTTTAGGCAAAGCACTTAATTTCGCAATTCCACGATAGTTATCAATTAAAGACCTGTTACTAGATTTATGTAACGGAATAATAAATGAGGACTTCCAGACAGCAGGAAAATAACAAGATTTTAAAGAAGAATTAAAAAGCAAAGTTATAGGGGCTGCTAGTTCTTCGCAGCAGTATTTTAATATGCACGAGGGTATGTTGGGACCGCTCTTATATGAAGTTTTAAGATTTTTAAAGAATGATAAAACTGTATTGGTATCAATTATTGGGAGAAAAATATCTCCAGATTGAACATTATGGGGATAGTTCCCATTATGAAAAGAAGATGATGAATAAGTCGACTTGAAAAAGTCAGCAAAAAGGTTACAAATACTATTATTATTATAGGACTCAACATTATTATATTTCATGAAAGAAGGATAGGAATCAATCTTGCGTTTAGTATTAACAAAGCTCCAGAATGATTTTGCATCTGACCTTATGTTTTGTTTTACTTTTTTTAGGTAGATATTATAGGATTGCTTGCACAGCTGTTGGTAACTGTATTTAGTCGAAGTATAACGACCAAAATCACATATGTGTTACTTGATATTTTTTATAAAATTTGGTTTCAAGTTTCTCAATTTTCTTAATCCATTAGTATACCACACAGGGCCCGAAATCATAGAAGCTATTCTTTGAGAATTTTTCATAAACCTACTCAAAAAATACAAAATGGGGAGAAGTAAAACGTATATGCATCTTTTCTCACGTTTTGGCCGGGATTTTTCACCCATCACCTTTGAGCAATTTCTCTGCACGTACATTAAGAAAGAGTAGATTTAGACGCGGCACTTAGATTTATTATATGCGGATGTAAAATTAGGGTTTCTACATCTAAATTAAGCTTTTCTACACTTACGTTGCAGATCTTTACCGGACCAAAAATATTTAAAAAATTAATGTAAATTTATTATCCTGAACCATTATCATTAATAATTATATATAGATCCATGAACCGTCCGCGCCTTATACAGCCAATGTTTGGTCTTGGATCGAAGAATTGGTGGGAAAACATATGTGAATTAAAGTTTTGAATTGAAACAATGTGAACAGTAGGACTTGGCAGTCACACAAACATATGTACTGTCAACCAATTTAATTTGCATAAAACATAAAGCTTCATATTTCGTGCAACTTTTCAACACGTGCATGTAGTTTATTTTTTTTAAAAATTTGTGCAGAAAACTTAAATATTTCGTGTCGCTTTGGGATTCTGGCGGCCGTGGCGTAGTGGATAGAGTGTGTGGCTCTTACGCCAGAGAACCCAGGTTCGAGCTCTCCATTTTTTTTTTTTTTTGGATTTTAATTTGCGATGTGTCAACATCGTACGGGCATGTAGCTTATGATTTTCTAAAATTTAGTGCAGAAAACCTGAAAACCTAAAACACTGCATGCGACTTCTTAGTTCCAACATGATTGTGTGGTTTTTCTACAAATACGTTTCGTTGTGGTATTTCTAAATGTTGCATGTAGAAATTGGGTAAGAAAAATACTTTTTCTGCACGTGTCGTGTAAGATTAGATATCTACATGCTCCGTGCAGCTAGTTTTGTTGTCTCTGCGTTGATATTGACCCTAATATCATAAGTCAAAAATTTGGAGGCCTTAGGTGTTACCGCTTGTGAGATCTTTAGTGACTGCCCTGTTCTAAATTCCGAGTCGGAATAGCGTAAGATTCCGAGTTTAAATCCTATCGGATTTAAAATAGTGGTCTGCATTCCAATCGGAAATGGGATGCTCGAAACAAAATGAAAACGAATTCGAATATGTCAAAATCTGCAGTTTTATTGGAGTGTGAGAACCACGCATACGGAAAAGTAAAATTGGGGATTCTGCGCCACCACAGCAATCCTTTAGATTTTTCTGATTCAGCGTATGTAGCAATTTGTAAGGTTTATTTAAAACCATTTGATGATGCTTCTTTTAAATTTATTGCACAATATCGTCTAAAGAAGAGGGCATTTAATTTGGTTTTAAATGAAGTTAAATCTTTTACCCTGCGATCTTCGATTCCAACAATTATTCAACTGATCACAATTTTCCGGTTCCTGGCTGAAGGAGGCTATCAGCGTTTAGTGGAAAATGATGCAAACATAGCTTTAATAAAAATACAGTGTCGAAATTGGTTCCGAACATATTAAACTATATGGAACGCCTCCTATGCCCAAAATGGATTAAGTTTCCCTTTTCTGAATGATCCTCCATAAACAAAAGCTTCGCAGAGTTTTTGGCAGTATTCTTGTGTTGTCTCCGATTCCGATCAAAATCGTGTTTCAGAACAGGGCTGATAGATACTCGGAGCTATTACCCGGTTCGCTGTGCTACGTCTTGATGAGTTTTTCGCAATTTCCTTAGAAATTTGTACAACACCGCCACCTGGAGTTCGAGAAAGAGGAAAATAAATAAATCTAAAACACTCACTGTACTACAAAACCCACGTTGGCAAATTTGCACGCAAATTGAATGAACGGCATGGCAGTTTTTAGAGATTTTTTAAGAATTTGGTACTACAACGCCCTCTGGTGTTTGAGATATAGCAAAATAGATAGCGTAAAAAACATCTTCCGTTCTCGAAAAATTCTTAAATACAAATTTGCATACAAATCGAATGATCACTTAAGGAGTTCTTCACAATTTTTTTTGAGATTTGTTCTACAGCGTTGTCTGGAGTTCGAGATAGAGAAAAATAAATTATTCCAAAATACGCACCGTACCCGAAAATCTCTATTTACAAATCTTCATGCAACCTATGACCTTCACGTTAGTGCAAGCAATAAATTGACAAAATTTTATAGCAATCGGGTGGACGGTATTGGAGCGCATTAATAAATATATTCAACACTTTTATTTGACCCTTTGTTTGGCACCACGCTCATTGTCCAAAGCCCGTCACAATTTTCCAAGACATCACAGTTCCTCCATTCTGAGTTTCAATGTTCTGTGATTTTACTTCCAAAGCTATTCGATATCAAAAATTTGGCTTATTTGGGCGGAGCTACATCCCCTTGTCCAATGCCCATCCAAGTTTTCTGTAAGAAAGACATCACTAAGTGGTAACTCCGTTCTGAGTTTCAATGTCCTGTGATTTTTACTTCCAAAGGTATTCGATATCGAAAATTTGGCTTACATGGGCGGAGCCACACCCGTTCGTTCTATGCCCGTGCAAGTTTTCTATCTGAAAGACATTACCAAGTGGCAACTCCATTCTGAGTTTCAATGTTCTGTGGCTTTTACTTCCACGTTAAACTGATTTTAGCGATTTTATATAAGAAATCGTAATCTTATACAAAATAGGGGAACGTCAGTTTTTTTAAAAGTTTTCTTCAGTTTTAATATATTTTTACAAGTGTGCTGTTTCTGTAGCCAACCAAAAATGTACCTGCGTAGGCTTATATAGCTTAAATATAGCCAAAAAACAAAATTAAAAGGAGGATTGTTTAAGGCCCTTATTATGAGTTGCTTTTGACGTTCAATCTTCGCTGGTTATCGTATGGCGAATATTGAATGTGAAATTCTTAATTTGAGCAGTGCAACCCTGTCGAAATTTTCTTTGTTCATCAAATTTTCAGTCGAATAGAATTTTGCTTTCGATACGTTACATGCTGAGTATTAATTTTTAACGACTACAAACTAGTTTTTAACTATTTTTTTAAATTTCATGCATGTCAAAGGTTGAGAGCAATTAATCGCAAAACTTTTTCCAATTTTGATACGCTTCTTTGAGTTGATCTTGCTCGTGCGCATTGATTTAGCCGTTCGCCTGTAGTTGTCGTCAAGTCCACAAACGCCTCCTTGGACAGTCTGAAGTTTTGTAGAAATCTGTAAACAAATTTTCTAAATGTTGTGCATGCCAAAACTTGTATGAAAAGCTGCACTTACGCGGTGGAATTAATTAACTGTTTTCTACTTCTAGCCAGTTCTGTCAAACTTTTCATCCTCTTCTGATAAATCGTCATAATATTTTTTCAGTAGAGTTTTTCGAAAGGGTCTAAAATGAATCGAAAGAGCAGGGCTTCGGGGCTTTTGAAATCAAAAAGCGCTCAAAAAAGCCCTGAAAGTCTCCAAGTATCATCCCTGATGCAGACATGCTCATCCAGTAGCTCATCTTGCTCGCGTTACCCGTCATACAAATTTTTTTCTATCATGAGCTTTGTCTTTGCGCTTATGCGAAACCAAAACCACGTATAAAAAACAACACAATCTACAAAAAAAAAAAAAAAAGAAGCAAACAACCGCTGTTAACGATCATCTTATTTTGAACGCGTAAACAGCAACAACAAATGCATTCAAATTATCCCGTTGCTTGTGTGTTAACGCACACAGGATTTGTTTTTGTTTTCGTTTATACATTTTGTAACCGCAGTAAAAATTAAGTCTAGTCACAGTTAATTCGTTAATCGTTAATTTACATTTTTTATTTTTATTTATTGTTTCATTGCCAAAAGTTACGATGCGCAATATATTGTGTTTGATTTTGTTTTTTAAAAATCATTTGCTTTTGTGTAAAATTTCGTGAGCTCCACTGCTCTAATGTATGGTCACAAATTTTATAAATACATGTGATAGGAGATTTTCGAGTGAAGGCCATGTTCTTGCATTTCTTCATGTTAAGGTTCATACGATTCACGTTGCACCAGGTATAAAGATGGTCTATGTCATTTTGCAAAAGAACGGCATCATTAAAACAAAAGAGAAAACTTAATGGCCATTTAAGCCCTTGAAAGGACTTTGCAGGGCTTCTTATGATCAATTATGTTGTGTATGTTGTGAAATGTTTGATCACAAATGATCGAGAACTGGACCTGGACCTGCAAGTTTTATGCCGACTCCGAACGACTTATGTTCTCAAGAAGCTTTTCACGTCCGAACAGAAAAATTAATTAAATTGAAAAACTTTCTGTATCAGGTTGGAATTGAACCAGGGTTCTCGGGCGTATGGGCAACACACTACCCACTACGCCATGGCCGCCACATCATTAGCATTTTTAAAAGAAAGGAATAGTTTCACGTCGTCTGCGTACATTAAAATACTCGAATGCTTTATGACAGATGCCAAATCATTTATATACAGTAAAAAGAGAAGAGGCCCGAGGTGGCTTCCTTGAGGTACACCAGAAGTGACAGGAAGCTCATATAAAGTTATGAGTTAGTAAATTCAAGTAGGTTAGTAACCGTAGATTTTTCAGAATCGAATTCATGTTGGAATGGAGACAATAAAGATTTAACACTATGTGATAATTGTGATGTAATAATGCCTCGAAAAGCTTAGGCAAAGCGCTAAATTTTGCAATGACACTTAATGTGGTCTGCAAATATAATATAATAAATGCAAAATGTAAATCTGGTTATAGATTTAAGATCTGTTACCAGACTTGTGCAACGAAATAATAAAAGACGATTTCCAGGCAACTGGCAAATAGGATAGTATTGAAGAAGAAAAAAGCAAAGTGATAGGAGTTACTAATTCATCTTAGCAGTATTTTAATATACATGACGGTATATTGGGGCAAATTTTATAAGACGTTTTAAGAGCTTTTAAGTATGATAAAACCGTGTTAGTATCAATTATTGGAAGACAAATATCCCATGATTGAACTCTAAACTGATAGCTTTGATTATCATAAGATGATGATGAATAGCTCGCTTTGAAGAAGTCAGCAAAAAATTAGAAAATGCTTTTCTCGCTATCTGACTCAACAGTTTTATATTTTATAAATGAAGGACATGAATCAATCTTCCGATTTGCGTTGACAAGGTCCGAGAATAATTAACATTTTTTTTTTTTGCTTAATATATTCTCCATAGTTCTACATTTGTTTGCTTAATATGTTCTCCATAGTTTCTAGAATATACATACATGTTTTTAAAACGATACCTGGCATTGCAGATTAAATAATAGTAAGTTCATCAACCGATAATTATTAAAATATGTGCAAAATTTCGAAAAACAAAAGCCTTAAACGCGATTTCCTCGAAACTAGTTTTTTTAAAACGGTTCGATAGATAACTCGAAATCTATTGGTTCAATTTCAATGAATCTTTTTGCATTTTGTTTGTAATTTTAAGCATCCTTAAAGTATCCCCCTAAATTCAAGTACCGACTATTTTTTGTTTTTATTATTAAAAAAAAAGCGTGCGAAAATTTACCTCTTTTTTTAATTTTTTACTTTGATGATGGCGAAATCATTTTTAAAAAACCCTCCGGGGGTCGTGCGTAAGGGGGATGCCAAATTAGTGGTCTGTACTGTAAAATTACATTTGATTTTTTGTTTCAGAAAGATGGGAAAGGCGATATCCATGGAACCTTTTTGGATGTCTTTTTTTAATGTCATTTTCAGCGCTCTCTATATAAAAGCCTGAAAATTATTTTCAAAAAAAAATTATTTTTATAAAGTACTTTTTGTTTTGAAAAAAAATAATAATTTTTTTGAAACAAGCTGCGTTTTTTTAGTTGTTACACGTATATTATACCTTAATAGAGTTATAAGAACCAAAATCTGTAATGTTATGAGTCTTTTGATTTATTTTATAATACTTGGATTTTAAGTTTCTTAATGTTCTCTTTTCTAATGTATCAGTAAACCATACGGGACCAGATGCCGAACGGACTTTTCTCTGTGATACTGATGTTAAAATGGTAAAATGATGTTAAAAGGGTTCTATTAAAAGCAGAGACACCCGAATCAAGGTTTTGTGGCGATGTTTTTATATTAACCATTTTACGGACGGACACACACTGGGGCGGCCTGTATGGGAGGCTTGGCCAAAAGTCATTTTTTAAAAATGGGAATTTTGAAAATTTTTTTATGCAGTTTTAATCTTAAAGATATGCCTATTTAGAATCCGAAAATTTTTTAATTCTGTCCAGCTGTTTGGATGTTACATAGTCCGAAAGTGACCCTATTTTGCCTATTTTTCAGCAAAAATTTATGCGAATGAAAATTAGTGCAAATTGAAAACCTGATACTTTTTAAGTTTTGTCAAAAAGGTCTAGTAAATGTTATTTTTTGAGAACTTGGAAAATAAGATATGCAAAAATATGTTAATTAGTTGAATTTCATTTACCTTTTTTTTATTGAATAAAAGGTGAAGTAACCTTTTTTTTAATTTCAAATTTTAAAATGTATTTTTTTTTTTTTAAATTGCGCAATATGGTAATTCCAATTATAGTAAAACAGATAAATATAAACCATCAGTATTAAAAAAATTTGGTCAGATGAAATGCAAATCTGACCACCAAACCATTTTGTGCAAATTAAAAAAAGCTTTTTGAAAATTTCATGCCAAAAAAAAAATTGTTTTTTTTATATTTTTGACGATAACGTTGTAATATTTAAGGAATAAATCTTGCTGTTATTTTAGTCATACCGCTTTGCTTTAGATTTAAAGAAAATTTAAAAAAAAATTTAATACACTGCGAAAAAAATTACTAAATTTGTTTATATATGGGTAATTCCAGCGGTTACTTACACTACAAACAATATTTCCACATTTTTTTTTCCTCTTTCGTTTTTTTTTTTTATTTTGCAAAGTTTTCCTTGAGGGTTACAGCATGAAGAAATAATATAGTTTTTACAGAGGTTTTAAAAGTGAACTGGGGAAAAACGCAAATGTATCATGGTTACTGACACTACATAAAATCCACCTAGAAGAGGAATCTTCGAACTAATTGCTTTTTCTTCCTCGGTATTGAATTTTTAGTTATGATTTTTTTACTACAGAAAAATATAAAAATTAGAAAAATTTGCATTTCTATAAAATATTTATTTAACATTTTGTGGGTTACTTACACTACAGGTAAATAGTTACTGACACTACAGTCAGTCTCTAGTTTAAATGTATCTACATTGATAAGTAGCTATATTAGACCATCTTTTTACCCCGATTTGTTCAGTCACTTTTAGATGAAAAAAATCTGACAATTATTATGACATTTAAATATTTTTGTGACGACATAACATATGTCGGCCAATTTCACATAACATAGCCCGATGATGTCGGCCGAAATCCGGACACGGGTTGTTACGGCCACCTAAGTAAGTAAGTAGCCCGCTCGAACAGTTTTTTGAAATTTTTCCTTCGTTCCTTCTTCTCCTCTTTCTAATAATATCTTGTTTGTTAAAATCTGACGAAACATTTATTTTTGGCGGCAATTTTTCAATTTTAATGCGGACATTTCGATTTTTAAGTTAAGATTTTTATTATGGTGTGCTCATAGTGCTCAAGTGTTTTCATTTTTTTCCTGATTTTGAAAATCACTGTACCATGGTACTATAATAAGGCATATAAATCTTAAATTTTAGGTTTTTTGTTAGGCGAAAAAAAAACCAATTTTCGAAACACATTCGCATGAAATTCAAATTTGCAAAAAAAAAATTGAAATGCCAAAAAGTTCAAATCATGTTGTTTTAAGTAAATAAAAATAATAAACAAAATGAATACTCGTACATTTATGACCTTCTTCGCCGAAAAAATGTAAAAATACGGAATTTATGTACCAAAGCTATGATATGATAAAAATTAACCAAATTGGTTTAGTCTCAATTGATGCGGCAACATACATGTGACATTTGATTTTTATAAAAATTAATAGATAGATATAGATAGATAAATGGGCGGTAAAAGTAGGCTTGGCAACATTTATATACATTGACCATATATTTTATGGATATATATTGACATATATTGATACATATATATATTGACCGCCATTTGGACCCATAGCACCTACACCGAGAAAAAAAATCAATAGGTAAATTACCTAAGTCGACTTGGGTAAAGAGAATTGTATGGGAATTATAAAGTTATGATTATTCACCTAAGCAATTTATTGTTTAATACAATGCTTTGAAAGCACATACTTCGATACCTTGCCAAAAAAATTTGATTCACCTAAGCCAAAATCCAAAAATACAAAAATAAAAAACAACTAGCATGGATGGCTTAAGCATAGTTTTGATAATTTTTGGTTATAGATAGATCTGATAATTTAATGGTTTTTTTTTGTAATAAAACCACTTTTAAATTCAAAAATAACGTAAAGTAAATTTAAAACGTTATTATTCACACCAGTAAATTTTATTACATGTCATCAACAAAAAGAAAAGAAAAAAAAAAATTCTTTGCCCGCTGTGCGGAATCGAAACTAGAACTTTTGGTGCCAGTCCATCGCTCTACCAACTGATCTAAGCAGCCTTGCTACTGTTTGCTGACATAACTGCAGCTACGTTAATTCACCTAAGCAATTTATTGTTTAATACATTGCTTTGAAAGCAAATACTTCGATACCCTGCCAAAAAAAAATATTTGATTTACAGATGTTAACAGATGCTGTATTAACAGATGCAGTATGTCGCAGTATTCTGTTGATAGCTGCAGCATAGCTTCAATTGTAATTAATATTAAATAAGTCACTCCGCGTAACGAAGGAGTTTAGCTCAATGCGTAGTTTAGTTACTTCAAACACAGTGGTATCGGGTTGGTGTGGGTTCGAATCTCAACGGCATGCGAAGGAAACATTTTATTATTTGATATTTAATTTAATTTAATTTAATTTAATGTTCTTGTTATAATAGCCGTCAATCAGCAAGAAAAGCCGAGAAGTCATTGATTTGTAAGAAAAAAACGGTGTTGATAAAAGAAAAATTTGTGTTGTCGATTTCAGTCAAGCAAATCACAGAACGAGAGGCGGCAGCTTAAAAAAAAGGAGAAAAAAAAACCAAAACCTGAAAAAATGTTATATATTTCAAATCAAATTTTTTTTTATAAAAAAGTGTATAAAAAATTACCAAATACTTGGTTCATTTATCACCCAATAAAAATTGGCAAGTCAACATGTAAAACTTATTCGTTTCGATGAAGTACTTGGGTGGCTGAAAACAGCCAAAGCCATCTTATAAATTATACTAAGTTTTTTTTCAATTTAATATAAGATTTTTTCTCGGTGTACCACTATGAAAACATGTACAATAATTAATTATAATGGCTTCGTAAAAGTTGGCGTATATATAGTCCGACCACGTCCATTTGTCTGTTGAAATTTGTGTCACGACTATCGATGTCAGCATACAATCGACTATAGGCAGTTTCCATCACTAATATGCAATACAAAACTTTTAACTTCTATAACTCGGTAACTGACTACAGAAATAAAATGCTTAAAAACCAAACAAGTTTACTTCTGAAAAATTCTCAAAAATACTTCTCAGATTTGTGTTGCAACAAAGAAGGAAGTAATGAAAAAACATTTTGGGAAAAAATTGTTTGTGTTAAAATAAAGCAAAAATAACTCTTCTTTTAGTTACTGACACTACAGCAAATTGCCTATTTTTGAAAACTCGACAGAGCCAAAACGAACAATAGTTGCAACATAATGAAACAATTGAAAGTTAATTAAACATAAACAGGAAGTACATTTTTTAACATAAGATTTTATCTTACCTTTAGTTTTTTCTATTGCAAAGTATAAAAAAAATTGCTTGCACAAAAAAAACCAATTGGACCACAATTAAAAACCAACAGTGTTGCATTTGCGCAGAATTAAAAGGGTTGCCGTTGCAAAAATTATACAATATTATTGCTTAGTGTGACCAAAACATATGTTTGAAAACATTGTAAATACTTACCAAAAAAAAAAATGTCTGTTCAAAGGCAACATTTCTCTGGAATTACCCATATAAAAAAAAGGTAATTTCTAATTTTGATGAAAAACTGCAGCGAAATACTGGTAGGAAGCCTTGCTACAATTAGGGCAATTCAGTGAAGAGGCACAAAAAGCAAAAAACAAAGATTTTAACCACTTTAGGAAAAAAATTTGTACGAAAACCTGCAGGGTTCATAACATTGAAGATATTTATAATCGCATGTTGACTTCTTCAGACACATTAAAAATTTTCGCTGTGTCGGTGTAAATTGTTACTTATAAAAAACCTTAAATTATCACTACATAAATTTAGCTATATCCAGACCAGGGATGCCAACTCCTTTTTTATGTTTCCCCGATTTTTCCTAAATTCCCCTAAAATAAAAATTATTATTAATTTAAAAGTTATTATTGAATTATTATTAATTATTATACATTTAAAAAAAAACACTTTGCACTGTTTTTTTACATTCACTTTGATTAAAACAAAAAAAAAATTAGATAAGTTAAACAAGAAATAAAAATATAACAAGTTAATGAATTAATATATGTATCACATTATTAAATGATTTATATAATACTTTTAATTGCATTATATTATGTTTCAAAACCAATTAATAAAAATCATTTTATGATTAAAAATAGTTCTTTCCGGTAAGAAAAGTTAAAAATTTAACTTTTTGTCATATATATATAAAATATATATTTAGTAGAGTTGCGAGCATAAAAAACGCAACGATAATATTATCACTAGTTATGCATTCATCACAAAAACTCAGTTGTTTTTGACTTTGCACATTTAAAGTAAAAATAATGCAAAAAAAAAGAGATCAATATAAGTGTTAAAAATTTAAACTGTTTTTTAAAAAATTTTTATCTTCGTATATTTATTAGTTAAACTTAGTTAATAAAAATTTTTTAATATCAGAAATAAGAGATTCTTTTTCAAAAAACATTGTTTTGCAACGTAAAATAAGTTCTACTGTTTCTGTTGAAAGTCGATTTCTCAAGGTTGACTTGTTTAAATTTACTTTTGAAAAAATTCTTTCTATCATATTTCTATATATCAGTAATATGTGTCCAAAAGTCAGCAGTATCCTGAATGTTTGTTTCGATTTCTTTTATTGATCGAAACTCATTATATATATTAATCAAATCATTTTCAGATATTATTGATAGAAACTGACGTGCCAGAGGAACTACTGACTTTTGGGATGGCAAGTTCTTAACATTAATAAGTTCACAACATTTTAAAATGTTTACATACTGGCCAGAAAATCTTATTTTTATTTCATTTAAAGCTTCAACATGATATTTTATACAATTTTTTGCAAAAGTATATTAAAAAACACACATTAATATTCACACCAGTAAGTTTTATTACAATTCATTATTATTTTATTTATTTTATTACATACGTGCTACATTCATAGTTATTTCAAAGCATCTAAAGAATAAAGAAACATAAATTTCTAAGAAAAATGCTGTCGAAATTAAAAAGTGTCGTTTTTGAGATTTCACTCAAGCAAATTACAGAACGAGGCGTAAAAAGCTTTTTTTTCTAAGCAGTATTGCGAACCAAAAATTTTTTTAGTGTTCATTTTTCATTTGAGTTGAAAACACAAATAAATTTTAGAAAAAGTACAAGTGTATATAAAATATTATATAAAAAAATTGAAAAAGTATTATAATTTCGCAAATCAGGGAATCCCCCGCGAGTTGGCATCGCTGATCCAGACGGAATTAGTAGAATACTTATACTTTTAACCTCGGTAGAACAAGGGGGCCATGCCTACTTGTGCAACGTCCACTTGTTCAATCATAGTTACGCCAAACTTACGCTGCGATTTTTAATAAATAATCCAAAGCAAAATATGAAATTTCGTCGTTTTATTCTCAGTAGTTATTAAAATATGCCAATATATAAATTTCAATTGCATGGGAGGCACAACGCCCTATTGTTCAATCATTGCCAAACTTACCTTGCTTATTTCAATAAATGATCTGAAGCAAAATGTAAAATTTCGTCGTTTATCCTCAGTAGTTATTAAAATATGCCAATATTTAAATTTTGACTGTATGGGAGGTGCCACGCCCTCTTGTCCAATAATTACCAAACACCCTGCTATTTTCAATAATCTGAAGTAAAATATGAAATTTCGTCGTTTTATTCATAGTGGTGCCACGCCCTCTTTTCCAATCGTTGTCAAACTTACTCTGCTTTTTTACATAAATAATCGAAAGCTAAATATGAAATTTTGTTGTTTTATCCTTAGCAGTTGTTAAAATATGCCAATATTTAAACTTTGATTGTTTAGGAGGTGTCACGCCAATCTGTTAAATTTATTTTTAAACAAGCCCCTAGTTATTACAAGGTGACAAAGTACCTGTGTACTAATTTTGGTGAAGTTTCAACAAGAACTGGAGTTTTGGCCAAGTTTCCCATAAAAGCCGCCCCATAGTGGGACGTCCAGTTAATATTAGAGAAATAGTTTTTTTAACAAAACATAATTCGTTCTATAACAAAACATAACTCCGCAGGAAGATGAATAATACGATTTTTTACAGATTGTTTAGGAAAATGAATAGCAATTTCTAAAGTTGAATGGTACGGACCCTCAGGGAGCACGAGTGGATCTGTTATTAAAACTGAAACAATATTGTTGTCGGCTATTCTTATTATGGTGACGGTTTTACTGGAAAAATCCTTGAATTGATGAAAGCTCATTTAAAAATGAATTAATAGATGAGCACTCAGACGAAGGCAGTAATATTGTAGGATTTTCGACGCAGCACTTCCAAGCGACATTTGGACGATTAAAGTCATCCGTTATTAGAATGTGATCATTAGGCTAAAGTTTTAAACACACTTTATTTATCGAAACCAAATGTTTCATATGGACAGCTACGTTGGAAGCAGGAGGAATATATGAACATGTTACATAAAGATTAAACGCACCATACTTTACAAGAACACAACAAAATTCAATATCAGATGCATCAGGAACAATTTACTTAGCTATTTTAATAACAACTTTATCTTTTTTTTTAAGTTCCCACAGTTTTCGGCATTACAAAATAAATAATTTTATATACAATTCGTGAACTATGTGGCACGTGTTGAAAATCTGCACGTGCGTATCTAACTTTCGGTTCGGCAGCTATTTAAATTACACTTTCGGCCAGAGATATCTTTTCCGCTGTGCATTTTGCTACTTTGTTTTAAAGAATTTGGAACTGCCACATATCTTTATTGTTAAAAATTAGTTGATTATAATTGCCAACGTGTGTCAGTACTTTGACTCAATCTTGGTAATGCAGTTAATTTTTGAGAACTGTTTCTAGTATCTTGTAAGTTGTTTATTATGACAACATGACAACATCTGTGAGTTTTTCTTGCCCTACTATACTTCTTACTCACTTAACTTCTTCTGCACCTAAACACATAAATATACTACTACGGTTTGTCTACATAAAGTGTAGGATTGTACATATATCTATATGTATATATGTATGTTAATATAGGTGAAATAGTCGGCAGTTATTGTTTCAATATTTTTGAGCGATCGCAGAATCACACATTTATATTTATATATAAATTATATATGCGATGCAAACATTAATACATCGAAGCAATTGCGCTGGCGTTGCTTGGAATGTTAATGTTTGCCGCAACCTGTCGCCCGTGAAACGGTTAGCATCAGCAGCATCATCGTACTCACGGCCGTGCTAGAAAATCTGTGAACAGCGATTCGAATGCGTTGTTTATTCTTGAAAACCAGATAGATGACAATTCAACTACTTGCGCTTGCCTGTCGCTAACTTCTCCACACCTTACCCTGCCATTCCATTTCGTTCCTCTGCTTTCCTCTTTCCAATTTCTTTCTTTCTCGAACTTGTTCACAACAACTTGGCTAGCGCGACATTAGTTTTGAGTTGGCTACCAACGCGAGCGGGTCTTTCTCTTTGCAAGCGACACGTACATATTCTGCCTCTATAATTCTATATACATATAATAATATTTTGATTTTGTATCTTTTCGTTATATATTCATGCTTTGAAATAAAAGAAAAAATAGAAATTCCTACGACGCTATTTTTAAAATTGTGTTACACAACTTTGAATCATAATCTTTGCAATCAGTTGACAAATATTCGCTAAAAGTTTCTCCAAAATAAGACCTTTTGTTAATATTAAAAATAATACTCTTGCTAGCTAGTGTTGAAAGCTAGTTATTAAACATTTTTAAATAAAAAATAACACACAGGAAATTGATTTTTGATATGAGGTTTTTAAACGGGGTTAAATTATATCTTAATACAACAAAATAAACAAAATATACACAAAAGTGACAAATTTTTTTTTTTTAATTTTGCAGATTTAATTTTAAGGATACTCCGAACGAAAATTACTTAAATAGAATCAATTAATTTCTAAAAAATTTGTTCAAATTATCTTATATGATTTGTTAAAAGTATACATACCATCTTTAAAATTAAAATCGCACGTGAAATAAAATAGGTTTTTTTTTTTTAAATTGAACGAATTCTTACCCATCAAAAGTTTTTAAACACACCATTTCAAAATGATGATGGAGAACGGGCTCTCCATGGAATATGGTGATGGCTATATGGAGCAAGAGGAAGAATGGGAACGCGAAGGACTTCTAGATCCTGCCTGGGAGAAACAACAAAAGAAGGTAAAGTACTTAATTCTTATTCATATCTAAGGTTGCATGGATACACATGCAATTAGACATAAATACATATAAAATATAGGCAATATAAGTTATGTTAGGCTTGAAAATATGTACCTAACCGTCACCCACGATCAGTTAACCCGTTCCCAGGCATTATAGAAAAGAGTTGGTTGAAATAAACTCTTCTTTAGCGACCTTGCGCTGTGTTGTACAACTACTTAAATATATTGAGGAAATATGATCAAAATTCTTAAAATAATCTTTAATCTATATTTATCACAATCTATTTTCCATTCGACTCGATTCACTTCAAGACAAATATGTATTATTGTATTTTTTATGCAAGTTTAAATTGCAAAATGTACACTGATTTTAATTAAACGTATATGAAATATATAAAAATTAGATCTTTTAAAATACTTTCATTTCCCAGTACATATATTTCATAATTTCATAAAGCTCAGCTACCGATAATATTTATTTATACATGTATCTAAAAAATTTAATTTTACCGAGAAAAAGCTTTTTTAAAAATAGAACACAGTCTAAAATGTGTGTATGTACATAAGACGAATGTTGAAAGATATTTGAAAATTTTACGTAAAATCTAAAAAGTGGTCTGATGTTGAGTTATACAAGTTTTGACATTAAAACAGTAAAAAGTTCAACAAGATATTACACAAAAATACGAATTTTCAGAGAGAAAAATTATAAAATGTGTAGCCCAGAGCGCGTATTTATTTTTGAAATTTCTTTCAAGATGACAAGATGAGCAAGTAGTTTGTGAAAAATATACAAAAATGACACAAAAACTGTAACAAAAATGACTTTGAACTCTTATAAAGGCTTATATTGAAATAATTAAACATATAAAATGACATTAGCTGTCATAAATACTAAATAATCTGTATTAGTGCCACCTTCAAAATACCCCTACGCAAAGCATATGTCGCTTTGACGTTTCTATTGAGTGGCTCTATTCTAGGTTGTTCGAAAACGAAAAGTTATATACGTACAATTTGATGAGCTAGATGGGTATTTGTGAAGTTTTTCAGAGTAAGCTATCATATACAAGAAATTAAAAAAAAAGGTGTTCTGTTGAGACTTTACTCTAAGTATCGTAAAAAAAATTTCATTCTAACCTACCGTTATCAAATTTTAAATTCTCTTTGGGTGTGTGATGCTTATAAAAATATTCTGAGCCGATTACATTAATATATCCGTTGAGAGTATTAATTCCGTATTTTTATTATGAATATTAGTAATTAATGTACTAAGATTGCAACTTTTTTTCCCATGTTCAATGCCGCATTAATCAGCATGCGAAGTGAGTTTTGTAAAAATTGTTGAGGAAAATGATTGTGTCTTATCAGAAGTGAAGAAGATAGAAAAAATTTTTTACATGTTGTACTTCAGTTTTTAAAAATACTATAATACAATAATTTCTTAAAGGTTGCATAGATATAATTCTCTTAAATTTCTCCAAAATGATAATGTTCTTCAGCATTATAGGTTAGGTTAGGTAGAGGCGGTAGCCGGTGTATATGAAACACATACACCAGCTCAATTAGACTAGATAGGTTCATTGTGATACCGCTGAACACAGGCTTTTATTAATAATGGAACCAACTTGAGCTCCTGATGAACCCTTTTAGACGCCTGACATCAGTCGTTGACAGGTCGTCAAGCTCATGAAAGAAGAAAGAGCCTAAATATTTGTGCCTTCTTGTGGCTAGCGCAGGACAGGAGCACAAAAGATAAGAGATGGTTTCTTCCTCTCCCTCGTCCCTGCAGCTTCTACAGAAGTCATTTGAGATAATTCCTAACCTGTAGGCATGTCTGCCTATCAAGCAGTGCCCTGTGATGACAGCCACTATTGTGGCTAGTGCTGATCTTGCCAGTGAGAGGAGGGCTCTCGATCGCCCGAGATTTAGTGTCGGCCAGATAAGCCTTGATGCTTTGCATGTCGAGAGTTCAGCCCACCTAGTGTTGGTTTTCGATATGATATTGTTACTGATTAGCAGCTTGAGAATCGCTAACGGGATACCCGGTGGGTTTACCATGAAAAGTGGCGCTTGTGTCCCATTTCTAGCGAGCTCATCTGCCTTTTCATTACCTTTTATGCTTTTATGCCCAGGTACCCATATAAGGTTGATGCTGAAATAGTTCGACATTTCCCCTAATAAAGCACGGCATTCTTTGGCTACTTTAGAGTTTGTGGCTACCTGTTCCAACGATTTTATCGCAGCCTGACTATCAGAGAAGATATAAATTTCCCGTTTAGAGACAACGTTTTTTGAAAGCCATGATGCTACCTAACCTATTGCCATCAATTCGGCTTGAAACACAATAAGTGGTCAGGAAGCCTACGAGCCAGAGATACCCAATCTCTTTTGAGTAGACCCCGTACCCGACCTTGTCGTTTAATTTTGATCCATCTGTATAGAAATATAGACACCCTCGTTTCCATGGTGCACCATTGACCCAGTATGTTCTAGGCGGAATAAGCGTACCATACCTTCCTTCGAAGGAAAGCGAGGGCTTGCAGTAATCAGTTCTTCTCTTCAGCATTATACTATAGGTAAAAATATTATGTTTATATTCAGTAATCAATAAAGCGTCTTTTTTTATTTTAGAAAATGATTTTGAAAACAAAGCGCGTTTGTTCTCTTGAAGTCTTATTTTGGCCCTTACCACTTCCTCGACTTTATTCGAATTCAGTTATATCGTATTGCCGGTCTTGCTCGGAATGTAAATGAATATTTGCTTTACTCAGAAAAAAGTGTCCTAAAATCAAAGAAATTTTACTAAATTTTTACTTGTTTCATTCATTCGAATTGGCGTTATTTAAATTTAACTAGGAAAAGAAATGTAGACCAGCGTTACTCAAAGTGTGCTCCGCAAAGCCTCTGTGGAGGCTCCGCGAAAATACTGATCAATGCTTTATAAAAAAAATACTCAGAAAATATTGCACATTATGGTTTCGGGCAAACAAAATTTAGTTTCTAACAGGCCATTCAATACAATAAGTCCGTAGGACAAGAAAAAAATACAATTGTGATAAAACTCAATTATATTATTCAACATAGTTCCCTTCGAAAACAGCAAACAGTCGCTGGGGGCTAAATCTGGAGAATACGGTGGGTGGGTAAGCAATTCGAAGCCCAATTCATTCAATTTTGTCCTCGTTTTCATCGATTTGTGACACGGTGCATAGTCTTGGTGAAACAACACTTTTTTCTTTTGCAAATGTGGCCGTTCCTTGGCGATTTCAGCCTTCAATCGATCCAAAAGTGCATAGTACTAGTCGGTGTTGATGGTAGTTCCTTTTTGGAGATAGTCGATGAATATTATTCCTTTCGCATCCCAAAATGCAGACGTCATCACCCACAAGCCGATTGTTGGGTCTTTGCTCGCACTGCTGTCCAATCAGCTGACTGTCTTTTGGATTCTGATGTGTAATAGTGAAGCCATGTCTTATTCATTGTCACATATCGACGATAGAATTAGATTTTATTGCGGTTTAACAGCGCCAAACACTCCTCTGAAGCATCAATTCGTTGTTGTTTTTGGTCGACTGTGAGCTTACGCTGCACCCACTTTGCACAGAGCTTTCGCATACCCAAATATTCGTGTAAAATGGTAAAAATACTACCATCTGATTTCTTTACAATGTCAGCAAGCTCGTGCACTTTCAATTTGCGATCGTTCATAACCAATTTGTGGATTTTTTAGATGTTTTGAGGAATAACAGTCTGATTTGGGCGTCCACTGCGCTCTGCATCATTTGTGCTGGTACGAACACGGTTAAATTCAGCAATCCACTTTTCTATCATTTGTCTCGATGGAGCAGAGTCCGGATAATGTTTATCAAGCCATTGTTTGGTTTCCACTGTATTTTATTTTCATCAAAAAGCAATGCTTTATCAAAAATCTAAGTTCACTTTTTTCCATTTTTTTTTTCAATATCAATAGTTGCACACAAAATGCTATAACTCACGAGTCAATTGTCAGATTGTTGTCAAATTTTTGTACGCATCGTTTGAAGGTTGGTACTAATTAAAAATTATATGGAAAAAATTTAGCAACGCCATCTATGTGTCATCCTATGGACTTTTTGAACGTACTGTTATTTCAATAACAAAATTCGCATGCAAAAATAATTGCGTTAACACAGAATCATACATATTTGTTGTTGTTTAATGGGAGGTTCTCATGAAACTCGACCAGGAAACTCAACTGTTTTCACGATTTTTCGATAGTTTGTGATATGTAGTAGCATATGTCTTCAAAGCGGTTTGGTCAATAAGATTGCATAAAAAAGTTATCGCATAAGAAAGGAATCCATCTTTTTCACGAAAATTATGAGTATCTCATTAAGAGTATCTCACAAAAAATGAGAATCTCATGGTATTCCTTACCATACTCTGGTAAGAGAAGTAACATCAAGTACCACCAGATGTCGCTAGATACGCGGTATTCCTTACCATACTCTGGTAAGAGAAGTAACATCAAGTACCACCAGATGTCGCTAGATACGCGGTGGCGGAAATAGCTCGAAAAAATCGTTAACCAAATCTTAAAACGCGTTTTCCGAAAAACCATGTTTTCTAAACTGGTCTCCACGATATCTCAAGAACTACCTTATGGATTGAGTTGGTTGTATTTTTTATTTTAAAGTATAATTATATACATTAATACATTAATATAATTAATAATATTGCCCGTTTTTTTTTAGTATTTTGTGCAAAAAATGTAAAACAAACGGTACTTAAAATTCAGATGTTTGCCATTTTTGTAGTTTTCAACTTTTTGCTATTATAGGTATAAGCCCAGTAAATGCAATGGAGGCCGTTTGGGTACCTTTTTTTAAACGCGATGTTTGACGGCGTATTGGCACTTCACATTACACTTTTTTCACCAAAACAAATATTTCCCTAGAGTTTAAAAATCAACAAATAACTGCCCAAAAAACTCAAGCTGTTCATTTACTTCCTTCTATGAAAAAAAAAAAAATCAAGAACATCACCGTGTTTTCCGAGCTCTATATGAGAATCTGTTCTTAAGCGAGTTCAATTTAGAGTACGGACCAGTGATCTGCAACGGGTAGCTTTTTTGTGACTCTTAGAAAACAAGTACAAAAACCTACTTAACTCTTAGTGCACGCAACCCGATTCATACTCACTTCTGTGAAGCTGCAATATGGCGGCTCAAACATGTGTAGCCCAAATCACGAGTCGGATCGGGTAAAGATCCGTTTTATTCAGTTCTTACATACTTATGGTTTTTTTCGTCTTGCTGATTCTTATCCTACTTACCCAAATACAGACAACAGTGTTCAACGCTAGTAACAAAATTACCGATTTTAAAAGAAAATTAGATTTTTTGGAATATTCGTGTAGGCAAGAGAGAAATAGAAAGCTTTTCATGACTCAGTGAGCTTGTTAGCGACTCAGAAATGTTTCAATATGATATGTTTGAAGAATTGATCCAATATTTCAATGATGTTCGAGCATGCTTTGAGACGTATTTTCCCGAAGAACAGAATACAAAAATTAAAAAGCATTCATGGATTCAAAATCCTTTTGTACGAAAGCAATTTTGAATTGCTTTTAATGGAGGTTCCGTGGTGAATATCTATTTATTTACACAAAGGCCCTACATTTTCTCTTTTCGTCCCCAACAACACACTTGTGTGAAACAGGACTCTTCCAACTACAGAAACCAAATACCGCTATAGACCGAGTTAAAAAATTTTAATGCACGTAAAGATTTTAATGCATTATAAAGGCCGTTAACTGCATGAAAAAAAATTTTTTTTAACAAATTCAAAATGTACATGGGCCTCAATTGTACCTTTACATGTTAAAAGTAATTTGTGAAATTTTCAGGAAAAAATATTGATATTTAAACGTGCCTATGCGACCTCTTTATTTAAAAGTTGTTTTTCCAAAAACATCCCAATTGCATTTTTTTATGCTCAAATTTTCAGCTCAAACTGGTACGCACTTCGTTTTTAATTTCAATTTTCTTTAAAATGAGATATCAAATATGTAAATCGGACTTAAATTACCAGAGTTTATAATTTTTTTCTGTGCTCGATATGCCAGAAAATGACATTTTCTGTGGTCGATATGCCAGAAAATGGCACTTTAAGGACTTTTGAAAAAAAAGTCAAGTTTCAGCAGCTATTTTTTATCTGGTTTTTGGTTTTTTAATTTTTTCAACAAAATAGCTCAAAACTGTTTTTAGTTCATTTTTGGATTGATTTTTCAAAATTTGTATTTTTGGGTTTTTGGGAATTTTTTTCATAAAAATACTCAAACTCGAAATTTCCAAAAAGGCATACTTCTAGCAAAAAATTTCAAAAATTACCACATTATTAAACGTAATCGCACAAGTTCTTTGTATTTGCATTAGGTTTAGTTTTAAGAAATATTTCCATTGCAATTCACTGAGTTTTTAATATTTGGATTATTACGATTTTTTTTAGTTCAACAGAAAATAAAAATGAGATTTTTTTCAAAAATAAAAAAATCATAATTCTGGTAATTTAAGTATGATTTTCTTGTTTAATAACTCATTTTAAAGAAAAATTAAATGAAAAACGAAGTGTGTACCAGTTTTTAGAAAATTTGAGCTTAAGAAAATGTAATCGGGATTTTTTTGGGAAAACATCTCTGTTTTCCTATATATAGTAAATCAAGTTTTCAATGTATAGGTCACTACAGGCACATTTAAATATCAATATTTTTTTCTGAAATTTTTAGATATTATTTTTGCATCATAAAGAAACAATTTAGAGGCTATGCACATGTCAAATTCTAATATGCATAGTAGGCCGGGTCGATTTGTGGGGAGGCAAAAAAATCGCCCATTGCTCTGTGAAAATTGTATTCTAAGGATCAAAATAAGAAATAACCCCCTGGGGGTTCCCCATACAAACATTTCAAAAAATCGCCAGTTTTGGCACTTAACATGAAAAAATCAGTGAAATGCCTATGTTTTTTTCTTTTTGGAGTTTTTTTTCTCATTAGAAATTTATTCAACCCTTTTAAAAAACTGTGACACAATTGCGAATCGGAAAATTGCTTGTGTGCGTTTTTTAAGGCACCACAAGACACAGCTGCATGTCGTAAACTTACTTGTGTAGTTTTTTTATAGCACCTACTTAAGAAATGAAGGTTGTTTTTACAACTCTTTTTGATGAGAAGTATCATACTAGGATGGTAAAAGAACCTCATCTTGTTATTTTGAGAGAACCCAATTCTGAATTGATTGGTTACGTAAGACTTCCGCGCTGAATACAAAACAACGAAATTAAATGATTTTTTTTTAACAATAAAAATATACCACTGGATGCATTAATTGGAATATGCACTGACGGTGAGCCAACAAACACTGGCCCACACGGTGGAATTATACGACGATTCGAATTGCTGTTAAAAAGACCATTGCATTGGTTCGTTTGCCTTCTACACTTCAACGAACTTTTGTTTCGGCATTTTTTTGAAGCTTTGGATAAATCAACCAGCACTGGACCAAGATCGGCAACCGGAAAACTGAGCCGTCAAATCGAAACTTGTGAAACTCTTTCGGTAAGTTATTGCTATCACTCATTTATTATAATTTTCAACCATTTTTAATTATTTTATTATTATTGGGGGTTGGAATTAATTTTAAAGGTTTTTTTCGGTTTTTGAGCATTTATTTAGAAACAACGGTACAATGTATATTATTCAAAGTATTGTCCATCGTTAGCTACAACATTTTCCCATCTTTCTGGCAGCATATGGATTCCGCGCCGGAAGAACGACTCGTCTTTTGAGGCAATCCACGAATCGACCCATTTTTTGGTATCCTCGTAAGAAGTGAAGCGCTGCTCAGCCAAGCCATGCGTCATCGATCTGAATAGCTGGTAGTCGGAAGGGGCTATGTCTGGGCTATAAGGCGGGTGGGGTAGCACATCCCAATTCAGCGCCTCCAACGTTTCCTTGACGGTTCTTGCAACATGTGGCCGTGCGTTGTCATGTTGAAAAACCACTTTGTCGTGTCTTTTGCCATATTCCGGCCGTTTAACCTTTAATGCTCGGCTCAATTGCATCAATTGTTGTTGGTAGCGTTCCCCAGTGATGGTTTCGTTAGGTTTTAGCAGCTCATAGTACACGACACCCTTCTGATCCCACCAAATACACAGCATAAGCTTGGCGCCATGAATATTCGGCTTGGCCGTCGATGTTGATGCATGGCCGGGTGGCCCCCGGCTTTTTTTCGCTTAGGATTATCGTAATGGATCCACTTTTCATCGCCAGTGACAATACGATGCAAAAAACTCGTCCTTTTATGCCGTTGAAGCAGTTGTTCGCACATGCAAAATCGCCGTTCAACGTCTCTCGGCTTCAACTCGTACGGCACCCAATTTCCTTGCTTTTGAATCATTCCCATGGCCTTCAGGTGTTTGCCGACCGTTGATAAGTCGACTCCCAATGATTCTGACAATTCTTGAAGGGTTTGACACGGGTCTTCATCGAGCAAAGCCTCCAATTCCTCATCTTCAAACTTTTTCGGCTGGCCCGGACGCTCTTTGTCTTCCGTATCAAAATCACCACTTTTAAACCGACGGAACCAGTACTCACAAGTAGAAATCGATGGAGCATAGTCCCCGTAAGCCTCAGTAAGCGTGCGTTGTGCTTCAACCGCTTTTTTCTTCAAATGGAAGTACAAAAGTAAACCTTCCCGCAAATTGCGTTTTGTTGGAACGAAAGTCGACATGTTCACAGAGAAAAAAATATATGTTGTTTACACTTCAGTGGAATGACACATACTGAAAAATGAAGCTTAGACAATGTGCTTTGAAATGAATATAGTCACAGGTGTGCCCGATGCGATCTATTGATAGTTACGCCATCTCTTAGAAAACCTTTTAAACTAATTCCAACCCCCAATATATATTTTCAGGTGGTGGACGGCTTCCAGAAAATTGAGTTGCAAAATATGCCCCCGCTCCAGAAAAAAATTGAATTTTCCACCGATTCGAAGTACTTATACGACATGGCCCATGCAATTTCTAGCGGCGTGGTTTCGGTGGATCTGGCTAACATCAAACCAGGGAAAATTGTACATTCTCGGTGGCTCACCAAGGCAGCTAGATTATTACGATTATATGTGACAACGGAAAATCCAGATGCAAATTTAAGAATTCTGGTTGAATTTATAATTAAATGTTATGTGCCAATGTACTTCAATATCAAGTATTACAGCTCTGTCGTGTACGGCAGTGCATTATTTTTCAACTTCATTAGTTGGTCACGATTTCTAGAACCTCGTTTACGCAAAATTGTCAATCAAGTAATTACAGATAATTCATATTATGCGCATTCGGAAAATATCTTGTTACCAATGTTGTTTGATGATAGCAAAGAAAAGCGCGATTTTGCTATCAATATAATTCTACGCTATCGAACAGATGTTGACGACCCAACGCAACTTAGAGCTTATAAAAAACCAGATATAAAGTTTAATTGCACAAGTTACACGGAAATGATCAATATGAATGACATAAATAACGTATTTGAACCACCATTCACGCGAAGCATTCCGTACGATACATTGAAAGAATATTTAAATCAAGATGATCCACCGTTTAATGATCCAAAAATTGCATCACACATACAAGGAACGGAACGACATGTTGAATTGCTAGCTAGCATTTCCAAAGGGGCTATACCGGAAACGAGAGGCTGTTATGGCGACGACATTAGAGAGCCGTGCGAAATTGCCCAGACTTGAAAGTAAAAACGACTTCAAACAATAATTTTTCTAGTTTCTTTTCTATAACTAACTTAAATTAATTTTTTCATTTACATATGTTCTGACTAAATAAATTTCAAAAGAGAAAAATAGATATTATTATAAATAAATAATAAATATTATTATAAATAAATAAATGAAAATAAAGAAAAAACATAGCCATTTCGCTGATTTTTTCATGTAAAGTGCCAAAACTGGTGATTTTTTGAAATGTTTGTATGGGGAACCCCACAGGGGGTTCCAGGGGGTGTGCCACTGGCATGGGTGGGTCAAGCCTCCAAAGTTAGTGAGGGTCGGTCATACATTTGGACTCGATTGGAGCACTCTAAATGGGTCAAAGTGTGATTTTTCAAAATTTGCCCCTACCCAAAAGTTCGACCCAAATTGGGGGACATCAGAATTCAATTTAGAGGTATGGTTCCTTCGGCAAAGTTTCTTATTTTGATCCCTAGAATACGATTTTCACAAAGCAATGGGCGATTTTTAAATCGACCCGCCCTAATGCATAGTATATTTATTTAACAAGTAATCAGTAAATTCAATCAACTGTGTTTTAGATTATAAAATGTCATATTTTCGATAACATTTTCGCACGTTACTTCAACGTAACAAAGCATGTTCAACAACGCCAACCCGTTCAATCGGTCTTCACTTGTTTTGCTTCGCAGATACGTTTTTAATCTGAGCAGAGATGAAAATGAGCGTTCGCTTAAAGCCACAGAAATCAGAAGGGCTGCGCAAATTTGTAGGAGCCTATGTATTGATAGGAAGAAATGCTTGTTGCAGTTGTTGAGAGCATCAACAAATGATTTCGCTCGTTTTTCTTTTGGAATCTCCGAACAGTGTTTGCAAAAATACGGAGTACATATGGGATCGTTATAGGCTAGCTCGCAACCAAGCAGTTTCAATTGTAAGACAATCTAAGAAAAAATTCTTTTTCCGCAAACTGAACTGTTCACTTCCCTCTAAAGTTCTATGGAAAAATATTCGTTCTTTGGGGGTATGTAGTAAAGAGGATCAGAAGTGTGAGGTTGAACCTGATGCTCTTAATAATTTCTTTCTGACCAATTCCTCGTCTGGGTTTAATAATAGTACTCAATGTAATGTTCGTAATTTGCTTGTTAATGACCAGTTCTCCTTTTTTTATGTTAATGAGAATTATGTTATTTTGACAGTTATGAAAATTAAATCATATGCCATTGGTGACGATGGTATTCCCTTAAAATTCATTAAAATTATTTTGCCATATATTATTAAACCACTGACGCATATAATCAACCACTGCTTTACTCTTTCCTGCTTTCCTAACTCTTGGAAACGAGCTACTGTCATTCCAATTGCAAAAGTCACTAATGCATCCGCTATGAAAGATTTTAGACCGATCAGCATTCTAAGTATGTACGTTCTCAAAAATCTGTGAATCACTGATGTCAAAACAAATAAATGAATACTTAGAAAGTCAAAAACTATTATCACCATATCAATCGGGTTTTCGAGCAGGACACAGTTGTGCGACAGCAATGCTTAAGATACTTGACGATATCCGCATACAATATGACAAAGGAAACATCACACTCCTTTGTCTACTTGACTTTTCTAAAGCCTTTGACTGCGTTAATCATTCTCTTTTAGTTAAAAAACTCAAGCAGTTCTTTGGTTTTAGTGCTAGTGCTGCTTCGTTAATTGCTAACTATCTTGATGGTAGAATGCAGAGAGTGAAGATTGGCAACCTTTTCAGACCTTTTCAGACTACTTATTAATTACAGCTGGAGTACCCCAAGGATCTATCCTTGGGCCTCTTCTTTTTAGCTTATTTATTAATGACATTTTTTCTGTGTGCAATGATATGACGATGCATGCCTATGCAGATGACATTCAATTATATTTTTCTAACCGAATCGGCCTAATTGAGGACTTGTGTTGTAGAACTAATGAAGACTTAAGTGCAATATCTAAGTGGGCATCAGAAAATGATCTCTGCCTTAATGTTAAAAAATTATATATTCTCCCAATAGCCAAGTATAAACTTGACTTTACCCAAATTCCGGTAATTAACCTGAACGGTAAACAACTTCAGTTGGTCGACAAAATAAAAAATTTAGGTTTTTTTGTAAATTCTAAGCTTACGTGTACCGACCATGTCAATAATATTATTAAACAAATCTATTTTACACTTAGATGTCTGCGTTTGTCTTCTAAATACACTCCCACTCTGACTAAAAAAAGGCTTGTTATCCAACTTATTATTCCACTGATAACTTATTCTGAGCTTGTTTACTGTAACCTTGACTCTCACTCTGAGCACAAAATCCTTGTTGCTTATAATGATGCGGCGAGATATATATATGACTTGAAACGTTTTGAGCATGTCTCCGATAGAAGCAAGGAAATTCTGGGCTGTAGCATAATATCCTACTTAAATGCCAGAAACTGCATATTTCTGCACAAGCTAATAATTAACAAGACTCCATCATACCTTTTTGAAAAACTACGCTTCAGTGTTTCCAATAGAACTTTTAACTTAATTTTGCCGATATATTCCTGCTTACACTCTAAACGACTCTTTTTCATTAGCGCCATTAGGTTATGAAACTCACTACCTCAAAATATTAAATCCATCTTCAATACGAACAATTTTAAGACTTCTGTTATATCCTTCTTTTCTTAATATCAAATATCTTTTCTATTCTATTACTTGTACTTTTTCTCAACTCTTTTTTCTTTCTCTTTTTCTCATTTTATGAGTTTTAAATAAGTTTTAAATTAGTTATAAGTTTTAAATTATATAATATTCAATCTTTTTTATAATGGCATTTAGTTATAAGTCTTAAGCAATTTTGTTTTCTTTATTTTTGTTTTTTTTTTTTTTTCTTTTTTTACTTATTTAATGTTTTCTGTTGACGATAAATAATCTCTCTGTTGTACGTTAAAAGATATTATGTAATCTTACTGTACTAATTAATCTTTTAAATAATAAATAATAATAATAATAATAATAATAATAATAATAATAATAATAATAATAATAATAATAATAATAATAATAATAATAATAATAATAATAATAATAATAATAATAATAATAATAATAATAATAATAATAATAATAATAATAATAATAATAATAATAATAATAATAATAATAATAATAATAATAATAATAATAATAATAATAATAATAATAATAATAATAATAATAATAATAATAATAATAATAATAATAATAATATGGGCCGCACTGTGCGATATTTGGATATATTTGATGCAAAAAATGTTTTTGTGACTTCAGATCAGAAAAAAACATAAAAAACATTCTCTAACTGTGGAAAAAGCAGTGTACACTAAGAATGTGTATACATACAGTTCCGATTCACTAGCTTTGAAAATAAGCTTTATAACTTTTAAAAAGTGTATGCAATCAACACATTTTTTTTCTGTGAATATTTGATTTGTTGTAAAATTGTTGTTTAATTTGGGATTGTATTTTTAAAAATTTTGTCATGAGTCAAAGAATAACTTATTTTCTTCATACAATGAAATAATATTTTTGTGTAGGCATGTTTATTTATATTTACGATTGAATTATTTTTTCAAAAATTTGTTCATCACTATTTTGAAATTGACAGCCACAAATTTTTATTCAGCAATTTTATTTTTTATTCAGCATGCCAGTTTACATTTCAGTTTACAGAATTCCTTGAAATTAAAAAGTGTAGGTACACAAATTTTGTGCACAGTTTCGGAATAGAGCCCCAGAACTCCGTGCATTAGAAAGAGAACAGCCACAAACGCTTGCAGCATTGGGGTATGAATATTTAAAATAAATGTTTTTCTTTTTGGTACACATAACCCGCATAATAAACACAAGTATATAAAATTTAAATGCAGGTTCTCCGAGAATTTCAAGGTATTTCAACCCCCGAAATCCTCCCCTGAATCCGCGCCTGGCTCTGTCAAATGTTTCACTTTCTAAAACGGTTCCGTTAAAAAAGTTAGAGAACCGCTCGTGTAGACAATTTGAGCCGTGGTGTGTGTGGTACACGCCGAGTAACCGAGGGTTAATATAATTATTATTATTTATATTCAATTTGAAAGTTACCACCGCGGGAATTGAACCTGGGTCACTCGCGTGCTGGTCTGTCGACCACAAGCTCATTTATTACCGAATAGTGCAGTATTTTACTTAAAAAAAAAAATACTACGTCGACAGAGCGTTTGTTCTAACATTTAATAACATACATATGCAAAACAATTATTTTGCGACCGCGCATAGCGTCGACGAGTAAGGGGTTGTTTTTTTTATTAAAATTAAAAAAACCTCAGTCAAAAAAAAAAAAAAAAATGCGGTCGGTGGACCCCTGTCTGGAACGAAGTTCCTTACGCTTTTTCTTCAACTCCAAATGTAATTCGAAATAAAAGTTGTGTATCATTTTTTATATTTTTATTTCTTCTTTAATTGGACGAATAACGAATCAATTTGAGAAATCAAAAAGTTACATATAAATTTTAGAAAATAATGTTTATTTATTGGAAATTATATACGAGCACTCTGATGTCTTTCAATTTCTTTTCTTTTTTTGCTGAACATGTGATTTCCCTATTGTCTCACAATAACCTTCATCTGTTTCTGTTTCGAAATTTTCCACTATTCGAGGTATAATTTCAAATATATATTTTTCGGATATCAGGGACTTTTTGAGCTTCGAAATCCATAGTTGAAAACAAAATTTTGTGACTTTTATAAGCAAAGTTAATCTTTCATTTGTCCAACAATTTTTTTAATTGATTAAGCGAAGGTTTTAAAATTTTGTTCAAACCTTTGCATCTTCAAGTAAATTTACATCATTATCTCAATGTTTCTTAAAAAAGATCACGTTTTCATGCTAATAGTCTCATTTCTACTATTTTTGAATACTTTCTGGACCCCATGGAGGGAGTTTGAACCCCCTAAATACCTTTAAAAAAATCTTTTAAAGATATTGGCAAAAGAGACTTAAAAATATATTTTTTTGAAATATGGCTTTAAACATTAAAAAGAAATAGTTGTAAAAGTCAAAATTTTTAAGAAAAAAAAATCAAAAATTTTATTTTAAACTTGAATAATCTCACAGACTACAAAAAAAGTGTGTGTGTCAGCTCCGACGCGCGACTGGGGCTTACTCCTCTAGATTGATGACCTTGGAATTTGAGATATATATATAAAAGGTAAAGGGGTTGAATAACGCTTCTCTTATATTACTAAAAGGATTGCATACTTTTTAAATATATTTATTACATATATTACATAAATTCATTATAAGGTAAATTGATGGATTTCATTAATAGTAACGTCATGATTAATTACTGTAATATTAGGTTTGTGGTTATCGTGAAAACATCGCATCAATGGTTGTACCATATCTAGTCGTTCCAAGTGTTTTACCAGAAACTTAATCTAAATTAACTTCTTTCAAAAATTGTATTAAGCGCAATTCTTCAATCCTTCATTGCAATCCGCAATGAAACAATTAAAAATTTTCTTAAATTTTTCATATTTTTTCTATTTGAGATAAATTTGTGGACATATTTTGTATTAAATGTCCCGTTATGTCATAGCAATAAAAATTCTAGCTAATTCTAAATCCAGCAAATTTAGTCCCCTTAAAGAAAATTTTAAGGAAATCGGGTGCAAAGTTGTGAAATTTTTGGTTAAAAATATGTAAATTTCAAGATTTGTAACATCGCTTTATTTATATCAAGCGGTAAAGATAATGATGTTAATAGAAATTACGATTTTATTTAAAATATTTTCATATGTTTTTTGCTATGATTATTTTCCACTTAACATGATTCAGAACTAACGACGTGAACGTGTGAAGATACTAGTAACATTCTTGATTTTTTTGACAGCTGGTTTTTTTTATTGAAGTTGTTTTCAATATTGTATTCATAATCAGCGATCTCAAATCATGTTTTTAATTTTCATTTGTTTATAATTAATTGTTAAGTAAATTGTTTCATAATGGTTATTAAGGCCCAATTTCAATTTTTGCTTTAAATATTCGAATTTTTTTTTATTTTATTGTTTTGAAAAATATCCTAAGAATGTGTAAAATAAATTCAGAATAAATTTCAAAGCCGTTTAAGAGATATTAAAGTTTTTATGACAAGTAAACGCTCATAAAGTAAGGTAAACAAAAAAGGTTGTTTTATTATTTTTAAAAATTAAATACGCCTGCGTGAATCGACAAAATTAAATTAAAAATATTTTTTTGCTCTTTATTTAATTTATAAGGACCGATTTCGTCCACGAACAATTGGTTTTTTTTTTAATTTATGTGGCATTTTTTTAAAATTTTTTAACTTTTGTCGGTTCACTTAGAAGGTAAAACTGTTCTAAAAACAAAATTTTTTGATCTTTTTGTTTTTCGCTCCCTGAAGAGGGAAGCCGCAAGAGACCTTTTGTTCGCGACCTCGACTTTTACACGCTGTATAACCATATCTATTGATGAAAAAATTGTTCATTTAAAACATAATTACAAATAAAAAAAAAAATTATTTCGATATTTAATAAAATCAAAAAATACAATCATTCAAAAAAGCCCGCTGTTTTACTCAAAAAATTGAACCTGGGCCTTAAGTTATATGTACTTTGATATTCTCATTACAACGGCATCAAAAAGTTAATTAAAGGATTTATGGAGATAAAGCAAGTGTGCACAAGAGTGACGATATTATATAAAATTAGCAAAAAAAAAAATTACCTTAGACTAGGTCGAAGTTAAAATACACCCACGGCCGCATTTAAGTATATTCGAAGTTTTAAGCAGTCTTTAAAAATATTTTCGTCACGAGTTTAATAAAAAAAAAAAAAAAACGAAATAGCCATTTCAGCCCTTGAAACGACTTTTTAGTCATAATTTGAAAAATTTGAAAAATGCTTTTTTATAATACCTACAGTTGACAATATTTCTGTGGCGACAGGAAATAACGACATAACTCGAAATATCTTAAAAAACGATATTTTAATTGCACTAACTGTGACTCTTTATTCTAAAATATATGAATCGTTACAAAAGAAATATTTGCACATATAAGTCGTGTGTACAAAAAAACGAATTTTCGCATCCTTTCAAAGATTGGCAATAAAGAAAATGCATATCGCTTTTTTACGATATTTTGAGTTATGTATGTCGTTATTCCTTTTCGCCACAGATGTACAAACTTTAGATAAACTATAATTTTTTTATTCGGACATAAAATAATTAGTCCTTATGTTTAATATACATATATCGATTTTTTGTTTCAATATTACTCTACTCAGAAAAAATGTCCAAAAACTCAAATAAGTCGAAAATCTAAGAAACATTCATAATCAGTTTTTATTGTACCTATTTATTTATCGGCTAAACAAGGCAATTTACTTATTCTAAAATATTTTTATTTCTTTTTGTTTTTTTTTTATTTCTTCTCCCCTTTCCTTGTTTTGGTGTTCGAAGATTTGCGAATTGAAGTGGGCGTAATCCGCCCACCTGAATTACATGATATCACGAACACGCCAAAAACTGCAACGGCTGATGGGTTCATTACTTGCATATGCAGTGTGATGCTGATATTCTGTTAACAGCCGAGTATGCCTTGTACGTCTTATAGGGTCATTGAGTGTAATCTTGTTAGAGATGTGTTCGAAGTTAGTTACACCGTTCAGAACATAGAAAGTAAAGCATGAATCCAATACCGTTCTTCTTATTGATTGTGGCATCAAATTTAATAGGCTGAGTCTGTGTTCATTCGGTGGAAGGCTACAATAATCGCGGAGGTTAAAAGTGTCTCTCAGAGCGAATAGTAAGAATTGCTTTTGAATGGATTCTATTCTATCACAATGGGATTCAAAAGCTGGATTCCAAATAATACAGCCATATTCGAGTATTGGGCGCACTAGCGCACAGTACAGGAATGACGTGACCCACACATTCTTGAATTCCCATGCTCGTCTTTTAATGAAACCGAGCTGCTTACTGGCTCTGGATACCATCCTATCATAGTGTAGATTAAAGCGCAGTTTGTTGTCCAAGACCACTCCAAGATTAACTATATCATTAACTCTGTTAAGTTCGATATGGTTGAGGCGGTAGTTGTGAATTATAAGTTGGTTTCTACGGGAAAAACTTATCACATTACACTTATTTACATTGAGGTAAAGTTTGTTTTGTGTACTCCAGGTCTCAAGAAATGAGAGGTTTAACTGTAAGAAGTTGACATCTTCCTGCAATTTAATTACGTGGTAAATTTTTTGGTCGTCCGCAAACATAAGCTGTGGAATATCCTTCAACACTATCTACAAGTCGGATATGAAGATATTGAAGAGAAGAGGCCCAAGATGACTACCTTGCGGTACTCCAGAAGAGACCTTGATTTTCTTCGACACAATTCCTTGGAATTTAACATATTGGGATCTACCACGAAAATAAGTTGATACCCAACTAAGTAAAGGTCCAGAGAAACCAAATTTTTCTAATTTATGTATTAAGATGCCGCGATCAACATGATCGAAGGCTTAATTGAAATCAGTATAAATAACATCTATTTGGTCTCCTTTCTCCATCTTGCTTAAAACGTCAGAAACCATTATAATGAGGTTAGTGGTGGTGGACCGACCTTTTCAAAAACCGTGCTGCTGTTCGTTTAGTCGAGGATTGATAAGGTGTACTAGCTTTTCGCAAATAATTTTTTCACCTATAGACACAAAGAAATTATAAAATATTTATAAAAAAATATTATTGAACATTTTACTTTTACTGTAAAGATTGATTTCAATTGTGTAACCTTAACATTTTTGACTTACTATTTATAATTTTGCCCAATATTTATATATTTTTCTTAAGTCTTTTCTTAAGCCATAGACTTAACTAACTCTAGGTGGACTCACATCACTATCTGTAAAATATCTAAGCAGATGTAGCCCAGTTTTAGTAATAAATATGCAGAGAAGCTTATAGTTATAGCGAGAAAATACCTTTCCATTTGATAGGCGAAACAATAGTAATCTTGAAAAAGTAGACGTGAAGCACCTACTTTTATATAACAACGGCACCACCTGGTTTATTGAGGTGTTTAAGAGTCGTGAGGTAGATTTTTGTGGTATCACAGCTAAACCAATCATCTGATCTAAGTGGGTCGGTCTAGAGGTCGGCGCCACCTTAAACTTATTTAACCAAGGCTTTCCTTTGGCACTGTTAAACGCATTTTAATTTTTCATACATTATCTAAATAATTCGTTTAAACGCATTTTAATTTTTCATACATTATCTAAATAATTTGTGAATTTTAATATTTTGTAGGTTCACAATTTTTAAATATAACCTCGTATAAACGATTGAGCATGGATTTATAAGCTCCAGTTTTATAAGCTCATTAGGTACATCCTTCCAGGCTTTTTTAATGTGACGGTGTCAAACGAGAAAATTAATTTTGCGGTAAATGCACCCGAAAGGTTCTCAATGGGGTTCAGTTCAGGACTGCATGCTGATCAATCCAAAAGTGGTGATATGTTCTGTTCCTGAAACCACTGCATCGAAAACTTCGAAACATGAATAGCGGCGTTTTTTGTTGGAGAATGCTGTCTTCATCCATTTTTTCATTCAAAAGTGAGATGAGAGCATCATCCAACAATTCTATGTATACCAACGAATTCATTTTAGGCGAAACAAGGCAAATATTTGCCTTGCCAGAAGCCGAAAACGTTGCCCATACCATAACGCTACCGCCACCGAAGTTTCGTTTTGCCATGCGCACATTGTTATTTCTTAAGACGAGCTTCTAGTTGAAACGAAACGTAATTTCAGAATTTTTTTTTTGAGCGAACGTAAATCTTTTTTGAAAAAATCTTTTGTGGCATTTATTAGTGTATATTTCAGGAACATTATACAATTTTTTCGATGAAAAATAATTCAAAATGGTGGCTGAAGGTTTCGCTGATCAAAACCGTGCGCGGCGATAGCCGATGTGCGCTGTACACTCTACAGCCCTGCCAAGTGATCTGAAACGAAAAAACCAAAAAAAAAAAAATTATCCTGGATGAAATTTGGGAGACCTTGTAGATTTCCGATTTTAATAAAACTCTTTTTTAAGAAAATGGCGGCCTTTTGAAAAAACTCCGTTGTTCCTTCTTTTTCTTTTGCTTTAACGTTAAAAAATAATGATAATAAATTTTTTGGAAAAAACCGCTTCCCGAAGGCCCCTTAAATTGAATAAGCTTTAATTTGAGCCGTCAAATATCGAAATCGGTCAAGTAGTTGAAGCGGAATTGTGTACAGCGCGGAAAAAATGTGTTTTAAAAAAAAGTTAAAAGTTTGACAAAGAAAAAATCGTAAGTAATGTTTGTTTTTTGACACTAACATCTAATCAGCTATTCCAGCACCATACAGCGTTCCTTCCTAATCCTCAAAGAGCATGTTTTGCTGCACCAGTGCGCCAAGTTTTTCGATTTTGGCTTTTTTTGCAAACTCCGAGAGTTTCTCCTCCACTGACTTCACACGCCGGCCATCAGTCTTCGCATCGTTTCCTAATGTCTGCATAGTTTTTAATATGGATAAATAGCCTTCATTAAAGATGCCGGAAGATATATATCTGCTGTTCTGATAGTTTCTTCGGCACTATGAAGTTGTTTGGGGACCAGTTTCTAAAGACAAGAGTTAAAAGATTCATTGTCGTTTTTCGTGTTTCTACCTGTGCATCTTTGCAGTAAATTATCACTTTAAAGAGCTTCATATTCGGGTCGAATTGCTCTTGAACCCATTTTTGAGAGGCAGGTTCATGGTGGAAATAGGCGAGTTCATTCTTGGCTTCTGCAACACGCCACTTATACCAACTGTTTTCACCGTGGAACATTTGTGATCGAACGTTGCCCACACAGATTTTTTTTCATCTCTTCGGCCGAATCAGGGTGTCGTCTAATGGCAAGTCCATAGAACAAAGTCAAATCTTTTATAAATTTGTCTGTTAATTTTCCTGCGCCCTTTCCTCCAATTCCTTTACCTTGTTTCGTGACTGCGTGCAATCTGGTGCTCATTCGCTTCTGGACGTGATCTATACACTCAGTTCTGTTTTTACACGGTAGATACGTTCTCAAAGATTTCGTGCAAAAAGAAAAGTCGTGTAAAAAATGCATTGCACTTATGGTAAAGTAGAAGATTGGTTCCAAATTTAACAAATCTGTAGAAATAATAAAATAAACCATTTTTAAACTCATATTGGAGCGTTATAGCTAATATTTGCGTATATTTTTATTTCATAAACTTCATAAACTTATAAAAGAATGCAAAAAAAAAAACAATTTCAGAAACTTAGAAAATAATGCAAAAAAACAATATAGTACACATACAATACAATAGGGACGACTGTTGACATGCTTGTTTACACGCGGCAACACGAGAGTATAATAAAAATTAAAAATTTTATAGCGGTGAAAACTGTTAGTACAAAAATTGTTATTTTCAGAATTTGGGTCAATCGTGTTAAATCAAAATAAAGCGGGTAAAAACAAAATAAAGATTTATTTTTAATTCTTGTTAAATCAAATTCGTGAAAAAAAGGCGTCTAAAAACAGAACTGAGTGTACATTCCTTCTTCTGAACAATAAGGTGGTCGTAAGGGCCACAGTTGAAGAAAGTTTGGAAAGTTTTTGTGTCACCGGCGCCGATACATGTAGCATATATCACGCCGTGCGATTCTGATTTACAAAACATATCTTACCAGTGCTTCCAGTGTGATTTGTGCCGCAATGTTCTTCATGAGTTTCATACCACATATCGTACTCATTAGTACCCTTTTTAACCGACTTCAAAAAGGAGAAGGTTCTCAAGTTCGTCGGTGTCTCTGTATGTACATCGATAACTCCTAAACCATATGCCTGATTGTCATAACTTTTGGTAAACAGATAGATATTATAAACACGGAGGTGCCCGTAAGTGGGCGTAAAGTGGGCGGTATTCGAAAACTGGGCGTGGCGATACTATATCTCGCAATACTAGATACTACTGTATCTCAAATAATATGGACACTAGGGTACTGCAATTTAGTGTAGGGGTAGGCACAATTATTACAAATTACCATCAAGAAAATGGGCGTCATTCGACAAATGGGCGTGGCAATATTAGAAAAACAATGTATCTTGAATAATTTTGAGACTAGAGTACTGCAATTTAGTATAGGGGTAGGCATTATTATTACAAATTATGGTCAATAAAGTGGGCGTTATGCGACAAATGGGCGTGGCAATATTCGAAAAACACTATCTCGAATAATATTGACAATAGTGTACTGCAATTTAGTGTAGGGGCAGACACAGTTAATAAAAATTACGTTCAATAAAATAGGCGTTATTTGACAAATGGGGAGGCAATATTAGGAAAAGAGTATCTCGAATAATATTGATACTATGGTACTGCAATTTGGTATAGGGATAGGCATTATTAGTAAAAATTACGGTCATGAAAGTGAGCGGTATTCGACTACTGGGCGTGGCAATATTAGAAAAAGAGTGTATCTAGAATAATATTGACACTAGGGCACTGAAATTTATTGTGGTACATCGGTAGGCATAATTATTAAAAATTACGGTCAATACAGTAGGCATTATTCTACAAATGGGCGTGGCAATACTAGATAAACACTATCTCAGTTAATATTGACGCTGAGGTAATGAAATGAAGTACAGGGGTAGGCACAATTATTACAAATAACGCTCAAGAAAGTGGGCGCTTATTTAAAAAAGGGGCATGGCAATATAAGAAAAACACTATGTCTCGAATAATATTGACACTAGAGTAATAAAACTGGTTACAAGAATGGGTATATTTATCATATATCATATATCATATTCTCTATAAAGGAAGAAATAAAAACTTTTTTAAAATAAAAACAACCGACGCAAAATCACTACAAAGTAAAAAATAATATTAAAATTACTTTTCCTTTTAATTTCTAGGCCATATTTTATAATTTATTTAAACATATTATTACATATGAAATCTTATAATAATTTTTTTCTTATTTGTCTTATTATCATAAATTTGTCTTATTAATTACATCATGAATACAAATGCTTTGAAGTTGGCGCTTCTGATTAAAAGTCTGATTATATTAGCGCCGACCTTAAAAGCTTTTGTATTCATAAAGAAATTAATATATTTATGATAATAAAACAAATAAAAAAAAAAAATTAAAATAATAAGATTTCATATGTAATAATATGTTTAAATAAATTATAAAATATGACCAAGAAATTAAAAGGAAAAGTAATTTAAATATTATTTTTTGCTTTGTAGTGGTTTTGTTTTTTTTTAAAGTTTTTTTTTGATGGCCCTGTGCTACAGCTTTTGCAGAATGATCAAAACTTTGTGCGTATATTTTCCGATCAGCGTTGCAATTCCAAATAACGACGAACCACGTTTTTTTCACGAACCATCGCCCCAGACACTCAAATGTGTTTTCATTTCACGCCTTCACGTTCTTCTGTCTTTCATCAGCAATTGCTTTACGTTGTATAACTTCAAATGTAATCTTTGATGCCTCGAGCAGTTTAGTAATAAATGCATAGTACGTTCAATTTGCAAAGCCTGCAGACAGTTCCATTAGCGAACAAAAAGCATTGATCGACCGTAATCCGAGTCCCAGAATCCGTATGACAAACATCAAAGTCGTTTATTTATTTCGTATGCATCATTTACTAAAGGGCTTGAAGAAACACGTTGTTGTTTTTTGCACTCGATACTCGAACGAGAAAACGTTACATCACTGTTACAGTTTTTACATTTTAAACACTAAGATAAAAATTGGAAAACAGTCAGAAACTTTATAATCACGTTATTATGACCACCATCAGTTTCGACGTAATTAGTCTTAGAGGCGCCTATGTATACGGTTTTTATGGCCACCTAAGTAAATAATAAACACAAGCAACGAAGAAACCATAAAATTTCTAAGAAAAAAATCTGTGGAAAGCGTTACAGATTTCACCCAAGCAAATCACAGAACGAGGCGTAAAAGCTTCGCTTTAAAAAAGTCATCAAAATCGGTTGAGAGACATAGGAGAAAATGGTACTGAATTATTTTGCCTTCGCCTATTTATATATAGATTTTTCGCTCGTTTTCTTCAATAACGTCACAATTTAAAAAAAAATCTGATTTTTCATGATTTTAAGTTTCTAACAGTATAGGAAATTGCTCCACCACTTCTTAAATATAACCGTTACACTAAATATGCTGCTATATTTCAAATATTTTGATCCTTAAACACTGACACAGACAAATAAAACTTACGATTTTCCATCGCTTATGTGGGTAAATTAATGGCTTCATTTTGTATTCCTAACGAAACTTTCAACGAACGATGGCTATGTGAAACGATGTTTTATTCAAACTGAAATATTGTATGTACAGTTAATCCGGTTTTTGTGCGGTCTTTTTTTGTGCGATTTTTTATTTGTGCGATTATTTTTGTCCGATTTTTTTATTTGTGCGATTGTTTTTATGCAATTCTTTTTTGTGCGGTATATGAAAATGAATATAACACTAGTCTACAAATTCAGGAAAACTTTTTTATCCAGAGACCTGAAATACTTTTCTAGAAGAACTTTTTACGCTGATTCTACGTCTATACTCAGTTTTCCCCTAATAGGTCGAATTTTTGAGATGCAGGGTGATTTGCATTTTTTAGACTTTGATCCAGTTTTTCCATTCTAGAAACTAAATTGTTTCATATAAAGCAATCAGTTGTATGTCATCTGACATATAATTAAATAAGCTATCCAATACTGTATTAACAATTTGTGTATCATCTTTCTTCTCTTCTAAGTTCTTCTAAGTTTTTGGCTTAAAATTTTGAACTTTGACCGTCTTTTCCATAATGTTTTTAACTAACTCTAAGTACAAAACAGTCACAACTCCAAATTTTTAAATTTCTAGGCGTTTTTGTGGTAGTGCATCCAGTTTTTTCCACGTAACTCCCAGGTTAGAAGGTAAATTTCTGAATTTATTGATTCAGGACATTGGCAATGCTTTGAAAAGCAAACTACAAAAATAATTTTGAAATTATCTTTATTACCTAAGTTTTTACAGAGCCGCATGCACAAAATTTTTAGAATCGTTAATTTTTTTCATGTCAAAGACGCCAATGTGCACATTTTTTCCCAAAAAGGAAGCTTGTAACCGCTACAGGTGAGATAGGTCAGTGATTCTTTTTTCTATTTTTGAGGAATATTGAGCGCAATATATTCTTATAAATTTTGCGTATAGTTTTGTCTCTCTTTCCGCTTTAAGGAATTTTTTAAACCTTGAAAATTGACATCTTTTGGTAGAAAAGTTATTATTTTGCCTCTACAAAAGAGGAAGACCAGTGATTTTCATCACCTTTGTTGGACAAATTTATGCTAAACGTTACCTCAAAAGAAAATGTTTAGAAAAGTTTACTAATTCTGGCAATTTTTAGTGTGAAGAATGTGTACATTGGCGTTTTTGGCATGAAAAAAAAATTCAAAAAATCACATAGGTGGTTTTAGCATGGAATTGTATGACCTTTTCTGAATGAAATTGGATTTTCTTGCTTTGAGGGAATATTCTTTACATTAAAATGCATCAGACACAATTTAAAACTCAACCAATTTATGTATTTGTGTTTTTTCTAAATCAAAAAAATCACGTTTTGAGTTATTTTGAGGCGTGAGACTTTTTTAATGCGGTCCCTATTCACCGCATAAAAAGAATACTTTTTTATTTTGTCTGGAGCACAATTTTTTAAAGCTACTGTAAAGTTCTGTATTCTGTATCCAGGTCCCTATTCACCGCACATAAACATGTTTGATTATTTCGAACGAAGCTTATCGTTAACTCATTCGTCAGCTTATGTTTGCTAAGTACACACAAGCAGTTGCCAAATGTGGCGCTGCCTAATCAAACATTAGGGAAGCTTTGTGTATTTTGTCTAACAGGTCATTCCTTAAGTCCGTAAAACTCGATTATATTATTCAACATAGTTGCCTTCGAGAGCGATACACTGAGTATAGCGATTTTCCAACTTTTCGATACCACTTTTATAGTACGATTTCTCTTTCTCGTCAAAATAGGCATCAGTTTCAGCGATTACTTCATCATTGAACTTGAATTTCTTTCCAGCAAGCATTCTCTTGAGATCTGAAAACAGGAAAAAGACGCTGGGGGCTAAATCTGGAGAATACGGTGGGTGGGTAAACAATTCGTTGCAAATGTGCCCGTTTCTTGGCGATTTCAGCCTTCTGTCGATCCAAAAGTTCACAGTATTAATCGCTGTTGATGATGGTTCCTTTTTGGAGATAGTCGATGAATATTATACCTTTCGCATCTCAAAATACAGACGCCATCACCTTACAAGCCGACTGTTGGGTCTTTGCTCGCTTTGGATTCGGTTCGTCGACTGCTGTACACTCAGCTGACTGGCTGACTGTCTTGAATTCTGGTGTGTAATAGTGAAGCCGTGTTTCATCCATTGTAACATATCGACTATAGAATTCGATTTTATTGCGGTTTAACAGCGCCAAACACTCCTCTGAAGCATCAATTCGTTGTTGTTTTTGGTCGACTGTGAGCTCACGCTGCACCCACCTTGCACAGAGCTTTCGCATACCCAAATGTTCATGTAAAATGGTAAAAACACTACCATCTGATATCTTTACAATGTCAGCTAGCTCGTGCACCTTCAATTTGCGATGGTTCATAACAGAGAACTGCACAAGCCTACTTGAAGTTCAAGCTTTTTCAAGTACTTGAATTCAAGTATGTATCCAAACTTGAAAAAGCAAGCTTTGGCCTGCTTATAAAAATACCAAACAATTACAAGTCATATCCAAGCTTTTTCGTTGGCTTGCTTGTTGAGACTTACTATGTCGGGTAAGAAAGTTGAAAAGCTTGAAACGTTCGGCAAAAGCTTTTAAGCTGGCAAGTATCCAATTAATTGAATTTAAAGCAAGTATCCGAAAAAAATCAATTAGCTTGTTTAGGAAAATCTTAAGCGTATTAAGTCTTACGGGTCCTGTGGACTCCGTGGTTGGCAGTTTTAGGGGGTAGCTGATTTTGAAATTGATGTAAAAATTTAAAGTTCAAAATGGCGAATAGAGTTGCCACCTTGATTTTTTTTTGTATTTTTGCGAATTCTTGTTATTTTGTATTTCTGACAAAGGATTTGATTTCGATTCTAATATCACAGTTTTAAAAGTTAAGATGGAGGATAGGCTTGCCACCTAAATTTTCACCATAGTGTTGCCACCTAGTAAAATGTATTATTAAGAGTTTTAAACACCATTTAACAGTGTTAAGGGGGATCTGACTTCGAATCAGATGTCAGAATTTTAAAATTTAAGATGGTTAATAGCGTTGCCACTTAAAATGTATTTTATTTTGACGAATTCGGTGCTGGAGCAAACATTAGGTAAAAATGGGTCGCTGAGTCCGAATCCGTTGCCCGAATTTTAAAATTGTGTAATTTTTTTATAACAGTGTTGCCACCTACCAAAATGTATTTTTAAGAGTTTTGAACAGCATTTTACAGTGTTAAGGGGTCGCTGACTTCGAATCTGATGTCAGAATTTTAAAATTTAAGATGGTTAATAATGTTGCCACCTAAAAATTTTTTCATTTTTACGAATTCGGTGTTGGAGCGAACAGTAGGTAAAAATAGGCCCCCCATTTGCTATATTTTTAAGGGGGGTCCCGAAACACGTGTTTGACTTACAATTTGACTTGCAGTGGACAGTTAAACAAAATGTAGCAAATGGGGGATGATAAACCCCTCTATTTGTGCGTCTCAGAAATGATACCCCCTTATAAACTCCCAAAAAATGGTTAATTTTTACCTGTCTTGCTTCCCTTTCGAGATATGGCACCTTTTCTATTTTTTCGAAGATTTTTCGAGGGTTTTTCGATATAGTTAAATTTTATGTACCATATCTCTAAAGGGTAGCAAAATAGGTAAAAACTAACCATTTTTTGGGGGTTGCTAAGGAAGGAAGCATTCTTGAGCCACACGGTAAACGTGAAAACACGTGTTAAACTGTCCACTGTAAGTCAAATTGTAAGTCAAACACATGTTTCGGCCCCTCCGTAAAAATATGGCGAATGGGAGCACATAGACCCCCTATTCGTGTATCTCAATAATGCTTCCTCCCTTAACAACCCCCAAAAAATGGTTAGTTTTTGCCTATTTTGCTACCCTTTCGAGATATTGGATACTTGTCTTCAATTTCAAGCTTTTCAAGCTTTTTGCCGAAGGCATCAATTTTTCCTTTACTTGGGACTTCGTGCCGTTCGCTTGTAAGCTATCATACTTGCAAGTCGCAGGCTGTAGTGGGCTTATTTATTTTCAATCACAAGTCAGACTTGATTGAAAATTATCAAGCTCAAGCTAGCTTGAACTTGTATTTTAAGCAAGTACTTGAAATCGATTTCAAGTAGGCTTGTGCACTTCTCTGGTTCATAACCAATTTGTTGATTTGTTTGATGTTTTGTGGAATAACAGCCTGATTTGAGCGTCTACTGCGCTCTGCATCATTTGTGCTGGTACGACCACGTTTAATTTCAGCAATCCACTTTTCTATCATTTGTCTCGATGGAGCAGAGTCCGGATAATGTTTATCAAGCAATTGTTTGGTTTCCACTGTACTTTTTTTCATCAAAAAGCAACGCTTTATCAAAACTCGAAATTCACTTTTTTCCATTTTGTTTTTCAATAACAATAGTTGCACACATAATGCTATAACTCAAGAATCAATTGTCAGATTGTTGTCAAATTTTTATACGTATCGTTTGAAGGTTGGTACTAAATAAAAATCATATGGAAAAAATTCTAGTAACGCCATCTATGTGTCCTCCTATGGACTTTTTGAACGTACGTTACTTACGTTGCAGTTTTTTATTTTAAGCAGGATGATGGAAGGGTGCACAGGCGCAGGTTGCGGGATTGCACAAATATTCTGCAGCTAGCACACGCTGAGTAAGTTCGTATAATTATATACTACACATTAGTTTAGGAACATCAATACTTATTTGAATTAATTGTAGTAAAAAGAGTTAGAGTAAATTCTAATTTTTATGATTTACATTAGTAAATATCGATAAACAAAACAGAAATAAAATAAAATAACACGCTTCATGTAGTTTTAAACACTTTGTAGCACTCCGTTGATACGTCCTGTTGAAATTAATAATTAATAAGGACACCTAGGGGAAAACTAAAATAGTGCGAGGACTCAATGTTTTTTCCTAAATGATTTTCAATAATGCTTACCATTTTTAGTAGTGAGTACTACCAAGTACTGCCAGACATACGGATTTATCCGTATTTCTACAAAATTTTTAATTAAAAAAAATTACGGATTTTGTACGGATTTTTCTTGTTTTTTTTTTAAACCTTTATTCAAACACTTTTATGTCAAATTTTACAAATTACGTTTTCTATTTGGCCATAAGTAACATTTCTTTTAAGCGCATGAGTCGTCAAATTTGCACCACATGCATGCATGCTAGTTGCAAGTAGCAACACTGATTGTCTTTCTTGTCAATGATACAGCAACACTGTATTTTGCCGTTTAGCTTTTATTACTTGCTTTCTGGCGGTTCTCCATCTGACGGATTTCCATCGCATATAAGGTTCTCTCAAGCGTACTGTGTGAAAAATTAAAGCCGATTACGAAAACACTGATTGGACCTTATCGGTGTGGCTTTCGACCTGGTAAGTCCACCATAGACCAGATTTTCACGCTACGACAAATCCTGGAGAAAACCCACGAAAATCAAATTGACACACACCATCTCTTTGTCGATTTTAAAGCTGCGTTCGATAGCCCGAGAAGGGATTGCCTATACACAACAATGTCTGAGTTCGGTATACCTGCAAAGTTGATTAGACTTTGCAGAATGACGTTGAGCAACACACGCAGCTCCGTCAAGGTAGGAAATGACCTCTCCGAAACCTTCAATACTGAAAGAGGTTTCAGGCAAGGCGATCCACTGTCTTGCGATTTCTTCAACATCATCATGGAGTGGATCGTATGAAATGCCGGTGTGCATAGTAATGGCACCATTTTCTATAAAGGTGTCCAGCTCCTTGCGTACGCTGATGATATAGATATTGTTGGCAGAAACAAGAGAGATGTTACCGCTGCTTTCGCCGCTATCGAAAAGGAATCAGCCAAAGAAGGTTTAACGTTTAATGAGGGTAAAACAAAGTATATGCTGTCTACAAACAAGGGAGCGCGGCGTTTAGACTCCCACGTTTCATCCGGCAGCTATAACTTTGAAGTAGTCAAGAAGTTCGTTTACCTTGGCACCGCCATTAATACCAAAAACGAAATCAGCCTGGAGGTAAAGCGAAGAACAATAATTGCTAATAGGTGCTACTACGGGCTCAGTAAGCAACTAAGTTCCAGAGCCCTCTCTCGATCGACAAAACTAACACTCTACAAGACGCTCGTTCTACTTGTGCTGCTTTATGGCGCTGAGGCATGGGTAGTTTCGCAAACTGACGCAGCCGGTCTGAGGATGTTCGAGAGAAAAGTTCTTCACAAAATCTTTGGTCCTGTTTGAGTCGGCGATGACTATCGCATCCGAATGAACCACGAGCTGTATGAGCTCTACGAAGACATTGACGTAGTTCGGCGTATAACTGTGCAGCGACTTCGCTGGCTGGGTCATGTTCATCGTATGGACGACGAAGCTCCAGCGAAAAAGGTGCTCGAGGCGAGGGTCGCTGGTCAACGACGACGAGGGAGACCATGCCTCCGATGGATGGATCAGGCTGAGGAAGCCCTAACCGCACTTGGTGTATCCGATTGGAGAAGGCGCGCGCAAATCAGAGGCGCCTGGCGAGAGCTGATGAGGTCGGCCGAAACCCGGACACGGGTTGTTACGACCACCTAAGTAAGTAAGTTTCTGTCGGTAGTTCGTTATTTTACACTTATAGCTAAGTAAAACGCCAAATAGTCTATACGCAGATTGTCTGCGCAAGCACGTGCTGCCAGCCAGTGTATTTGGCTGTTTTTTGGTCTGCGCAAACATGAAGTTATTTTGATTTTCGGTTGTGTTTGCGCAGACCGTCTTTATAGTGAGTTGATATACGCACAGACTTGTCACAAACGCGAAAATTTTGTTGAGTGAAAACGTGTTTGAAAGAAGAAGCATGTTGATAGCCATAGAATTGTTGAATTCACAGAACTTTATTCGATGTGGTAAATGAAGTCTGTGTAGTGTATCGTCGTCGGTACGGCAAGAAAAAAGTCTTGTTTGCGCATACTGTCTGTGTAGTTTATTTGGCCCTTAACTTGCTGTAAAAGCTTGGCAAGAAAAATTGTGATTATTACAATAAAACAATAATGATCAGATCCGACTCTGATCGGAAAAACTACAAAATAAGTAAAAAAAGTAAGTAAATTCAAAATTAAATTCTACACTCATTAAAAATCTTATGATAAAGTCATTGCAGCCATTTAAAGGACGCAGCACTAAAAACGCTTAGACAACTAGAATCTATTTACCCAGTGAGTCTCATAAAGACCGGGCATTACTCTGTAATGCGATTCGAAAGTCAATTTGCTCGCATTCGAATAAATGGTATTCCGTAAACTGAGTTTAGCATTTACACACATGCGAACGAGTTAGAGAGTAGTATTTCACTTTCAGAATGAATTTGACTTTCGAATAGCATTGCTTTTCGAATCGCATTGCAGAGTAAGGCCCCTGGAATATTTCCAAAGTTGCTCATTTCTTTGGCTATGATTTCGAAAAAGTTCATTCGAAATTCAAGTGAATTCAAGACCTTAAAAGTCTGTTCAAAGATGAAACAGAACTCGAGGAAACATTTTAGGAAAAAGTTCGCAATTTATCAAATAACGATGGATCTTTGCAATTTGAACTAATTTTGGACATTGTTGACAGAGTCATTGTTGTACTCATCAGCAAACTGCGAAATATTCTTTAGTTCCATCAACTTAAACAAAACAAAACTCATTGTAAGAAACAGTCTTATCATAGATACTTAAACTGTTATTCGACACGGTAAGGCTTTGTGTGGTAGGGTTTTCGAGGTGGAGTTTGACAATTTGCAAATAAAATGAACAGCGACATGTATATGTAAATGATTTCCTATTTATTTAACTATTTTTACTTAAAATTATCTCAAATAAATTTGCAACTATACAGTTAAGAAAAAATGTTAAGCTGATGTTTTTTAATAGTAAGCTCGTATTTTGTAATAATAAGGGCTTAATACCTAATTAAGCCTCGCTGGTTCACTGGAAAAATCAGTTTAAAAATGTTTATCAAAAACACTGCAGGAGGCAGTGTCCTTTGTGTTAATAATATTCCTCAAGCAAATATAGGGGGAAAAAATCTGAGATTGTCTTACAATTTTTATACATACAGAGAAGACACGCTCGTCTAACTTAACAAATTGACTCGCAGGTAGCATTATAATATTTTTTCGACAATATTTTCAATACAGCAATTAAAACAGATTTGAAAAAAAAAGTATACGTATTTCTACGGATTTTTTGTTTCCAAAAAAATTACAAAAAATACGGAATTTTTCGGAAAATATCTAGCAGATACGATTGGGCATTAAATCGTAAAGTGATTTTTTGTAGTTCAGGTTGACTTGATCCTATGCCGTTTTTATGGCGTCAATTAAAGAATTTTTAATGGAACTGTGCTCCATTTTCGTATACTTTTCTGGAAAGCCAACTATATACATTTTCTATGGAGAATAAGGTAACGGCCATGACCAACATTTTGGCCAACCGGCCAAAACCTCAACATTTTGTTCACGAATCCAGGTTTTAACAAGCTTTGCAGTGTGAAGTGGAGCATTGTCATGTTGGTATACCCAACCAAGTGATCCAAATAAATTATTAAACTCTGGGAAGACTCTTCTAGTATGTTTTTGTTTGCTTGTACAGAAATTTTCGTGTTTTAAAAAAACAAGTCAATCATTCCATACACCGAGAAAAAAAGCTTAAATTAACAAAAAACCTAGTATAATTTATAAGCTGGCTTTGGCAGTTTTCAGCCTCTCAAGTTCTTCATTAAAGCGCTTAAGTTTTTCATGTTAACTTGCCAATTTTTATTTGGGCGATAAATTAACCAAATATTTGGTTTTTTCAAGCTTTAAAAATATAAATTTTCCGAGTTTTAGTTTTTTTATATTTTTTTACGACTCTCGTTCTGTGATTTGCTTGACTTAAATCGATACTACAAAATTTTCTTTTTTCGACACCGTTTTTCGCAGAAATTTATGGCTGGGCTTGCTTCTTTGCAGCTTGCGTTTATTATAACAAGAACATTAAATATCAAATATAAAAATTATTATATCGCCCGTCGTGGGGTTTGAACCCATACCCACCGATTAAGAGTTCACTACACTACGCATCGAGCCAAACTCCTTCGTTACGCAGAGTCATTGAGTCAATATTAATTACAACTGAAGCTATGCTGCAATACAACACAACACAATAATCTATTAATAGATTTTTGTTGTTTGGCTATCAACGGATTACTGTGATATACTGCATCTGTCAATAGAGCATCTGCTTACATGCTAACTCCAAGCATAGCTGGAGTTATATCAGCAAACAGTAGCAAGGCTGTTTGGATCGGTGGGTAGAACGATGGATTGGGCATTGAAACGTGTCTGAAAGCTTGTTGTCGGGACAAGTCAAGAAAATTCCGGGAATTCTTATATGTATTGTATTTGAAAAACATAAACATAAAACTAAAGCATAATCAATATGAACATAAATTGAATCTAAGTAACACGGGCGTAGCCAGGCTTTAAATTTAAAATTCCTTTAAATTTTAAAGGAGAGACCAAAATATAAATGTAATTTCTTAGTTTTTGTTATGACACAAGTTTTTAAGATTATATTAAAACTAGTTTAAATAATATTTAATCCGTGATTTTTAGTAAGTGGATCAGTGGAAAATGCCGAATCGAAAAAAGTCACTTGTTCAAGTGGACTTATCCTGTTTTTTCTGCTGTTCCTCAATTAAAAAATATATTTATTTAACATATTTTTGATGTGCACGAGTTGTTTTAAGCATTTTTTTACTATCTGGTGTATTGAACAAGCTCTTTAATTTTATACAAGATTCATATTCATATTTAGAACAGGGGTGTGCAAAATTATACATTCACATTTTTGTGATTGTATTGCAAAGATTTTGTTTGAAGAGTTTGCACTGAACGGAAAGCTCAAGTTTGTTCATTCGCACGATCACAGCATAACGCGAAAATGATAGCTTGTCGTGTTCTATAAGGTTGCTACAGTCGTGAAAGCTTATTGCGGATCCGAGCCGAAAAACACATTGGAGCAAAAGAGATGTATGGATTGGTTTTTTTATTGCTCCAATGTGTTTTTTGGCTCGGCTCAGCAGTAAGCTTTTACTATGTTCGCAAACTTAGGCAACACAGAATCGAGCGGCCGTAACTTAACAGCATTAAGTTCGCACAGCGACTGATCGTATTATTTTATTCAGTGTAATAAGCTCTCACCTCGACTAAAAAGCTTTTTTAATTGAAAGATATCCTCCATATATCATGTGGAAGATATCCTCCCATGGGCGGCCTTTTGCGCACTCCGGATCAAAATTATAAAAAGCTTATATTTAATGAGCCTAAAAGCTCAACTCCAAAGACCCTTTTACATTGGTCAAGACTTAAAATCAATTTCATGTAAGAAAGGAAGCGAACAATTGCTTTTGTACAATAAATCTGGACTTTTGACAAAATAACTTATCTCGAAGAAAGCAATTTTACAGGAGAGGGAAAGAACACCTTAAAACCTAATTAAAACTATTCGTGTATACCACCTTGTTCAAATAGAAAAGTTCATTCATACTGTGAACCGGACTTAACTGTCTGATTCGAAATTTTTTAGTGGGTTGCCACATGTGTCTATGACAAGGCTGCCAAATATCAGCGTCTCTCGTTGACATTTGGTAAAGTGACAGTGTTTTGTTTACAACAACTTTTTTCGTGTCTACGATTTTTACGATGGAAGATAAAATTGAGCCAGATTCACTCGCCTGATGCCTGGTTTGCGTGTCATACTCGCATACCCATGTCTCATCACCAGTAATGATGGATTCGATGAATGACTCGTAGTTTTCGACCATTTCCAGCATGTCTTTCGCGATAGCAACTCGGTCTCTTTTTTGCATGAAATTGAGTTCTTTCGGTACCAACTTCACAGCCACACGTCTCAAGCCCAATTCATGCTTCAAATTGTTTTGAACGGATCCAATTGAAATGCCGACGTCCTCTGCTATCTCTCTAATCGTCAATTTACGATTTTTGACCAACATTTCTTTGATTTTTTCAACGTTTTCTTCGGTAGTCGAACACGATGGCCGCCCGGTACGAGGGAAGTCTTCTACTTCGTCTTGGCCACTCACAAATCGGTTAAACCACTTTTTTGCCTTCTGTTACGATAGAGCAGAGTCACCGTAACAGTTGAAACCATTTTTCACACAAAATTTGATACAAACTCGTTGCTCAATTTTTTCTTCCATCGTAAAAATCGAAGACACTAAAAAAGTTGTAAACAAAACACTGTCACTTTACTAAATGTCAGCGAGAGACGCTGATATTTGGCAGCCTTGTCATAGACACATGTGGCAACCTACTAAAAAAAAATTTTCGAATCGGACAGTTAAGTCCGGTTCTTAATGTGAATGAACATTTCTTTTTGAACAAGGTGGCAAACAAAAACATATTTTAAAAATTAGAATCGGCGTTATGAAACTTCACAGTTTAAACATGTTCTTTAAAACATAAAACGAAAATAGCCATTTCAGCCCTTGAAAGGAGTTTGACCAAGCTTGTTACGATCAATTGTGTCGTGTGTGTTGTGAAATGTTTGAACACAAATGATCGAGAACTGGACCTACATGTTTTATGCCGATTCCGAACGGCTTATGTTCTCAAGAAGAAGAGGGTTTTTACTCTCTGTGGTTTGCCATTGTCTGCAGAGAGGTGGCGACCGACCAGAAAAATCAATTCAATTTAAAAAACTTTCTGTGTCAGGTGGGACTCGAACCAGGTTTCTCTGGCGTATGGGCCACACACTCTACCCACTGCGCCACGGTCGCCACAAAACATACGCATGCTTTATATCAAGCGTGCACATATAGTTGCCCAATTGGCACGCGTGGCCATTCATGCAATTTTTTTGTCTCTGCGCTAAGCCAAAAACAAAGAACAACTGCACAAAACAACACATACCGCACTCATTCAATGTTCAGAACATTTTCCAACGCAATTTACAATAACAAATGCATGCAAAGACATTATAAAAAACGCACACTCGACAATGTCAATGCTTAGCACTATTGGCACATCAGCGGATTTCCAGCTAAACAGGCGTATTTTGATGTCATTTAGTAGGATGAATTGTTATAAATCCGCTTGCGGAACTCTTGGCGAATTTATTTAATTGTTGTTTATTAGATTAAGTTTTTATAAGTGTTAAAATATTTCATCTTAAAATTATTATGTCATCTCTATGTTCAAATTCAAAGACTGATTTTATTTCATAATTAACTGCTATTCCTATTAGTTAAGCGAAGTTTGGAAAACTCATCCAAAATAAAAAGGTTTGATTGATAGCAGCAATATAGATTCAAAGGCTTTTTACCCCGATCATATATAACGTTAATTTCGTCGAACCTAAGTAAACAAAAACATTGATGAAAAGTAGATTGATATAAATTAGTATATGAGCGATTCCATCAATAATCGGTCAACTGCAGAGTTCACCATCTGAAATCTTTTTGTAGATTTTCCAATTTGAAGACAATGGTAAATATTTTGTAAAAATATTAGATTTATTAGAAGAAATTAGATGAAAATAAAAGATTTTCATGGTTTTTTGTTGTTAAAAATAAAATCTAATTTTTATGCATTTGCCCCCATTTTGAAAATTGTCTTAATTTTTTTCAAATCTTAGAAAATTCTTATACACTTTTTTTTATATAAATTCTATATAAAAATATGGGTTTCTCTATAAACACAACCAGAATAAATAAAGGAATAAATGAAACACTAAATATCGCGCCTTTTCTTGTGTAGAAGCGGCAATAAAATCAGAGAAGAATTGAAATTTTTTTGTGATTTTTTTTGTTTGTACACATCTTATTATTTTGACATTAACCTCATGATATTAATAATATTGAAATATTATATTAATATTTTGTTATATAATATATTAACAAAATTTAAAAAAAATTACTTAGCGGATTTTTTTAGCAAAGTTTACGGATTTTGATCAGCAGTAGCTGGCAGTACTTATGCTTAAGCTGATTGTCCTTGTGTTACTTGTGTGTCGAATGATTTTTGCATGCAAGTTTTCTTATTGTAATAGAAATTAAAATTAAGTCTTGTTGCAGTGCACTAGCAAATCAAATTATGTTAATTATGTTGTCATAATTGCAATAAAAGATTGAAGTGCAACATTTATTTTTTAATATTTTTATTTTTTTGTGTTTGTTTCTTAAAGCATTGGCCCGCGCTTAAGATTTCTTTGGCTCCTCTGCATCATATGAAGAAAGAGAACGCATTTTGTTTAAAAGCTTTTCCATTCTTTCAACTCTCAACTTTAAATTGATGGTTTTCTTAACATGCAACAGCTAAAAGCTGTTCAAATACTGAGTCTGAAAAAATGGGGAATAGACAGTGAACGATAATGAGAATGCAGGGATAAAATATTTCTATAGCATATACAGCAGTAGTTAAAATAAACTACATAATTCTGAAATTTAATTTTCAAAAAGCAGAAACGTAAGAGTGCGTCAAAAGGCGTTTATGAGGTACAATAAATTGTCATTTGACGTTCAAGTAATTAATTTTAAAAATATAATTAATTTTTATTTTATAACCTTTTTCAAAATGCTTCTTGTTTCCTATTTTAACATTACATTTTCACATTGAATTGACTCTGGTTAAAATATTTTAGTTTAACCAGCTAAAACGTGTTGGTTGTTAGTGCTTGGTATGGAAGCCATACGAACAGAACGTCATCTATTATCGGCAGTGCCAGTGAGAAAGGCGTCAAATTACATTCGTCCATAAATGGCTAGCAATGCGTTGTTTGCGCCAGCTCGAGCTTTAAAGCTTTTCAAACACACAAATATTTTGGCATCTTTTTTTTAAATTATACCTACATTTGATTATTTTGCGCATGCGCATGAGAAATCCATCGATACAGTATTTTTCGAATTCGTTTGCCTCGATTTATGTCGGAGTCCAACTCTCTTGATCTCCCATGTCTCAACAGCTGTGATAAGTGTGTTGCTTCTAAATCGATCTATTTCTATGTCAAGAAAGCAGCACAGACAGTTTATTTGCGATGCTTATGAATGAACAGACACAAGCATTTGTATATAAGTGTTCTTGAAGATTCAGCTGAAGTATTTTAATCAGAATATATCACTTCGTTGTTTTTTTAATGATCTTTTGGAAATCAAGATCATTTCTTCAAAACATATTTTCATTCTTGCACACACAGGTGGATTGCTTTTAAACTGTCAGCGACGAAACATCAACATCCAAAAATACACTTACTCTTAAAATAAATTCAGTTTACTTGGCAATTAGTCACGCTGAAATATATCTCACGTTGTTGAGTTAAATCTAAGAATATTTGATTGCTTGTTGACGGTCATATTTTTTCATGAAACAAAAATTTGATTTTTTCTAAGGCTTGAATACTTGTATATATAGGAATGCCTAATTAGTGATAAACTGGGTCAGCTTGTATTGTTCATTGATATTTTTTTTACTTTTCTTGGTTTAGCCGGTATCTACATATGGGCTTTTCCGGAAAAAAGTCCACCGTAACACGAAAATTAAGTTATTAAAAAATGATTATTTAATGATTTTATCTTAGAGAAAAATTTTAATTTTATTGATTTAAGCACTTTGAAGATAAACTAATTTACTTTGATGATCAAATTGTCTGCACTGTACACAAATGCAATTTTTCTTTTTAGTAAATGTTTAGTAAAAGTTTTTGTTTTAGTAAAAATGGAAGGCATTGGCTAAAAATGATGGAAAATTTTTGAGGCAAGGAAAGGTAGAATATATTAAATTTGTTTTTTAATTACTAAATTACATAATTACTTCATTTTCTATTTACTTAATTACCCAATTGAATTACAATGGAAATTTAAGTAACGTAACGCCAGTAACGCCACGTCAGACGATTAAGCCTAATAACAAAAAAACGGGAAAAGATTTTTAAATTTGTTTACTTGGAAAATTAATTTATATTATTTCAAAACCTTCTAAAAGAGGTTTTATATAAAAGGTCTTGCCCAATTTGCATAATTTTGCAAATTTTGTAATCGAAGTCGAAAACTACTTCTGTTTTTTGTAATGTCATGCCAGAGCATAGTTTTGCTTATATCTTTAAATCCTTAGGATTGATTATTGTAATTCTTTTATTAATTACTACGCTCCTTAAATAGTGCTACTTAATTACTACGCTCATATAAAAAAGCCTTTTTTAAAAATTTGACTTTTTCATTCTTTTTTTTTTAATATGTTTTCTGGAAATGTCCATACATATAAGTGCATGAGTGTGTTTGGTTTACACGTAAAGTATGATATTTTGTCTTGGGTTTTGAGTAAGAACCCAAGAGAGTAAAAAACTAAATTAAATTATGTATTAAGGCCCTGTGCGAGTTGATCTTAATACGACTTAAACTAAATTGTGTCGATTAAACAGTGCTTCCTAAATAATTTAGGTAGATTCCGAGCTACCTAAATGCTTCCTAAAATAATGACATTTTCTAAACAAAATTGTATGTAATGACATTTCTTAACCTGAAAATTAAAATTTCTTTGATTTCTTTACATGGATTACGAAAATTTAGGAAACACTGTTTTATCGATACAATTTAGTTCAGGTCGTATTTATACCACTTTCGAAAAGTTTTTTTGCGTCCGCTCTATTGCTCTCAAAAAGAGAATGTGGTGATTTTGGTTCATTGACAAGTAAAACTTTCACCAGACATATTGCTTCCTCATGAAAACTGAAAACCTCAATTCTGGCAACTCCGCTCAAAAACATTCCGCAAAAAAAAAAAATTAGAATTAATTTAATAAAGTCAAAGATAAAGAGCGTGCATCAAATTCTTGTTGCTCTTACATTGCGTGAGGAGAGCAGTAATGCCAACTGCACGGATATTACGGATTTCTACGGATATTTATTAAGCCTTGCACAGATAAACGGATAAGAATGACAAAATAAGATCATACAGATTTTTGAGAATTTCGTACGGAGTTTTCATAGATTTTGCTGTTTTTTTACCAAATTTCTTGCCAAAATTAATTTGAATCTTAAAAAAAATGTACTAATCACTCCAAAATATCATTTTTGTTGAGATTTTCAAAGAGAATAAATTCTGTAGTTTCCTTATAAATATCACTATAAAAACCGGTTCCTCTAGATTGAGTTATCCAATTTAAACATGCTATAATATATAATAAAAAACAAATTGAAGCTAAGTAATACAATACATAATTTATATAAGAAGAATAGGTTTCATCACAATTTATGGCCTTAGCTTCATAATATAATATTCTAAATTCTAAACTTATCTCGAGGAACCAATGTTTTTCAGTGGCAATTCTGATGGCAATTCTATAGAATTTATTCTCTTTGTGATTTCATAGAAAATTTTATTTTTGATTTGATTTTTTACAAATAATCTTGTACTTTTTTGTTGAAGAAAAAAAATCCTGAATAATAAATTGTGTGCTTTTTCGAATGTTCCTTTAAATCAGGCCTCGGCGCTCCATAGCTCACTGAGCGTTCTCTGAGCGTAACTTTTCACATGTACTAAAGGGCTGCACAAGCATGCTTGTTAGAGCGAACAAGACATTCGCTTGGATTTCACTGCTTGCGTTGTCTTGCTGTGCACACGCAAATCGTGTTTTAGTCTTCTAAGCAACCGAAGTTGTGCTTTACACGAAGTGCTTGATCGTTTGTTCCATCAATAAACATAGCAAGCACTGTTCCCATTTACGCGCATGTCTTGCAAGCACTAGTACAATGCAGCGAGTACTTAGAGCCACATTCGTTCATTGCGTGCTGTTGCTCTGATGTCTTTTGTTTCATGCATAGTATTTTCTGTACATTCACAAACACCCCAAATAGTTAATTATTAAAAGAAAATGTTAAAATAATAATAGAATTGCTTTAAACAAAATCAAGGAATAAAAATAAAAGAAAAACTAGTAAGGAATGGAGCTTCGGCAGGGTACCGAAGCTAAAATACCCCCGCGGACGTACTGAAGTATATTTGAAGTCTTTAGACGTCTGTCGTTTCTAGTTATTCTAATTGAAAAACAAATCTTTATAAAAACTATAACCTTTATTTTTCACAAACTAAAAACGAATCAAAATTTTATTTAGAAATTTTGACAAATAAAATTTGTAAAAATTAAAATGATCAAAAATTAAATTTAAGGTATTAATACAGTAAGTATATTATTAGTACAGTAAGTGCTGAATACTACATTACTCCCCCTCCAGTGTAACGCTATTTTTGAAAACGTACGTTTCTACCAGATCTCAATAGCATAGGATCTGCAATTGGTTCTTCTGGGGTGGCGATGTCTTTTGCTTGTTCGGTAGACAACATAAACGCAGGTTTCAGACGATCTACCGAGATAACTTTTTCGTTACCTTTTACTTCAACTGTAAACGTTTTATCATTTCTGGCTAGAACTTTAAATGGGCCAGTGTATGGTTGTTGTAGGGGTGTTCGAACAGCGTCTGTACGAATGAAAACGTGTGAACTGGCTTTAAGATCCGAAGGAATAAATATCTTTTCCATTCCGTGACGAGCTACTTCTTTGGCTTTTAAATTCTGCATGTCGCATTTAAATTGTTTTACCCAATCACTGTTGCATTCACTTATATCTGACGACGTGAAAAATTGCCCTGGAAGTGCTAACTGCATACCATATACCATCTCCGAAGGTGAAGCTTGAACATCAGAATTTACTGCTACTCGCAGACTCAACATTATAATTGGTAGAACTTCTACACAACGAGTGCTCGTATGGCACTTGATTGCAGTCTTGAGTGTGCGATGCCAACGTTCGATTTGACCATTAGATTGCGGACGATACGGAGTCGTATGATTGAGTTTTACTCCAATCAGTTTGGCAAACTCACGAAATAGCGAGGATTCGAATTGACGACCTTGATCTGTCACCAGTTGGGCTGGAACACCGAATCTTGAAATCCATCCTTGAAGAAATCCTTTTGCAACCGATTCTGCTGTAATGTCTATAAGTGGAATTCCTTCAGCCCACCGAGAAAATCGATCTATGCATGTGAGGCAATATCAAAAGCCTTCCGATAAAGGTTGTGGGCCAACAAGATCTATACTGACCATCTTGAACCGTTCTTCCGGAATAGGATATGTTCCAATTTTGCTTTTTGTATGACGAGCGATTTTAGATTTTTGGCAAGTTATGCAGGCTTTGGACCATGATGAAATGTCTTTCTTCATAGATGGCCAAACAAATCTATCACTCACCAGTTTAACAGTCGACTTGGATCCAGGATGAGAAAGGTTATGTATCATCTGAAAAACTGGAAACCGAAATCTCTGAGTGATGTATGGACGAATTTTGATCGTTGAAACGTCACAAACTATTTCTACATCGGGGTTGGGAATTTTAAATTTCTTTAAAAGTAGACCATGAGAATTTGATGGCAGCAGATTTAACAGCTCTTGATCCGTTTTCTGGTCTTCTGCTAACATTTGATAATCGAGAGGCGATAGCATTATAACAGCTTCTAAACGTGAGAGAGTATCAGCTGTGACGTTGTCCTTTCCAGCAATGTAACGAATATCGACTGTGTGTTGAGATATATAATCAAGATTCCGAAGCTGTCGTGGTGAAGCCTTCTCAGGTCGTTGATTAAACGCGAAAGTTAGCGGCTTGTGGTCCGTGTATATGAAAAATTGTCTGCCCTCCAAGAAATAGTGGAAGTATTTTAGACCAGAGTAAGCAGCAAGGAGTTCGCGATCGTAGGCACTATATCGTCTTTCACTTAGTTTTTTTGAAAAAAACCCTAGTGGTTTCCAAGCACCGTCAATACGTTGTTGTAGTTCTGCGCCCATTCCTTTATCTGACGCATCTACCCAAAGCGAAGTTTCGGCACCATCCACTGGATACGATAGGAGTGCTGCATTTGCTAACTGTTGTTTGCATACTTGAAATGCATCTTTCAGTAGAGGTATCCAAACAATGACACGTTTATCATTTTTCACTTGGCCTTTCTTCTGATCATGAAGAATAGCTTGAGCATCTGCAGCTTTTGCGATAAAACGACGGTAAAAGTTGAGAGTTCCAAGAAAACGACTTAAGTCGTTAACCATTTTTGGCAATTTGCAATCGAGTATTGTTTTAACACGTTCCGGATTCGGCTTGAGTCCTGATTGCGTGACTAGATAGTCCAAAAATGAAAGTTGGGTCTTACCAAACTCACATTTTGCCACGTTGATTATGATGCCATAATTGCGAAAACGTTCAAACAGGAGTCTCAGGTGCTTCTCGTGATCTTCATCGTTTTCGGATGCAACGAGAATGTCGTCAATATATGCATAGCAGAAATCCAAAACACGCACGACTTCGTTGACAAACCGCTGGAATGTTTGTGCCGCGTTGCAAAGCCCGAAGGTCATCCGTGTAAACTCGAACAGGCCAAATGGAGTAGTAATGGCAGTCTTCGGATTGTCGGATTCTTCCACAGGAATTTGAAAGTACGCCTTTACTAAATCAATTTTGGAAAACAGTTTCTTACCATGTAGCAAGTGTCCAAAATCATGGATGTGTGGTACGGGATAACAATATGGAACGGTTGACTTGTTAAGAGCACGATAATCTCCACATGGGCGCCATTCGTTATTGGGCTTTGGTACCATGTGAAGTGGGCTTGACCAACAGCTTTTTGATGGGCGACAGATGCCCATCTGCATCATAAATTCAAATTCTTGCTTAGCAATTTTTAGTTTCTCGGGAGAAAGTCTTCGTGTTTTTGATTGTACAATCGGCCCCTTAGTCTCGATGTGATGCGTCACACTGTGCTTGACATTCGCAAATTTGTTACTTGGTGATGTGAAGTCCTTGAAATCTTTCAGTAATTAATTAAAAGCATGATTTTCAGAAATACATTTAACCATTGAGTTTGCATCTCGTGCCAGAATGCCCGTTCTCTTAAGGTTGGTTGTGCTATCGATTAAGCGATTATTTTTAATGTCGACGAGCAACCCGTAATTCTTAAGGAAATCGGAGCCGATTATTGGTTGTGTGACGTCAGCAACAATAAAAGACCAAAGTAGTTTCCGTCGCAAGCCTAAATTACAATTAATAATTTTCTCACCAAACGTCCGAATCTGAGTATTATTAGAAGCAAAAAGAATTAATGACTGAGCAGCACCACATTTTTGACGGTCCGTTGCTGGAAAAACTGAAACATCGGCTCCAGTGTCGATCAGGAACCTGTACTTCATGTCGTGGTCTTGAAGAAACAGGCGACATATTTGTAGGCCACCCTCATTTGTCACCCGAAACGAGGCGGCTTCTAGTTTTCCGACATGAATTTGCAGGGTTGACGGCATTTTGTAGCGTTCGTGCCGAATTTGTGGTGATACCAGCAGTATAGTTTTTCTTCCTTTGAAGAGCTGGATGATCTTCCATTATTACTGTGCCTGCGATTGTGACTGCGAGATCGCACATTTCGACCACCAGCGAGAGCACTAATCTGCACTAAAATCTCTTGAATTTGTTTTTCAAGAGACTCTAACCGGGGTTCCGGTAAATGATTTGTGACAGCATTGATACCTATACCATCGGTTTGGTCATGTATCTTATCAGCCATCACTGACAACTTATCGATGCCATCGTTGCTGACTGATAAAATTGCTTTTGTTGTTGCTGGCAGTCGCTGGAGCCAAAGTGTCTTTAATAAATCGTCGGACACTTTTCCACTGGATAACTCGCGCATCTCTCGTAACAGGACTGATGGTTTTTTGTCTCCTGCGCTGACGTTTTCGAGCAGCTGACGTAAGCGTTTTTCTTCTGAATCGAGAAATACACTTAAAATTGCAGTTTTCATAACCTCGTATTTGTTTTCCGATGGCGGTTCTTCGACGATGTGGCTGACGTGGTTAAGCACACTGCTCTCAATCGATCCTACTAGCGTGTGGTACTTCGTAAGATCCGAGGTTATTCCCGATGTAACAAACTGCGATTCCATTTGGCGGAACCATAACTTCGGATTCTGACGCCAAAATGGAGGAACTCGAACTGTTACACGTGAAATTTCCGCAGCAGGAAGTGACTGGTATTCTTCTTCAGAGTCAGGCATAGGGTCACCAATGTCGTTTCTAGTTATTCTAATTGACAAACAAATCTTTATGAAAACTATAACCTTGATTTTCCACAAACTAAAAACGAATCAAAATTTTATTTAGAAATTTTGACAAATAAAATGTGTAAAAATGAAAATTATCAAAAATTAAATTTAAGGTATTAATACAGTAAGTATATTATTAGTACAGTAAGTGCTGAATACTACACGTGTATAAAATTTTTATGTATAATCTGCAAAAACATTTGGGTCATTCGCTTTATTAAATTTTACCCTTAGCTGCCACATAGAGTAATTTGTTAACAAAGTAAAATGCCGCAAACACTTTTCCAGTATAAAGACTCCACATTTTACCGTTGAATATATATATGGGTTGGATAAACGTTGTGGGCGAAACTTGGGTACATACAGACACGCTGCCATTCAGTTTTATATATTAACGAAAGTTTTTCAATTTTGATGACGTCACTTCGTATGGGAGGTAGGCGTGGTTTTCATCCGATTTCGCCCATTTTCGAACTTGATCTTCCTTTTTTAAAAATAAACTTATATTTTGAACTTCATCGCGATAGCTTTAAAATTACGGCTGTAATCGTGTCGACAGACGGGCACACGGAAATCGACTCAGGAGGTGATGCTGATCAAAAATATAAAAAAATATAAATATATATATTTTTCTATACCTGCCACGCCTCCTTCTTGGCGGTACAAAAGGAATGACAAAGTTAATATACTCCTTACTCAGTACGCGTTGGGTATAAATATAAAATATTGAAATGCGATTATAAATTGTGCATATAAAATACATTAAAAACAATAAAAACACAATAACATAACATTAAACTTATTAAAAGAGGTCGCAATTAATTTTTTTATAATGGTTTAAAACCAACTCACGTTGTTCAATTGTTGTGCTACGACCCATTTTTTAAAGTCTTGTTTTGACGCTTAGACTTCCGAGATCAAATTAATAATTTGCTGTAAATGACACTGAAAACAACGGTAAATGTAGAGAAAAATAAAACATCGATCAACAGTTCGACACTCTAGAGCATATGCGTACAAAAGAGACTGTATCAAATAAGCCGAGAGATAATTTTTTGCTCTGTAATTGTTTTTCCTCTCTAGCGGAGCGGGGAGTTATATTTTTGTAAATTCCGTTTTGTGCATATTTTTTTTTTTAATACACACGTACTAAGCTACAGACGATTTTGAAATTGTCAAGTGCACCTGCCGTAAGGCTTAAGTAACTTGGGTTATCTAAAACCTAGGGTAATAGTTCATGAAACAGACAACCATGAACTTTGTGTTGTACCACAACACGGACCCGTTTATGTTTTAAACAAGTAAAACATACGGGGCATTCGGTGTGCCAACACGAACATGGAAGCTGTTTCACAAACACAAAGCATCACCCAGTGCCCTGCTGATTAGGAGCATTATGTAATAAATTACATACTGCCCGTAATAGCAGTACCAGTTTAGACTTCCGTAGCGACGTACTTCCATCCATCTACTGGTGGAGACGAGACCCTCCCAATCTCTTGCATATTAAGACGGATATGCCAGCCCGGTCGTACCATTGCGCGACCCCGTCGGTCAATCTAGACCTGTGTAGCATTCACACAACCACAACCAGTACGAGACTCCCCGAAGGGCCAGCCCACGACAGTCATCTGGGCAACTCGATCCCGTCAAATGAGGATCCACAACATCCCCGCAAAAAGACCAAGAATACACAAACGCAATTATGAAAAGTGCATTCTTACACATGACTGTGCTCAATGAGCACTTAAGGGCTAGTCTAACAATTTGCAGTTGCCGACTCAGCTGGAAATTATTGCGCATAACCGGTACCTACTTTGGAGGACCTTTGCAATTGCCACTCTTACTCTGACCGTCCGGATTTCACCATCCAGACATAGAGTATTGGCCATTGTTCTCAGGAACTGCCGTGCTCAGTATGAGAACCCTTAGTTTAAAAAACCATTTCTACACTTCCCTCAGTGACTGCCGTGCCAGTTTGAGGGTGCGAGTAAAACTCATGACTAGCAATCCACTTCGGAAAGCCGAAAAGCCGACACTATTATGCATGCATGCCGACACTTCACAACCGTTGCAACACGCCCAATTAAGGTCTCCATGCGGTGGATAGATAGGGTTTACCCCATCTGACGGGTAAAGACTGTCCCCGTACTAACAAGTTTTAAGGTCAATTGCTATACCTTCGCAGGCTTGTTTCATATCGATATACCGAATATGACCTGCTATCAAGATGGTCGCCACCCCGAGCTCTTGGTTGGCCCTATCAGTTTTTCCGTTTGCAGGACGTATCCTACAAACAACCCTCCTCCTTTATCCTGGCTTGGGACAGGCAGGCGCAACCCTGGCGGAGTTACGTACTAAGCTACATTCAAATTTTGTCTATATACTTCTTAGTTTTTAAGTTACATCGATTTTTATTTTAATCGGGCACTGTATCAAATAAGCTGTGAGCCACTGTAAGTCCAGTTCTCGATTATTTGTGCTCAAACATTTTCACAACACAAACAGACACATACTTTCTGCAGCCTCACATTTCCTACATCGTGCGTCACATGTTTTTCTTTTTCACATTTATAATCTATATCTATCTTTATATATATAAAATTGTAAAAAAAAACATGAAATATTTTTTTGAAATTCATTTTGCGATGGGCATTTTGAATGACGCTGAGTCCGAAAATTGCATTCTTAAAATTTTTGTCTGTTTGTCTGTCTGGTAAAGCAGCACGCGAAAACCACTGGATGGATTTAAATGAAACTTGACATCTAGGTTCCTTATATCCCCGGTCAATATGTAGGCTACTTTTTATCCAGAAAAAAAGGTTGGACCCGGTAGGGGGCACTGCGATCGAATTCCAGGCATTCTTTTTTTTAGCTTATCTCCGAAACCGTTCATCCGATTTGCATGAAAATTTGTACGTAGAGGTTCTCGGACACGCTGAGTTTTTTTGACTTATCTACTCTGTTCTATCTTGAACACCAGAGGGCGCTGTACTACAAATATTTTAAAAAACCTCAAAAAACTCCTAAGCCGCTTATCAGATTTACATGAAATTTGGTATGTAGAGGTTTTCGGATACGGTGAGTTTTCATGACTTATCTACTCTGTTCTATCTTAAACACAAGAGGGCGCTGTATTACAAATATTTTAAATCACGTCAAAAAACTCCTAATTCGCTTATACGATTTGCATTAAAGTTGGTATATAGAGGTTTTCGGAAACGGTGAGTTTTTATGATTTATAAACTAGGTTCTATCTTGAACACCAGAGGGCGCTGTATACAAATATTTTAAAAAACTTCTAAGCTGTTTATACGATATTCATGAAAATTGGTATATAGAGGTTTTCTAATATGGTGTCTGTTTTCGACTTATCTTTTTTGTACTATATCGAACACCAGAGGGCGCTGTAGTACAAATCTCTTAAGAAATCGTGAAAAAATAAAAAGCCGCTCATCCGATTTGGATGAAAAATTTTACTAAGGGATATTCGTGTACGGCAACTGTTTTGGCGTTATCTCTTTTGCGCTATCTTTAACACCAGATGTTGCTGTAGTACAAATCAATTAAGAATTCGTGAAACACTCAAAAACCTCTCATCCGATTTAGATAAAAATTTGTATATCGGATATATAGGATTTGATTATCGAGTACGGAAAGGATTTTGGCGATATTTTTGTATTCTATCTCGAAAATTAGAGGGCGCTGTTTTACAAATACCGCAAAAAACTCAAAACAACTCATCCGATAAGTATGATTTTTATAATTGGTTTTCGGGTGCGGTGGGTCTTTTGGCGCTATGTATTTTGCTATATCTTGAACCTCAGAGGGCGCTGTACTACAAAATACAGTAAGGCATAGCAAAGCGCGAAGGGTGATATTTTTTCTTCTTTTCTTCTTTATGTGTATTTATATTCCACTTTCTTTTTTCTCAAATTAGGAAAGCTGATGCCGAATTCTGTGGTATTTGAGTACGTATCAAAACATATCAAACATATCAAAACTTATGACGCAACTGACGTGCGCATTAAGTTGGCGTTGTTTTGACATTACAATTTCTATTTTCAATGCTTATTTATTTTTGTCCAGTTTCCTTGCGAATTGCCAAAACTTCGTTTTTGCTCTGATTTTTTTCAAAAATGTGCAATCTACCGAATACAATATAAAACTTGAAAATATTTTTTTTCAAGCGATCGGCGGCACGCACACTTAAAGCACGATTTCCTTGAGGCGGGACATGACATTCGCGGCAGAGAAAACAGACCTTGTTTTGAAAATTCATAACTCAGTCAAAAACAAACATTTTTCCAACATTTTTTTTTATTATTGTAGAGAATTGAACAAATTACAAGAAACAAATGAAAAAAAATATTTTTCACTTCAACATGGTTTTATAGAGCTCTGGGAGTTGCAAAAATTGTCCGATCTGGAAAAAAAAATGACTTTTTTAAATCTCAACAAAATTGGTTATCGTATGACACGAGCTTTTTTTTAATTTTTTTTTCAATTTTTGGTGATGTTCCAAATTTGAAAGTGTGTTTTTTCGAAAAAAATATTGACTTTAAAAATTCATAAAAAATCGGAAAAAAATTTAAAAAAAACCTTGTGTCATACGATAGCGAATCAAGTTTAAAAAAATACAAAAAAAAAAATTCGTCAAAAAATCAACCCGCTAGTGCTGCAACCAGTACGGAAAACATGGTTTCGAGATAAACGCGTTCAAAGTTTGTGAACAAAGAAAAAAAAAGGTTGCCATCAATCTGTCATGCCTGCTTCGTACTGTATGCCTTCGTTATCTTGTGTTGTGCTGTTTCTTATAGTTTTTTGCAATCGTTTAACAATTCGGGCTTCACCCTTCAAGTAGGTACAAAATAACAACTATCAAAAGTCAGGTAGCAAGTAAAACAAGTATATACCAGCTGCCGTACGTAAATAGCACAAAAATTAAAAATGCGCTCTCACTAATCCGACTGTAACTTTTGAACCCGTAGGAATTTTTCCATGAAATATTTTTTCTTAGAATCTTAAGAATATTTACTAAATTCCAAAAAAATTTCAAAATACTGCTAATGTAATGTAACCCCTTAACTTTTTCTCATCATTTTCGGATGTTGAAGCTACATTTTGCTTATTTCGCCAAAATTTATTATTATTTGTTATTTATTATTATTTGATATACCAGTGCTACAAGGTGAAAACCTTATGATTAAAAACCTTATGATTAAATTACCGTTTTGAAAAATGCACACAAAATCCTTCTAAAGTTTGTGAAAAGTTTTTTCAAATCGACTAATGAAACCGATAATTATTTATATCAACTCCCGAGTTAAGCCGGGTATTCAGCTAGTATTAGAATACGTATAAACATGTAAACTATCTATACTTACAATGTTTTGTAGAAAGAAGTTTGCGGCAAAGATCCATAATTTAATAATAATTCCAGACATAATTTTTTAAACACTTTTTTATTAATGTAAAATCAACAACTGCTGAGTGAAAATTTTGAATGAAAATGTTTTCTGTACTGATGAATTGTAGAACAAGCAAATAATAGATACATAGAAACCGCCCCAAACAAGTGCATTCAGTCATTTACACAATTCAAATAACGCATCGTTCTCTGAATTCGTATTTCTACCACGCGCGCTAAAAATGTCGTGGTATTTTGTGGTAATTTGAGGTTTTTTGAGGTTTTTTTCCCCACGTGCGGTAAATATCGCACATGTGGTATTTTTCCCACGCGAGAGATTTTTACCACAAAATACCATGGGAATTACCATATCCCACAATCGTTGAAATATACCATAAGTATTATTTATAGCGCATTTCTGGCAACTTTGGATCTGATGTCAGAATTTTAAAATACAAGATGTCGGATGGGCTGCCAACTAAATTTTTATTTTCACTAATTCGGTGCTGCGGCGAACACTTAGGTTAAAATGGGTTGCTGAATCCGAATCCGTTCTCAGAATTTAAAAATTATGTTATTTTCTTACATTAGGACTGTCATCTAATGAAATGTATTTTTAAGCGTTTTAAACATCATCCAACAGTTTTAGAGGGTTGCTTATTTCGAATTTGATGTCAGGGTCTTAAGATTCAAGATGGCGGATAGGTTGCCACTTATTTTTGCGAATTCTTGCAATTTTGAAACTGACAACGGATTTGCCTTCGAATCTGATATCACAGTTTTAAAATTCAAGATGGCGGATAGAGCTGCCAGCTAAATTTTTTGTATTTTTACGGATTCTTTTTATTTTAAAATCGATGTTCAGCAGTTGTGAACAATATTTGCCGGTGATCGTTCAAGATAATGGATGTGAATGCCTGTTGCCCGACGGACTCACCATGGACTCACCATGTTGCACGTTCACTTAGAGATATCCACTGTTTCAACTGTTCCTTGGGATTTGGTGTTGTGATGTATCCATGTTTCGTCCACGTTTACAAAACGACGCAAAAACTCCTTTGGATTGCGGTTAAAAATTACCAAATACTCCTTTGAATTGATCATACAGCTGAGCTTATGGTCGAGTGTGAGCAATCGTGGCTCCCATCGAGCGAATAGCTTTTTCATGACTTAATACTCATGTAAAATGTGAGGTGACGGATCAGTTGTAGTTCAATTTCATTCTACAAATTTTAGCGAAGATTTCTGGCGTGACCTGAACGTTCGGTGTCACTTGTGCTGGTACGACCTAAACGGAATTCAGTGAGCCGCTTCTTTACCATTGAAATTGATGTTGCAGCGTCCCCATAGTATTTATCAAGCCCTTCCTTGGTCTCGGTGATGGGTTTTTACGCACAAAATAATACTTGATGAACACATGAAATTCACTTTTCCTATTTTCGTCGAAATTCACGAGGTTGTCTGCTTTTTTCAATTCGAAGTTTGATAAAGGAGACACTTGCTTTTGTGAGAATTTGAAATTTGAAGCAAATATCAGGTAGTTTCATACCAAATGTCGGATTTTCTAAAAAGTGTTTTCATAGTGAACAGACAGAGTTTGGTAAAATAAAAAATAAATTTCGTGTTTGTAAATAGGACTAACTACCTTTCCTTTATTGCCGAATTTATTACCTGTTCAGTTTACTATATCTGTCCTTTTCGCTCTTACAGATATGTTTGCAACAAGAGATGCTCGTGTCCGTTTCCTGTTTATTATTAAATCGGATCGAAATTTAGATTCCGTCGTTCAGGATCTCAAAAGTTAGAGGAACTTATAAAAACGATTTCTTCATACTTTTTTTTCAAATTGGAGAAAATTCAATGGAGCCTTTTTTATTCTCCTGAAGCCTTCAGGCTAAAGGTACTTTTTGGTAAAAAACACGTTTTTTGCTTGTAACTTTTTATTCTTCACAGTACGCATACTCATACCAACATTTTGGCATAAAAACATTTTTAAAATTATGTATCAATATAACTCTTATTGACCTTAAAAAATCGCATTTTTTTTTATTTTTAAAAACACATTTTGTTGAAACCGCTGTAAAAGACACACTGTTCATTAGATTTAAAATTGATCTTGTGGAAAGGTCCCTACTTTTTTTATATTGGTTCGATTGATGAGCAATGAGCGTTGAAAGAATACACATATCAAAGTGGGTCACCCCTATGAAAAAAAAAAATTTTAAAATCCCCCTCCTTTGAAAGCTTATTTGGTACTTTGTGTGTCGACAGTACTTAAAAAACTAGAAATATTTGCATATTTTTTTTTGCAAGTTAAACACTGTAGAAAGTTCATTAGATTTACTAAAATTGATCTTGTGGAAAGGTATTACACCCTCCTTTTTTTTATATTGGTTTGATTGATGAGCAATGAACTTTGAAAGTATACACATATCAAAGTGGGTCACCCCCTATGAAAAAATATTTTAAAAAATCCCCCTCCTTTGAAAGCTTATTTGGTCCTTTGCGTGTAGACAGTACTTAAAAAACTAGAAATATTTGCATATTTTTTTATGTTTTTTTTTGCAAGTTAAACACTGTGGAAAATAAAAACAAAAATCAAAATTTTTGATTCGGACACGTAGTAAAACAACTATATCTTCAAAACCGTTAGTCCTACAATAAAATACTATAAGAAGTACAAAAAACACTAAAAATTCCATTTTTAATTAAAAATGAAAGTGTGTAAAACTGTGTAGGCAGTTTTTGAAAAATTTTAAAATGAAAATAAAAAAATAAAAGTTTAAAATAGTTATGAATGCATTAAAAATGATTATCTTAATACGACAATGTTTTCAAAACAAAAAAAAAAAGTAGTGGTGCTGGCCTTGAAAAATGTTAATGAAATTTTTAGTTACCAAAAAATTAAAAGTTTTCATTAAAGTGTTGGTAAAAAACTACACCACAAAGAAGATCAATTCAATTTAATTCAAGATCTCTAATATCCTTATGTCCTGAATATTTTTTGTAGGACTAACCCTTTTAAAGATATAGTTGTTTTTCTACATGTCCGTATCATAAATTTTGATTTTTTTTTTTAATTTTCCAGTGTTAACTTGCACAAAAATTTAAAAAATATACAAATATTTTTATTGTTTAAATACCATCGACGTGCAAAATTTTAAAAGAAATTGGAATATTCAAAAACAATTTTTGGACAAAAGCGTCAAATTTGGCATGTATTTGGGTATGCGTTCTTTTACTGCGTTTGTGCATGCGTTTTTTTATTTAAAATGACCTTCAGGAGAATCAAAAAGGCTCCGTGGAATTTTCTCCGATTTGAAAAAAAAAATATGCCAAATCGTTTTTATGAACGATCCGGCGTGCTGTTTATGTTAAAGAAAGGACAAAATGCAACTACAGCGGCGAACGAAATTAATCTGGTTTTGGCACCACATACTTGCAATGAACGCGCAGTGCAACGATGGTTTCCCAATTTCCGAGAAAGCAATTTTGGCTTGGGCAATGAACCACGTGGTCAAAAATAAAGCAGTGACGAATACATTGACAACTTTACAATGCCTCACTGGGATCATCTATGTATCAAATGAAACCATTAGTCGCCATATCAAAACAATTGGATAGTGAAAAAATTTAATCGAAACTCGGAATTCAGGTAGTCGCTACATTGTTGATGGGACATAAGATGGAACTGTTTTTGAAGAGAATTGTCTTTATGTGACGAAAAATGCATCCTATATGACAATAGGAAACGTTCAGAACAATAGTTGGATTGCGGAGAGGCTCACAGCCATCAGACAAGAGCGGGACTGACTGCACGCTAAGAAGGTCATGGTGACTGTTTTGTGGACTTCTGAAGGCGTCGTTCACTATTGTTTTTTAATCCTGGCAAAACGATAACTGCGGAATCCTACTGTGCACAATTGAATGAAATGCACTCCAAATTGCTTATAAAACAGCCCTCTTTGGTGAATAGGCCAATTTTGTAATACGATAACGAACGCTCCGTTTGACCGTGCGAAAATTACAGGAGTTGCAGAAAGAAGTTTTGGCTCACTCTCCATATTCTCCAGACCTGTCACCAACAGACTATCATTTTTTCCAACGGTGTAATTGCGTCCTTTGAAGAATTTTTGGAGCAGAAAAATACGATTTTTTTCAAAATGGAATTTTTGATTAGCCAACATGTTGGCAACGCACCATATATGTAAACACTGAATATTTTCAGGAATAAACACATTACGTTTAAAATAACAGTTTTTCTTAACCCTTTAAAATCCGAAATTTGGTATGAAACTACCTGCTACTAATACAGTGGTATTTATATTAATCTTATTGTTAAACTGCAATTTGTTTTCCGTTAATTCACTTTTCAAATTTCTTGTTAAAATGCCGCTTTATAAACGCTTAACTTTTTTTAAGTTTAAGTTCGTATTGTAAGTAAATATAAAATATTGTTCGGGCGCGGCACGATCAGGGTTGTTGCGGAGAATAGAACAAACTATTAAAATTGGTTGTATAAAATAGGGTTTTAATTTATAGCTTCTTTTGTGACAATGGATTGCACAATGTGTTTGTGAATTATAAGGTAAATTTTGATTTATATAAACTAAATGTTAAATGTTGGGTCCAAGATGTCCGTTGATTGTAGTGTTCCGTGTTGGGTTTGCTGCTGTGATTTCTTCGTAAAGTTGTATTCGTACAAATTGTTGGATGTTGTTTCTTGTAGCAGCTTAATGTTGTCTTCTGTGGATTGTTTTCTATGTTGTCTTTTATGTTTGGATGGGTGGGCTCGAAAGTAAACTTCCTTTTTCTCTATTCTAAAACGAATGACACGACGTTGGCGCAACGTAGATGTTGCCGAACGAAAACGTCAGCATTCGTGCCACTTGTAGCGAGTAGGGCGAGCGGATGTGTTCAGTGGACACTTGATTACGTGTGACGTAAACATTCAGTATCTGAAAAACTTAAAAAAGCATTAATTAGGTTTAAAACAGATATCACAAGTACGTTGTAAATACATGTATTAATTTCTTAATTATTCAGTGATACAAGTACAATAATAAAAATTGTGAGTATGACAGGAAATACTGGAGGGCATTTTGGGTTTAAGGTTTGTACGAGCCAAACAGCGTCCAGCTGTATGCAAAACTCTGTAATATTTATAAGTTTATATTAATGAGTACAGCTTATTTTATTTAATTAAACTTTATTTAAGTTCTTTACATTTAGCACGTCAAATTAGCAACCACTTTGTTAAGAATCTATTTCTCTATATTACCAGCAGTGATGTGCAATAATAATCATCACCAGCTGTGATGTGCAATAATAATAATCAGTAACAGTGTTGCATATGCTGCTTACATTTATGGTAGATAACTGCTTACATTTATTACACTTTGAGCCCCTACAACAATAGGTTATGTTATATTTGTAGAGTTTGTGTGTTGGGTGCCAAAACAAGTGTATTGAGTTTGGGTTGAGTTTCTTGGCAAACATTGGGTGGATTTCTTTTATCTTCTTTGTTCCGGGTAGAGTTTTCTTTTATTATGGGTTGAGGGTCTCATATCAGGTTCGGCTTGAACTATTTTATTCGAGTCCAAAACGTGATCTTGGGTTAGAATCGCGCTTTTTGACGAGATTGTATTCCGAATAAATAGCGGGCTGTATTTATTGGAAGATCACTTTTTATGGCTTAGTGGGTTAAGCTCATCTCGTTTCGCCTTTTTTCCTTGGTTGTTTCATCAAAGTTCTCATATATTGTTTGAGAACGGCGGGTGGGTGAGTTGGCGAGTTCTTTCATACGGTATGCATAAATGTAGCGTTTATTTAAAGTTTTCATCGTTAAAATTTAAAATCGTTTTATACGATCGAAAAAATTTATGTTTTTTTTTCTGTTTTATTTTTATTTATATTGTATTTTTGTAATTTTGTTTCCATAAAATTTAATGGTGAAGTGAAAGAATCATGACAATTTCTCTATTCGTTTGTGAGTTATACTCTCAAATACCTTTTTAAACACTGCCACAGCAAGAACAGCGCCACCTACCGGATCAAACTTTAGTCCTAAACCATCAACAGACCCAACCGCACACACCTACACCAAATTTCATCAAAACCGGTCCAGTCGTTTAGGAGGAGTTCCTCGTACAGAAGATTTTTATGTATAATGATATAGATTACAGAGTCTCACTAAAATGCCTATAACTCATGAACCAATACACATACAAAGACCGTGCATCCATAAAACAATATCGGTTCACGCATTACAGAGAACATCAATTACTAACACAAAATGCAACTTATTTTTATATATATAGATAAAATTGCATCAATCAAAATATGAAGAATCTGTCAATCAAAACAGCTAGTGCTTTTTCTCCACACAAAAATTTGACTATACACTAAAATTTCGCGTGTAGAATTATATGTCAAAAAATTTCGTTCCTACTGCATACTAAGCTTTAAATAGGAAAGTCATCGAATTGAAACTCTGGAAATTAGTTTTAATATCATATTTTCTCCATATTATTTATGTGGTCTTTTGTTAGTTTGAATTCAACACATCAAATTTTTTCCAGTCTGAAGAAGTCAAAAATAAGCACTAAAAACTTTCTTAAATCAGAATTCTGATACTGGTTTCGGTAAAATATGTATAGTAATAAGTTAGTAGTAATAGTTAGTAATATTTATAAGCTTTTATTTAACTTGCTTTGCTCGTGCGCCTTAAGCTTCTAAAATTTAAATGTATTTCACATTTTGAAAATTTCTAAATTTATATACGTCCCTAGAACTTACCTATTTACGTACGTTTTTATTATGATGATATGTAACCAAGGGAGAGGTTCTTCTGAATCTAAAATATACCTACTATACACATATATGACAAATAATTTTATAATTATAATTTTTTCGTATGGTATTGAAATAAATGTAAATAGAATTTCATGTACCTAGGATATGCCGACTCGGGAACCCGTGCCAACTTGCATCAAAATATGTCAGTACTTAGCAATATGGGGAAAAAAGTGCTAATTTTTTCAAAAAAACTCAAACAACTTAGGTATAAGTGTAAATTTTCAAAAAGCTGACTTGCAGCCCGTTTTATGTTTAATTTTTATTTAAAATAAGCTATCAAACATGAAAATTTGACGAAAACTACGAAAGTTGTAAGCTTTTACTTTAAGAAAAACTTCTTTTTGTTCTTTTTGTATTAAAAAAAAATCGAAAAAAATTTAAATTTTTTAAAAATGTAAACGAAATCTTGTGAAATTGTACCTAATGCAGATGTAAAAAATTGTGTTATTATGTTGAATAACCTGGTCGTAATTATTTTTTTTTTTTTTGCTAGAAGTGTACCTATTTGAAAATTTCGAGTTTGAGTTTTTTTTCGAAAAAATTCCCCAAAAATCCATAAATACAAAATTTTATTAAATAATAGCATTAATGGTTTAAGCATAATCTTACTTGACTTTTTCTTACAAAAAAATTCTTAAAGTGCTCTTTCTAGCATTTCCATAAAAAAAATTTAAAAATTCGAAAA